>CM072810.1:110887397-112087397 GCA_037013495.1 Hippophae tibetana
CCTGCAGAGCAATTAGAAAAGAGTATAAGAAAAAACCAACCAATATATATATATTGAAATAAAGAAACTATATGCATAGTTTACAAAGTGAAAAGAGAAGAAAATTAAGAAAACATTAAAGAGACAAATCCCCATTAAAAGAAGCTTGTGAACAGAGAAGTAATTTCATGATAAGTCTCGATAAGCTATGAAACATAAATTATTACTTCATAAACATCTGGGTTCTTCATTTTTCAACTAAGAATCTATGATAGTACCAAAGATTCTTAAAGAACTAAACTATGGAGAAAAATCTGCAATTCAAAGGCTACATAAGAGATTACACTTGTTCAAATTAACAAGCACAAACATAAAAAATTCATAGCAAAAAATAATAATAATAAGCCTTGAAAATGTGAAGAAATTACACAAATACCATAGCGGAGAAAATATCGAGTCTCAGATGGACAGATGGAAACCAAATTAGTCATTAAACCAACACGCAGGTATATGAGGAAAAAATGAAAACGGAAACTTGTAAAAGGAAGAAACACTTACCAGTTAAATAGCAAAGGTTGGGATTGGAGTAAATAAAATAAAACAAAGTAGGCAACTTTAACACTCAAAACATCACAATCATAATGGTATTCTTTGAAACAGTTGTTAAGGGCTCTCACGTTTATAGACGTAGAAGAAAATCACATGTATTTGTGAGATAGTGAAGAATATGCAACAAGAGCGGCTGTGAATCAATTTTGAGTTCTTTGTTTTTGGTTAAAAAAAACAGATATTTAGGATACGAGGATTTTTTTTTTTATATGGCAAAAATCTCACGGACACGCCACATCATATATATAATTATTTTATACAGATTTCACACAATAGTGAATTTCAACTCATATTTATTCATTAAGTTGTTTTACCTCATCTACTAATACTTATAATAAACTATTTAATTAATGAATTAAGATTTTAAAGATAAAAAAACAATAGCAATAAAAAAGCAAAGAAACTAGCAAATAAAACATGTAAATAATTATGTATATAATCCTTCTCATTTAATCTAAGAGTAATCTAAGAGTAACATGTACAATATTGATTTATATTATTATAGTAAATTATAATCATAAATTGTATTATATATTTATCTACATTTCTATACCTATTAATTGATAATACAAATATAATTAAATGAAATGAACTCATTTCATTAGCTTTCTTCACACAAGTTGACATTACTCTTAACTTGAGCCAGAACTTGTATACACAACACTTTTATTAGACTCACTAGAAGACAGACCAATTTGGTAATTTTTTTTACTATGAGTATTATTTTATTTTACCTTCAATATCCCTTCAAACTTAATAGCATACAAATGAGACTGAATGTGTTCTAGTGAAATTAAAATTATTGAATAGAAATAGGTTTTATAAAGAGATCAACTAATTGATGAGTAGAGAGAATATGTTGAACAACCAACTTATTGGTAATAATCCTTTCATGAACAAAATGTAAATCAAGTTCTACATGTTTTGTGTGTATATAAGATTGGATTAAGAGTTAAACAAATGGTGCTCAAATTATCACACGAAACTATAGGAGTTGAAGGTAACAAGATATACAATTTTGTAAGTAAGGAATTAATCTATATGAGCTCAAAAGTTATATCTATAAAAGCATTATGCTCAACTTCGATACTGGATCGTGCAATTGAGTGTTGTTACAAAGAGACCACATGACTGTATTAGGTCTAAAAATTCCAATAATACCATACATGGAACACTTATTATTAGGGTTTTAACTTCATTTAACATCACCAAAGCTATGGAGATGAAGCTGGGGTGATAGTTTAAACACTAAACCGTGTGTCATTGTTCCCTTCAAATAACGAAGTATCATTTTCATAGCTAACCATTAAGTAACCAAAGGCCTTGACATATACTAATAAACCATGTTTATTATATATGTCGGATTAGACCTAATGATAGTAATGTATTGAAGTGCACCTATAACATTTCTATAATGAGATGGATTATGAAACACATCACCATTGTGAGCTTAAAGAATAAAACTCGTGATTATAGAATAAGTTATAGGCTTTGACTAATCTATGTTGGTATTGTCAAGAAGGTGTCTAACATGCATACTTTGATTGAGTAAAATGATCCCATTAAAATCACCTTTATTGCTATAAAATATTTCAAAGAAAATTTGGAGTGTAAGGAAGTAATGAGAGATTTATCCTCTTCATCGTTGTTATCTATGATGATCATATCATTAATATAAACTAGGAAATACATGGTAGATTAAATAATTGGCAATAGTTGGATATTCAAAGCCAAAAAGTTTCCTAATGGCCACTAAGACAATAGGAAGTCAAGCATTGTAGCTAAAGGCTATAAATAAATACATGTGTTTAATTTTATTGAGACTTTCAGTCCAATGGTTAAACAGATCACTATTAGAGTGTTTTTTACTCTAGCTCTTACTAGAGGTTGGAATGTGCACCAACTTGATATCAAAAATGTCTTCTTGAATACATCCTTGAAAGAATAGGTTTACATGTGTTTTTTACTCTAGCTCTTACTTTAGGAGCCTATTTTAAGCCATATATAGCTTTATTTAACTTGCACACATAGTATGGATATTAAAAATCTAAAAACCCTTGAGGTTGTGCCATATAAAATTCTTCATTCAAGGCTTTATTCAAGAAGGTATTATTGATATTAAGTTAGTGAACATTCCAACCTTTAGTAAGACCTAGAGTCAAAACCACTCTGATAGTCATATGTTTAACCACTGGATTAAAAGTCTCAATGAAATCAAACCCAGGACTTTGGTCATAGCCTTTAGCTACAATTCTTTTCTTCCTCTTGTCTAAGTGGCCATTAGGCAACTTTTGACTTTGAATATCCACCTTTTACCAATGATTTCTCTATCTTTTGGGGTAGGAACTAAAGTTCAAATATTATCCTTGATAAGAGCATCAAAGGCTTTTCATAGGGGATATAACAATGCTTGTTTAGTTGAACTAGGTTCTATGAAAGCAAATTCAACTTGAAAACCTATATTGGATTTTAGGCTTGTAAACTCCTACTTTTGATTTGGTAACCATAGAATGAGTATTGGTATTAACATAATCAATGGGGTCTTTAGGCAAAACAAAAGGAACTAAGGAAGAAACAAATAGAGATATTGAATGATTTGATGAGGACAAGAAAAAAAGAAGTATAATATATTGAAGTGGGAGACAATGGTATGAGAGATAAAGCAAGATTATATGAAGGTGGTGACAAATGGGAATGATTGAAAAAGGTAGTAAAGGGATTAAGAGTATGAATAATAGGTAAAAAAAAATTATATGAGGTAGTATAAACAACACAATTTGAGAGAAAACAGTATGACACTTAGCAAAGGAATATATTACTCATCAAAGATAAGATCACGACTAATGTATAACTTATCTTCTGATAAAAAGCACTTATAACCCTTATCTCTAGGACTAAACTCAAGTTTTACAAAGCATAGATTTTAGAAGAAGTTTATGAGCATTATAAGATCTCAAGCATGGAAACCAAGAGCATCCAAACACCATATGCATAAAGTAATCTAATTTTTTTTAGAATAAAGAAGTTTATATGGAAACTTATCATTAGAAGTATAGATGAAAGACAATTATTGAGAAAGGTATTGTTATAAAATGACTCATCCCATAAATGAACTGGAACAGATAAGTATGTTATCATTACCATGCTTAGCTGAGTAATGTACCTATGCTTTCTCTCAGCAAATCCATTTTGTTCATAAGAATGAGGGCAGAAGGCTAGAGTGAAAGTGTGTCCTTAGAATTCAAATCCCCAATTATTTTATAGCACCTTAATCTTATGACTAATTTAAAGTTCAATTTGAGCTTTAAATTGTTGAAAAATCTTGTAAAACTGATGCTTTGACTTTAAAAAATATATCCAAGTCAATCTATTATATTCATCCATAAAATGAACATAATATGAAAATCCATTATTAGACAAAGTAGATGCCACCAACATGTCTGAGTGCACAACCTATAAAGGAAAAAGGCGCATAGATAGTCCTAGAATGATAGGGTTATTTGTGACTTTTTCTTGTTTAAGAAAGTTATTTCTTTACCACTTGAAATTAGGCATTCCCCATTCTTTGATTCCAAAGTGAAATGATGTTGTAATTATAATGAAAGCAAATGAGAGACAATCTAACTAAATAGAAATCTATGGGGAGTTGAAGATTGTGAAAAATTGAGGTCAAAGCCATATAATCCATTCTATAATTCACCTTTAAGTAGAATTGTTCATGTCGCTTGGTCCATTACATAGTAATTGTAAGAATGGAACTCAAAAAACACCTTATTGACTCTTGCATAATTGTAAAATTTATGTAAATATTTTACTATCTATGGAATTAAGATTCATAAAATTGAATTGTGTAATAGGAGGTTATTATGACAAATTATGAAGCTCATAAGCCTTCTTTTCGCTAGCCGAGATTTGGCTACTAGGTAAAGCAACACTAAGGTTAACATATGGTAATGTTGATGTCAAAGTAGACTTCCTATGATCCAACCTACACTCGTGACTTAACAAAAGTTCTTTGGCATAAATTGTTAACTTTTCAATCAAAATTCTTTTAGTCAAGTGATCGGTACCATTTTATTCATATATTTATGCATCAATTCTAACATATTTATAATGGACTATTATTCCTCATGTGTTTTATATGTTTATTATATGTCATATAGGTCTCAGAGATGAAATAAAAAAATAGAAAAAATGTGTATTTAGAGCAAAAATATGACACTCGATCGATCGAGATTCAATCGAGATTGATTACAAGTTCTGGGCAATAACAACAAGAAGGTTCGATATATAGAAAAAGGGATTTGATCAATCAATCACTATATCGATTGATTAATTTTTGATAAAGGATCAATTAAGAAATCTCTACTTGGAAATCAAATCTGGCCTTTTTAGCACCAACTTTTAATCATGGCCATTGGATCAAGAAAGTTCTAATCCAACTTGGATTACATTCAAAAATATACTATTTAAAAAACTTAATTGGTCTTCAAAACATAACCAATTGCAACAAGAAACAATAGAGATTAAAGATCATATCTAGGGCAACTTTAGATGAGATTTTGAGAGAACATTGAAGATATGCATAATTTTTTCTTATTTTTTCTTTATTTAGTTTTTCATGATATAATGATAATTCTTGTAGAATCTATGTCTAGCTAAACTAATAATATGATTATGGATAAGCCCTAGATTATATTTTAATTAATTTAATGTTGTGATCATTTTAGTTGCAATTCTTGATTTTGGATGTTTCCAATTTTATTTTTGAATATTATGACTATGCATGTATGAATTAAAGTAAACAGGTAGTTTATTGCATGAATATGTTTATTTGTAGCTTAAGATGATAGTACGTAATCGAAGTGATACCTGTAGCTACTATCACAAAAAGGAATGAATACCTAAGTTAAAGGTTAAACAATGATTTTAATCTTAACTAATTTAGTTATCATATTTTAGATCTTAATATAATTAATAAATTAAGTTTAGTAAACATATATCTAGGTTGTTCAAGATTTAGGTTGATTATTGAACGTATTATTAATCAATTACATAATAAGAAAATGTGTAATTCTTAAATAGACCTAAATTTCTAAAAGTAAAGTTAAGAATTTTAGAAGGATTTTAAATAATGAAAGTGATTTACAACTTAAGAAAGTATTTATAATTCATATCATGATTTATAAAATTGTAGGCTAGTAGTGTAGATAGTCTTATAATTACATATCTCTCATAAATATTATACGATTCATTTTTATTATTTTATGTTATTTTCTTTAAAAACAATCAAAATCCTCTTTTTATTAACTTTAATTAACTTACTAACGAATTAGTAATTAAGAGTAAATCTTGCTATCAATCCTTGTGGATTTGGCCACCTTTGTTCTTAAATTACTTATTATATGTGTGTGACCACGTATATTTGTGTGTTCTCAATTATGTTATCAAGATAGAGAAAACATTATCATAATGTTCATCTAAACCTTCTCAGACATTCATCAACCTTTATTCTTCTGATAATTCATAATCAGTATCTTATAGCTCATCACTTAAGAGCTTGTTTCTGAGCATATGCTCAGCTATTGTTAGGTACCTTTCTTAAGGTTTTGTAACTTGTCTTTTACCTGAATTGCTTTGACTCAAGATCTAGAAGCATAGGACTTTTATAGCCTTAAACATGCATCTCTTGTAGTGTCAAATCTAGAGATTTATTTTAATGCATCTTCAAATACACATAATTACCTAACAACCTATCATATAATCTTGTTTATACCAATTCTTGTACATTGGACTCCCTTTTGCATCAACTAGTAATTGTAGTAGTGAATCATCAAGAATATGATGCACTAACTTAGGACTTTTCAAATTCTTCAAGATTTGGTGCTTCTAGATTGTGTAATTTTTGTTATCTAGTTTGATTGACACAAGAATGTTATGAAAAGTGAAAAATGTTCTATCTTCATGAATCGAGTGTAAACATATAATTGTTTTGTTAACTGGTTGTATAATTATAAGATGATATTCCAAGAACTTGAAATAAGTTCACTGAGCTAAATGCTCTGGTACCATATTTGATTCAATGCATAGTTGGAGTAATTGAGAGCAATCAAGAACAATAATAATATAAGAACAAAGAAACTAGCAGTAAAACCATGCAAATAATTTTGTGTATAATCCTTATCATTCAATCAAATTTTAATATATAAAACATTGATTTACATTATATAGAGTAAATTGTACTATATTTTTATACTTAATAATTAATAGTAAAATTGTTCCCTAATACAACTAAACAAAATGAATTCATTGCATAAGCTTTCTTCACACAAGGTGTCACTACTTTTAACTTAAGCCACACTCCTTATACACACAGCACTTCTATAGCTCATCAGGAGACATGCTAGTGTAGCTTGGCACTTTAGATAGGCAGATATCATTTTGTCTCCAATAAGAATTATTGACTTTAAAAAAATAGTTTTTCTTCTTTATTTTTGATCAATTTTACTAAATTAGTAAAAATTCATCCAAAACTTACAACTACATAATCAATTACATAATATAAAAATCATTACATTTATTACATAACTTTAATAAAATAATAATATGATGAGACCCAACAAGATCTCATGAGACCACATAAAAAATTATTACAACCTTAGCGAAGTTCAAGCAATTATCATCAAATATAAGACCTTACATATTTTTAAGAAATATATGTAATGTGTTACATATGCTCTAGAGGTAAGGCATTACATATTTTGAGTTCGCATGTAAGGTTAGGGTTCATAAGACCTTTGTGGAGTTACAACGATCATTACTAAATATAAGGTCTTACATATAGGAAACATATGTAATGTGTTACATATGCTTTGGATGTAAGGTCTTACATTTTTTTGGGTAGATGAATCCTTACATATTTTAAGTTGAGTGTAAAACCTTTCATCAAGTGACTCTGTTGGTGGTCATTGAAACTGTGGCGAGATTGCCATTTACAGTCATCAAAACTTTGAAAATGATTATTGGTGATCTTATTAGATCTAGTTTGTTTCTCAAGTTATGTAATTTGAGTGTTTTAATCTTTATTTTGTGTCATTAAATGTGAAGAATTAAATTTTAAAATAATTGTTTTGCTAATTTAAAAATTTATAAAATAATATGTGTAATTATTTAAGCCATTAATTTTATTTATTAGGCCAAATCTAGGTAATTTTAAAGAATTGAGTTGAGCTAATCTTAAGTGTTCTCTTAAGATATGTTTATTACATAGTATTGAAGACATGATATATATATTTAGTTGTAATGTATTACATAGAATAAAAATTGTAAAGTTATGAAAAAATTTAGTAGGTGTGAGTTTAAATTATATTTAACATTTTACTTAATATATATACAATTCTAATTCTAAAATTACGTGTCTTAATATATTTTTTATCTCAAATTAAAAATTATTTTAATTTTATAAATTATTTTGATAAGTAAGAAACTACATAAAATAAATTTAAATAATATTTTAAATATAAATTATTATATTAAAATAATAATTATTAATTTTATCTTATTATATTATATTATTTATTACATGTATAAAATAATTATATTATAATTAAATACAATTTAATCTAATATAATTATATTTGAAATACACGTTAAAACACACCAAACATCCTTTAAGGTTAATTCTATTTATATAATTTAAAATCTTAAAATACATATATTTTAATGCGTAAAACTATTAATTGTATTTAACTCAAAGCATATTAAGTTTTTTATCATGTAATTTTATTTGATCTCATGTATAAATCTTATTTATATGTTAATTTTTTGTTGATTTATTAACATAGATTATAATATTAAATTATGTAATATTAGTAAATATTTATAAATTAAGTATTTATTTTTAAACGAGAAAATAATAAATATGCAATTATGGCCTTATGGGAGTTTCGTTTAGAATTATAACTTTTTTAATCCGGTTACGAAGAAGTTACGTGGCATCTTTTAGTGGTCGAAAAGGAAACGAGATATAAATTATAAAGAATAGAGGGAGTAGAGACCACCAAAGCTACTTTCAAAGCAGCGGATAACCGACACGAGACTAATCTCTTTTCTTCGTCAAATATACAGAGACTGCCATTTCGTTCGGCAAATGCTAAATTCCCTCGTAGGTGACGAAGATGCTAACCCTCACAGCCACAGCTAGCTCTTCGTTTATGGCAACAACATGCACAACCCTGAAGTATTTCAGAGTCCATTCCTCTGTGTTCCCTTCATTCCTCCCCAAAGAAGTTAAGAATCTAAAAGACCCATTTGCTCGAAAGCATGCTGCTAGGATTGAGAGGCTTCCTGTTCCTGTAATTCTCTCACATTTATCCTAATTACAATAAGTTTGCCGACTTTTGCTTCATTTTGTTAGATTTTTTAAAGTTTCGATTTTTATTTTTATAATTTCTACGTTGTGATACTGGCTTTTTCTTAGGATTGTTCTATCCGTTTGAAGTGAAGTTTTGATATTTACTGCATTATATTGTCATACTATTATCTTTTGCAAGAGAAAAACAGAGTTGATTTTGATTGAATGAGTTAAGATTGTGGGCAGTGGTGGATTCAGTACTCAAACTTATAGTGGCACCTGTGAATAATCAATAATACAAAGCTCACAGATAAAAAATAAATTAAACATTAGTTCCAAAAAATAAAAAAATAAATTAATCAAAGATGTATCAAAATGTGGGTTGTTAGACCATCTCTAACCCTTTAATCGAAGTTATATCAAAACTCATGAACTGCAGTATATGCTAACTCGGTTATGCATAAGGAATTCAAGCATGTTTGCTTCTTTTGTATCATTTCTAGGCTGCTTGAGTATCAGCTTCATCTGAAAACTTATAGAGCTTGCTTCCAATGTTTCTTGATTTGTATCTATTTAATTTACTAGCTATAATTCATTCATCCTGGTTCTTATTCGACCAGCCTAATAAGCACTCTAAATTAAACCGCCCTAGTATTTGGTGTTTGCCTAAAGTGCAGGTCCAGTTCAACGAAAATGGTATCATGAGTAGTTGTGTGAGACCATTGGTTAAGAGCAGCACAAGTCCAGTGGTTCTTCTTCATAGTTTTGACAGGTTCATAGATGTGCAAAACAAACCATTTGTTATGGCATATAATGTTGCTTGATGTATGTTTGAAACTTTATCTATTATTCAGCTCCTGTCTAGAATGGAGATACACTTATCCATTGCTTGAAGAGGGTGGACTAGAAACCTGGGCTATTGACATTCTTGGCTGGGGTTTCTCTGATTTAGGTTTCTTTTATTGCTTTTATTCGAGTTTGGTTTGCCAAACGAAACAGATTATACGCTAAAATGCTTTGCTTTCTAAAACTTCTTATTTCTGCTTCTGTTATATGCATCAGAAAAACTTCCACCCTGTGATGTGGCTGCTAAACGTCATCACTTCTATCAGGTATTTGTTATTGTTTTTTGAAGCTTGTCTAATATGTTTTGTTATGGTAATTTAGCCTTTCCATGTCTTATGTGATTGTTAACTAGAATGTTTGAGTTAAGAGTCAATCATAAGATCCTTTTTTCTTCTTTTATTTAACGGGGTGCTGACAATTCGTTTCTTTTGGTGGTGGGAGTTAGAAACCTTTCTCTTCTCTCCCAACTAGCAACTTACCCTATCCCATCTCAAGTTCTTAAAATATTTGTGGCTTTTTCAAACTTGTGGCAGTTTTGGAGATCCTACATCAAAAAACCAATGATTTTGATTGGACCTAGCCTCGGTGCTGCAGTTGCAATCGACTTTTCAGTAAACCATCCCGAAGCTGTATGTGGTTTAAATTGTTTAATTTTGATGCAAAATAATGCAGTCTTTCGCAGTTAGTATTGTTCTATTACATATAAGTAATTCCTAACAAAGTTGCTATTATGAGGGCCTGCACACTTACGACAGCATATTCATTTCATTCAGGTTGAAAAGCTGATTTTGATTGATGCAAGTGTATATACAGAAGGAACAGAAAACATGGCAAAATTGCCTAAACTTGCAGCTTATGCTGGAGTGAGTCTTTTACCGCTTTACAAGTGTCTAAAACCCATTACTTTGTATCATCACATGCAATTTGCTTCTGGTTCTCTTGCAATTATAATTTATCAAATTGAAATAAAACATATGTTAGAATGGAAATTTGATTTTATCTTTTGGCCATGTCTTTGAGCATTACATAACTAAGGGCACTATCTTGACACAGGTCTATTTATTAAAGAGCCTCCCTTTGCGTATGTATGTTAATTTCGTGTGCTACAGTGGCATATCATTCAGTACCAGCTTAGATTGGACTAATGTAAGGATCTCTTCTCATACAGACTGATATATTCATTATTCTGTTTTCCTTTTGCTACTTTTGTTACTCCACAATATTGTATAATGTTGTAGGGATGCCACTAGATCTAAGACTTCCTTTTTCTGGAATTTTATCTAGATTGGACGCTTGCATTGTCGGTTTCCCTGGTGGGAAGATGCAACTGTGGATTTTATGAGAAGTGGGGGTTATAAAGTTAGCTCTCAGATAAAACAGGCATGTGTGATATCCATTTCCCCTTCCTTTTTTCGAAAGAAGAATTTAACACTCACACACCAACACACACATATACAATTTCAGGGTTCAATCTCACACCCTTTTAGTGCCCACAAGTAGCATATATGATTGTAGTATAAGACAACTGGTTATCCATTTCTCCTCCTTAATCTTGCAATACCGTGCATGCATTTTTTGCTTGTAGATGTGACTTTACTTTTGGTGCATTTTGTATTGAATCTTTTGCTTTGTTGAAAGAAGTGCTGGACAAACTAGTATGTTGTTAGCTATTATCAGAGAAATGCTTGATAAACTAGATCAGTGTTAACAGAACAATCCTTGATGTGGAGAAACTAAGGTCAAATTCAACTGCTTGTTCATGTTTTGTTTTCTGACCTTGGACCTGATACTTATGCCTGCTTTTATTATGATGCATTGTTGACCTTACAGACAAGTAGAAAGAATCCAAAATTTGAAACTTGTGCAGTCGAATACATAATTGAATCAGTGGAAATTATTTTGCGTTCTAAGTAGATAAGTTAGTTAATCTCCTTTGAGGAAGAATGAACAAAAATTATAAACCAATTAATACACTTTCTCCATAAGTATGTACTTTAAAAGCACATTGCAGCAGGGCCATTGCCTTCATACAGACCATCAGCTATTACTTTAACCTTGACATTGTTTTTCAGAAAATTAAAAAAATTAAAATTTCATCTTTAAACAATATATCTCGTTTCTTTGTATATGATTGTGCATGCATGAATGTGTTTTTGTGTGTTAAGAAGGTTGAAAGGACCTGAGGGAAGTTTCTGTCCTCTGTAGGAAAAGTTATCATAAGTTCCGCTTACGAGCTTGTAAGAATCAATGGCAATCTTGTTTGACAGATAAAGCAGAAGACACTTATCATCTGGGGCGAAGACGACCAAATTATCAGTAACAAGCTTGGAGTGGTTAGTATTTGTTTTCTTTCTATTTTTGGTTCTCTGAAGATTAATTTATGTCACTCTGTCAAATTGGATAGTGAGCTGCAAGTTTCTCATATTTGTATTGTAGAGATTGCACTGTGAATTGCCAAATGCAATCATACGCCAAATACCAGAATGTGGTCACCTTCCTCATGTGGAGAAGCCAAGCAGTGTTGCCCAATTGGTTTCGGAATTTGTTAAAGAAAATTCCTGTAAAGAGGTTCAGTTGAAATCCCTTAGTTCCATGAATTACAAAATATCCAAGATGGGTTGAATCTGTTCCATACAAATACTATCATTATATTTAGTTATATAATAATTTCGTTAAATAAAAAAATATTCTAAGTGTTGTGTTTGTATTGCTAAGGTTCTTTTTCAGTAAGCCTTCTTATTTAATCCATAACTATTTCGATCCCCTAAACGAATAAACAATATCCAAGTTCAAACTATGCGAATCTCCTGTCTTCATCATCTGACATTGTTCATAGTGGGTGCTTCTTCGTCAAGCTTTATTTGTTGTGAAAATAATTGTTAGTTATAAACTTAATCAATTATTAAAAATAAAACCTTTAAAATAAAACAGAGATTTATTGAAAAAAAACTGATAACTCACTCCAACCCAATTTAAATGATTTGATTCTGTTTTGATTTTAGCTTAAATTTTAACCAATTTCTCATATGCAAAACCTTTGTGATTGTGAATTGTGAGTATATTAACATTCTTAGCACTCTTTCCCTCTTAAAAGGTGCAATACATTTTTAAACAAGTTTAATAAAAACGAATCTACTTTTTGTTTTGGCTATAGTTACTAACAAGTAGAACATCATGGGAAAGAAATTTTTATATTTTATAAAAAAAAAATATAAAAATAATGATTTCACAAATTTAAGAACTATTTTTGTCTCCGTATTGATTCTACTTTTAAATTCACAAAAATATTATTATAAAACTATTGTTTATCTTTATTTTATTTTCTTTTATATTTATTATTTAAAAAACATGTAAATAATTTAATATTTTATTTCGATTCCCTTGTTATATCTAATAGTAAAAAAAAAGAATTCTCTCTATTTTCTCCAATTCATTCATGCTTTTCTTATTTCTATTGAATCTCTAATACATAAGCTTCAACAATTTGGTGATTTTTGACGCATGCCAGTTTTTCAACTTGTGGTGGTGCCCCACACAAGTTTTGACCACCAAACATTTATTTTGGTCCCGAAAGCAGGATGTGTTTTTTAGGTTTAACACTTTTAATTATTTTTTTTATTATTTACATTATTTTTTTAAGTAATATGTGGAAATTTTAATTTATATTTATTTTATACATTAAATTATGAAAAGAGTATTACTAATAATAAAATTTATATGTATCAATGAAAAAATATAATTAAAAGTGTTGCTATCCTTTCCCTCGTTCTTTGAACAGGTTCATGAACTCAAATCTAGGGTGGAAATTTTCATGTTTTTCGCTTAGTTATATTTTAAAAATATTAAATTTTTTGGACAAATTATTTTATTATAATAATAAAAAAATCTAATATATTATTTAATTATAAAAAAAATCTAACATTTACAAGTAATAAGAACTATATGGTTGCACTATTTTCATCTTCTACCCAACCAAGAACAGTTCTCCCTATGTAACAACTTATCTTGAGTTTAAAGAATCAACACCCACTTTTAGTTTTGGGAGGTTCATGATTGGAACACATTGGACTATCATTAGCCGAGCTTGACAAAGAAAAAGTAAAATGCACGTAAAATATCATAAGAGAATATTAACTAATGAGGTAGTGTGGAACTTGAAGGTAGCCAAATGAAAAGGAAACTTAAAACTAGTTATATATTCCAAGGTAGGAAGGGGTGGCAAAGTTCCATTAAATTCCTCTAAAATGTACATAAATAACAAATCTAATAAAATAAAAATAAAAGATCAGGTTCTATCCCCCACAATAGTCCATAGTCCACAGAGCCGTCGTATCATCGTCATCAAAAGAAGGAATCAAATTCCCAAACTTTTTCATAAAGGAAAAAGAATCCTAAAACAGAAAACCCTAGTGGGTTTTTGACATAACCCATATATAACCCAAAAAATTACAGAGCCTACCCATCAGTTGTGGCAAAATAGTCCACACATGTAAAGTTTAGCCCCACAGTAATAAGAAGCCTGAAAAACAGGACAAAATAGCCGAAGGGAAGAAAACGTTAATGCTTGCGAAAATAGCCACAGCATTGCTCCCATCAGGAATGCCAGTGGTAGTCCCAGTTGGGCTTATTCCAAATGAAGTTGGACTCGTTATGCCTGTCCCTGTCCCTGTCCCTGTCCCAGAAACTGTACCGGTCCCGGTACTAGGTGTTGTGGTTGAGGTTGAAGGGGTTACTGTACCTGTGCTTGGAGTTGTAGATGTGGAAGGAGTGCCTACTGTTCCGGTTGAAGTGCTTGTTCCTGTTTGGCTGGATATCAAAGCAAAGAAAAAAATTAATTTTTTTCAACCTGACCTTTCCTAATCTTGATGAAAATGACTAGATAACAAAGTTGAGAGATCTGATATGAATTCATATGGAAGCAAAGATAACAAGGATTTCAAAACATCTAAATCCACCTCACAGATGGCATTACCAAAGAATCATAACAAATCTTAGATAACAATGGGTTGCTAGATCTACCTAAGTTAATCCATGTCAGGTTAACACCTACTCTTGCTAAACATAAGAGAAAAACAGAGTAAAAATGTGATCTTTGAGCATTTCAAAGAGATCCCGTAAGTAAAAATATGATCTTTGAGATAGAAGATCAACAATCAAGATCTGGGTCAAAGCAAAAATGAAGAGAAAAACATCTACTCTTGCTAAACATAAGAGAAAAACAGAGTAAAAATGTGATCTTTGAGCATTTCAAAGAGATCCCATAAGTAAAAATATGATCTTTTAGATAGAAGATCAACAATCAAGATCTGGGTCAAAGCAAAAATGAAGATTCAAGATAAGATGTGAAGCTAGTTAGTGTACTTACGGACTTGAAGGAAAAACACAGTTGGAGTTCTGGGCTGTTTCAAAAAGAAACATAAATTGAATCAGTAAAAGCAATAAATTTGAAAATATAACAAGATGGGTGATTAAGAGATAACTTACTAGCGGGTGGATTTTGGCTCACAGTGGCAGTGCCTGAGAAATCACAGCTTCCTTGAGCTTGACTCTTTCTTTGGAAATAACTGTTAACAGCCCAATTACAGTGATCTTTTACGGTATTGGGTTGATAACAAGCACCATTTTGAGAGATTGCTGTACAATCAGCTCCAGCTCCACAAGCATAATCCAATGTCTTTTGAAGATATTGTTCGTTCCCATCTTTACATAAGCAGTAAGTAGCACCTATTTAAGAGGAAAACAAAAATACCCAGCTCAATCAAGGGTTAAGGCTAACATGAAACCACTCAAAAAGACAAAATTTGGCCTGATTAGACAGACATTGTTGCGCAAATCTTGCTTACATGTGTTTCCCTCTAATGTGAAAAGGAGATCTTTCCATGGAGGTTAAAATCAAAAGTATAAATAGCAGAGTAAGAAAAAGAAACTACGGGAAATACACAAGAACCAAACTTTTTAATCTTTAGGAAAGACGGAAAATGAAAAATGACAAACAAAAAAGAACACTAAAGCAGATAAAGAAGCTCACTTGAATGGCCAGTGAGCGCCAAGAAAAGCACTATATACACTAAAGCAACCATTTTGAAGCAAAAACCGCAAGCCAATATGAGAGATTCACTGTCCCTTATATGGTTGAACTTGAAACAAGAAAAAGCTTGAAAGAGTGAGTGAGAGAGAGAATGAAAGACAAAATGGGTTAATGGAGAAATGGAAATTTCTAGTAGACAATAATATGAGAGAGAGAGAAGACGGATGGTAAAGGTGAGAGTCTCATGGCCTGTATCTGATATGCTTTTAAACCCTTAACAAACAATTTTGTATTAAGAATTAAATAGTTTTTTTAAGAGTATTGTACTATAGTTTATAGTTAATACCAGTGTAGAATATAGTGCTCTCTTGGGAACTGAGCAAGCTACAAGCTTTTGTCATGTACGTATTTGACTGTTGGAGGTAACCTTCCAAACGGCCTTAAACTCATTTGGGTAACTAAATTTAACTCAACCTGGTTTAGGTTTGGTTCTGTACTGCCCTATAGGCCTATACATCCATACTAGGGTGGCAATATATATTTATTTAATAAATTTTGTTTTTGTCATATCTATTTGTTAAAAAGCAATGGTGAGATAGATATTAATTAAACGGAAAGTAAGAATATAAATTAGTAAAATAATTATTGAAATTCTTACCGATGGAAAAACTAATTAAATTAGCATAGTTTATTTGGAGTTTTTAGAGTAAAATTTTGATGTTATTTTTAAAATAAAATTTTTGTTATGATAATAATATTTATTATTTTAAAAGTATCAAACCTTTTTAAATTATTATATATGAATTGATACATGTATTAAATTATAATAAAAATATTTTTATTTAGTATACTAATTTTTTTTTGTCTAACTCATCAAGAGAAATATTGGAAGCATAAAATTTTATACTTATACTATTTATAATTTAGTAAAATTTTCTTAAAAATTTAATAATTTCACTCACTTTAAAATATTTTAATACTTAATAAATAATAATTAATATAAATATAAAAATGATAATCATTTCATTAAATTTAATATATTTCTCTTATCTCATTTCATTTTTATAATAATATTCACTTTATTTTTAGCTTGACTACAACCCCAAACATAACCCTATCAATATACATAGACTAACTCTTTTTTTCCTCTCATTATAATCAAATAACATTGAACTATCCTCACATAATATCTTAACCTACTCAAATAAATCAATTTTATCATTAATTTAGATATATGTCTCATATCATTTAATATCTAGACAATTCTAACAAATATCTTCATATTTACTATATCTATATCAATAAACTTGCTATTTGAATCATTAATAGACCAAATGCTTGTATATATTAAACAATTCATTGTTTATATATAAAAAATATAAATGTATAATCTAAAATCCATTTATTCATAAAGATATAATTAATTATCATACAAATTATATTATTTTTGTCACAAATTTCAATCACTTTATCCCTATAGAATTATTTTCTTGTCTTCACGTTAAGTAGAGAGAAAATTATTTCAAACCTAGACTTCAATCTTTTTTTAAAAAAGTATTATTTCTTTTGATAATAAAAACACTTAATATTATATATTAGATTAGGTTTAAAATAATTTTCATCTTTACTTGTGATGTGTTAATAAAAATCATCAAATTATGTATAATATGTTATTATTTTTTTAATTAATTGAGGTCAATAATATTTTTATATTATTAGTAAAATTGTATGATATGAAAGTAATAAAAAAAATTAGTAGTATTTTATAATAAGTTTGAAAGTTTAATTATAAAAAAAATCATTTACTTTGATACGTATAAATTTCAGTTTATTTAAATGTTTTTATACTATTAAATAAATTATTTGAATTCTGTCGGTGCACGATGTTAGAGTACTCGTATTTGTGAGCTCAAATAGTATTTTTGTGTTGCATAGCGTCGGAGGATTTTTACCTTGAGGTCCTACCATATTAAGGTTCTTGAAGTAGCTGTCAAAACGAGCTAGCACTAAATTTGTCCTTTTTCTTCATCCTTTTGCTCTAATAAGGTGCATCAAACATCTATTTTCAGTACATGCATGTGTACCTCTATGTTTGCACATGTGGTTCTTACATTATGTTAACTTATAAATAAGGTACGGGAAGTTTGTAAAAATTAAAGATATTGTTGACAATTTCACAATATTATTGATATTAAAATATAATATTCATATTATTTAAATAAATTATCATACAATTATCAAAATTCAAATTATTATTAAATTGTTATAAATATTATTTTTTAACTAAAATATATTAGATATTTTTACTCATATATTGTTAAAATATCAAAAGAAATCAACAAATATAGAGTATACTTGTAAACTGACACTAATTATGAAGTTATAGTGTTATAACAAAATAAGTTATCTATTTATAATAGTTAATATAATATGATAATCAACTTAATTATTTCAAACATTTTAATTATTTATTTTATAATATTTTATAAAAAATAAAAATAATTTTTTTTATTATACAATATTTTAATTATTTGGTTAATTTATAAAGTATTTAAAAATATATGTATTGAGTAAAAATTAGTTTAAAAAGTAAGTAATTAATTGTTTTATAAATTTTTATAATTTTGATAGAGTTTTCATAGTTTTCGTTATTTTTTTAACTTTTATCGACGAAGATAATATTTTTAATATTTTAGTAAAAATTATATGTTGATATCTTGATCGAAATCAACATTTTAAATTTTTGGTATTGGGTCTAAAATGTCATGTAATTTTATCAAAATAAATTGAGAGAATTTAGTTTTAAAATTTAAGGCTACCAATTTTAATATTTTAAAAAAAAATATATCTTTTAAGATAAAATGAAATTATAGAAGCATCTAAATGAAGAATGTTCATTCTAATAACATTTTATATATTTTTAATTTTATTTAACTATATTAATTTAATACATATTTATTAATTTATTAATTTTTTTTTAATTTTATAATAATAAACAATTATTATAATATTTACTGGTGTTTTAGTTTTTTATTTTTTATTTTTTACCAAAAAAAAATATATAAGTTATTCTATGTTAAACTTTAATTATCAATTTCACTCTCATATATAATTAAATAGTTTACGAGTATTTTGATTTTTTGCTTTAGTTCTTCTACTAAAAATAGTTAATACATATCATCAATTATTTTTACACTAAATATAACTTAAAAATAAATTAAAATTTAATATATATTTAGAAAAAAATTGTTTTTCTCTTTTAATTTATTAATAATAGATAAAATTTATAATTAATACATAAAATTAATTATTTTCACACTAAATATAAATTAGAAAATAAATAAAACTTTAATGCATATTTATGAGATTTTGAATTTCTTTTTATTTTCATAATTTCCACAAATTTTTAAAAAAATTCTTTTCAATTTTAACTAAAAATAATTTATAAATTAGAAATAAACTAAAAAAGAATCAATTATTTTATGAATATATTGGGTTTTCTTTTTAATTTGCCCATAAATTTTAATTAATTCATAATGAATTATTTTTATACTAAATATAATTGAGAATATAAATTAAAATTTAACACATATTTAACGTACATTCATATCCCTTTTTAATTTCTTATAATAAACAATTATTGTGATATTCGTGAATCTTTTAATTTTTCTTCTAACAATTTAAATTAAAAAAAATTATAATCTTTAGAGTATTCAAATAGAATCAATTATTTTATGAGTATTTTAATTTTATATTTTATTTTCCCACGACATGATAAATAATAAATATAATCAATTATTTCTATATTAAATATAATTAAGAAATAAATTTAAATTTAACATATATTTATAAAATAAATTATTTTTTTCTTTTAGTTCTCTAATAATAGACAACTATTATAATATTCAAGAGTTTTTGATTTTTCTTCTTAAAATTTTTATTAAAAGAGAATTTTAAATTTTAAATTTATTCACATAAAATTAATTATTTTATGAATTTGTTTTTATTTTTTCCTTCATTTCTCTTTAAAAATTAATTAATACATAAAATTAATTATTTATACACTAAATATAATTAAAAATTAATTAATTAATTAATAGTTCAAATGATATTAGAATATGATATTTTTAATATACTGAAAATGAAATGAGAGACCCCTTATTCATTATTTGTCGGTAGGTAAGGAGCTCATAAGATCAGAGATTTTAATTTTTTTAGTTTTTCATCCCAAAATTATAATTTATCTTTCATCTTCACTCAAAATTCTTACAAAAATATATCGAAGATCCTAGTGAGGAACAGGGACACCCAAATGGAGAACAAATATCCATATAATATTTTAAATATTATTTTTATTTTTATTATTAAGGAAAATTTATAATAAAAATAAGTAAATAATAAATTTTTTGTAATAAAATAATAAAATTTTGAGTTAATAAGGAATATAAATAAACAATATTTATGTGAAATAGAGAAAAATAAAATATATGTATGAATAAAATTCTTTTATATTAAACAATATTAATATAATCTTGTTATAAACTAATTTGAAATAATAACAATAATAATAAAATAATTATAAGATTTTAGATATTAGAATTTAAATAATTAGTTTAAATAATTTTTATAGAAGAAAAATTATTGATATTTTAGTCAAATAAAAATATAACTTAAAGATAAAATATAAAATATAAAATACATTACTTATTATTAGTTTGAGTTTAAATATAAATAAATCTATAAAAAAATAATTTTTTTTATATATTTATTACATTTTGGTACATATTTTGAAAAATGTAACACAAATACAATTTCCGTCCTTACCTCACCTTATATTTTAAAATATAGCTTCACATTTTCCATTTTATTGTACTTGTCATTTACTCAGAACCGAATAATACCTACATAGATTTACCATATAAGGAAAAATTCACAACCTACCATTTTCTTATTATATAAGCACGTAATATCCCCCAATTATTAAGAGAGTCAAATTACTCGTGCGTTCGGATAAATAGTAATAATCAAATAGGTTTAGTTTTGAATAGTAAATTTTTGATAAGCTTTTAGGTTCAGTTATTTTCTTGTTTAAAATTTTGAATTTGGGTTCGAGGTTGATTAGGGGGTTAAGGTCAGGGATCCCCTCTCTGTTTTTCATTCTTGATTTAGAATTTATTCTTTATTCTCACTTCAAATTCTTACAATAATATATCGAGAATCTAATGAGGAACAGAGACCTCTGAATGGAGAACTAAAATCCATGTAATATTTTAAATATTATTTTTTTTATAAATAAAAAATATAATATAAGTAAGTTAATAATAAATTTTTTATAATAAAATAATAAAATTTTGAATTAATAAGGAATAAAAAATAAAAATTACTTATGTGAAATATAGAAAAAGAAAACATATATATCAATATTAAACAATATTGATATAATCTTATTAAAAATTAGTTTGAAATAATAACAATAAATTTTAAATTTTTAAAATTTAAATAAGTAGTTTAAATAGTCTTTATAAAAGAAAAAATTATTGATGTCTTAGTATAATAAAAATATAACTTAAGAATAAAATATATAATGTATTATTTATTATTTATTATTAGTTTAAATTTAAATATAAATAAATATACTAAAAAATTAAAAAAATTAAATTTTTATATATTTATTAAAACTAGTTATATATAACGGGAATGTGATTGGAATACAATCTTAGTTATTAACTCACCTCATATTTTAAAATATAAATTCTCACTTCCCGTTATATTGTTTTTATTATTACTTCCAACCGAATAATATCCACATAGATTTACCACACAAAGCAAAATTCACAACCTATAATTTTCATGTTATATAAGCATGAACTATCCCCAATTATTAAAGATGTCAAAATTACTAGTAGGTTCGAATAATGGCGAATAATAATTAAATAGGTTCAATTTTGGATCAACTTTTGAGTTGAGTTATTATTTTGTTTAAAATTTTAGATTTGGGTTCAGTTTCGAATGTGTGTAAATTCGATCCTTATTTAAAATTATAAATTTTATTTTTTAGAATATCATTTTGTATATATTTAAAAATAAAAATACTTATAATTTAATATAAATAAAAAAATAAATTCGAATATATTAAGCAAAAATGTAACATATTGTTATTTTTAATTTATAATTTTTTTTTGTTAAATTTAATATTTTTGATCTATTTTAAAATGATCAAATAATTCAGTTTTTATAACTCCATATGGGTAACTATTATCTAAGTGATTCTTTAAACTTGTACTCACCAATTTTAATTTTAAATATAATATAATATTTAAATTTTGTTTTCAAATAAAACATTCTAAGACGTTATTTCTTCCTATAGATATTCTTACATAATAGATGGGGAAAAGGAGGAGAGATAAAAACTACCTAATGTAAATAATTTAAGATTTTATTTGATTATTAATATGAAATATAATATAAGATATTCAAATTATAGGAATAATATTTATTCATCTCACACTACTAAAGAATATATTATAATATTTTATTTTTTCACATATTTATAAGATTATTAATTATTTTTATCATTTACCTTATTTAAAAATAAGAAAATATTAATTTTACTTCATTTTTAATTTTATAAATTTTATTTTTATTTATCATATATTTTAATTACATTGTTCAAACAAATATAATAATAATAATAATAATATTTTTATTAAATTCAATTTTTGTTACTATTGTTATTCCTATTATATTTATATTCTACTAACAAAATATAACCAAACTGAGTTAACATGGAAAGAATGTACCCATTTTGGTTTTGAAAAGAACGTTGAATTAGTTTTAAAATTGTATTTAGAAATGAATTTGAGTTATTAAATTGTTGTATTGGTACTATAAACCTTATTATTGTTAATAGATCAAATTAGTCAAGGATAATGACATTAGATAATTTCGTCAAAAATAATAATTACTTTATAGATAATTAAAGTGTAAGATAAATAAAACACATTTATGTCATTATACCTTAGCCTTAGCGTTAAAAGTTTAAAAGCAAAAAAAAAATATTATCTATCTTAGTTTACTTCTTTCTCTCACTCTCTTGTAAATTCAAGCATTTATCATGCTTATATGTATCAATTATGACTGAGAGATTCTATTATAAGTGTATTACGATGTTTAATGAACTTAAATTTGTGAATGAATATTATTAATTTTAACTTATGATATATTGGGATGGGAAAAATGCAAAAGTAATACTTTTTTTTTAAGTTTTAAGAAAATTTCATAATAAATATTGGGTGATGTGAGTGATATTATAAAGGCTTAAGGCTTAAAACAAGGGAAAACTATTTAGCAACATGAAGGAAATTTATTTTATCTCTTACATATCATTAAGAAAAAGATCACATATTTATCATATGGTTATCCCCATTAGTTTTTAAACAAAAAATAAAAAAATAGGAATAACTATGTCTTTTTTTTATATATTATAGGATTTGAAATAACTAACTCATAAATTTCAAAATTAAACTACTTTAATATTAAATAAAATCTTTATTTGTGGGTCTATTAGATAAAATAAATCGTTAATATGTTGGGCCGTCGTGGAAGGTGTAGTTTTTTTCTCACCAATACTTATGTCCAAGATGACGAAGTTAGAGAATATATAATTTTTACTATGTGATTAAGAAAAAATATAATATTTAAATGTTATTATGTATTTTGTATGAAATATTAAATCTTAGTTATTTATGAATTTGTACAATAATAAATATATATAAAAGGAGTTGAGTTAACTTATATATATTTATTATTCATGTTAAGATAATTACGAATAATTATTAATTTTTTATTTTTTTATTAAGATTATTTCATGATTATTTGATGACTCAGTTTGTTTTTTATGTACATAACCGGTAAAACTTTTGCTAATTAGGATTATTGTATCTTTGTAATAAATTACACTTAATATTACTTTATATATATATATAATTATAGGACTTGTCCGGTAGTTTATACTTTTAGTTTTAGGAGAATATTTCTGTTTTTTCTTGTTAAGATATAAAATAACACCTCGTAACATGAGTTGTTCTCTCATGTTTTATGTACATGTTTAAATTATCGGTTGATATAAAAAAAAAACTTAATGATATTCTCTAAAGATTTCACTTATTATGTAAAGCTAGATTTTAATAGCCTACCTGCAAAGTTATTTCAATTATTTCAGCTAACCCAAAATTAAGAATGATTTATCATCAAAGAGAACACATAAATTGCTAATTATAATAGATCCTAAATAAAAAGAATGAAAGAGTTCACCTTTTGTTTTGTTTGTTTCATGAGGTTAGGCAAACAAGCAAAAAAAAAAAAAAAAAAAACGAATTTGGGTGGGAGCCAAAGAGGAAATATTATTTTTGGAAGTAATATTTTTATGAAAATTTTATGTATACAAAACGTAAAACTAAATTTAAATGTATCACACATATTTTATCTCATTTTTTAATGAATAAAATTTTAATTATAATATTTATTAAATTAAAAATAAAATTATATATAAAATACAACTGTATTCCATTTTAATTTTATAATTTAAGCTTTTACTACTATAAAAGTTTTTTTTTTATCTTAAACTAGGATGCAATATCAATTGAGATGAAAAAATTTAATTTAATGAAACAGTTAAATATACTTTTGTAATTGAGTTAGATTTTAACATCTTAATTAGATATTATTTTAATTTGAAATAAAAAAGTACTATTTACAACTAAAAAATTCACTTAAAATTTAATAATTTAAATATATATATTAAAAAAAGTAGTATTTAAGACACAAGTAATACTATTATAACTATTTTTGTAATGTCTTCTAATATCAAATACTAAATCTTATTGATAAATATAGTTAAATATAGAGAATATAAATTAATTTGGATATACAGCCTGTTTATTAGACACCTATTACCCATATATGGCTCTTGTTATGTATTCTTGATTCATCGACTTTGTCAACACGATTATCTTGTTTGATATATATATATATATATATATTGTTACACAATGATAATTAGAAAGTATATATATCGTATTAAATATTTATTAAGTTTTGTAATGTCTATTTTATGAATCAACCGGTTTAATATTTTTAATTAAATTTATTATTTTAATCATGATTATAATATATAATAGTATTTTTAAAAAAATTAAGCTGTTGTTTTTATCTCAACTTTATTGATGAGTTCTTTTGAGATTTTTAATTGGGCTTTTTGAAATTCTTCGCTGTTCATAAGAGAATAATTTGACTACAATTCACAAAGGTAGATGCTCGATTTTTTATTCACAAAGGTGAAATGTGAAACCTCAAAAGAGGATGGGAAAAATAATAGCAAATTGTCACATAGCATTTTGTGCAAGTGTTTTGAAAAAGAATAAATCTTGGTATTAATTATCATTTTTTTTTCGATTAAATTATTTACATACTTTAAATATGATTTAGCTTTAACTTCATATATTTTAATTCTTTCTTATTTATTAACAGAGACGGTGGATCAAATACATGATTTAAATACATATATACTTTCACTAAGTTGTCTAAATAATCATGCAAAGTTTGACCTGTATTGGCCCTACCATATGATACAGCTAATGTCCACCCCCAAATCTTTAGTGAATATCATAATCTATACTTTAGGCTTAGCTGCAAAAGCATGCAGCTTTCTATTCATTTGGTTTTCCAAGGGGATTGGTACAGGTGAACTCTGAAATCAAATTTAATTATAAATTCATCAATCTAAGCATGAAATAATAGAAGGGATCAAAAATAATTACCTTTAATTATTGAAATTGTTATTAAAATTCAAAAATTAAAACTGATTTTCTTTATGTGTTAATAATTTATAAATTTTTAATAATACTTATAATATATTATAATTTAATTATATGTTGGATTTAGGAATCATAACAACTCTTTTATAGTCATGATTCACGTTATAACATTATCATCATTATTAGCTTTTTATCATAACCTATAAATTTTAGTTTTTCAATAACAAAAACGTTTTAATATATTAAAAAAATAGATTAAAAATTACACATATATATATATATAATGTGTGTCAACAAGTTATATATTACTTAACACAATTAAACATGTTGAATCTTGCTATAAACGTGTAACTTGAGTTATATTAAGAAAAGAAAATAATTAATACTGAGTATATATATATATTTATTTATTTCTCATACTTGAAAGCTTTTGTACATGTAAAAGCTAGCTTCAACACTTATAGACTAATTATCACATGACATATTATATGAACCCAATCCAATCCCAACTCCTTTCGACTGGAAAAACCCAACCCATCATATTTGGGCTTTGTGGTGCAAATAATTATTGGATCAAGAGTTCTACCGAATAAGCTTATAGTTTCCAAAATAAACCAAAAAAATTCTTATAATTTACAGGTGTGTTAACTTAGAAGACATGAGAACACTCTTTAAATCGGATATTAATTACTTTATATCTTGTAACTATTTGGTTTATTTATTTTATTTTTATAATTTTTAGGTGACTTCTATTAATCATATAATTTAAAAATATGATTAATTGATTTAAAAAAATTAAAAATTAAGATTTTTTAAAAAATAAAATAAAAATTATATATTTTATTAATAAAAAATAAAAAAAATAACAGTTTAATTTCCCAACTTTCACTCTCCATCCCTCTTTATTATTTTTATTTTTTTACTCATTTTCTCTCTTACTCATACACTATTTTTCAATTTTATTTTTTATTTTTTATTAATAAAATAATGATAAGAGAAGGAATGAGAGAGAAATAAAGGAGTAGAGAGATATAATTTTTTTATATAAATGTTATTTACAAATAATAGGAAAAATTATCTATAATAGAATTTTAATAATTAGAAAACATATTTTAAACGAGAAGAAAAATATTTATTTATCAATAATATTATTTTTTAATCATTAAATCTTAAATTCTAAACACAACCTTAAATCATATATTATATAAGTTAAACTAATTAAATTTAAGATTATTTTAATATTTTTAATATGTGAGTATATATATGTTTTTTATTTTTTATAAGTAAATATATATTCTAATAAAATGTTATCTGTCAGACTCTTAAATGAACAATCTTATCATGTTATTTTGATTATCTTAAACTATCCTAAACCAAATGGTTATAGTTATTAAGACTCACTTTTTTTTTCCCATTTATCATATTAGTAAAAAACAATATAAATAATTAAAAACTAAAATTTTATTAAAATTAATGTGATAATAAATTATAAATTAAAAAAATAAATATTATTATTTTAATTAATAATTATATACCATATTAATTATAAATATATTTCAGCTTATTACATAAAAATATTCTTAATCCATGACATTAGAGTTGTATAAATCCAATGTAAGAAATATATATATAAATTTTTGCTAATATTTGTTGTGCGATGATAAAAAAATAAATTATTTTTTATACACGTAATATAGTATAAAAAAATATAAGAATAAAATTAAACATAAACTTATATTATATTAATATTTTTTATAGTAAGCTCTTATGAGTTAGTATTAAATTATAATAAGTTACTTCCTCACCGGGTGCTTAAAAAAACAAATGGCACCAATATTAACTTCATTATTAATAAAGCATGAATAATTTATAATGAGTAACTTAGCATCAAATTATATAAAATTACTATTTCATCCTCCATCAGACGATCGTCATTCATCGCCAACGATAATCCCTGATTGCTTAACCTCACTTCTCACGTAACCTCAAAATCCTAAGGTGTCGTTTGATTCGTGGAATAGAATCGAAATCGAAATCGAAATCGGAATAAAATGGAATGAAAAGAAAATAATGTTGTTTGGTTTAACTACTGGAATAAAGCTCAGAATAAGGATTACATTCTTTGGTTTGACATTGGAATGAAATGAAAAAAACTGTAAATGACCTTAATATCCATATATGATGTAAAGTTCAAATAATGTTATTTAATTATTATTTTTTCGTATTATTGAAATCATTATTTTTCTAAATAATTATTACATAATTAAAAAGAAATATATTATTAAAATTATTATTTTTCTAAACAGGGTTTAGGGTTTTGAGGTTTGGGATGTTGGATTTAGGGTTTAGGGATTTAGGATTTGGGGTTATATTTGTGGGTTAAAATTATTATTTTTCTAAAAAGGGTTTAGGGTTTCAGAATTTGAGATTTTGGATTTAGGGTTTAGGGTTTAGGGTTTTGGGATTTATGTTTTAGGGTTTAGGGTTTTGGGATTTAGGTTTTAGGTTTTAGGGTTTAGAGATTTAGGATTTAGGGTTTAGAGATTTGAGATTTATATTTTAGGGTTTAGGGATTTAGATTTTAAGGTTTTGAGTTTTGGGATTTGAGTTTAAGGTTATATTTTAAGTGAGGATAAAATTAGAAAAAAACAATTAAATGAGAATAAAATTATAATTATCAAAAGTGAGAAAGAATTGTGATTAATTATCTTTTATTAATCGATTTTATTTCGTACATACATTATGTTCAACAAAACATACACGATAGAAAGAATCAATTCTAATTCTTTTTCATTCAAACGATAAATCTTTCATAGAAGCTCCGTAAATGGCATCTCCGATGGCCACCCTCTTGCGGACACGAAACCTAATAAAAAATCTAAACCATAGCACAATCTCCTTCAAAACCATTACAACCTTCACATATCTCAACCAAAAACTTCAGGTGGCCGAGCCAACTCACTCACCCAACCCAACTCCACTTCCTCCTAACCCAGCCCCTGGAAGTCCTCTTTATAATGAAAACTGGAGAAGTCCAATTCCTAACACGCTCTTGACGCAGTCTCTACTTCCCCCTGAGCTCCTTCAACAGTCTCCGAGTGCTCGCATCCAAGCCATGTCGCAGACCCTAGATATTCGGAGCACAATGAATGTATTTGCAGATTGGATGACTTCCCAAAGATGGGCAGACATGAAGCAATTGTTCGAGTTTTGGGTTCGATCGTTGGATCCGAATGGAAAGCCAAACAAGCCTGATGTGAATGTTTTCAATCATTACTTGAGGGCCAATTTGATGACCGGAGCTTCAGCTGGGGAGTTGCTAGACTCTGTGGCTCAGATGGAGGAGTATAACATTACTCCCAATACAGCGTCGTTTAATTTGGTCCTCAAGGCCATACACCAAGCCAAAGAAACTGAGGCTGCTCAAAAATTGCTCGAACGGTTAGCTAATTCAATTGTTCTCCATTGAGTGGATACAAAAGAATATATCCATAAGAGTTACTTTAAAAATTCTATGCATCAAATGTCGAGTAAGATTGGGGTCTGTGTATATGCATTCAAACAGTAGTGTGTGAGGAAATCAAAATCTACTGTGTTCTTTGGAATGGACATTTTTATTTTTGTAAAGTTTGATTTAGTTACTAGAAAGTGGGTACCAAACAGATTTTAATGTATGTGTTTATCTCTTATAGAAAGGGAAAAACAATCCTAAACAATAAAACTTAGACTGATGGGTTAAATCCTAAAATATGTTCAATCTTGAAACGTTCAGAGTTAGTTACATACTTGCAAGGTTTAACTTTTGGTTGGAACCGTAGCAGTTATGGAGGCCATGGATTGTCGGGGTTCTGCAATCTTGCCAATCACCGACTAAAGGTCTAGCATCGAATTCCTCTATTCCCTATCCTCAATTAACGTTTGTTAAAAAAGGCTGCAAGTGTATCAGGATGCTGCAAACAGGGAAAGAATCTGCCCCGGATGATGAGTCTTATGATTTAGTGAACAGCATGCTTTTTGAAGCAGGCCAGATTGATGCTGCCTTGAAATGCATAGACTTGACTTTAAAATCTGGTTATACCTTGTCAATGAAGGCATTTTCTGACTGTGTGTGGGCCTGTGTCAAGAAGGGCAAGCTGGATCAACTAGTTTCGGTTATAGATAGATGCAATGTATGTAATTTTACTGCATACATTTGGACCATACGGTGCAATTATCAATTAACTTGCATAACCAGGTTTGTTTTTTGCTATCAGTCTATGGAACAAAACAAAGCACTTTGTCCACCGTGGAACTTGTGCAACTTAATTGCAGATGTTGCTATGCACGACGATCATAGCAAGTTAGCATATAATGCCCTGGAGTTTATGGCCAAATGGATCTCTAGAGGTGAGAGGGCAAGCCCCCCTCTTCTGCTTTCTGTAGATGAAGGGTTGCTTGTGTCAGCTCTTTCAACTGCTGGCAGAACCTATAATTCAACTTTACTGGATGCATCATGGGCTATCCTACTACGCTCATTACGTCATAAGAAGGCCCCAAATCCTGAATCTTACATTGCCAAGATATATGCCCTTGCATCGTTGGGGAATCTGCCAAGAGCTTTTAGTACCCTGCACGAGTTCGAATCTGCTTATGGAAATACTGATAAAGAAGCAGAAGAGGAACTTTTCTCTCCATTGACTTCTTTACATCCGCTAGTTGTTGCAGGCTCAAAGAAGGGTTTCGAGACTTTGGATAATGTATGTCCTTTTATCTGTATAACTTAAAAATCACCATAATTTGTTTGTAGAACAGACATAGTTTTGCTTGTATGTGAGTTTGCTCATTTATGACTATATTATTTGAGTTGAGGTTGCTGTTATACTTGTGTATTCTCTTGAATTTGTGCAAGAAAAATAGCATGTGCATGCTGTTTCCATTAACTAGATCGTAGATTTGTGTACTTTTGCTTTGCAGCTTTCTATATCACATTTTCATTCATCTTCTTCAGGTATATTATCAACTAGAGAATTTGAACCGAGCTGAATCTCCTTACAAATCTGTTGCTGCTTTAAATTGCTTAATCTTAGGTTGTGCAAATACCTGGGATATTGACCGAGCCTACCAAACATTTGAAGCCATTGGTTCCAGTTTTGATTTAACCCCTGATGTTCACTCTTACAATTCTCTAATGTATGCTTTTGGGAAGCTGAAAAAGGTGAGTACGTAGGACTGGTGTCTCTCTCTCTCTCTATTGCGAGAGAAAGCCCATCGTATCTCAGAAAGTCAGAATATACATGCTGAACCTTTCTATGAAGCTTTGTGATATTGGTAGCCACAGATGTGTGGTTGCTTGGGTTCCTTCCTGGTAGAAAGCTAAGGATCCATATCGTTATAAAAAACGCACAAATATTTTGCTAAAACTAGTTCTTTTAATACCCTTGCAGACCTTTGAAGCTTCAAGAGTTTTTGAACATATGCTAAGTTTGGGCATTAAACACAATGCAATGTCATTTTCTTTGATTGTAGATGCTCATCTCATCAACCGAGATCCAAAAACTGCTCTTTCTATAATTGATGACATGGTAACTATTTTCTTTAATGGATGATCGGCAGGCCTTGTTTGTAACCTTTTGGCTTACCGTCTCTACCTGAGAAGCTAATATTATTTGCAACCATTGTTGGTTTAGATAAATGCTGGTTTTGAACCATCAAAAGAGACATTAAAGAAGGTCAAAAGGCGATGCATTCGGGAGATGGACTATGAGAGCAATTACAGAGTGGAGATGGACTATGAGAGCAATTACAGAGTGGAGTCTATGGCTAGAAAATTCAGAATTCGAATGGGAACAGAGACCCGCAGGGACATGCTATTCAATCTTGACTATAGCACCGAATCAGCTTGATAGGTAACACGCTTACAGGAGAAGAAAAAATCACACTGGAAGATATTATTGCTGCTTATAACTCTTAGCTATGCATTGCATGGTAGCATTTAATTTATATATCTCATATCCGATTACGTTGTACATGCTTGGAAACCAAATGATTGGATTAAACAAGTACAAGGGACCACATGCTGCTAGGTTTTTTCATTACTATATTCGTTTTGCAATAAATAATTTATATAATTTATTATTATAGTTATTACTCTTTTCATATTCTAAATTTATTCTTTTAAAAAAAATAAAAAATAAAAGTATTTTGCACTCATAGACGCAGTTAGAATTTAAGTCATTACAATGCGCAAAGGAAGGGGTGATAATTGGGACGAAGCCTAAAATATGAACCAAATGAATATGATATAAATTATGTTTTTAGTTAGAATTAACTATTAATTCATTTATATTTATAAATATATTTTAGATTTTATTATCATTATAAATTACATAAAAATAATTTAATTTTCTTATAATATTAAAAATGTGTAAAATTAGGTCAAGTAATACAAACATGGATATGCATAACACTAATAAATACAATATAAACATGCATAATTCACATGAATTAACACCCTTATTCTAAGGGGACATATACAGGTATATTACTACATTATTTTGGCTTGAGGGGGAATTCTTACTAGAATCCAAAACACCAATATAGTATAATTTAATACAAATTATATTTTAATTAAAATTAACTATTAACTTTTTGTAATTGCAAAGATATTGAATTTTCTTAAATTTTTTTACTAGAAAGATTTTTTTATCATCAAGTAGGATTTGAATCTAATACCTTTATTCTATTAAAAATAAATAAATAAATGAGTTAAAATTAATTTATTTTTTTCATAATATTAAAAATGATTGAACTTGGGTTTCGAAACACGAACTTAAACCCACACAATACAAATAAATACAATAAGAACATGCAAATTCTACCGAAATTGCTACCCCTAATTTTGAAATATATGTTTTTATCATTTTTTCTTCTTCATATTAATCTATCTATGTCATAAATAAAAAAAATAAAATTATGTCTTGTAATTTTTTAAATAAAATTACCTACATATATTAAAATAGAAAAAAAAATACACATATCTTTAATTTTACAAATTAGATACATTTATCACATTGCTTTAAACTAATACCTTTTAGTTAACTTACTATTATATTTATGGATATTTAGTTATTTTATGTCATTTTTAATAAATTTAATATTTTACTTTACTCTTTTCAACTTTTTCTCTTAAAATATCTACCAGCCCATTGTTAAAAAAATTTAATTTGATCATACTTAAGTTTTTTTTCTAAAACAAATAAAAAAATTCAAAATTGATAAAAAATAACTAAAGCGTCTAAAAATGTAACAATAAGTTATAAAAATGCATCAATTTTAAGAAATGTAACTAACTTATTTAATTTGTGAAAATGAAATAACCAAAGTATCATATTATCTTTTAAGGTAACGATTATTATTACTATTTATCCCTTATCTTATATTTATTTAAGACTCTATGGATTAGTTAAATATAAATTATTAATGTTTAAAATATTGATAATTATCTTAAATGTTATTTAAAATATTAGTTATATGATTAATTTTTTTAAATAATAATAACAATATTATACTTTACATTAAAATAAAATTTTGTTATTATTTTTAATATTTTAATAGATTACATGTATCATACATATAAAAATCTAAATTATACCTTATAAATTTTCAAACAAAATTGTTCACATATTTTGAATAGAAAACATATTTAGAGTATATTTCTTTTATAAGATAATTATCTAATAAATAAATTATATATTATTAAATATTAAGAGGTTTAAATATATATACTTAGCTTATCTATATCAGTTAAGGCCTTATACATAACATCTTCACGTTTTTTACTATCTTTTATCTCTAAAACTATTTCAGTTAAAACTCTCGTTCATTTTTAGAGTTTGTAACAATAAGTTATAAACATGTACACCAATATCATTCATTTTTAGAGTTTGCTCACCCATTTAAGGATCAAGATAAATAATTTGTGGTGATAACAATTAACACAAAAGTCAGATTCAACTTATGATTCTAATATAAGGATTCATTTAATTTTAACTTACCTTATCAAATATGTCGATAATAATTTAACATTGTCCTTTTTATAGTTTGTTAATTAGTTTTTTAATATGAATAAATATTAAAATATCTTTATAATAAATATATTTTTTAATAAAATTTATTTTAATTATTTTATTATCTATTGATTATATATTTATCATTTAAATTATTATTTTAATCACATTAAATATAACTATTAAAACAGTACATGTTTATTTATTTAATGAACATATTGACTTCAATTAATTTATTTATGGGTGGATTATGTTTGTCATGAATTAAAAATTTTAGGATCCACGTCATATTATATTTCATATTTATTATTAAAAATTAACTCATAAAGATTATTTTTAAGTAAAAATATTCATTTAAGTTCGAATAAGTTGTGTTTATCATGTTTATATAGAATTAACTTCTTAGATAATAAAATATTAATTAAATAATTTATGTATTATATGATATATTTGATTTATTTATCACAAGTTTGTTAATATGAAGTATAATCATTTATTTTTGTATCTTATTTAAATTATATATTTTATAAAAAAATTATTATTATATATTTAATTTTAATTAAATAACAAGTTAATTAAATTTTTATTTTAAGAATATTTAACAAAATCACTTTATAAAATTTTAGCAACTATTTTTCACACTATTATAATAAAAGTAACCTAAAACTTTAAATAATAGTTGTTTTTATTTTATTTTATAAATAAGTTTATAAAAATATTAGTAATTAATATTAATATATATTTATTAAATTTAAATTAATTTATACGCACGTACCCAAAAATTAGTATTATAAAAAATGTAAAATAAATGGACGGCAAAAATGTGTGTGTCTTTTAGAAGGGATAAAATCCCATTTACATTAGATTACACGTTGAATGCTTGAAGCTATAAATCATGAGTATTTTCTGTACTACAGCGCCTACTACCTAATTTCTTAAAAGAGAAACAGACACAAAGTTAATTTTAGAAAAAAGTATATTTAAGATTTTTTTTAATTATAATTAAATTTAATAAAAATATATTATATTAATTATAATTATATTATAATTGAGTGACACACCACCTTAAGCATTAACCTAAAAAGTACGGCGACATTGGACCGTAGATTTTTAATCAAAGGATACTTCTTAATTACTTTTAAACATATGAAAACTTTAATCCTTACTTATTTCTTCAGGACAATAACATTTAATTTCTTAAGTTAAAGGGAATAAAAGCGTCCATATATACTAAAAAGGTAGAGTGAATATATTTATTATTATTAAATTTTAGAATTATTATAAAAATATAATCGAATTTTAATTTATTATTTTTATATTATTAAACCTTACAAATTTATAAAAATATATCAAATTATTTTATTACTTTTATAACATTAAACTTTATAAATATAACAAAAATATTATTAATGTACATTAACTTGCCATTAATTGATTGATATTGAGAATATTAAGTATCATTAAATAAATTTTAATAGTATGAAAGTAACAAAAAAAATTTGATGTTATTTTTGTAACAATTGTAAAGTTTAATAGTATAAAAATAGTAAGTATCATTAAAGTTGTAAACATATAATTTAATTTTAATGAGCGATAAAAATAATATTAAATTATAATTAGTGATATAAATGTATTACTACGTTGTTTTTTATAATTATATTATATTTCGATAGTAGATTTGTACAATTAATAAGAAGTTTGTTAATAAATTTTTATCACTAATAAAAAAATTGATAGACATATTTTATCAATAATAAAGAATTCAACAATAGATGTATCACAACAAGTATTAAATTTATACCATTAATATTATTTAAATAATATTTTTATTACTTAATAAAATTAAATAATATATATATATATATATATATATATATATATAATTTTTACTATAATTCGTTAAGGGACAAAAAGATACTGCATGTGAATTTATTTTTATAAATAGAATATATTAATAATTTTATTTTAAATTTATTATAATTAACCATTTTATTATTACATTTATAGATATTTTAATATTTTAAATAAAACAACATAAAGATTTAGAATAAAAAAATTCATACTATTAATTTTTTATCTTAAAAGAAATAAAATCGTAAATTTTTTATTATATATTTTTTTAATTTTATTAAATATCTTTGTGTAATTTAGAATGTGGGATACATATAACTAATTTTAAAAATACCATTATTTAAATAAAAATATTTTATTAACGTTAAACATTAAAAAAATAGTAATATTTTAACTTGAATATCCCTAGGTTAACTTGAATATCACTAGGTTACTAATCCCACTCTTATTGTGTTATTAAAATGGTAACGGAGAATAAGTAACCCGTACTCTAGTAAGAGATTTGTACCTTTTGTCTTTATGGGCGGCTCTACAGTACGGAGTAAAGCTAAAATATGAAATTTGGGCATTAAATATTTTTCATATTATAGGAACATTATGTATTTTTCCCAAAATAAAATAAAATACAAGAACATAAATAAAAGTTTGGATCCAATTTCCTTGTGTTATTTTCAATGTTTCTTAATATATATAATTAATATATAACAAATACACATATAAAAATAATTAAAAATATGGGATTTTGTTGTCTATATATTTATCAATCATTAATGGTATATAAAATAAGTAAATTGCTTCACAAAAATTTTATTTTTATTTTTGGCAGAGTAACCCTAGAGATATTTTATATTAAGTCATAATTATTATTTATTTCCTTAAATTAATAGTAATATCTCGTAGTTTAATTACTTTAAAAAATTACTAATTTTAAAAAATAATATTAGAATAATATAATTTGACCTTAATTGGTCCATATTTTCAAATGATTTTTTTTAAATAAAACTATTTATAATCTAAGGATTTAAATGATACTAATAATCTAATTTATGAGACTTTTAGATTAATTTTCTCTTTATTTTTAACAATTTATTTAGACATATAAATTATATATTAAACAAATATTTAATACAGTTTTACTTTGTTATACCTAATTCAAGGTTTTTCTAAAACCATGCAAATATTTAAAAAAACATATATTTTTAGTCAAATATAAAAAAATTTATTAAAAATATACACTAAAGATAAATCTAAATAGAAATAAAATGGAATTGAAATGTAGATAAATTATAATAAAAATGAATTGGAGTAAGTAAAATAATTACCTTTGATTACGGGTGTAAATTTGTGTCATGATTTGATTCATAGAATCGAATACAAATTAAATTAAATTTGAACCTCCTCAAATAACTCCATAAAAATCGAGTTAAGTTTAAGCCAATTGTTAACCTAAATCAAATTAAAAATCTTATGATTTTGTGATATATATATATATAATGTTATAGATAATATTATGACTTAAAATTGATGAAATCTTAAATTTTTTATAGATTATTTTGAATCTTAATGTTGAATGATAATGTAATATAACTTGTTAATTTATGTTTGTTTTTTAATTGACTAGTTATTATAATATTATTATTTTTTGTTCTTATTTTGTTTTATGAAATGATGTTTATATTAATGAGTTATAATATCATTAAAAATATTTTTTGATTTATAAATTTTTTTTAAATAACTAAACAAACATGCAATTAACAATTAAGATTATTTTAGATCATTCCTTTTATTATTGATTTAAATAAGGAATTATATTTATTGAATCAATTTAAATTTAATTTGATTTAAAATTTAATTATTTTAAACGTGATTAATTCAAACAATTTTAAATTTACCTGTACGAATGGTACACTTAATTTTAATGATACTTACTAACCTTTAATAGAATCAGAGTAAGGTAAAAATAAATTCTTTGTATATAAAAAGTAAAAATATTGAAACACATTAGGAAAAAAAAGATGAAAATAGTAATTTTATCAAAACCTCTTATAGTATAAGTTTGTTTTTTTATATATTAAAAAACTAAAATTATTATATTTTACATAATTAAAATAAGATTTTTTTTATAGAAAATAATATGCTCTCTTAAAGTTAAAATTTTGAATTTTTTAAATATAAATAATGGAATAGAGTAAAATAAGTAAAGATATTCAACTTAATTTTGTTATAAAGTAATATGACGAGAAAATCTTTAAAACATACTTACAAATTTATTTTCAATTGTATTTAAAATAAAATTTGATAACGTATTAGTAATTACTTTTTTAGAAAACAATGAAATAAATTTTAAAAATTTATATAGATTTATATCTAAATAAAATAAATATACATACACAATATAAAATTTAAAAGTTAAAATATATTTTTAATAATAAATATAAGTTCTTATTTTTATAATCTCAATTAATTTAAAGAATAGATATATTAAATAATAATTAAAGAGAAAATAATTTTACTAAATTTATTAGTTAAAGTCTTAAATTGTTCGAGATATAAATTTTGTTTTTTCTTATATAAGAAACTAATAAGGCATATAATTTCATTTTTTAATTAGTTGATAACATGTAATTAATAATTAAATACATAATATATTTTTTAATTTTAATCTTTTAATTTTTTAATTTTTTGTAATATTATATTTTAAACATATAATAAATGTTTACAAAAAAAATAAAATTCTTATCTAATTAGGATCCATCTTATCTCCATTGAGGATTAGCCGCCACTGCTTCTCGTGAGGTGTTGACTAGTATAGACCATACATAAGAATTCTCCACCATGGCTTCAAAATGTCCTTAGAACTTAGAAGGGTGTTATTGTCTTCTTCTTTACATGGCTTTTGGACTCTTTGGAAGGTAAACTAAGGGAAAATTTTCATTTTAGACAGCTGGCTTTAATACTAGGAGATATATAGGAAGCAAAGCATATAATTATTTAGTTTAAATGAATTAATTTTATAATTATTAATATTTATGTATTAGAGATTTCACATTTTTTTTAAAATGTCCAAAATAATTCCAGTATTATTTGCAAACGATTACTTTAAATTTATAATTTTTGAATCAAATGTATATAGTTATCTAATATAAATACCCAATTTAATATTTTTTTTTTGCTAAAATGTTAAAAAATTAACTCACCAAAAAATTTAAAGTTATTAGTATAAATGTCAACTATATTTTTACACATTTACATCCCACATTAATTTCTAGTATATTCAATTAATAATCGTCGGTTATAAATAGATAACAGTTTCACACAATTTAACCATGTTTCTTATTTTTTACATTTATTTAAAAATATATTTAATATTAAAAAAATAAATGTTAAAATATTTCTTACTTAACTACATTATTTAAAATATTATACATTACTTTTTATTATGTTACTATTTAACACGTACTTATAAGTAAAATAAAATATATAAAAGTAAGAATAAATAAAATAAAATTTAATTATTCTAGGTATTATGTCTTTTATTATTAAAAATGTATTTTTATGTAATTATATGTATATAAAAAAATAATATCAATATATATTGTTTCAATTAATCACAATTTCAATATTTTAAAATGTTCATTTGTACCCATAAGTATTAACTCTATGCATCATGCAAAACAAACAATATTCAACAATTGGAGTTAACGTGCCTTGAAGTAGAGATACAAAGTGAGTCGTTCCATCTCATTTAGTGTTTTTAATTGACTCATGATACAAAATTCTCTTATTTTATTTAAATAACATCTTATTTTATTTAATTTATAATCCTAATAGGCATAACTTTAAACATATATTGTATCATTTTTTTTTATTAAATTTATATTATAAATAATTATGTATTATATTTTCTATTATTTTTTGTATTATTACTTGTCTTATGTAACTTCATTAAATACAAATGAGATATATCAATTAATATCATTTTATTATTATCAAATCTCATTAAGAATTAAGTGAAACAATTTATATGCGTTTTAAAAATTAATGAATTAGACCATAAATCCCATTAATATATTATCTCAATTTAGACATCTACTTTGAGCACATGACCTTCACCTCTGATACAATGTTAAAAGTTGTTGGAAAATCAATTTTTTAAAAAGGTCAAGATATTGAAAGAATGATAACTATATTTTTATACATTTATCCCTTTTGATGAAAAAACATTTATTTTAATAAATTATATAATTAAAAGTACTTACTTTTTATAATAACATGACTAGTAGTACATAATTCATAAATTATGAAACTAAATTATTTATTTTAAAAAATTATGTAATTTAATATGCTTATTTGTTAAAAAATATATAAATATATAAACAAAGTACAATTTTATTCTCATAAAAATAATTTTTTTAAAAAGTTATTGTTATAAAAATATCAATTTTTTATTTTAAAACTATTAAGAGGTTCTATTTACTATCACCCAAATAACCTTAGTAAAATTATTATTTCAATTTGATAACATAATGACCAATAAATGAGACTTATATGCTTTATTAAAAAGCAATAGACTTATGCATCCTTCTTATATCAACTACAAAACATATGTTATCATTCACCACTTATATTAGATGTATTTTTTTAAAGTTAAAAAATTGTAATATGTGATACAAATCCACGAAAGATGCATGATTACTATTATAGGTGGTCAAACATCAAATGTAAGAGTAGGAGCATTGCATATATAGTTTTGAGTAGATTATGGATAGATCGATCTATTGAGAGAACACTCTATTGATCGAACATTAAAAAAAGATAGAAAAAATATCAAATTATATATTAAAAGATGTTTATTTGTTCACGTTAAAGCCTTAAATGGGCTAAATTGTTATTTAAAGAATTATGAGAAGGTTACTGTGCATAAATCTTAATATTTCTATACATAATAATATTAATAATTAATATAATAAATTTAATTATAATTTTCGATAATAGTGAGCTATAAGATCTGATGTATCATAAAATTACTATAAGTAGACTTTTTAGTATCAAGAGCAGGCTTCCTATTCTTTGGCTGCTTGAGCTAGGTTATCCTTAATATATGATCATGCTCCTTTTGATTGATGTCTTGTAAAAATTAATTGGTTCTTTTAACTTGACTTGACTTGACTCGACTCTATATAATGACTCTCTTTCTACAATGAAAGCAACTCGATCGATACCACTGGGTCATCCTTATAAGTTATAAATACAATTGACGATTTGACGTAAACAAACAAAATACGTCGGCAATCAAAATATGTTTTTTTATTATAGAAAAAAATTGATAGACTTACCTAGTTTAATTATAAAAATTATTTTTTAATAATTTTTATTAAAATATTTTTATTATTTTATTAAATAATATTATATAATTAAAATACGAATATTTAATAATAATAAATATTAATTTTAATTAAATAATTTCATATTTAATTAAATAATTTCATATTAAAATTTACTTTTTTATTATTATTATTAAATATTTATATTTTAATCAAAAATTAATAATATTTTAATAAAAAAATATAATATATTATTCATCCTCAATTTTTATAATTAAAAGATTAAATAATATTATTTTTAATTTAAAATATAAAATATAAAATAATAAAAACAATTAATATATACCAACTCTCTCTTTATTATATTAGAAAAATTAGATGCCTCAACTCCCATCATAGTCAATTTTCGTTATTGAAACATTGCACTCTGTTGTTTTTATTGTTGTCTTCCACTCAACAAAAGTGAATTGTTGAATGAGATTAATGGAATATATATATATATATATATATGGACCCCATTTCCTTCATATATATTCTTCAAGATCTGTTTTCCACCACCCTTGTCCCTTCCTTATTTCACCACTACACATCGGTACAAAGAAAAAATAAAAATAATAAATACCCACTAATTGAAGACTAGTAAGTATACTATACATTCACACATTTTTTTTTTAAATTATTTTTAGTAACCAATTTTTTAAATAAATAAAGTCTTGTTTGATGTGTAAACACCAAATAGAGAAAGCCAAGAAAATCCTATTCTATGAATTACACAAGATTATGTCCCTTAAATTCCCTCCTAAATATCTTTTATTTCTTTCTTTATGAAATCATTTTTATTATAATTAAAAAAATTATATCAATTATTCAATATCCAACTATAATATTTAAATATAAGAAAGCAGAAAACAAGTTTATATACAATCCACTATAATTTGATATATTTATGTATTTTTAAAATTAGTTAATAATTATTAATATTCAATTATTGTATAAATCTGTCACGAGGTTGAAGTTATTTATGATGGTGATCTTTAAACAACCACTATAATATATTTACGTATTTTTAAAATTAGTTAACAGTTATTTACATATTTAATTATTGTATAAATCTTTGGTGAGATAAAATTGGTTAATGCCCCCGAGAAATTATTAAATGCAACACTTGTATGTTTCGTATTCTTAATGTGTACATATATTTAATATACATATTTTTAAAAAATAATATTTTAAAATTTACAATAACAAAAGAAAAAATTTATATTTAATTTTTATATTTTTATTATTAAAAGATAATTTAATATATATTTTATATTAAATATTATTTTTAAATTAAATTATAATAAATGTTTTTTAATTAAATTAAATTTAATATATTTTTATTATTATAAATTTTAAATATAATATTTTTTTTAATAAATGCAAAATTTTCTGTAAAGTCAACCCAAAAATATCTTAATTTTTCTCATCATTAAGCGCCAGGTGTCATACATGCAAGTCATCTCAACGTATTATTAATCACATTGTCACTTCACTCCTTTTTCTTTGTTATCTGGGTGAAACTTCTACTTAACAATGTCTGGAGTGTAACGTTATCTTTGGATAATAAATTTAATTAATAATTTTTTAAATAAAATTTAGAGATAATATAAATTATTTTAAATAAATCTAAAGCTTATGTTACTACGCGTATATACTGTTGATAATTTATATCATATTTTTATTGATTTGATTGAAGCTATAACATGAATATACTTAAATTTGAATCAAATCTAAATTAATTTTAATAAAATAAAATTGAGTTGGATTCAAGTAATTTAGATAATCCAAAATAATTTTTTTAAAAGTATAATATATAAATATTATAACTTACATCTTAATTTAAAAAAATTAAAAATTAATTTCTTCCTTTAAAAATTAGGTTTATTTATTTTATATTTATTAATATTTTTATTTTATAATTAATTAGTTATTATAATATAACATATCTGTTAAAGAATTATATTATCTCAATAAGATTTGTTGTTTCCTTTAGTTATTAATTTAATCTTAATTTATAATTTATTTTAAAATCTATTTATTGTAATATTATGATTTGAAATAATTAACTTTAATTATTAAATATATTTTTAAATTTATAAAAAATATATAATTAATAATTTGATTTAATTTAAGTAAATTTAGACAACACTTTTAAGTTTAGTTTAGATTCAAACTTTCTTATGCTAGCTAAAATAAATTTAAGTTAAATTAATTCTAACCAATTTGTCCACTACTCTCCATCGTTTATAACAGATAATATCGACAGTGTATTATAATGAAAAATGTTATATATCTTTAACGAGTAAATAGTTTATTATTATTAAATTTTATAAATTATTAAAAAAATATTATTTAATTTTAATTTATTATTTTTATATCATTAAATTTTATAATTATTAAAAAATATCATTAATTTTTAATTGTTAATTTTGTAACATTATTAAAATGTTATATAAATGATATTTTTGTTATATTTATAAATTATAATAATATAAAAATAAAAAAAATTGATAATATATTTATTAAATTTAATAATATAAAAATAAAAAATATAATATTTTTGTAACAAATTTTAAATTTTTTATAAAAAAATCAATTTATTCATCTTTAATTTAAAATATAATACATGATATTACTTAATATTATGAATAAATATAATTTAATATTGAATTATATAAAATAAAAAAATTATCACGTTAATTAAAATAATAATATATTTATATCAAAACAAAAACATACACCATGTATTACCATACTTTCACGGTATTAAAAAAAGTCAAAACATACGATTCAATTAGGAATAATATCCAACTTGCTATATCTAATTTTCTTTTCACAATTTTGACACACACCACCCACTTATATCCTACCACTTCCATAATATTAAATTTTAGGTAAAAAGAAAATGAAAAATTCATTATCTTCTTCGAAAGGGTAAAAAAACTAAAATTTTACCTCCTTTAACGAGGGATAAATAGGTAAATTGTAATCCCAATCTAAACAATTATCCCTATTTAACATTTTCTTGGGGAAAATCCAACGCGCGAATTTGCCAAATCAAAGCTGACACGTATCCCTTGTTGTTGAACATTCCCTATGATGGACAGAGACGACCTCGTTGGAGCAAAAGCAAAACAAAACGTACCCTTTGTGTCTACCGGAATCAGATAGTTATTAGCTGGAATATCTAATGACTTCCCTCCGGAGAACTGGAACGACACCGTCGGTACTTTCACGCTCGTCTGCGAAGACAGGTCATAACACGTGTCAAACAGATCAATGCCACTATTCGCCGGCGGCAAGTGAGTAGTCAGCTTCTTAAACGAGTCACGGAGCGGTTCGTAGACCTTAGTCTGCAAACGAGTTATGGATGTTCCCGAGTCAACTATGATCCCTCCACTTCCAGACTCATCAATCACAAACAAGTCCGGGGAAATCGACAACGGTTGACCACCAACACTCATTCCGGTGAGTTCAACGTAATAAAATGTATCAGCTTTTGCGTTCTTCAGTAACGACGCTGTAACTGAGTCAGCTGGTGCGGCCGAGTTGAAATCGAGAGTTGAGGACGAGGCCGAATCACGGTTCACCAAACAGTAAGAAAATGACGTCGCTTTGATCTGAGAGACTAGTGAAAGTTGGCCTCCACCAAGTCCAAGCAAACCAGCTGCTCCAACAAACAAGCCTTCGTTATCATGACCACATCCCAAAGCGACGTCGTTTAGAGAACCAGTATTTCCAAACGACACCGTATCAGTGGCGAAATCACCAACACTGAAAGATCCATCCCCGTAATTGACTTGGTACTGACAACTTTTACTACGACATCCAGACCTTTGAAGATATTTACATTGCTGAGATTCACAGGTAAGTGGTTTGTAAGTAGACGAACCCTTCGGGTCGAATATCGGGTCGGATTGTTGGTAACAGGACTCCGAACATGGTTCGCATTGGAGCCAATTGATATCACTACCCGTATCCAAAACCATAGAGAAGGATTTCGATGGGCTACCGATTCCAAGTCGTGAGAAGTACTCGCCACTGCCTTGACTAGAACCGGAGATAATTGGTGTAGAAAGTTCTTCGGGTCGGATCTTGGTTTCCATAGGCTCAAGATCCGACTTGTTGTCGAGGGCCAGCTGCAGCTTGGTTAGGAGAGAGTTAACTCGGACTGAGTCACGATTCAATCTGGATAAGACTAAGCTCTGGTAGTCTTGGTGTTTGGAGTTTTGCAAAGCTTCCCTTGGATGTAAATCTATAGAGAAGGGAGTAACTGAAGAAGAAAAAGCTAAAGAAGAGAAGTTAGATGGGTTGGTTTGGTGAAGTGAGTCAGTGGGTTTGAAGTAGAGGACTTGATGGGCTTGTTTGAGCGAAGCAGAGACATCTAAAATTGCAGTGGGTGGGTTGGATTCGAATAAGGAACGAGAAAAAGCAGAAGAGAAGATAAAGAAGGTAAAGATAGAAAAAATGGTGGGGAGGGAGAAGAGAATGTTTGGAGACATTGTTAGTTGGAGAGATCGAGAAGAGGTGAGAATTGAGGAAGAGATAGGGTCGTGTTGTGTTAATATTGTGGGGAATTAGAGTGAGAGCTGGCTGGTATTTATAGGAGTTTTGGCTTTATTTAGACAATAGCTGAGAGTGAGAGAGAATTTTGGGTATACGTTGGAAAAAGGAAAAAGTATGCTAATCAGATATAAATTATAAATTATGATTAAAAATGTATAAAAAATTATTAATTTTTAAGTAATATTATAAGTTTATTAATTATTAAAAAATATATTAAAACTTTAAAATTTTAAAAATATGTTAAAAATAGAGTACATGAATATATATATATTTTAAAATTTTATATATTTTTTAAATGAATTTCAACTCAAAAATAAAAAATTTGAATAAATTTTTATAACAATTAAAAAAATATGTATATTTGTGTTTACGTGTTTCATTTTTAAATTTTTTTAAAATTTTGAAATTTTGGTGTATTTTTAAATAGTTAACTTCACGAGTTTAATAGACTTTTATACACTTTTGTCATAATTAATTGGTGATTGTTACCCTTCATCTTTAAAAAAATAGTATTAATCAATTTTTATTTAAAAATTTAATTAATAGTATTAAAAAATATGCATATTATTTTATTCAAAATATGTTTAAATTATAGATTTTTTGAGATATTAAGTTTCAAAAGATTAAAATTTAAAATTTAGGGGAAAAACAATTTTATTTTATACATATAATTTTTTATAATTTTATAAATATTATACTTAAAAATTTATTTGACTATAATTAAGGTGAGACAATTACTCCTCTTAATTTACAAATGTAACTACCTTTGAATTTGAGTACAGTGAGTTACTTATTAATAGCAATTCTTTATATGATAAGTTTTGGTATAACAATTAATATGATACACAATTATTTATTAAAATAATAAAGTTTAATTTTTTTAAATATATAATTAACTATTGTATTAATTATGATAACAACACAATTTATAATAAATAAAAATTTTAATTTATTAAAAATAAAATACTCATTTAAAGCTTGAGGTTTGTTTGTTATGAATCACAATAATAATAAAAAAAGAATGACTCCATATTAATGAAACTGAGTTTTAGCTATTAAATAACATTGTAGAAACTTTAACAAAAATAAAATAAAAATAATAATCCATGTATACATGATCTAAACTACGTTCTAACAGGAAACCTAAATGCAAGCAAAACTACTATCAAGTAATTAGTTTATATTAGAAATCTTACACACTCCTAGCTACTTTTTAAGCTTGAGAAAGACATTTAACTTAAGTGGTTTAATCATCAAATTTATCATTTGATTTTGAGTCCCACAATGAACAAGTTTAACAACTCCATCTTTATTGCATGCAGATGTAGCTTTGTTGGTTTAGTCATGTATCCACTTATGAGACTTACAACAAACATCAAATCTGGATATGTGATGATGAGATACATATGACTTCCCATTATATCATCAATCTTAATCCCATCTTCATCCTTACACATTTTAAACCCGTAATAATTAGATTTTTCATAGAATTGCTCTCCTCCATACCAAAAAGTTTTAAAACATCTAAGACATACTATTTTTGACAAATATAAATCACATTAGACTTTTGTAACACTTTAATACCAAGAAAAAATTTATCCTTCCCAAGTTAGTCATGTTAAATTCCCTCATCATTGAACTTTTAAATTCAGACATCATAGACTCATTATCACCATTATAAATGACATCATCCATGTAAAAACTAACAATATGATCTTGCTTTCTTTGCCTAATTTTACAAATATGCTAATTATGGCATCTTTGAAAACCTTAATTGACAAAATGAGCTTCAATGCAACTAAACAAAGCTCGTAGAGCTTTTTTAGTCCACACAAAGCTTTTTGTAACTTGTTAACTTTTTGCTCACCACTTTTCTGTTTGTATCCTCTAGGTTACTCTAAATAAACTTCTTCACCCAATTCTCTATGAAGTGAGGTAGACTTGGCATCAAGTGGATAGATTCTCCAATTTTTCTATACTGTAAAGGTAATGATCCAACAAACAGTGTCTGTTTTTGCCACTGGAGCAAACAATTATGTGTAATCCACTCCATATTGTTGAGAATATCCCTTTGTCACTAGGTGCGCTTTGTATTTATCCACCTCACCATGCTTATTAAGTTTGGTCTTATAAATCCATTTGACTTTTATTTTCTTGGCTTCTCCTAGTAACTTAGTCAACTTTCATGTTTTATTCTTCTTAATTGCCTTCATTTCTGCGTCCATATCCATTATTTATTTAGAGCTCTTCAATGCCTCTTCAAAACAAAAAGGATCTATAGACACAACCAATGTTATATTAACTTCATTTTTTTTCCGTTGAAAGCCCTTCTTCATTAATATAGTCTTTTATCCAAATTAAAGGTTATCTTACTCTTCCTTCTCTTTCATCAAGAACAACTTCTCCATTTGTAAAGTTTAGAGAAGCATTCTATACTCCTTCAACTTCATCACCTCCTTCACTGTTAGCTTTATCCATAATTGCATTGCTTTCATCATCACTCCATTTTATATCCACTAACAACTACTCCTTGTAACTTTTGTCCAAATCATACTCCTTTTCTTTCTCAAAGATGAAATCCTTACTAGTTATAGTTCTTTCAGAAATAGGATTAAAAAGCTATAGACCTTAGATTCTTTACTCATACCTAAAAAAACACAATTGAAGCTTTTATTTTCCAACTTGGTCCTTTTTGCATTTGGTACATGAACATGTGATACACATTCAAACATCATATCCTAAAGTGTTCAACAAATGGCTTAACTCCACTTCATGCTTCCTTAAAAATCACATTCTTCACAGTTAGGATTGGACATCAATTTAGCACGTACAAAATCCAATTCATAGTTTTTGGGTAAAGGGTTTTTGGAATCCTCTTTTCTAAGAGCATGCTTTTGACTTTATTCATCGCAATTTGGTTCTTCCTCTTTACAACTCCATTTTTTAAGGAGTATAAATTATAGTTAGTTGTATCTTAATCCCATGTTACTTGTAAAACTCAATGAAATCTTCTAAGTTAATCCTCTATCAGTATATAAGCACTTGATATACAAACAAGATTTTGAAAGCATTTGAAAGAGTGTAATGCCTCGAACTTCTTAATAAAAAAGTAAACTCATGCTTCCTACTGAAATCATCAATGAAGCATAAATAATGTCTTTTCTTGTTGTTATAGGTAGGAGTGATTGGACTATAAATGTCTGTATGGATGAGCTATAATCTCTATGATGCTATCCATATGTTTTTCTTTACCATCATCATGTTAGCTATGATCTCAATTTGGATGATGAGGCCTCCATATGGATGATAGATTATGCACTTTCTTGATTGAATTAGGATATCAAGCCCTATTTCCTGCAATTTTCTTACGCTCAAGAGATTTTTCTTCAACTTTGAAACATGAAAACCCTTAGTGATCACATGATTAAAACCATTCATGTGTAGCTTCACATTTTCATTTCCAAGTGCACTCATCCTGGTGTTGTTTCCTAACTTCACCATCTGCCTAAAATTGTTATTGAGCTCATAGAATAAGGCTCTATCTTTACTCACATTATTAGAGCATTGTGAGTTTAAGAACCAAACATCTTCTCGTTTAGCTTCATTCATTTCCATATAGGACATCAAGGGTATTTCTTCATCTTCATCTAACTTTGTATAGTTGGCTTCCTTATCCTATGTTGGACATTCAACAATGATTTTGTTGAAAGCTTTTTACTTTTTATCTGTCTCTTTCTTTAAAAGAGCTTTTGTCTTTACCTCTTCCTCCAAACCTCTCTTCATAGCTTGTTCTTCTCCATTGTACTTGTGGAACTTTTGTTTATAAACCATCAATGGACTTTGTTGTTCATCGATAGATAGTTCATTTATATCCTTCGATTCCTCAATTAAACAAACTATATAGTTAAATTTGTTAGTTAAGGATCACATGATTTTTTCACAATAGTCACATCACTCATATGATCCTTATTCACTCTCATTTTAAGAGTCTCAAATTACTTTTTGAGTGCTTTATTCGAGCATTTCCCTCATATTTTCTCTTCATTAAGTCTTAGATTTTCTTCGAGGTGTCCTTCTCAAGATGGTCTCCAGAATTGTTCTATCGATCGCTCAAATAATTCTTCAACTTCAAATTCTTTAACCTTAGCTCATAAAGTCTTCTTTGTTGCACATCAATCAGAGTTGCTCTGATTTTTGGCTCTGTATAACCTATCTCTACTAGGCTCCAATATTCTTTGGACCTTAGAAATTTTTCCATAAACATGCTCCAATGATCGTAGTAACCATCAAAGCGACATATTACAGGTTGAATGAAATTTCCCTCACTCGTCATGTCTCAATCTCTTTTTCTCTATATGCAAGTCAGTCAAAAGATTACAATTTTCTTTCTCTCGACCTAGGGGGTTCTAATACTAATTTATTATGAATTAGAAGATTAATAACACAATCAAATTGGAGGAATAATTTCATATTAATGCAACTGAGTTTTGGCTATTAAATAGCGTTATAGAAACTCTAATAGAAAAACGAGAAAACAACCCACATATACACGATCTAAACTAAGTGGTAGAGGAAAATAATCAAGTAAGTAAATAACAATCTTAACAATTAGGGTTTTATTCTAATAGAACATATAAATGCAAGCAACATACTTATACTTACTTTAAGTGTTAAATATTTTTTTGTTAATAACTTTAAATTATCACATATATTAAATATAAAAGTAAGTAGAGGGAAAAAGAAAAAGAATTTTAGTACCTTGAAGAGATGTAGAAGGGAAGAAGAAAAAAAGAAAATGAGTATGAAGCGTAATTACTCAAAACAAACTATTCTTTTGTGGTTTTGAAAACTTTTAAGCAACTATTTTTACTTAATTTCGACAAATTTTCACCCACTATTTATAGTAATATAATTTAACATAAATATATATTTATTTTGTAATAACATATTTTATATATATCACGTATTAGTATTATATAATCAAATAATTTATAAAATAATCCTATTATGTGATATAATATAAGAAATATAAACGCAAAAGCAAATACAAACTTGTTTGTCATTTATGTTTCTACTTTCTAGCTACGACATAAGGAAATTGTATTTGCATAAATTTACAAATGTTTTTAAATCCATACCACTTATATTATATCAAATGTTAATAATATCATCTAAAAATTGAATTATTTTTATAATTTACAAAATAATTCTAACACATCACAATTATAAGAAATATGGGTTGGAAAAATTTATAATGTTAACATTTATCTATTGTACAAGTATTGTATTGTTAACAATGCTTAAATTTGTACACTTTTGTACCAACATTCTACATATTGTAATACGTATGAATATTATATAAAAAAATGAATCATTTTTTTTAATTTTAAAATAATTTTAGATACATAATATAATATAAGATATATGAATACAATAAGTATATATATAAAAGTAAGATACTACTTGTATGGAAAAATTGTCAAAATATTCTTTTGTTAAACTTTAAGCGTTAAGTTAATTTATTTTTAATTGATGTAATTTATTCTTATGGATTGTTAAAAAACGTTATTTAAGTTAATAATGTGATAAAAATGTACATTTTTTAAAGTTAAAGGTAAACATTTAAATTTAATTAAAAAAATAGCAAAAAACAGAGATAATTGAGTTGGTTGTATTTAGAAGGAAATACTTAAAATAATCAAAATATTTATTTAATAAATCAATAATTTATTAAAATAATAAAAATATTAAAATATAGGTGTTAATATTTGTCAATTTTTCATAAAAAAATTAAATAACATATTTTAGAAATAAAATGATAACCAAACCCAAAAAGGGTACACCCGTATCGTAACCTATCTTTATTTAATAAATTTACATAGTGTCAAAAATTAAATGAAATACACAAATTACAATGATAACAGAAAACAATTATAAAAATAAAATAATCGCACTATTAACATTATTCATAATCATTACATACTTAACAACTTTATAATAAAAAAGTATTCTACTAAACGATAAAGCATTTGACGCTTTCTGGCCAGTAAAATCAAAAGTATTTAGTGTTTACATTTGAATTATGACATTTTTTCTCGATGCGTGAATTAAAGTTTAAGAAAATTATTTTTTTAAGGAAAATTGGATGTTTGTGGTAGATATGGAGGCAAAATGTGCATGTCTATAGTTGCCAGTAGCTACTCGTTATGTTCAAGTTTCTTTCTTTCACACGTTTTCCAACATTTAGGTTACGCTGAGGAAGGAAATTATTAGTATTTTTTTAAGGAGAAATGATGCTTTTATATATTATGGATATATGATTTAAAACTAAAAACATAAATTTTATCACTGAATTATTAGATTGAAGGAAAAATTATTAACTCAATACATGTTTTTTGGTAAATTATAACACTATTTTTTAGCAAATTACTCAAAAAAATTATACCTGTTTTTTACTTACAAAATACAATTTTTCTTTATTTCCTTCATTTCGTCACTTCATTTATTCTTGTAAGTATATCTATTGATTCTACGCACTTATTATTCATATTTTTCTGTTATTATGTATATAAATTTTTATATTATATATGTAGGTTTGTATTATAATATCAAGAGAAAAATATGATAATCTTGAATAACATAGAACAACATCATGGTAATTTTTCTGTTATTAATTAATATTTTATTTTTCAATTATCTGTATTATTTGTTAAACAAATTTTTTTTCCTGCTATATTATTTAATTATCAAATACAAGTTTAATTTAAATATAATAAAAAATGAATAAATTTTGTAAAAAGAAAATTAAAGTCGGTTCACGCGTTGAACCGACTTTAATACTTATTTTTATAGTAGTAATTCCCCTCTTAGTCCCCTAATAGGGTCCACTCCTGCATGATAATGGGGCTCTTCTTGCATGAGATTGTATAGGACAACGATATAATAGAACCAATGCATACTTTGTCGAGAGTAACGATATTAGCATAATTTTTTTTTAATTAATTATATTTAAATATAACGTTAATAATGAGTTGATTTAGGTTAATTCTCATACAGTGAAGAAAAATTGAATTGAATGTTTTAAATGGTTTAGGTTCAATTCAATTGGGTATTACTTAAGACTTGAATCATTGATTCGTTTTGAACACTGTTTTAGTTTAAAAAATGAAGAGAAAAATTAAAAAAAAATGAAAAAATAGATAAAATCTAATCCAATTCATAACTCAATTTAACTTAAATTTATTTAGAAGCAATAAGGCATGTATTTAACTAGTTAGGACTTGAACTGGTCCATCATGTATCGACCAAAAAAACGTGTGTACTTACAAGGCATTCCCCCATTGTGCCAAACTTTCATGCTTAAATGCTACTATTATTAAATAAAAATATTCTTTATAAATTATTTTTATGCAGAATAAGTTATGCCAATATTATCACATTTTCTTGATATATCTATCCATTATAAAGGTTTTCCCTATTATCAAAGTTTATTTTACTAATATCAAAATAAATTTTTTATTTTTAAAATTACTTGGGCATTAAATTATAAAAAAATTAAACTACTTAGACATTAGTCTTTATTACTATAAAAATATCAATTTCTACTAAGAAATTATATTTAGCAGTTTCAAATGAACATCTAAAGTCCAAATGGATGAGCGGACTTAGTTCACAAATTTTATAAGTTTTGTTATACTTGTATCTGCATGTTGGTTTTTTGTGTACAAAACATAGTACATGTTTGTTTTACTTAATGTATCTGTTTTTCTCTGTATAAAATTAGTAACTGTGAATCGATGATACACATACATATAATTAGGTATATTTTGTATGCAAGTATGTTTACACACATTATGAGTTTAGTTTTCATAGTGCTCATGCTAAGTGGAATGTTAGTTTTTGGTGAGTGGACGTGTGAACGAGCCAACATTTTCACTTGTATTTTTGGTTTGTTTCGAGTGTAAGTATTTATGAAAAGTACTCAATGATTTTTGGAACGAAAATATGTGATTTTTTAGTACCTCACTACCACCTTTGGTGAGGAGGCTGGCAAGGTGGTAAATTCGAGTTTTATAAATATTTTTCATTTCTTCTTATTTGGTATTCAAAAAAATGTAGCGAAACACTATCAAATTGATATCTCGTTTTTTGTTTGGTATTAGTGATTCGTGACTATGTGAATAAAATCATACTTTTGAGTGATGAGTAATGAAAATAGTGTTTATGAATGTGTGAGTCATGTGTTGGTTGATAGTTGTCATTGTGTCACTTTTTCATCTATAAGGGTGGATTGAGCTAAGTTGTATAAATTCTCATATCTCTTGCCTGTGTGCAATAAGAGATGATTATTGAGTATTTGTGTTCAAATGTGGTTTTGTTGATAGTCCACATTACATATTACTCGTCTTTGGTTATTGATCACACCATTTTTGGTGGTGTGGGCTTTGGAGAAGTGTCAGGTTCATGTATTGAACCAGGTTGCTATAGAGGTAGCAAACAAGAGCAATAATAAGCAGTTATGACAAGTGACCTAACTGATAGAGATATTTGAGTTTATAATTTTCTATCGAGTTGTATCTGTTTATTTTTTAGTAGATTATTTGTTATTGAGTGATAGCCTCAAGAAAATTGATGATATTACTATATAGATAGGCTTCTATGTGGATTTATCTCGTTATATTTGTTGTTATACACAATCTATTATATAATTATGATTAGAAAGCTTATTTGTTTTGCTTAGTTATATGATTTCTTTGATTTCTTTGTAGCATGCCTATACCTTTCTGATTATTACTTTTGCCTTTTGATCATGCATTTTTGGTATGAATCTCTAAGGAGTATGTATGTCCTTATCCTATTAATGTATGATTGTATGCTATGAAAGTAAAATCATTATTTATCGAATATGCTTTTACATACGAGGTCTTGAAGAAATTAGAAATCCATTATAACCTTTTAGTATGTATGACTATATTTCATGCTGTGTGATGTTTGTTTTGTTTATGCATATTGCTGGCTTGGACATGAATCTGTGAGATACATTGTCATTAGTGTATTTATTGTAATTTTTTTCTTTTTTATTGCAAGTTGTTTTTGTTATGTGTTAAATTAAGAATGTTTTTTTGGTACTTTCTCTTGTTAATTGCTTAATTCAAGTTGTGACTGTGTTGCATGATGTGTAATGTTTGCTTTGTTTATACACGTTGTTGGCTTAAATAAGAGTCTATGAGACACACTGTCACTAGTGTATTTATTGCAGTTTTTTCTTTCTTATTTCAAGTTATTTTTATTATATGTTGAATTAAAAATATTGTTTTGTACTTCTGCTTGTTAATTACTTAATTCATGTTGTAAAGTTTGCTGTCGAATTGATATAGAGTTCAAAAAAAGATTTAATGGGTTAACATTTTCACCATTTATCCGGGTCTCGATTATCTATTTAAATCGAAAGGATAGTTGAGTTTTGTGTAATTATTTCCATGTATTTGAATATTCAAACTTAAATAAACTAACTCACCAACTAATAATCTAAAAAATCATTACTATAAGGATATTAAAAAAACATTTAAAGATATTATTTTTATATTATTTATCTTGTTTTATAAAAATATAATAAAAAAGATAATATTAATATTAATATTTTATTTTTAAGTAAAATTATAATTATTATTTTTTTTATTTTTTTTAAAACATAAATAGATTAAGTAATGAGTTATTATGCCAAACTTATTTAGGGATTGATTTGTAATCAAATATTATGATATTTAAATTCTAATCATGTTTATATAATTTTTTTTATTTGATAAAAATAAATTAGATTTTAATACCCTTTAAAAAATTAACATATTTAAAACAAAATTAATTTACTTAATTTAAATTAATTAAATTAAAATATAATTCACTAAAAATAAAATAAATGGATCAATTAATTTATTTGAACCATCTAACTATATTCGAACGATTATCTAAGAATTTTGTGGGCTATAGAAGCCGAATCAGTGAAGAATATCAAATCTAATTCTCATATCTATCGTTAAGAGAAGTGTGTGAACGAACTCTCAAAATTTGGAAGGATTTAGTTTGTCCTTCCCACTGTTTATTGGTCCAAACAATTCTCGCGTCTTGGGGTCTTCTATGAGAAGATAAGGCGTTGACTACTGTTTCCTAGTTCTCTAAGTGATTATTAATTATTAATTTCTCTCATAGAATTTTTTCTAAAATTATTTTGAAGACTACAAAGTGAATAAGTATTAATTATTTTTAAAATAAATAATAATATGAAACTTTAAACAATAAAATATAATACAATATTATTTCTTTTGAAAACACAAATATATATTAATACTTGATAAAAAATAAACAATATGATTGTTAGATAATATATTATTTTAAGAATAATGAATAATATTTTTTAAAATGTCACCATCTTATATATAATTGACAAATACTAGTATTTTTTTTAGCCATATCTGATTCAAATCTTTCATCCTAGATACTGTTTGATAAAAAAGAAATCCAAAATAAGTATTTTCTTTTATGTTTTATTCATTCATATCCCAAATATATTAAGTACGTATAAATATATTTATATTTATATTTATATTAATTGATATGGATAATATGTTTATTATATTTTCTTAATATTTGTTTAAAAAAATATAAAACCAATAAAATAAACTTAACGAAACAATTAAACCTATAAAATTTAAATGTTTTATTAAACATATATATAATTAATATGAGATATTATTTATACATGCATTAATTTTAATGAAATTATTTATTATTTTTTAAAGAAAATTACCTAATAAAATGTAAGAACACCTTATATTAATGTATTATTAATTATTTTTGTAATATATTTTTTATCAAATTATTTTCTCTCTACCAAAATTTAGATATTTAATATTTTTATAAAAAAATATATTAATCTTAAATTTCATTAACTTAAATCATTACAAAATTGCTACTTCATGTCATTTTCATTTCGTATATTTACCATATTTCCTTAATACTGGTCGTTTATTTTTGGTACTAATTAGTTTTGACTTAGTCTTCCCAAGGAAGAAAAAGAAAGTTGCCTTGTTGATTAAGTTCCATTGATTGCGCTTGGAAGTTGGAATTTGAATCTGGGCCTACGCAAATATATAAAACCATTTTATATTATTTAAATTTAAAATATATTATATTTAATAATTTAAAATATAATATTAAAATAAAAATACAAGCATACGTTAATATTAATTATTATTCATATCATTATAACTATTACTTTATTTTGAAATGTTATTAAAATAAATAGTACTTAGTACTTTTTATCATTATAATAAAAGATATATTATAAAATTAATAAATTTAAGATAATTGATAAAATTTATTTTATAATACCATAATTTACGTATCTAAAAAATTAATTTTTTTTTATTAAATTGAAAAAAAATTAAAGTAGTTTTAAAAATTTAAAATCATTCAAGTGAGAAAATTAAATAAATATTTTTAAGATGAATAAATTATTAAAATATATGAAAATAGAATATTTATTAAAAAAATATATTTATCTCATTATTTCGTATAATATAAATTAATATAAATTTATATGTTTATAAAAATTATTTTATATATGAAAATATTTACACATTTTATTATAATTATATTATAATAAAAAATTACTATTGAGATCATTTTTAAAAAATAATTAAATATTTATAAATTAAGAATAATTATAAAAAATAATAATGACATAATTAATATAATAAATATAAAATTAATTAAGTTAAAAAGTATATCGTAACAATTATAATTATTTCATATCATTAGATGGTATAGATATGCATTTAGCAAGGTTTGTTGTGTTGTATTTTATTTGTGTTTATATATTGATTGATATAATAAAAAAATTAAATTATTTTTTAAGGTAAATAATTTATAATAATATAAAGTAATTAGTAGTGAATCCATACGTTTTTTTTAGTCATATAAGTTGAAATATGTTTTGATATTGTCTCCTTCATGTTAATTGATAGAGAGTGAATGAAAAAAAATTTATTATTATTATATTTTAAAATTTTAAAATTAAAAGGCTTTCCTTTAATCTGTGCCTAGACGATTGCTTATATGACGTGGCCTTTGGAACGACCTTAATTTAAAATTAGAGTTTTAATATATTTGTGAGATTTTGCTATGATAATAAATAATTATTCAAGAAAATAGTAATGATATATATATATATATATAAAATAACTCGCATTTTAAACAGATGAGATGACCATATTAGGCCCTAGTTAGATAAGGGGCTCATATTTTGTTCAACACTTATTTTTTAAATAAATGATTTATTAAAAAAAAATTCAAAAAGATATAAATTTTAAAAATTATTATATATTTAATTCAATATTATTAACGTATAGATAGTATCACATCACAATTTGTCATTATCTTTACTTAAATTATTATGTAATTATATTTGGTATGTATAATTTTTTCATTAATTAATAAATATTTGTAATAAAAATAAAAAATATATATTTTATTAATTAATATTAAAAAATGTTGAGTAGTTATTGAACCCTAGTTTTATTATCTAAGGAAAAAAGACTACTATATTTTCTAAGTGATTATTTGTATTAGAGTTCATTAATCTCTAATTTTTATCAATTAATTAAAATTATGCAAAATCAAATAAATATAATAATAATATATCTTTTAATATTTTTTTTAATAATAGCCTCTTCTTCTTTTTATATGTATCTATTCCTATTTTAACTAAACTTCAAATTATATGGTGTTCATATATATTTTTATTTAGATTTTATGGATAAACATTTAGTGTTGTAGGTAAATTTTTATTTTTAATTTTTTTAATAAAAAATCTCAATTTTAAATAAAGTTTTAATTTCACCTCAGATTATTCCACAAGAAAACTACTTTTATTTAATCTTTATTTATACAATTTTTAATTAATTATTTACATTTGATAAAAGAATATCCTAATATTGTTGATCAATTCTTATCACCAATTTGGATTTATAGAAAATATTTAATGCCTTATAATAGTGTTTCGCGTTAGGTTAGAAAAGTCTTTGAGCCAACTAAGGATATTTATAATTATATTAATTAGGATGTTATGTTACAAAATTTGATATAGTAATATTTTACATGAAACACTATAATTAAATTGATTGAAAATGATATTTAACATTTCCCAACCTTTTATCATATATGAAAAGGTGTAATCATTTATGATACAAACAATGATATAATGTAATTACCAGAATTAATAAGTTTTTTTTAATCTCATATGATATTAAATTGTTTTCCAAGATTTACTTAAGTATTAGATCTTGAATTCGAGAGTTGGGGAGACCAGAACAAACATGTGTCAGAAAATAATTGTAATGTCTAGTTAAAAACTAACTTAAGCATCAACGTATTATCTCTGGGTCTTATTTGGATATCCTGAGACGCTTTCTGTCATCTGGTGAGTTAGCCACAGTACAAACAAACAATATAAAAATGATTTTTTATTAAATAATGAAAAATTATATAGAAATAATTCAAACTTGAATCTAAGGTAGTAAAGGTGTAGAATTATACTATCTAAATTACAAATATCTCATAAGTTGATTACGAGTATAATTCATGAAATATATAACCAAGTTCAATTACAATTTTTCATGTAGTTAAAGATAAAATTTGAAATTCAGTGCATATTTTATTAATTTTATGTAGCATAAGTCTTTAAATAAACACTCATGATAGAAAATTACTTATGATACTAATAAAATTTGTTATTTACATTTATTAGAGGTATTTTTAAATCTTCAAAAAGTATTTTGCATTTCTTGGGAAAAGTACTTTCTCTTAAATTTTTTGTATTTTTTGGGAAAAATGTTGATTATTTTCATAAATAAAATATTTGTATGTAAATTTGTTTTTAAATTTGTTATAAATTCTATCAAATAAAGTTGAAAAAATGTTAAAAATTTAGATAATTATAATTTAATTATATCTGTTATAATTATAATACATAGATTACACTTATATATTAAATAATACATATTTATAAATTTTAAATTATTCTTGTTAAAATATTTTTTCTAAAATATATGATAAAATATTAAATAAATCTTATTGATCAACGAATATTATTAATTCTATTTATAATAGAAAATATATTTAAGATTTTTTTTAATTACATTTGTATATATTCTTTTAAACCATAGGCTGCAATTAGAATTAAGAATATCTGTTGCTTCTGGATCTACCTCGATTAAACTTTACACCAATGACCACTTTAACATGTGGAAAAGCAGTCGCACTTTGAAGTATCTTTTCTAGAATCACTTCTTGATTAGACGAGAACACTCTATCACCATTTACAGTATTATTTGACTTTATTCTTGATGAATTGCTTTACATAGAATCTCAAATTGAGATATTCACAGCTCTGATATTATATAAGACTTCACAAGAGAGAGCAATTCTTATTGAAGAAGGAGAAGATAAATTAAATTTCTTGATTGTGTTGCATAATAATCGACTACACATATTAATAGCGTCTAATATTCAATGACAACTAAGCACACTAATAAAATTGGTTAACTAATATATATATATATATATAACGGTAATTAGTTTGATTAAAATATATGATTTAAAATGAAAAAAAAGTAAATCTTATTACCAGAACCTTTGGTTAACCACCTCTCTTATTCGTAATTAATAGGACGGGTTTGGGGACCCCTTCTTATATTCCCCATCTACGATTAAGGGATATGTCGGGAATTTTCGATGGAAAACAGGGACCAAATGTGAAACGTAGATACTTGTAATATTTTAAATATTATTTTTTATTTTTAAATTTTCTTAATTTTTATTATAAAAAAAATTATAATAAAAGTAAATAATGAATAATTTGTAGTGAGAAAAATAAAATTGAATCAATAAAAAATAAAGAAATAAATAATATTTATGTGAAGGGAAAAAAATAAAATATATAAAACTATAAATACATAATCTTTTTTATATTAAATAATATTAATAAAATTTTGTTATAAAATAGTTTAAAATAATAAAATAAATTATATAATAATTATAAGATTTTATATTTTTAGAATTTAAATAATTTTATAAAAGAAAAAGTATTGATGTTTTATAAAATAAAATATAAGTTAAAGATGAAATATAAAATATATAATACATTATTTATGATGGGTTTAAATTTAAATGTAATTAAAAATATTAAATTTTTATATATTTATTAAAATAAGATATATAATTTTGAAAAATAGGATAAAGAATACAATCTCCGTTTTTATCAGGTTTGATATTATAAAATACGAATTTTTTTTTCTTTATATTTCTCATTTTATTATTTTCATCTTAGGATAATTTCTGTAAGAATTTCTCATATAAAAAAATTTGACAACAATATCCATAACGCATATTTTCACATACACCAAATCTTGTACGTTTATGATTTTTTTGGTTTGGTAATTTTCTCTTAGCCATTCATTTGGGATACTGCAGGCTATTAATTTATGGACTTATTTATAAATGGCTATATGCGTGATAAAAGATATATATATATATATAAAATATGATAAAAATTTATTAAATTAAGTAATTTATATTGTTTAATTTCTTATATTAAAAATGTTATAATTTAATCTATTAAATTTATAAAGAAATCAAATAATGATAAATTATATTATTTTAATGATTTTTTATTAAAATATTATTATTTTATCAAGTAATTAAACACGATTAAAACACAAATATTTAATAATAATAATATCATAATTAATATTAAAAATTTACAACAAACTTATTTTTAATATTTATAAATTGTAATTATTTTATTAATTTTTATTTTTATTAAAATATATATTTATATAACTTTTTGTTTGAATTTTATTATTGTTTATTTTATATTAAATTTTACTTTTTTTTATTAAAGACTCTTTAATTAAGTGATAGAAAATAATAATATTTTAAATAAAAAATCATTAAAATAATACAATTTATTCTCGATTAATTAAAGAATTAAATGACACCATTTTTAGTTTAAAAGACTAAAGTATACATATAAGTTAATCTAAAATATTTCTTTGATACCTTATCCTACAAAATATTAGTTATCTCCATCTTCAACATTAGGTCTTTAATATTCATCTCATTATATGATGGGTTACCGCTTATTAAATTTACTTTACTCAATTTTACAAAGGAATATGTCATTTAATTTTTAGAATTGAAACACTTCAATCACATATTTTTTATTAAAGTAGGACTAAATGGTCAATTTTCTATAGTAAACAAGGATATTTTAGTCAAAATTATGTGATTAAATTATAATAATTTAAAAGATTGACTAGCTTATGTGTCCTTTTGAGCAACCAAAATGTTCAAATACATAAACAAAATTACCTCCAAGATAATTTTTCCTTATAAAAGCATAGCATTTCTGCAATAACACAACTAAGTAATATTACACCAAAAAGTTTCGTGAATTTACGGCTCAAATAATACAATGATTTCAAATATTCACACTCAAATGCATTCCTTGTGAATTGAAACCATTTTCTCATAACCATTACTTTCCCTTATTTATTTGTAAATTGTAACAAATTATTTCTTCACTTGAGATTCTAAGAATTTTGATTTCTGAATCTCCAAGACAAATATCTTAGCTCGAGATAACTTACCGCAACCATAATTAATTACATGAAAGATCTATGATATTGAAGTTGCAGCAGCCTTCTGAAATGGTACATAACAAGTTCAAAGTGTGTGAGTCATGAGTAGGTCTTGAAAGAGTAATAGAAAATTTCATTAGCTTAGTGATATTTACCCTTTTTTGCTCTTCTATATTTGCTTTTATTAGAGAATAGATAGCAACACCAGCAATTGCTATTGCAGTACCAATACCTGTTTGTGTAGAGATCGTGTTGCCTGAAAGTGTTTTAAAATTGAATCGTTAGAATGTGAAGAAGACTTCTTACAAGTTCCATTTGGGAACAAATAAACATAAATATAAGAAATTGATATTAGTAAGAGGTAAGCAATGAATACTTACCAAACACAACAATGGAGAATCCAATGACAAAAACTCGCTTCAATACGTTCCCAACTGCATGTGTTAGTGGTGCAACCCGTTCCAAAGTATTGGTAGCAAGCTGCATTTATAAGTTTATAAATCGGTAAACCGAAATAGGACATAATGTCATTATTTGACAAGAAAAACTTGCTATCAATACCCTGTTTTCCCTTGATAGTGTTTTTCTTCTCTGATGTATTAGTTTAACAAGCATAGATATGACACACAAGTAACTAAATTTTGTTTGTGCTTTTATTAAAAGTGATTTTTGTCAAAAGTGGTTTTAAAAGACTGCTTTCAAAACGAATCACATGCATTGTGCTTGTGCTTGCGTCAAGAAACAAAATATGTGTCTTAAAGCATGATTTTTTTTAATGTATGGTTCATAAGCACTTTACAGAGTCCCTAACAGCAAAAACAAACAGACCCTAGTGCAACACAAATGTGTTAACATGTGGATTCATTAGTGTCAATTCAGGCATGACACGAAATGCAGACATAGGTTATGTCAGACCAAACTGGAAAATAGTGAACTCAACTGATATCAAACATCATACTGCCCTATGGTTAAAGCTTATGTTACGTGGATTCTTTTGGGACACTGAATATCCTAAAATTTTGGATATGTATCCGTGTGCTGGACACGCCTATTTCTTTAATTTTTCTTTAAATTTCCATTAATTTGGAGTGTCGACTACCCACATCCATATCCACATTGTGTCCTTTAGACATGGGTATTTTATGAAAAATGAAGAGTCCATGCTTAAGGCTTAGGAAATTAGATCCTTATGAAAAGCCCTTGGAATACCTGATTGTAAAGATGATAAAACATCCCAATCCAGAATAAATCAGACAAGAACTTGACAAGACCGACTTTCGCAATAGCACTGCTAAAACCATGTTGCATAAGTTGGGGTCCTTCAATCTGAAATCAATACAGAGTATCCTTCAATGTAATGAGTAGAAAGGTTCGTATAAAATAAGAAGAAATTCAATGCTAGTAGTGGAGTTGACCTCTGAGAGAAATAAACTTACAATCAAGGCTGGTGGGATACAAACGAAGAGGGCAATTATTGAAATGTAGGCATACACATTTGTACTGTCCATTCCTGTCTGTTGAAGGCAAAAGAACTATTAAGTCTAGAAGAAAAAAGTTGCATAAGAGCAATAAATAAATTTTATCAACAAATATAATCCGTTTGAGCACTGCTCTATAAGCTCGTTTAAAGGGAGGAAAAGTAAAAACTACTTGAATCTTTACACATTGAGGTATAAATTCCAGTTTCATTGTGAATTGAACATCATATGAGAATGAAAAATCTTGTGGCATTACATGAGGTATGTTTTTATGTTTAAGAGTTAGCTTAACTCATTAAAATATAAAACAAACATTACCAGCAAGGGAGATTATGCTAAACCTGGTAGGCACATACAATTGCAACAGTATTGTTGAACAAGTTTATAGTAAAATAATTAAATAACTCTAGGAAGGTTTTCATAGAATGTATAAAAGTATTATTGATTCTTCTCTTACTAACTTAAGCTATTGAGAGAGTTAGTTTTTCAATAACTTTTTATAAGTTTTAGGATATTTTTTTAATATATCAAATAGCAGTTGGTGTGATTCAAAACTGACTTAAAACGGTAGAGGGTATCTTACTATCATACCACTAGGTGAACCACAGTTTTTATAGATTTCACAGATTCAAATTCTAGAATTCATTATTGATAATTGAATTTCGTTAACAATACTCCAATAAAATTTCTTACAACATGTCATAATTGCACATGTAGGATTTACTGGTTCATGTCAACCACCCACTGAATATTGAGGAAAGAAGAAGAGAAAAGCCGAAGAAGACATACTATGAACTTGGTTATGTGTCCAATGAACTTACCATTGCTTTCTTGGAGTAGATACTTCTGTAGGTAAATGCAATATTTGAAATCATAGCACTGATGAAACCAGTCCAGTTAAAAGATAGTTCAGTCAATGATGCCATCGATACACCTAGAAAAGACATGAGCAATTAACATCATATGAATACACATTAGAAAAGACATGAGCAATTAACATCATATGAATACACATCAGCACTTTACGAATGTTCTTGAACTCCTAACTATGCTAACATTTTCAGCTCAGCACTTAGATATTTCAAGAATATAAATAGACAGATATCTATATATGCCTACAAATTAATCTATTGTAGTGGATATGTGAGAGTACTAACTAATATGATGAATATCTTGAAAGGAAAAATAAAAAAAGCAGAATGAAGAAGATCAAATGTTGAAGAGTTACCAATTACAACAGGGGCCAATGATAGCCAGAGAGATAAGGGAATCTGATGCCCCAAAATAAACTGAGAAGCAGCTGCATTGAAGAATGGCTCGAGTGCTGCGGAAGCAGATTTCAGAGAGTATTTAGAATGAGATGAGAATTAGAATGTATTTCTTCGATTTTCTCGTTCTCCTTTCAACGTATTTTGATTCTTCAATTATACTATTTTCATGAATTGCAATTAGGTAGAAATGTCTATAAGAATCAGATTATAAATCCAAGCTGCTAAACAACGAAGAACGATACTATGCTGAGAAGCACCAAATGAACTGGTAAGCAATCAAATGTTATACCTTTGATGGTATGTGTGAAAGACACGGCAACAGCTGCAAATGATACATTGGACATGACATGTCCAAGAGCATGACAGAATGCAACTGGAGTCAATATAAACAGAAGTTCCTTACTGATGGGCTGGATTTATCAAACAAGAATGAAACTAGTGTAAGCCGCATTTCAAATTGATAAAAAATGGGTGGAATAAGAAATTGCATAAAATGAAACTTACAGCACGCTTAGGTAGACCAACAGACCAACCAACAAGGCAGTATACCACTCCAACTAAGAGATGTATTAAGGAAACAAAACTGCAAAAGGGCAAAATAGCGTCGTTTGTGAGAAAAATAAATATTTTGTTTTCGAGTAGCATTTTTTAAACAGATATATCCATATCCTTAATGATGATCAATGAAATGTCTAGAATTTGGTAAAGAAAACATACTATGGATACGGGAAATAATTGTAGACCTTTTTGTTGAGTATATTGAAGATGACATTTAAGAAGTACCTGCATAGAAGAGATAGTAAACAGATGCAGAGAGTTTAGGGGAAGCACAACCTTAGTTGACTCTATATATCAAGTATCACTTGACAGAACAAAATTGAGTGTTTCTTTGTTCGTACTTTTGTTAAGACAGAAGCAATTTTAGAAGTATTCAATTTTGGAAAGGAAAAAAAAACACGTCTATATGTTCTTCTAAAGCACAAAATCTGTTTTATAAATTCTGAAAGCATTTCTGACAAATTGAAGCGATCTTTTACATGGTCGTAGAAGCATGAACAAACAAACCTGAGCCTATTTGTAAACATAAAACAAACTATAAATGCTTACCACATGAAGAAAAAGAATCCGGTGACAAGTGCAGGAAACTTCTCAGCAAAACTGTTTGAAGGTTTAACATATCTGCAGGTGCAACCATATATTCATATGATTAATAAACAATAACAATAACAACAAAAGTCTGAAAACTAAAAGTCAAACAGAGAGAGTTATGTCTAATGCATGATGAGTCCCAAAGTTGCGGCCAAGATATTATAAAAATTGAACAAGCCTAACACTGTTATTTTCAAATTTTCACTGCCTGAAAACAACCACAAGCATCATACTCAGGAACGGGTAGGTTAAAAATGGTTTCAGTTAAAAGTCTTTCCAGAAAAAAGAGCTTTGAAGAAAAAGGATATATAGGGTCCGTTTGGAACTGCCTCTCCTCTTGGTTGAAAGTGGTTTCTGATGACACAAAGCACTTCCTAAGGTTTTAGACAAAAAAGTGCTTCCAAAATTTTTTAAGAAACAAAATCAATGCTTTTAGGAGAAATAAGTACTTTGGATGCATATTCTATTCCTAAAATAATTAATAAAATGCTACTTATAATATATTTATCCCAAACACCTAAATGCTTTTCTTAAAACCATTTTTAAGCAAACCACTTCATTTTAAACTTCTTTAAATAATTTCTAAGAGAAACATATCTAATAATGTGTGGGAAGCACAAAATATGCTTTCTTAGCCCTGAAATTACTCCTATTTTTTTTTCTTTTAGCTCATTGGTATGTTTGTTATCCTCCTGCTAAAGTGGTTTCGTTAAAAAGTAGTTTCGAAGGAAAAAAAAAAACTATCTATACTGCTGTAAGGAAGTTACGCTTTCTCAGACTAAAAGCACTTTTACAAATTTTTAAATGATCGTTGCAAAGGCGCCTTTTTATGTGTAAGAAGTTATTACAGTGGTCTCCGAAACAGAAACAAATATAACCAAACAGAGCAAACAGGTCTTATAGCATTGCCCCACTTCTATTTTCCCTACAATTCTCACCAACCAAACATAAAACAATTTTCTTTTTCCTTAAGAAATAGTAAATCATACCCTTCAGAAATTTCAATCTCATGGCTCTCAGCGTCAGCAGCAGCTGCTAATACCACCGGATATTGAGAACAATTTCGCTTCCTCAACCGTTGACTCAAATCAGAAAATACCAATGCTTCATCGGAAACCTCAATAGCCTTACAGGGTTGCAAAGCCTCTAGCAAAGGCGAAAAAGCCATGCCAGAGGCTCTATTTACAAGTGATCGAGATTTCAAAGCAATAAGATTAGGAGAAATTCTAATGGGTGACAAGTAAAGTGAAGAAAATCGTGAAGTACGGGTTGGAAAGTGAACTGGGTTGGTAATTGAAGCCATTTTAGACCCAGAAAAAGTTCAGAGAAATTAAGATGAAATATCAAAGGGTCTTTGAGTTGGTAATGAATAACTAAGACATTAAAGAACATTGAAATAGAGGGGCGAGGTCATTTCCATATAAAGCGGAGAACACAAAGGAAACAACTTTTTTTTTTACTCTAACTCTATCTCTATGTACTCGAGGTTTTAAAAAATGGTTACTTTAAGGTAGAATTAATTAGTAAAGCTTGAAACTTTTCAGGAAGAGAATCAAAACCTGGATTTCTGAGAAAATGAAGATAGCAATAATGGCAGAGAGAGAAATAGATAATGTTATGGAAAATAATGGAAAAGACTGCAGGTGGGTGATGGACCAGGAAACATATTTGGTTAGTGTTTTGTGTCTTCCACTTCTATTTTCTTTCTAAAATTTTCTTTTGGTGCTTGTCAAAATTCTCTCTTTTTAATCGAAGTTCTTAAATTCTTAAACTGGAAAAGAAGACGATTATATTTAAACGCATTTTAATATATATTAGAAAAAACAAAAGTTTAATTGCAAACTCAGTTTACTTTTAAAATCTCCCCGTGATATTAGTCTAATGAATCGCATAATAATCCAATAGCTATTGAATTAATAGATGAATATCATTATCAAATAAATATTTAATAAAATAAATTATTAGCAAATAATCACCTAATCTTCTTAAAAAATAATAATTATAAAGATATAATTTTAAGATTAAAATAAATTTATAACTTCCAGTAATGATCATCAATTCTCTCGTGTATATATATATTATTTATATTTTGTATGATAACTTTTAAAAGATAAATATTACCGGATCTAGTTTTTTTTTATCTTTCTATATTATAATAATAGATATTAATCACTTTTTATTTATCAACTATCAAAATACTTAAATAAAGTTATAATCTAAAATTTTAATTAAGTGTTATTTAATTATATTATAGCATGTTATAATTTAATTAATATTTTAGTAGTAAAATTTATTATTATTTTTTATTACGTTCTAACTACAGTATATATTAATTGATATAAAATAAAATGATATAATACATTTTTGCTAATATATAATTTGAGATTTGTGTCACAAATTGATGGATTTAACATAAAAAGTTATAAATTGTGTTTCCAAATACAAGTTTAATTCCTTCTCAAGTCAATCGGTATTTAAAGTCAAATCCACTGCTTTACTAATAATCTAATATCATTATAATACCTTTTGCTTAGAACAAACTATATAATTATAAACAATTAACGTTTTGAGGGAAAATAACAATTAAAAAAGAAGCTTTTGAGAACACTCAGTGACGAATGCTGACTAAATAAAAAGAAAGAAGACTAATGCTGACTCACAACTCTAGGATTGTAGAACTTCATTAAAGAATCGAAAAGGTAAATTACTAAAATTTAAAATTCGTGTTGTATATTATAAAAAAAGGTAAGATTTTTTTATTATTTTTTAAGACAAAAAAAGTAAGAGTTAAAACTATTTAACATGCAAATAAAAATTATTATTTTATAACAATGTTCGTATCAATATTATATTATATGTAAGTTGTGATATAATATATTAAAATAAGTTGAGATGTGGAATACAATGTTTAATAATCATTTTCATTATTTTTTATATGTTAAGTAAGTACATTGGAAATAACATAAGAATTGTATGTTCTTTTGTTTTAGATGTTATCCTATTCTTGAGGTCAGGTGCCAGGCTGTTTGGAGTGGGCTAGGCGTTTGATAATTTTTTTATTAATATATAATTTTTAATATTTTAAAATAAAATAATTAATATAACCTTTTATATTTTAAAAAATATTTTATATTTATTTATCATATAAAATATATATTTATCACAAAATATTTTATAACATATAAGTTTTATCGGTTGTGATCTACATGTAAACTAAATTCTGTTTTCCAATAAAGTTAGTTTCTTAAAAAAAATTCATGATTTTGCCCATGTTTGATAAGAAACTTTTACATGTATTTAATTCATAAATGTGTATATGAATATATTTATTTCTATATATAAAAAAATATTTTTTTCACTAAGGTACGTAAGTAGGCATAATATGTTTTATTTAAAAAAAAAACGTAGTTATATTATTGTGAAACAAATGATAGTGACCCTAACTAATTCGAGTTACCATTATCTTAATTTTAAAAAAATATATATTATTATCTTAAATTGTAATGAGTAGCAAAGGCCAATAAAAGTGGACGTAAGCAAATAAAAATGAAAAAACAATTAAAATATTATTTTTAAATTTATAATAAAGATAATATTTTTAATATTTTTATTCTTAAACAACTCTTACATATTATTTTATATTAAAAATTATTTAAATTAAATTATAATTATTGGGATTGTTAAATATTATTTTTATTATTATAGATTTTAAAAATATTGTTTTTTATTTTTATTTAATAAAAATTGGCGTTTAAAATGGAAAGAAAAAGAAAAAAAGAAAAGAAAAAGAAAAAAAGAAAAGAAAATTGGCAAAATAATAGTGGGCATATTGGTTATCAGTGTCGGTACATATTGTTGTCAACCATAATCCTGAGGCAATGCATGGTCTGTGCTGTCATCATCTTCATTTAGTGCCTGCCATAATCTTTCAGATCAGCATCTTCTTCATGTTTTGGAAATCGCTGTTGAAAAAAAAAAGTTTTTATTCAAAATTATATTTTAAGCAAAAACTTAACGCGCGTTACAATTTATTATAAGTTAAAAAATTTAGTTTAATTATCTTAATTAATAATAAATTATCATATTAATTATTATTTCATTATAATTTAATATATATAAGAATACACTTTGTGACTTTCTCAAAAAGAAAAAAAAATTGATTTATAGAGAGTTTTCCATGAAAATATGGAATGAATCATAACACTGCTTGAGCTGATTTTCTTCCATTTATCCTAGGACAGGAAAATGAATTTAATAAAATTGTTTAAGATGGCGCCCATAGAGTTGCTTCCTATTTAAACACGAATTTTTCGTTCATTTTTATAATTAATTATAAAAAAATATATTTATATGTATATCTTTTATTAAATATAAATAGTAAAATGTTGAGACTTAATGTTAAAAACATTGGAAGACCTAAATATCGCAGATTTAGATTTATTATTTATTTTTTTAATCTAACAATAATTTTTTTAAAAAAAATTATCATTTTAAATTAAACTATTTAACAAATAGATTAAAGGGTATTTATTTAATCACTTTAATAAAATAGAATAAAGATGAGATGATGGAAACATCCGAACTCCGAATCATAAAGATAAAAATATTATAATATATTATATTTAAATAATGTAATTAGTATAAAAAACATTTTTCAAAATTATAAGTTTTTGTATTTTATTAAAATGATCGTTTCTTTTTTAATAAAAAGAAAGGAATTATGTGAAAAGAGAAGAAAAACACAACAATTTATCACTTATTTCATGTCTTCTCCTTTACGCAATGCTTAGAAGCTAAGACAGTCCTCCATCTAAGAAGTAATGACCACCTTCTCTCTCTCTCTCTCCCTCTCTTCAAAAGAAAGCCACCACCAAATCCAACCATCATCACCACAACTCCTCCAGTTACCATCGATCTCCCTTTTGATTTAAGTCCGTTGGGTCATACATATCAAGGAAAAAAAAAGAAAAAAAAAACAATGCTTTTTCCAAGGGTAAATTCTACCTACATCCATCAAAACCTACAATTATATATCCTTCAATACAAATCTTTCAATAATTTTAAACAAACACCAGGGTAATATAGTTATAGGTTTTGGAAGATATATTTAAAATTAACCTTTTCCAAGTTCGGACAGATCCCAAAAGCAACATTATTCAATTCCACCAGGAATGTAAACGGGTGAAATAAAATCACATGGTATTTTACTCGAAGTTTATGTTTATCATCAAGTATCATATTCGTGATTACTTCGTCGAGCCCTAATAGTGATCATAAAACAATGTCTGGCCAAATTCCTCGTTCCCTCTCCTTGAGAAAATAAAGTAAAACTGAAAAGAATAGGCTTTTGCCAAAGAGTAGTTCCATTTCCACTTGACATGTGCCAAGTCTTTTCAGTTGTCTCCAAAACTGCAGCAGAAGTTTTTTCCTTCTTTTTAGTATTATCCTAACATTATCATGACAAGTAATTATAGGATGAAAAAAAAGTAATTCCTACTATTTTAGTCAATAATTTATGCAACACCAGTATAAAGAAATACTCTTTAAGAAAACATCACATGGATCACAAATTCAAATCTTTGGATTCTTTAGCTAATTGATATAACACCAAGATGGAAGAACTTACCTTAGCTCTTGTCTTCAGAAGCAGGTTTGGAGTCTTTGGATTCTTCACCTTTCATGTTGTCGTCACCTGAACGAAAGCATATAATGCAAGAATTTTCTGAGCAACAGTGCCTTTTATGTGCAATCTCATACCAATATAGTGTTGGGTTTTCCTCTTATTTGGAGGAGCCCACGTGGCTTAAAAGCCCATGGAGTAAGAAGGGCAATTGTGTCATTTCATTTCTTTAATTAATAAACCCATTTAGGGTTTGTTGTGGGTAGAATTCTGCAGAGAAAAAAAGTGTGCAGAAAAGGCAGCAGCTGTAGCAGAAAAACTGCTCTCAGTTTTTCAGTTTTCCCTCTCCAGCCAGTCTTCATCAAGTGCTCCGATCGAAGGCCGTTTGTGGTCCGATTAAGCTGAAATTTTGCGGACAGGTTCACGACTCAAGACTCTTTAATCTGTGCGGTGGGATTTGAATTTGGCTCACCGGTTTGAGAAATTCTGAGCAGTGAACAGTGACTACGAATTTGGTTAGATTTCTCCATTTTCTTGAAATAATTGTTAGTTTCCAAGAAGTGTATTCTTGATGATGTTGTTGATTGCTTGCCTCTAGTTTTACCTAGAGAGAATTGTTGTACAATTGTTTCTTGATAGTGGAAGTTTTGGAGAAGAGTGCCGTGGTTGTTTCCTTCCTATACCGGGAAGGTTTTTCCACGTAAATTGGTTGTGTTGATTTTGTGCATGTTTGATTTTGAGCTCTATTTATTTGTTTCCTAAAAGATTCACACAAAGAAGGAGAATAGGTTTAATTCCGCTGTTTAGAGCTTAATTAAGTTCGAATTGAAATTGTGATTCTCCTAACATATAGTACTATACATATTACCTCCATCTTCAGTCAAATCAGAAGTCCATAGAGTAAGGTTGTCTCTCAACAACTGCATGATAAGGGTGCTGTCTTTATAAGACTCCTCACTCAAGGTATCCAACTCTGCAATTGCTTCATCAAAAGCTTGTTTAGCCAAGTGGCAGGCCCTGAAAGTTTTCAGCAAAATTAAATCAAGAACATCATCACATGACTATATGAAAAATCTTATATACGAGAGAAATAGAACATCAGTAGAAACTAGTACCTCTCAGGAGAATTCATAATCTCGTAGTAAAAGACAGAGAAATTGAGCGCTAGGCCAAGTCTGATCGGATGAGTTGAGGGGAGATCTGTATTGGCAACATTTGAAGCAGACTAGTGGAGAGGATAAGAACAAGAACATAGTTAGCACAATAATATATACCAAGTGATTTTACAGTTCATGTACTTTAAGGGTAGTAGTCAAATAAACATGCCTCATATCCCTTCAATGACTGCTCAGCTGCCTCTTTCCTGTCCTGATCAGCCTTGAACTCGGCAAGATAACGATAATAATCACCTTTCCTACACATAACTTGAATGTATTTAATACCTATAGAAACAATACTAGCATAATCGAGTGCATGCCAGTCTTAATGGAGTTAAATGAAGATATGTTAAACGTAGTTACATGTCTTGCTATTAAATGCTTGACCTTTGTTTTAGGAATCTATTACATGTGCATAAAGTGTTTGTGAGGCAAAATAAGTAACTTATAATATAATAAGAATATACAGACGAATATTTTTCTGTAATACACTCGTAAAGCATGGTGATTGAGTGTGAGCACATAAAGAGGCTGCTAAAATGTGGTGGAACAAAATGTCAGGGAAACATGACTCACATCTTGTAGTAGAAAACTATGGCTTCTCCAGAGTTGGAAGATGGGATCAGATGCTTGTCTATAATATTAAGAATGTCACTACAAATCTTGGTAAGCTCATCTTCTACCTTCTGCTGGTAGCCCTTAATGAGTTTGACATTGTTTTCATTACCTTTTGACTCTTCCTTTTGCTCAATTGAAGACATAATGCGCCAAGATGCCCGCCTACCACCTATGACATTTTTATAGCCAACAGAAAGAAGATTCCTCTCTTCAACAGTGAGCTCGACATCAAGTCTTGCAATTTGCTTCATGCATTCGACCATTTCTGAACAATCAAAGAAACAAAAACAGAGAACTGAATTTTGTATGATGTATTCACAGAACATAATAGTACACATAAGCTCAGCATTAGATAAGTCATGTGTTTATTATCAAAGGAATGGAAGCAAAAATAAATCAAAAGTTCCAAAATGCTAAAAGATCTTTTAGCACCTAAACTAATCATGCTAAATACTTGTTAGTATACAAAGTAATCACTGATGCAAGAATCAGAGCATCTGCCACCAATTTGGCTGACAAATCAACAGAACATATTTTATCAACCAAGGAAATTAAGGATAACAACTCATGTCAGTTTACTATGGTTGTCCTGTCACGTTATCTTGTTCGTTGACCAAAAAAATATATTAAAGATTAGACTTTTTTTCAGGTTATCTATGTAATATTATGGTGGGACTATCAAGACCTATTGTTACGAATTAGCACTTGCGGAAGCGAATATCGGGTCCAATTTTGGTTGTACAAATTAATAATAATGGGTAACGGCAAAAGTAATAAGCAGTAAGAAAATAAATGGCACACAATGATTTAAGTGGTTCAACTTTTCAATGTGAAAAGTCTACTCCACTGACGACGGCACACCGAGGAAAATCCACTAATAATCAAAATGGAGATACAAACACCAATTTCCAGAGAGCTTCACAAATTATACCAAAATACATAATCAATCCACAAAATATTCCCTCTAATTTACTGGTAATATATATATAGCAAGATAAATTAACAAATTTGCTATTAAATCAAATATTACCGTACAAATGAAAGAAACAGCACAAATGGCAGCTAAAATGGACCGTTTTTGTCCTTGGGATGATTTCCTCTGCTCTCTTAGTTGGTTACTGCTTGTTTTCTTCTTCTTTGGCTGCTGCTGCACTGCTGTATATTTTGGAGGCTGCTGCTTTCTCTCTTCTCTGCGGCTGCCTTCTGTTTTCTTTTTCCAACAACAACACACGCACACACAAAACAACATATATATATTACAGAAAAGCATAGGGTTTTAATGGGTTTTGGGCCTAAAGTTTTGGGCCAATTAAATAACAAATCTCCACCTTGGCTCAAAACAGAAAACAAATTCTTCAAATGAAATTCCTTGGATTACCAAATAACCGTCGTCCAAAGCCCCGAAGGGTAATCATCTTTTGCAAATACCAATCAAGTCCAAACAATGCTTGAACTTGTTAAATGGAACTGGTTTGGTTAACATATCAGCTGGATTCTCTGTAGTGACTATCTTATTGATAACAATAGCACCCTGAGAGACAATGTCACGAACGAAGTGATATCTGACATCAATGTGTTTGGTTCTTTCATGATACATAGTATTCTTAGTCAAATGTATCGCACTCTGACTATCACAAAATACAACAGAAGTTTCCTGTTGTAAACCCAAATCACAAACCAAACCTCTAAGCCAAATGACTTCTTTCACTGCTTCTGCTGCTGCCATATATTCTGCCTCTGTCGTAGACAAAGCAACTGTAGACTGTAAAGTAGCCTTCCAACTAATGGCACAATGAGAAAGAGTGAAGACATAACCTGTCAGAGATCTTCTTCTATCCAGATCACCAGCATAATCGGAGTCCACATAACCAATAACACTGCAACCAGTATTAGAACTCCCATCATATACCAAACCAAAATTAGATGTACCTCTCAAATACCGAAGTATCCATTTCACTGCTTGCCAATGACCCTTACCAGGATTACCCATATATCTGCTGACAACACTAACTGCATGTGAAATGTCTGGACGAGTACAAACCATAGCGTACATCAAACTGCCAACGGCATTAGCATATGGAACTTGAGACATGTACCGCTCTTCTTCTTCTGACTGTGGTGACAAATCCAAAGAAAGCCTGAAATGCGCAGCTAACGGCGTACTCACAGGTTTAGAATCTTTCATGCCAAAGCGTTCAAGAACTTTTTCAATATAACTTTTCTGAGTCAAATAAAGCTTGCCCGCTTGTCTATCCCTGTAAATTTCCATGCCCAAAATTTTCTTCGCTGCACCCAAATCTTTCATCTCAAATTCACCATTAAGTTGAGACTTTAATTTCTGAATCTCAGACTTATTCTTAGAAGCAATAAGCATGTCATCAACATAAAGCAACAAATAAATGGATGAACCATCATGAAATCTTTTATGATAAACACAACTATCATAATCACTCCTAGAGTAACCATGATCAATCATAAAAGAATCAAATCGCTTATACCACTGCCTTGGAGATTGTTTCAGCCCATATAAAGATTTTTTCAATAAACAAACATGATCTTCCTTACCTGGAACAACAAACCCCTCTCGTTGATGCATATATATTTGTTCCTCAAGCTCACCATGTAAGAATGCTGTCTTGACATCAAGTTGTTCTAATTCCATGTCAAACAATGCAACCATAGCAAGCAACACACAAATAGAGCTATGTTTCACAACAGGAGAAAATACTTCATTGAAGTCAATACCTTTCTTCTGACAATAGCCCTTTGCAACAACACGTGCCTTGAACCTAGCTGATTCAACCTCAGGTATACCTTCTTTTTTCTTGAAGACCCATTTGTTTCCAACAATCTTCTGACCCTTAGGCGGTTTCACCAATTCCCAAGTATGATTCTTATGAAGTGATTCAATCTCTTCATTCATAGCAACCAGCCACTGAGCAGACTCATCACAAGTGACAGCTTCATGATAACTAGAAGGTTCATACACCTCAATAGACTCTGCCACAGACAATGCAAAAGAAACTAAGTCTGCATCTGCGTACCTCTGAGGACGTCGAATCTCTCTTATTCCTTTACCCTAAGCGATACTATATGGTTGCTCATGTTGCTCTTCTGCTACATCATGAGTAGAATCATCTATCTCATCCACAGATGGCTGATCTGAAGTGCCCTCTTGCACTTGACTAGGAGCTCCACTCTCAAGCTCCAACTGCTCACTAACACCATGGTCTTTATCTGCAACAATAGACTCTTTTTCCTTTTGCAACATGGAAAAACTCATCAAACTTAACATCTCTGCTAATCAAAAATTTAGGTGACTTGGGTTCAACACACCATAATCTATAACCCTTCACCCCAGAAGGATAACCCAAAAATATGCATTTCAATGCCCTAGGCTCAAGTTTACCATCATTAACATGAGCATAAGCAGGACAACCAAAAACTTTTAAATCAGAATAATTAGCAGGAGTACCAAAGAATACCTCAAACGGAGTCTTCAACTCAATTGCAGTTGATGGAGACCGATTCACCAAATAGCAGGCATGGTTACAAGCTTCAGCCCAAAACGATTTATCCAAGTCAGCTTGAAAGAGCATACAACGAGCTCTTTCTAAGAGAGTCCTATTCATACGTTCTGCTACTCCATTTTGTTGTGGTGTATGACGCACAGTGCGGTGTCTCACTATGTCATTTCTTTCACAGAACTCATTAAACTGACTATCACAAAATTCCAAACCATTATCAGTCCTCAAATGCTTGATTTTCTTACCTGTTTGATTTTCTATACAAGCCTTGAATTTTACAAATTTTGAGAACGCATCATTCTTATTCTTCAGAAAATACACCCAAACATGACGAGAAAAGTCATCAATAAAAGTCAACATATACCGAGCACCACCCTTAGACACAACACGAGAAGGACCCCAAAGATCTGAATGAATATAATCAACAGTACCTTTCGTTTTATGGATGACTGTACTGAACTTAACCCTGCGATGCTTTCCATAAACACAGTGCTCACAGAAATCAAGCTTCCCAGTTTTCTGACCACAAAGCAAATCCCGTTTGCTCAAAATAGACATCCCTGCCTCACTCATATGCCCAAGCCGCATATGCCATAATCGAGTAGTGTCTGAATCTTGATCTGACGAGGATGAAACTGATACACTGCCAATAACAGTGCTACCCTGAAGCATATAGAGACCACGCGACAATTGCCCTTTAATAACAATGAGAGCACCCTTACTAACTTTTAAAACTCCACCTTCAGCTACATATTTGTAGCCTTGTGAATCAAGAGTACCCAAAGATATCAAATTCTTTTTCAAATCTGGAACATGGCGAACATCTTTCAAAGTTCTAACAATACCATCATGCATCTTAATTCGGACAGTACCAATACCAACAACCTTGCAGGACATATTGTTTCCCATCAAGACAACACCCCCATCAATAGACTGATAAGAAGCAAACCAATCTCTACTGGGGCACATATGGTAAGTGCAACCCGAATCAAGAATCCAAACATTTTCAGGAGAACCAACAGATACTGATAGAACATTTTCACCATCGGAACCAGAACTATCTGCAACACCAGCAACATCATTAGTACCAGAAGACGTTGCGACAAATTTTCCTTTACCTTTGAGTTTAGGACAATTTACTTTCCAGTGCCCTTCCTGACGGCAATAATTGCATTTATCTTTTCTTTTTCTAGATTTGGATCTAGACTTGCCTCTATTACTGCTTGTGCCTTTTTCTTGATTTCTACCTCTGACAAATAAACCACTGCTATTATCATTGTTGCTTGTAGACACCTTTTTCTTCAACTCTCTGGAATTCAAAGCTGCTTTGACATCTTCCAAAGAAATAGTGTCTCGCCCATATAACATAGTATCAACAAAATGTTCAAATGAATGAGGTAAAGAACATAATAGAACTAAGGCCTGGTCCTCATCATCAATCTTAACACCACCATTTTTCAAATCACGAATAATTTTAGTAAATTCATCAAGATGATCGTGCAAAGGTGTACCTTCTGACATTCTGAATGTGTACAAACGCTGTTTCAAATATAACCGACTGGTCAAAGACTTGGTCATATACAAATTCTCCAATTTAAGCCACAACCCAGCAGGAGATTCCTCATCACCAACTTCGCGTAATACCTCATCAGACAAGGATAACTGAATTGAACTGAGAGCATTTTCCATTAATGCATCTTTTTCTTCATCATTCAATTTTTTTGGCAATTTATCCTTATCTTCAAGTGTCTTAACGAGCCCTTCTTTAACTAATACGGCCCGCATCTTCATACGCCAAAGACTGAAATCATTTCTCCCATTGAATTTCTCAATTTCATATTTTGCCGCCATGACAGAAAACCCAATATTAAATAAACAGAAGCACGACCCAGAAAATATGAAACCAATCAGATAACCAGAAGCTCAAAATAAATCCAAAAGAGCAAACTTGATCAGTTCCAATAAATACCAGAATAACCCAATAGCTCTGATACCAATTTGTTACGAATTAGCACTTGCGGAAGCGAATATCGGGTCCAATTTTGGTTGTACAAATTAATAATAATGGGTAACGGCAAAAGTAATAAGCAGTAAGAAAATAAATGGCACACAATGATTTAAGTGGTTCAACTTTTCAATGTGAAAAGTCTACTCCACTGACGACGGCACACTGAGGAAAATCCACTAATAATCAAAATGGAGATACAAACACCAATTTCCAGAGAGCTTCACAAATTATACCAAAATACATAATCAATCCACAAAATATTCCCTCTAATTTACTGGTAATATATATATAGCAAGATAAATTAACAAATTTGCTATTAAATCAAATATTACCGTACAAATGAAAGAAACAGCACAAATGGCAGCTAAAATGGACAGTTTTTGTCCTTGGGATGATTTCCTCTGCTCTCTTAGTTGGTTACTGCTTGTTTTCTTCTTCTTTGGCTGCTGCTTTCTCTCTTCTCTGCGGCTGCCTTCTGTTTTCTTTTTCCAACAACAACACACGCACACACAAAACAACATATATATATTACAGAAAAGCATAGGGTTTTAATGGGTTTTGGGCCTAAAGTTTTGGGCCAATTAAATAGCACCTATATAAATGGAATAAATTTTATTTTTTCGTACCGTGTTTGTATTAACTGGCCATATTTCCTTTAACCTCATTAACATCAATTTCCATCTTCATATACATGAACATGTCATTTTATAATAGGATGAGATAACAATAGCATAACTCTCGGATGAAGTTTCATTTTTAATCCACTCTATTGTGGTACACATGTTTTGTTATAACATAAAAAAACATGTTTTCCGCGTATTCAAAAAGACAGTTTACTGTTTACATACATAATATAAAAGAAAAAATATATGTTTAATGAAAGAAGTAACATTCCACGTATTTTCACCTAGATGCTACTTAATATTGAAATATAGAGAAACATTTAAACAAAGAATGGTATAAACTTATAGTAAATGCATCAAACAGTAATAGTCACAAGAACACATAATCAAATACTGCAATATCAAAAATATTATAATTCAACAAAATCCATAAACATTTTTCATATCAAGAACATTTTCAGGCAAACCCAACAATGAGAAACCGGTGGAACGCAATGCAGCCAATAATGCATAGATTGAAACACAAGGGGATGCCTCAAATGAAAGAAATACAGAAAGGGAAAAAAAATTAAAGAACAAGCAACTACATTCCATGGAAAAAAATACTGAAAAGAAGGAAAAAAACATATCATGACCAAAATAAAGAGAGTGGGAAGCAAGAAAAACCTTCATAACGCTCGGCCTGCTCGGAAAGCTTGGCCATGTAGACCTGATTCTCTCTTTCCTTCTCGGGCGTCGACATCGTTTTAGCAGAGAGAGACTCACACAAGAAAAAACTCACCCAAACACCAAAAGTCACAGAGCTTTTTTGCTTTCTACTTCTTCTCGTTTCGTCTCGTCACGTCTGAGCTTTCCTTTTTATATTTTACTATAAATTTATTTTCTCTTTTATCTCTCTGCTATCAAAAAGAACACAGCAAAAATGGAAGTTTGGATGCGCAGAAAAAGGCGAGATAGTAGGGAGTGTTCACATAGAAAATTAAAGTATGCGTCATGGTGTTAAACATCGATCAAGTTTGGAATTCTCGATGACCAGATCTGGACCGTTAGTTTATTGCTATCTAATGTACGTCATAAAATTAAAAAAAATTGACATAATTCAATCGGTTAAATAATTATTTTATAAAACTGAAAAAAATAAAATTAATTTATTGTATGAAGTTTATTTTTTTGTTTATTTCTAAGTTAAACCATTTTAATAATATTTATTGTCATGTTTTTAGAATATAATGTATTTTTTAAAGTCTCTAGACTATATTTTTAATAAAATTAAATATTTTAAATAAAATAATATTTAATACGATAGGAATTCTTCTTTGATTTTTTTTAATTTTTTTTTTAAATAATAGGTCAACCGCCTTCTTAAAAACAGACTTATAAGTTTATTAAGGTTTTAATTTTCTTAAAATTATTAATATAAAATAAACTTGTAAAATAAATTAATAACCAAATCCACCAGTTATATCATTAACAGTGGATATGTATTGAAAATAATAATTAGAAAGTTTTTATAGGAAAAAAGTAAATGTAAATTTTAAATTTGATGTAAATGTTTATCATCAAATTTAAGTTTTTTAATATGTAATTGGTGGAATTTAATCCCACAACCTTAAAAAAGATAAAATATCAATGTGATGCAAATTTGTCAAAGTAGAATGTTGAAATAAATGTGTTAGTATTAACGGCTCGTAAAGCTATATTAAAATAAAATAAAAAGGGGAAATGAAAAGTTAGACAAATAAGGGTTGAAGAGGTGAAGCTCACGACTTTACATATTCATACATTTTATGATGCAAAAAAAGGTCTAACTAATATTAGACTAATGCTTAAGTAAATTCTTAAAGAATTTTGAAATACATAAATAATTTGATAATCATTTTAACTTAAAATAAATATAATTTTATTTTTATAATATGTTATATTTAGATAGAAATATTTTATAATTTGTTGTATCTAATCATAGTCGAATTATTACTAAATTATAAATAAATACATATTTTATTTTTATAATATGTTATATTTAACTATTATACATATCATAATTAAATAAAATAATCATTTTAACTTAAAATAAATATAAATATTTATAATAATTTAATAATTATATAAGCATACTTCTTATTCTTTTGATTTTTTATTTGTAATTATAAATAATAATATTTGTTACAAAAATATCAATTTAAAATTTAAATTTATATATGTCGTATTTTATATATAATAATAATTTATAAATAATTTTTAATATTAATTTAACCTTATTCGATCTAAAAAATCTAATTTATTCGTATTTGAATTAGTTTGTATTGATCATATTATTAGATTGGATTCAAATTAAAAAAATTTAAATCTGTTTAAATCGAATTGAATTTAGATTGATCAAAAACATATAATTTTGATCTACTACTCACTCCTAATTGAAAATACTCACTCCTAATTGAAAATACTTGTCTACCAACTCATGGCCAATTATTTGTGAAAATTGGCTTATATAGGAGTGTTAGTGAAGTGTTTGAATGACTACCCAAATTAAAATAAGAGAAAGTGGTTTGATGCATTTTTTAGTTTATCTATTTTGTTTTATTTATAAGAGTGATATTAGATATATTAGGATTTTAAGTTGAGAGCTATTTTAATTCTTGAGATATACGTGCATTAAGTTATTAAAAAAATATTATATACTTAAGAATTAATATTAGTGAAATATTGAGATTTTTATGTATGCACTAGATAATTAATAAAATTATATAAATTTATTATATTTTTGTTTGTTTAATTTATTTTTATATTTTTATTACGCCTAAAATGTTATATTTGTTGATGTCTCAAATTCTGCTTTAAGAAAAATTCCTTTATTGAATGGAGAAATCGTGAAAGTTATAAACTATACAAAAAATGGATTGTAAGATTAATTAATTATTTTTCGTGTATTATTATAGATGCTATTTATTATGCAGTAAATATATTTTCAACACGGATTATAAAGTAATATTTTTCCCCCTTTCCTTCTCCTTTTTATATAGTCGTTCTCTATTTAAAAGCAACATATCATTTTAATCAACCAATCAATAATTTCTTTTAAACTTAACAAATAATTTCTTTTAAACTTTATCAATAATTTCTTTTGATCTTACTTATTAATGTAAAATTAAACAATTATTTAAAAATATATATAATACTTGATAAAAATATAAACAATATGATTAGTGAATATATTTTTTTTAAAAAATGAACCACACCTTGTCACCTTCTATGGAGCAGTGTCATGAAATACGATATTAATTTTAAAATAATTGTTTTAATGGATTTAATTGATCTTAGTTTCCCTTAATCAACCAGAGGGTTGGAGCTCCGGCATAGGTGTTTTAAGAAAAATTAGAAATAGTTTTTCAGTTAAATTAGTATTGTTTCAGCATGAGAACCTTTTCTATTATTGAAATTTCATATATTAATTAAGGTCATGACCTTTTTTATATCTGGCAATGTCATGAAATATTATGTTAATTTTAAAAATAATTATTTTAATGAGTTCGATTGATTTTGATTTTTTTAATAACAAAATAAAATTAATTTCTCAGTTAAATTAATAATGCCTGAGCTTGAGAACCTTTTCGAAAATTGAAATTTCATATATTAACGGCGTGACTTTTTTTCCTTTAATTTTTATATTTTTTATGTACCAAATTTTTTTGGTAAATATACAATTCAATGTACTACATACATTTATAAACACCTAATTACAATATATAGGAAACAACCCGTAACTTTTGAGCCTCGACTCCAACAACTAACGACTAACCCCTCATATTAAGGAATCTGCGCGGGGCGGAAGATGATGTATTAATAATTATAATCATTTTGTTTTAATTTTAATTATATTTGAATAATAATTATAAATTATCATCGGATATTCTTCTTCTTGTTAAATCATGCTTATTATTTTGAACATTATTTAATCACGTTTTTTATTTAAAAAAAATATTTAATTGAAAAAATTAATGTTAATATAATTCTTAATTTATTATATTATTTAAAATATTGATACTAATTTTATTTTTTTAATTATTTATCACATGTTTTTAAGTAAAATAAAAAATATAAAAATTAAATTAAATCTAATTACTTAAAATATTTTATATTTTGTTATGAAAGTAGATTTTTCTATGTAATAATATATATTAAAAAATAATATTATGTTCCATTTTAATTAACTTTAATTTTGATATCATGAGAACTATTTAACCCCTTATTGATTATGATTATTTGTAAGAAAAAATCATTATATATTTATAAATAATTACAATTTTAATTATTTATAATAAAAATATCCATCTGTATTCATATGGCATATAAAATGATAATAAAACATGTTTAATTATTTATTTTTATAAAAATAAAAATATGAAAAATAAGATGATATCAACTTCTATTACTTACATGTAAATTGAAATAAGCTATATATATAATAGATAAAAATATTATAAAATTCACTTGGATTATAATAAAAAGCACAAGAAGAACATGAATGCAATTTATTATAATTGGTAAAAAAAGAAAAAAAGGAATTGAAATAATCTAGAAAATAAATGAGGAAGAGAAGACCTTAATTTACATATAGTTTTTGGCCCTCCTTTTCTGGGTTGTTGCTGTTACCATTAGTCTCTGCCTCTGGAGCCCAAGACATTTGTTAAAGGTTAAATATTATTCACACTAAATTCAAAAGCTAATAAAGACAAGTACCAAAACCAGTATTTTTTTATCCAAAGATCACTCCACTTGGGAGGAAAATTGACATCTCTATGTAAAGAAAAAATAAATAATAATAACAATAGGCCAATCGATTTATGAATTACCTTTTTAAATCATGAAAAGTCCAAACAATTTATGCACGCAACATGATTCTAAATTTGTAAAAACACACACACACACCATATATATATATATATATATATATATATATATATATAATGCAAAAGGAGTATATTTGGATAGAAAAATTAGATACTATGAGAGGAGGAGTATTTGCTAAGAAACTATCAATTATAATTATCTTAATATCTGACGCTAATTATGTTGTGCATGCTAATGAAAACAAGCACTATTACTCTTATTCCTCTGCTTCTTTCTTCTTTACTCATACTTGGAATCCCCATATTGATGATAATAGTATCACAAAGCCACCCTTGTCTCCACAGCACAAGTACTACGTCAGGAGGAGACTTTTCAGTTGGTCCTTGCTTGTTTCAGGAATTAGACAAGTTTTGAAATTAAAATTTAAAAAATCAATTGAAGCACAGCAAATAAAAAGGACATTCCAAACACCATTTAGGGCTAAAGTTGCTGCCTGCAATAATCTTGCCCGATCTATTTGCAAGCAACTACATGTATTTGACACTGATGATTTTTATATTTGCTGCTCAAGAAAATTGAAAGAATGTTTACGTTTTACTTAAATCAAATAATATTTAACGTGATTCAAATATATAATTTAAAATAATATCGTATTAATTTTAGGTAGGTATCAATTTTTGAGATATCGTAATTGTGATATTATTATAATTTTTGTATTTTAAATTTAAAAATTAGACTAAATTGTATTATAATTGTCAAAATTAATCAATGTGTATTTTTTTTAATAAAAGTTATTAGTTATAGTATTGAATTATGGAGAACTGTACTTATCGATTGTCCCCATAGGCATCCACATATTATAGGACCATTTGACATTTACTTTCTCAACCATAGGGATGGTTTTCGAAAATAAATGTTTGACCAGACATATCTCAGACTACACACAGAGAGAGGGGCAATTTGAACTCTACATTTTGTGGCCATTTGACATTCTTTACTCAACACAGTGATCCTTCTTACAAATGAAGTCAAATATCAAAATCAATAAAGAAATGAAACAAAAATTTCTAAAAGAATGGATGAATAAATTGCTACAAATGCAGTGACAAAGATGAAGTTACAGCTACTTTTGAGCCAAACATCCTAATCGTAGCTTTCCAAGCTTGCAGACATCGTAAGTCTTTCATTCCCAGCAGGAACAAGCTTGTCATCAAATTGATCCACAATCTGATCATCATAACATGGAGAAAAAGAATCATAACTAGTTGTGCATAACAAGAACCATGCAATTCAGGGCAGGAACACAAGCAAATGTCCACTCAAACAAACGCAACACAATCGCAGCACATTGTTCTAGCTAATGATATGAAATGTATCATTGCTACGTGGCGTTTAGCTTTAGTGTTGGCACATCTCAGTAGATTTAATATTGCCTAGGTCAGAATGAAAGATAACAGACCACAATGATGGCACATTTGGTGGAGTTGATTTCATTGTTTACTTAATAACTACAACATGATATATATAGTGAATGCCCAAAAATAGCTCAGATCCTTTTCTTAGTTTACTAGGTCTTCCTACTCGATGAGGAATCAAAACCTGGATCAAGTGCCAATCACCTGGTCACCATAATAAGGCTTAAAACACGAAACGCATAATACCTGATTAACCAAAACCTATTGAATGGCTTAATTTCATGACAGAAAAAATTACCAGATGGTAAGAATTGTACACTTCCATAATGGCGAGACAACCCCAGTGAAATCAATCATTTCCAGAAAAATGGTTTTTGGCAAACAAGCAGCCGCTGGTCACTTCCATTTTGAAGGTCAATCACCCTAGCCTCCCAGCGCATTTGTGTAGCAAGCATGCGTCCCATCTCTATTGATTCCATTGTATCACAAAGAAAAATCCATCCCTGGTAGTAGTTATTATAATAACTTGTCAAAAATGATAGAAAAACGCTATTCAAGAACCTTCCAACTATTTGTGTCAGAATTTTTTCTAATCAACAAAATATAGGAGCATGTGAACCAATTCACCAAGCATTACCAAAGACAAAGCAAGAAGTTGAAGTAAGTGCACTAAAATGCAAAATGCAATGACTGGTAGAGAATCAGGGAAGAAAAAACAGTGAGAAAAATGGAGGGAAAGAAAGAGACTGAAAAAGGGATATTAGACACTTCTCAATCTTAAAATGTGACCTGCGCTAAAAACTATAAAAGGATGGTCATGGGTATGTTTCCAATTAGAATCAAGCCATCTACAAAGAATGATCTGGCAAATACATCAAGAAGTACAAGGGACACTACTAAGATACCTCAGGGCGCAATATCCGATCCATCTCCAAGAAAAAGTCTGTCATGCTACACCTGTCTGAAATAAGAAGTGAGAGTAACCCATTTGCATGAAGCAAATCATATGTTCGGGAATATGTTGGGAAAGGTTCACACCTGAGCACAAACAGATGAACCTCAATTATAAGTTTCATCTCCAAAAGTAAGTGTTAGAACATAACAATCAAATAATCTAGACATGCCACCACTAAATACAAGTTTCCCAAGATCCAATGTACAGACTACATATAAATACACAAACTTGAGCTCGTAATGAATACTTTGTATGGAGAACACCAAGTAGAAAAACCACTATCTGGCAAGCATGTGTATGAGCACCAGACTGATAGGAGATGACATTCAAAAATGCAAAACAACACCTCAATATAAAAAATAAAAAAAAGGTTTGTTGTAACGTAAAATCACAATCTTAATTATTCACATTATTCCATTTTTAAACTCAGGAAATAAACTAGAAAATAATATTTAAGATACTGAAACTACGTCTGAAATGCCAGCATAACCACAGGAATTTCAAACAGGGGTTGAACCACCATACCAGTCATGCAAAACACCAGCAAAACCCCGATCTAATATGAGTGGAAGAGTATTTGGAGAACTGACAGGCACAACATTCATCACCCAAATTGATTTTTTTTCCTCCAGAAATGCAGCATTTAAACCCCCATAATGAGCATTCATGTCCATCACATTGCGGATCATGTTGAATGGAGGTAAGGGGTCTTCATCTCCTGGTCTCTTTGGGTGGTCGGAAAAAATCAAGGGTGAAAGCAAAGACCAATAATTTTTTAGAGTTGATTTTGAAACATGCAGATCTTCATAGAAATCTTCAGGTTGAATTCCTGTTTAGATAACAGGTATCAATATACTTGCAACTATGCATGCAACAAAATAAGAGTAATGACTCCTTAATTTTCTGTCAACCCCGCCCCCCCCCCCAAAAAAAAAAAATCACAGGGGAAAATTAAAATAGAAAGGCATAGTATAATAAGTAAATGACCAAATGGTGATGGAACAATACTTTCCATGAATTTCGAGTTCAGAAAGGCTTAAGTGGTAACCAGTGGACCTGTTCTGGATCGGAATCCACTGTTTTCCAGCAGTTTGACTAATACAAAAGACAAGGGGCCCATAATATGATTCAACTTCATGCACTTCTTTACAAAGTGGTACAGCACCCTGCTTGCTACAGTAAAGAACAATAGAATGAATTACTAGAGTATTGTTCATGACAAAAGAAATGAGAAAGTGAAGCTGATCGAAAAATGATATTTGTACAGCACAGGTCCAATTGAAGAGAAACAAATAGATAATATTAGTAAATTTCAAATAACTAGAGAGAGATGCATGCTATTAGTACTTATGCTTACCGGGACGTATAGCAATCGACATGTATAGATTTCTGCCAAATAAATGTTTCATCTTGCTGATCATGAAGCTTCCAACAAAGTTCCTGGGTCAAATCTTCTATTGGTGTTAACATGATTCCCTTTTTCGTGCTGGTACCTACTTGCAGTTTGCCTATAGGTGAGGTTAAAACAAAGTAACCTCCAGGCTTGAGCAAACGGTCAACTTCCAGAAGTAAAATTCCATCTGCTCCAAGAAGCAATTAGGGTTAGACAATATAAATATATCCAAATGACAAACGAAATACCAAACTCACCCTTAAAAGTCCATCAATTACAAAGGGAAAAGTTCAGACAAATAAAACCTTTGAATGGACTCTGTACAGTAAGTGATGTGTATCAAACCAATATTAACCTTGTATATATAGTTTTAACTTTCCTGCATCCACTAACCAACTTCTTATATCTTCTCAAAATATCATCATCGATATTTTCTTTTACTTTCAATATCAGCTGTCTAATCGAAAATAATAAATATTATGACAATCCAAGATTTGGCATGTGTCTAAAACATTAAGCATCTTATATACTTAGAATTTCCTTCATGGAACAAAACAAAGCTTAATGTAGATTTACACTACATAACAGCATTTTTTCAAAAGGAGGTAGAGAAATCCAAACCCACACTTGAAGGGGTTGTAACATCTATTTCTTCTTGTTAATTCAAATCAGAAGTACAGGAACGTGCTAGTGTAGTATAGGATTAGTGTTCTGCATAAGTTGTTTGCTATCAGAGACAGAAAGTAAGAGAGTAAAATAGCCCAATGTAATGCAGTAGTAAACATATGTTTATAGTTTAGCCTCAAAGAGGACAATGTCAACCAAGGAAAAAAAAGTGTTAATTCTGCCTTTGAAGTACCTTTATGGTCCCAATGAATACCACATTGAGCACAGTGAACCATGTCAAATGAAAATGATGGATAAGGAAGCTGTCTTTTAATGAAATTTCCAATCATTGCTGGCAGACCTCTCTCAAGGGCTAACTGAACTTGGCTTCCAGTTGCCTCATAAGCCGCAATACAAATGGCCATTACTTTCAATGTTGCTAAATGAGCTCCAAAGCTCCCGAATCCGCACCCAATATCTAGTACTGTATGCACCTGTTACAAAGAAAAAATTGAAATTCAGATCTGCTGCTCTACACACACACACACACTGAGAACATTTCATCGAACCACATAGAAATACATGTATTTATTAAAAAAGATGTGATGCAAAGTAGCATGTGATTTCCGATTATAGATATTTCATACCAATATGTAGGCAAAGAAACAATTGAGTATGCAATCAACTTAAGCCTTTTAAGCACACGGAACTTACACCCGCTTGAAGAAAGTCAGTGTCACTCTCTCTCCCAATCATGTCAGCAATTTGACGAGAATAATCCTTGACACCATCAAATATGAAACCATCCTCAGAATGAAATGCAATTTGGTTCTCTTCCAGCAGCATCAATCTGGAACATTTTGAAGTTAAAAGGATTGTTTATATTGCTCAATAACCAACAAAAGGAAAGGAAAGACAAACATTACCTTTTAGTCATGCTCCCAGATGAAAGAAATTGGTCCTTTGTTATCTTTACATTTCCGCTCCATATAACATCCCGGCCAGCAGGCCATCTAAGGGGAATCTTATAGTCTTTGGGAGGGCGAACTAAACATTGCTCTCCTCCTCTTGATAGTTCACAATGCCGATCAAATTCTTCCCCATCTTTGTATCCAGCTAAAAGGTTTGCCGAAACATTGTAACATGGAACATAATTTTCCCTTTCTTTACCACAAAGGTCAAACTCCTTTTGTCGACTTGTACCAAGAGAAAGAGATCTCAGATCAAGATAATCAACAGCTGCCTGTTCTTTAAGCCGTCTGTAACTTGTATATAAATCAGGAGTAGCAGAGGTTGTTACAGAGTCAAAGGCACGAGAAGAAAAAGATCCTAAGACTGTAATTAGTGCAAGCAAGGAAATGACACACAAGAGTATCCAGCTGAGTGGTGGTCTGGGGCCAAAGATGAGACACAATTTATTGAACCAAGAACTTCTCATGTCCAATATGCGCAACTCCCTTCAACACTCAAGGTCAAGAAATCTCAAATAAATTACCAGTTTCTTCAACTTAAATCTCCAATAAAAGAGAGCACAGTAACCTATCATAACATACAAACTTCTATTTGTATTCCTGCTAATCTGGAAAATTCCTACAGGCATTGACAACACAACTCAAACTTCATCCAGATAACCTGTGCAAAGCTTTACTCTACAATTATATCATCAGAATCAAAGCTTCATTCGTAATCCACCATCAACATGGTCAAAACAATAATTGAGATCTCAATGCATAAGATTCAGTACTCAATTACAGACCAGGAACCCAAAATCGAACAATACTTATTAGTCAGATGCTTAATCCAACGAATTGAGTGCAACCAACAAGTCTCAGAATTCTGAAAACGCGATCCAACCTACAACAGAAGTACAAGATCCACTAAATCAATAGCAGAATTTTTCCAATAAATGGCACACCAAGACGGCACACTAAGAATTGACGCAAAAGATCCCAAAATTCCCGTATCTTTTGCCCACACAAATACGAAACGATTGCATCACTTTCCATACGATAAAAGCACGGAGCAAAATGCCAGATCTCAAAGTGGGAAAGCAAAAAAAAAAAAAAAAAAAGACGATAAAATAAAAAACCAACTGTCGATCAAACTCAAACTCAACATACACCGCACAGAAAAAAAAAACTAAAAGCAAATTTGATACACATTTAGCAACAGAACCACTACAAGAAGGGCATTAGGGTTTTGAGAAAAGCTTACCACTTTAGAGGGTTCGTTAAAAGAGTGATTCAAAGTATTAGAAGCTATTCTTGGGTGAGTCCAAATTTATCGGAATCTGGTTGTCTATGAAGTTATTGTCTTTTTTTTTTCTTTCTTTCTCGTTTTTTGTTTTTAAGCTTTATATAGATTATCATAAATCAGATCCGCGGCTCGTGGTTTTAGACAATAACATTAACAAACAATCCAAACAGACCCAAAATCCCATGTCGCAAAATGATAGGAAAAAATAAATAATACCTTATGTCTAATTATAAAAACAAGATTTGTTTAATGTTTAAATTAAATTAAAATTTATTTTGATATAATCTTTTTTTATTTCATAAATAAATTTCATTTTTAATTCTTCCACGTAATATATATATTATCTTTTGTAAAAAAAATTATGTTTTTTTGTTATATAAAATTATAATGCATGTATTTTTTAAAAGGATTAAAATCAAACTATATAAATAATTGAATCATTTAAAAATTAAAGTGTTAAAAAATTTAAAACTAAATAAATTTAATATGAAAATATGAAGAAATAGTATTTAGCAGTAATATCCTTAAATTCGTTAAAACACACAAAAACACTGAGATGGGAATATAAAACTTAAAAGGAGTTGGTACGATTGGTCGCATGTGTTAAGGCCAAGCAACAATAAATAATCAAGTATATTCCTTACAAATACAATTTAAAAACGGACAACCTTATATTAAATAATATAATTTAATTTTGCCAATTAATTCTTTAATTGAAGAGAACAAAGTGACACATGAGAAAAAACAGCTACACAAATAGGAATGGCAAAAACATCAATTGGATTGGAACTCTCGATACAAACAAAATTTTAAATAATATTTTATTATTATCATAATCAAGAACAACATACATAATTAATGAGTGACTCACACATGATTATTAATACAATAAATATTTATTAATATAGTTCATTCAATGGATAGATAGTAAGATTTAATTTTTTATTTTAATTTATAAGTTTAAATTGCAATTTTATTTAGTATATATATATGTGTGTTAAAAAAATAGAACATTTAAGCTAATTGGTATAACAACGTTACAAAATTGAGAAAATGTTGAGCTGATGCTAATATGTGTCAACTGAGTACTTGATTTATGTTCCTAAAAGGTCAGAAAATCTTGACATCGATATGGTGTCTGAGAGATACCCTTTGATGTCTAAGATATCACAATAATATGGACAAAAAATGACTAACTAGAATAGTTTATGCCTACCTGAAATCTGCATTATGTTAATAATTCCTTACTGGTATATTAGTTGTATGCAACTAATATATTTTATCAGATGTATATTAGTTGTATGCAATTAATATACTTTATCAGATGTATATTAATTGTATACAACTAATATACTTTTCCTAAAAAGCACTTTTCCAAAAAGCAGATTCTTATTTTCTGTATTTAAACATGTATTAGTTCATTGTATTTTAAGATTGTAAATACATTTCCAATATATTCAATTTGGTATCAGAGCAGAGAAAAAAGAAAAAAAAATTTTACCGGCTTTTGAGCAAGCAGCGCCGCCTAGCGCCGTTCAGCCCCTGCGTCGTCTTGCCCTGCGCTGTCCAGTTCGCGAGGTCCAGCCCGCGTCGTTCAGCCCCTGCGCGTCGTTCAGCCCCTGCGTCGTCTTGCCCTGCGCAACAGCCTTGCACCATCTTTCCCTGCGCACCAACCCTGTGTAGCAGCTCGCGCAGCCCTGCGCTCCGTCCAGCTCGCGCAGCCCTGCGCTCCGTCCAGCTCGCGCAGCCCTGCGCCGTCCAGCTTCTCCCTGCATTTTCTGTGAGTCCGCACACTGAGCTGCTCAGTTTTTTGGAAATTTTGTTTCCCTTTTTTCAGTTTTACTTCCTGCCGTTCTGCCCTAATCAGCCCTAAAACAGCCCTGGCACATCAGTTTTTTAAGTTCAGCCCCTCAACCCAACAGCCCATCAGCCCATCAGCCCAACAACCCATCAGCTCATCAGCTCAAGCCCATCAGCCCATCAGTTTTAAGTTCGGCCCATCAACCCACTTTTTAGCCCATTTTTCAGCCCACTTTTTAGCCCATTTTTTAGCCCACCCTCGCCACAAAAAAAAATTAAAAAAATTTCCGCTGCACAATATATAGATATATTATTATTATTATTATTTCAATTATTATTTCAATGGAAGATTCAAGACATCATCAAGTTTCCAGAATTCATAAGGTTCCAAATTTTGAAGTTTCTGTTAAGAGTTCAGAAATTGGTTCTTTCGGGGGTACTAAACTTAATGGTACAGATTTTCGAACATGGAAAAAAGTTATGTCTGTTTATCTTCGTGGGATGCATAAGATGGGACATGTATCTGGATCAATTCGGGCTCCTAGTCAAGATGATATAGAAGCCTATACTAGGTGGGAAGATGATGATGGCTTTGTCATGTCAATTCTATTTCGAGCCATCACTGATGATATATTACAAATGGTGGAGGAATGTGAAACTGCTGAGGCCATATGGAATACCTTAAGCGATCTCTATACAAATGAGTCTAACTTTATTCAAGTTCATGAACTCATGTGCAAAGCTGCCGGCATGCAGCAAAATGGGCAACCAATATCTCTTTTTTTTACCAAGCTGAAAAATGTATGAGCTGAAATTGACCAAAAACGCCCGTGTAAAATTAAAAATTCAGAAGACCTTCTGTGGTACCAGAAGGAGAAGGAGCTTGAACGCATACATGCCTTTTTAAGAGGTCTTGATACAAAACATAATAGTGCTAAAGGTGAATTGCTTTGAATGTCAGACCCTCCGAGCTTGACTACTGCTTTTACATACATCCGTAAAGACGAATCTCAGCAAGAGAGTCTTCATCAGGCACATATTGAGGTATCAAGCCTAGCCATTCAAGCCAAATCAAAGACACCCTTCCTCCAGCAGCAAAATTCAATTCCACTTCATCAACAGGGACCTCCACCGGGTTTTACCAATCGCCCTCGTTCTCCCTGCTCTTATTGTAATGAACAGGGGCATCTTCGTGAGACTTGTTGGAAACTACATCCACACTTGAAACCAAAAGCAGACTACTATGCGGCAAAACGACAAAATGGGTATCGTTCTAAAGCAAAAACAGTTGTCATGCAAATTGTCCAAGAACCAGACTACTATGGACAAAATCATCCTTTGGAATGTGGAGGTATCCCTACAGCTTCAATAGCTGGTCGTGGTAAGATTGGTATGACCTTAAATGTTTCTCACTCTGTTGGGTCTAATACTTGGATTATTGATTCTGGTGCATCTGATCATATGACTTATGATAAATCTTATTTTAATGAGTTATCTCCCCCACCAATGTCTTATGTTACAAATGCTAATGGTGAAGCCTTTCCTGTCTTAGGACATGGGTCAGTTCATATCACTCCATCTTTACAGCTCCATAATGTTTTATATGTACCTGACTTATCTCATCACTTAATATCTGTCCCACAGTTGAATATTGAGTCTAAATGCTTTGTAACCTTTTATCCTATGTATGTGATTTTTCAGGATCTTCTTACCAGGGAAATAATTGGTCGAGGGTATCTGAGGGGAAGATTGTTCCGCTTGGATCAGAACTACGGAGGGGAGAAACCAGGAGCACGGGCAAGCACTGCATTGACTTCTAGTTCCGATAAGCTAAGTGAAATTTGGTTGTGGCATCGCCGCTTAGGGCATCCGTCTTTTAGTCTTATGAAAAAAACCATGCCTACTTTATTTATTGGTGTTAGTGAGACTGTGTTGCATTGTGAGACTTGTGTTTTGGCCAAGAGCCATCGTGTTACTTATTCTCCTAGTATTTCTAATAAAAGTACTATTACTTTTGAATTAATTCATTCTGATGTTTGGGGACCATCTAAAGAGCCCACTATATCGGGTATGAGATATTTTGTTTCATTTATCGATGACTGTACAAGGTTATCGTGGATTTCTCTTCTTAGAACAAAAGATGAAGTTTTTTCAGTTTTTCAAAATTTTCATACCTTTGTTCAAACACAATATAATGGCATCATTCGGATCCTCCGTTCTGACAATGGGGGGGGGGGGAATATGTTAATCATGTTTTTCAAAAAAAATTCAAAACACATGGGATTATTCACCAAACTACTTGTCCGCAAACACCGGAACAAAATGGAGTGTCTGAAAGAAAAAAATCGTCATTTACTTGATATGGCTCGTGCACTATTATTTAGTGCTTATATGCCAAAATACCTTTGGGGTGATGTTGTATAATCTTCCGCCCATCTCATCAATCGTCTCCCATCTAGTGTCCTTAACGGCAAAATCCCATTCCAAATTCTCGCATCTTATGTCTCCTTATTATCCTTTCATAATCTTCCTACCCGTGTATTTGGTTGTGTTGCTTTTGTGCATGTTCCTAAAAATCAAAGATCTAAATTAGATGCCCGTGCAATTAAATGTGTGTTTGTTGGTTATGGAAGTTATCAGAAAGGGTACAAGTGCTTCCATCCACCAACCAGAAAGTATTATGTTACTATGGATGTTACCTTCTTTGAGGACATGAGTTATTTTTCCTCACCTGATACTGCTCGTCAGGGGGAGAATACATATTTCGAAGAACTGTATCATGATGAGGGGGAGGCATTAGGTGAGTCACCAACTGATGTTTCAATGAGACCAGATGAGACTTCTAATTCATTGAATCCAGTCATTACAGAAACAGATGCTTCAAGTATTCAAGCACCAAATTCACTTACAGCAAATGACATTGAAGACAGAACTGTACCCTCAGGCATTACTCCTACCCTTGATCAACAACTCCCTGGTACTGAAGGTCACTCATCTGAGGTATGTACACCTACTGATACTAATAACATCGAGTCTAATGTTGGACAATATGTGTTACCAAATAGGTCTACTCGAGGTCAACCAGCCAAAAGGTATGAACCAAATATTCATGCAAAATCAAAATACCAGTAGCCAATTTCATGTCCACTAAAAGATTATCTAAGTCATACAAATCATTTGTGAATCAAATATCTGGTGTATCAGTACCTAACAAAGTGCAGGATGCGTTGGGAGATCCAATATGGAGGAAGGCAATGGATGAAGAGATGGATGCATTAAAGAAGAACGATACTTGACAACTTGTGTCACCACCACAAGGAAAAAGGCAGTTGGTTGTCGATGGGTATTTACTATAAAACATAATGGTGATGGATCCGTAAATCGGTATAAGGCTCGTCTTGTAGCAAAAAGGTTTACTCAAACGTATGGTGTAGACTACGATGAGACTTTTGCTCATGTTGCCAAAATGAACACGATTCGGGTTCTACTCTCACTTGCTGCTAACCTAAACTAGCCACTTCGGCAGTTTGATGTCAAGAATGCGTTTCTTCATGGAGAATTACCGAGGAGGTGTACATGAGTCTTCCACCTGGGTATGTAGTTGATTCTCCTGGTAATTTTGTATGCAAATTAAGGAAGTCTTTGTATGGCCTCAAGTAATCCCCTCGAGCCTGGTTTGGAAGGTTTTCACAGTTCATGCAAAAGGTTGGTTACAAACAGAGTAATTCAGACCACACTCTATTTCTCAAACATCAACAAGGGAAGGTAACAACCCTAATCATTTATGTTGATGATATGGTAATCACTGGTGATGATACTATTGAGATGGATAAATTACAAAGACAGCTAGCCTCTGAATTCGAGATGAAGGACTTAGGTGAACTAAAATACTTCTTAGGAATTGAGGTAGCCAGGGGTAGAGAAGGAATATATCTGTGTCAGAGGAAGTACATTATTGATTTGCTAACAGAGACAGGTATGTTGGATTGCAAACCAATTGACACTTCTATTGAGCAAAACCATTGTTTAGCAGAGTATCCAGATCAGATACCAACTGATCGAGCTCGCTATCAGAGATTGGTTGGACGTTTGATTTACTTAGCTCATACTAGACCAGATGTTGCATATGTAGTAAGTGTGGTGAGTCAGTTCATGCATAATCCAAGTGAGAACCATATGAATGTTGTCTTGAGAATTTTAAGGTATTTGAAATCGGCTCTAGGAAGGGGAGTAATGTTCTCTAAACACAACAATCCTCTTGAAGTCTGTGGATTCACAGATGCAGATTGGGCAGGAAGTATTACAGATAGAAAGTCAACATCGGGTTATTTCACCTTTGTGGGAGGAAATTTGGTTACATGGAAAAGTAAGAAGCAGAAAGTGGTGGCACGATCTAGTGCTGAGGCCGAGTATAGAGGTATGGCTCATGGGGTTTGCGAATTGCTGTGGATAAGAACTTTGTTATTGGATTTGGGTTTCGAACTCAAAAATACTATGCAGATGTATTGTGACAATCAGGCAGCCATTGATATATCACAAAATCCAGTACAACATGATCGCACTAAGCATGTAGAGGTTGATCGTCACTTTATAAAAGAAAAGTTAGATGCCAAACTTATTAGTTTTCCTTTTGTTCCCACAGAAGAACAGCTTGCAGATATACTTACCAAAGGAGTTTCCAAGAAGGCATTATAGAGTTCACTAAGCAAGTTGGGCATGATCGATATCTACGCGCCAACTTGAGGGGGAGTGTTAATAATTCCTTAATGGTATATTAGTTGTATGCAACTAATATACTTTATCAGATGTATATTAGTTGTATGCAACTAATATACTTTTCCTAAAAAGCACTTTTCTAAAAAGCAGATTCTTATTTCCTGTATTTAAACATGTATTAATTCATTGTATTTTAAGATTGTAAATACATTTCCAATATATTCAATTCATTATTGGGTTATTTATAATCTTTGAAAAATGGCATGTATGCTAGGAGTTAATTCAGACAATAATATTCAAAAATTAAGGTACATAAATCTTAATAAGTTAATTAATTAATATATCATTTGGATACATAAATAATTAAACTATTTAACATATTTTTATTTTTTAACTCTCTTATTAAAAAAAATTCATTTTCTTACGAAATTAAAAAAAAATATTTATTTATGTTTTAAGAAAAATGAATACATATTTTTTTTATAAATTAAATTAAATATAAAACTCCAGAAAATATCATTTCATGCAACTAAATTTTAATATATTCTCTTGAAATATTTTTAAGATAGGATCTTAATATCAATCTCAAATTAATTTGGTAAGTGAGCTTTTCTTCGACAAATCAAATGATAATGTGAGTTAATAAAAAGGTATTACATATATACCGAGTAAAATTACCGCTTATGTTGTCTTTGATATGTAATCACCATTTTAAACGCCACTTTCAATCCAATTTTTTTTTATTATAATAAAAATAAAAGAATTTATTTAAATAAGAACAAAATTATAGAAGATTATAAACTATTGTTTTTCAAATACCATAAAATTACAATTAAAAAGTTAAGGTTGTAAAGCGATTGTATTATATGAGCTACTATGAAATACTCTTAAGCTTTATTTGTTTACTCTACTTTCACAATAGTTTTAGTGTTTATCTGAATAAATTGATATAATAAATTTTAAAAAAAAAATCTTAAATAAAAAATATTGAATTATATTTCTTACTTGAATACATTAATTTTTTTTTTTTTTACAATCTATCGATTATTCATGATTTACATTTTCATTAACACGGCATTAAAAGATGTTAAAATTGGCTTCAACAAATATCAAAAATGACTTTCACTTAATATAATAATTGTCTACATATTACTATGAATCCTGAGACAAAGACTATTGTAATTTTAAAAGAAAAGTTTTAGAAGATACGAGTAAAAATGTTTTTGCAAACTAAGTAGAAAAACTTAAAATTATATGAAAAGATAAAAGGACAATGAGATAAAAATATTAATATAAAAAAAAATTAAAGATCAAATTACCAAAAAATTCTCATGCAAAGAGAGAAAGTTCACTCATGGAAAATGAAGCTTCAAAATATATTTTTTCACTCTGAAATTCTCTAAAGGATTGATGTAAGCTTTGATTATTTATTTGAACTTGAATCCATGATGGTGGGATGAGAAGTTATACTATATAGATCACAAATGTTAAAGCGAAAATAAACAAGCAAAGTCCAGCTTAATTCAAAACCTTAATTCAATAACTCAATACATCATATATATATGAAATTGAAATACATGAAAAACAAAATTACATACATGAACCAATTAAATTGATAGAAACAAATTAGAGCTCAATCATCCTTAAATGATTCAATATTTTTCACTTGCTTGGACTATTACAAGAATTGCCTCTATTTCTTATACCAATATTCCAGCGTAAAAACACACCATGTACAAAACTAGTGGTTTTTTATTTAATTAAATAAAAAATAAATAAAAACTTATTTTTCAGAGAAATCGATCAACTCCTATAAAAGTAACACTTTCTTTTTGGTATATATATGTGGTAGAAATTGAGAATGGAGTGAGGAGAGTTTTTTTTTTTTTCCTTCCTTTTTACTAACTTTAAGCATCTTTTCAATAAATAAAAATACTTTAAGCATCTTGAAAATTAAATTATATGGATATGACATAGAACCAAGTAAACTCTATGTTTAATCATAGATATATAGTACTTGGGTTAAGCTTTAGGAGGTATAGTATCGCTATTCAAGCACTGTATCATTTTAACCTCATGACACATTTGATACAAAACCAAAGGGTCTTTTTCAGTGTCATATTTCTTCACACAAATAGATCTAGCCCATTCACTACATACCCTAATGTCTTTTTCAGGGAAATGACCCTTGTGTGGATCTTTTTTCATTGGCTTTTTATATTTTTTTAGCGCATGTCGTATTTTCGATGTAGCCCAAGTTAAACGGTCAGAAAGTCGTCGTTGTTGTTCTTGTGGCAGCAGTAAATAATTGTACTTGTGATTACCGATTGTAGCATCATGAACATCATAAGCAAAGATAGGAGAAGAAGATGAATGCTTGTTTTTATCTGCTTGCACAACATACATATAATTATGCAATATTAGTATTATTATAATTGACATAATAACAAATAACTCTTTCATTTTTCTCACGTATATGTCTTTTTTTTCACTAATTAGTTTTCGAAAATGAATCAACCCACTTTTTCTTTTTGTTAAACTACTCCAATTCTCTCTGTTTTTATATATATTTACTATATGTGTGCGCTTGAATCATGTAAGCATTTTATGTCCTTATCAACATTGTTAAATTAATCATTGAAACCTAGCTTCTAATTACAATATTTTAATTAAATTATTTAATTAAAAATATGAGATTTTTCTCTTCATTTTTTCCCCTCTTGTTTGGGACATCGTAAAAGCTATGATGTAAAAAAGAAGAAGCTGGATTATAAACCAAATATTATAAACAATTCTATAGCTTTTTAAGCATGCATGTTATTACTACTTGGAAAAAGTAAATTTTTTTTAACTTAAATTACTTTTAACAAAAATAAGTTTAATGAAAGGGAAAACAAATAAAACCTTATCTGGTTTATACATCATAATTATTTGTCTTTCATTTTTTATTACTAGACACACTGATATGTTACTACAAATAATGAAAGGGGAAACAAATAAAACCTTAATTATGTGGTTTATATATCATAATTATTAATTTGTCTTTCATTTTTTTTATTACCATACACATAGGTATGTTACTACAAATATTATCAGACCCAAAACATTAATGAATCAGGTTCAAAACATGTTTTGAGAACAGTTCACAAAATCTGTCAGCAATTTTCCTTATCAAAGTTTCTCTTATTGAAAAACATCCTAAATATTCTAAAAAAATATTTTGGATCCAAAATTTTCAGAAATGACCAATAATATATATTTAAATCATTTATTAAAATTTTAGATTAAAATAAATAGTTTAAAGTATTCAAAATTATATTTAATTTGAGCCTTGATTCACAATTTACTTCATATTTAAATTCAAAAAATCACAAAAATTAGAAGAAAAAAAAAACCTTTTTGAATTATTTGAAATCCATTCGACTCGAACACGTGCCCATTCTCACTAGTAAGTATTTCAAGCATTAATTTGAACCAAAAGTAATTTGAAATCATATAAACGTATACTTGACTTTTAATTTTAAGATATTGAATTTTGATATAACCTCTTTTATTTTTTCCTTGATTTTAATACTTAAAATTGCCACAAAAATCCCCAAAAATTACATCATATATGATTTCATTATATAAATTTAGGGCTTTGTATTCCCTTTTGAAACCCTAAATAAAATCATAAAAATCTAATTGAAATTGTAGGCATTGAGACTTAGATTCTTATCCTGAAATTCTATTTTGCACCCAAATTATGCTCTATGGTTGCTTGAAGACATAGAGGCCAAAGTGAAGGGAATATGATAGAAAGAGATTTGACGCGAAATGTTTTCAAGTTTATCCTGTAATTAAACTCTATTTTTTCTTTTCATATTTCTTTACAAACTCTAGTTATAAAAAAATACTTATTTATTGAAGTAATTTATTATTAATCATATCCAAACACAAATACTTTATTTTTATATATCTTAATATTATTAAGATTTTTTTTTTGGGTCGTTACAACAATAGTCGTTATTGTCTGTAGATTACCCATTAATTAAAGTTTATAATATAATCTCTTAAACCCTTGTTAAAGAAGATGATGCTTGCGCAAATTGAGAAATTAAAACACGATTTATGAGTCCTTAATTGGTAGAAAAAAATGATAAGATCTCGGTTATATTAGTACAAGCATTTTCTTAACTGAATAAATTCGTGGTCCAATTCTATATATCTCATTACATATACTACTAATCATACTACGAATCAAGTGGTGTTATGTTAATGTATTTAGATTGCAAATTCTAATGCTGAAAGATGTGTTCGGACAAAGCCCGTGGTTTATTTATAAAAAAAATAAAAAATTCAAGGCTTGCTATGTTGCATTAAGTTGAAAGTAGGGGTGACTCTAAATGTTCTTAGTTACTAATAATCTAATGAGATTTTTCTAAAATACTACGAAATTATCATATTATTTTTTACGAAATATAAATCTTCATCTGCATTCCCTTACGATGAAAGTGACATCATTTAGACTCAACCTTGACCCTATATTCTCCTTATGATTAGTGTTTCATTCTCATATTTTGCTTTCTCGGCTTGTTTTCTCAATTTCATATGGCAAATTCTTTATATTCTATGTTTTCTCTCGATTGTTTGTTCTCTTGAATAGCTTAGTGGAAAAGTTCCCAAATCTCGGAGTTATAGATATGGAGTGAGCTTATTGTAGGTGTTGTTGAGTAAAATTTAGAATACACAATTCTAAATTTGCTAATATTAGATCCAAACAAGTAAACAAACTACTTGTATTATACCCACTATAACATCTTTCAAAGGCAACTCATAAATTGAAGAGAAATACAAACACTCAAAGAAAAAGCTCTCAACTCACACTCAAACTAAGAATACAAATACTTATTTGTTTTTTGATGGAATGATTAAACCAAATGCAAGGTAGGCTATTTATAGTCCTCATCATGCAATCTACACCATACAAATATAAAACTAAGAAATAATCCTAGCCAAACAAATATTATCTACACACTTCTTTTTTCTACAACCTTCAACTACTTCATTTATTCTCTACTTCCTACAACCACTTCATTTATTTCTCCACTTCCTACAACCACTTCATTTATTTCTCAACTTCCTTCAACCACTTCATTTATTTCTCAACTTCTTTCAACCATTTCATTTATTTCTCTACATCTTTAATTATTATGTTGGTGTTGATTTTCAACACTCCCCCTCAACACCAACTCTCACTATTTTTACTGTGTCAAGTTGACGGCGAAACATTTCGAACTTGCCAACGCTTAAGCTTTTTGTGAACAAGTCTGCAACTTGATCATCTGTCTTGATTTGCCTTATTTCAATTTCTTCTTGTAGAACATTTTCTCTGATAAAGTGATAGTGTACTTCAACATGCTTAGTTCTTGCATGAAAGACCAGATTCTCTGCCAAACGAATTACTGATTGATTGTCATAGTACAACGATACTGTATAATCTACTGGTTGATGTAGATTATTCATTAGCTGTATCAACCATGTACACTCTTGAGTTTCCATTGTCGTTGCTCGATACTTAACTTCAGTGGTTGATAATGATATTGTTGGTTGTCTCTTGCTACACCAAGAAATTGTTCCAACTTAAACACATACCCAGTTGTTGATCTTCTACATAGTCTGCATAGTAGTAACCAACTAACTTGTTGTCTCTACATTTCTTGTAGAAAAGACCATAGTCAATTTTACTTTTCACATATCTCAATATTCGTCAAACTGCTTCTAAATGTGGCTTCTTTGGATTTTGCATGTACAGACTCATTACACTAACTGCATAAGAAATGTCAGGCCGAGTTAAGGTTAAGTAGATCAGACTGCCTACTAATTTTCGATACATTGTTACATCTTCCAAATCTTTTCCTTCATGTGTACACATGTTGGCATTTGGCTCCATCAGCGTCGAAATTGGTTTGCATTCAAGCATTCCGAACCGCTTTATCAAATCTTTGGAATATTTTTGCTGACAAAGAAATATTCCTTCTTGTTCGGCACTATCATCGTCTGGATCTCTGGATTCATCTAAACTTGGTTGGAATTGAATAGTATGCTCCTACATCTTTTGTTACAGCTTATCTCCAAATTCTCTTGAGTCCAGTAATGTTTCCTTCTCTGATGACCACCAAGAAGATGCTTCATCGAATACCACATCTCGTGAATTGTAGCATCTTCCACTCGTTGGATCACAACATTTCCACCCTTTTCTCTGGCTATCGTATCCCACAAAGATACATCTAACATCTTTCTTGTCAAATTTGCTCCGTAAATGATCAAGAAAAAATATATAACACACACAGCCAAATACTCGAAAGTAGCTAACTGTAGGTTTCATGTTCCATAGTTTCTCAAAGGGTGAAACAAATTCTAACCTTGGTTGAGGAAGTCTGTTGATCACAAAGGCTACAATCTTCATCGCTTCAGCCCAAAACCTCCTAGTTACATTCTTTTCATGTAGCATACTCCGAAAAATTTCTACAAGATGTCGGTTCTTTCTCTCTGCTACACCATTTTGTTGTGGCATGTTGGCACAAGTGTATTGATGACGCATTCAAAATTCCTTTAGGTATTGAGAAAACTCGCTTGAGCTATATTCTCTATCGTTGTTTGTGGGCAAGCAATAGATCTTCTTTTCAACTTCTCCTTCAGTTGACTCTCTAAACTCTTTAAACTTTGAGAATACGTCAAATTTTTCTTTCATAAAGAAAACCCACACATACCTTGAGAAGTCATCAATGAATGTCACCATATATCGTATACTGCCAATTGATGGTTGCTTAATAGGACCGAATACATCAGAGTGAACTAACTCCAATGGTTCTTTTGCTTTAAACTTCGATTACTCATACGACAATTGGTGAGCTTTACCATATTGGCATCCTGCACACACTATGTCTGTTCGCATGTCTAGTTGAGGAAGCCCTTTAAGCATCGATTTCTTCACCATCACACTTAGCTTGGAATAGCTAACGTGACCTAATCACATATGTCATAGATCTGCTGTCTCATTTCTTCTTGTTTTGTCTACATATGCAGATTCTGTTGACATTACGTAGACTGATTCCAATCGTTGCCCCTCCATTTTCGGTGTTTCTGAGATTTTGAGATCACGATACACCTTCACATCTCTGGGACCAAACAAGACATAATGCCCTGATGATATTAATTGAGCCACAGATAGAAAATGTTTCTTCATTCCTGGGACATGATAAACATCTTGAAGTGGTACTTGGTTAGTACTATATCGAGGCGTAACTATCGTCTTACCGATGTGGGCTATCGGTAACCTTGAGTTGTCAACTGTCACCACTACACGACCTCCCTTGTACTCAGACATGTTTTCCAACTTCTATTTATCACCTGTCATATGATTTGAGCAACCTGAATCTACGATCCAATCAATCTTGTAGTCAATTTGTTTTGATGTTGTCACCGTAAGAGCCAATTATTCTTCCTCTATAGCGAATAATGCTTCAGTATCCCAACCATCTTCGCTATGCTCCTTAGAACTGGAAATAGCTGTATTGCTTTCAACATGCTTTTTCTTACTCCAAAAATCTTTTTCCATGTGATCCATCTTCCTACAGTTGTAACATTCACTCTCAAATTTTCTATTGTTATTGCAGTTCTTCCAAGATCCCCTGGACGAAAGCCTCCATTTCCTTGAAGATTTTTTCCTTTGTCGCCATCATTTTTATATCCATTTCCATTGTACCGCTTGAAAGTGCCTTTGCTTTTGCTAGTGTAGAATGCTTCTTCTTCACCCTTCAACGAGACTCATCCCATTTGCTTAGCCATAGCTTCTTGACCGGCTAATAAATTCTCAAACTCAACAAGAGATGGTTGTGTCAACCATCCTTGTATAGCGGTAACAAACCCTCGATATTCGGGTCTCAAACCATGAATAATTATTCTCTTTATCCTCGTTTCCCCAATAAGAGCTTTTGGATCTAACTCTGAAATTTTGCAGCATAACGACTTTACCTTGTGAAAGTATTGGGAAATCGTCATGTCATGTTGCGCCATCGATAGTAACTTATTCTCCAGAAGTTGCAATCTTGTATCATTCTTCTTTGAATAAAGCGTAACAAAAGTGTCCCATGCTTCCTTTGGTGTTTTTGCATCCCGAATATGCTCAACATTTCTTCTTCAACTTTGGTCTTTAAAGTAAACATTGTTTTGCCTGCTTTAATTTTCCATTTCCGCAAGATGCCGTTTGCATCTTCCACTGTTGGTTGTGTAACTTCATCACAACCAACAACCTCCCACAAGTCTTGACCTTGTAGGTAAGACTTCATACATGTTGCCCATGTGTTATAGTTTTTGTTGTTGAGCTTCTTGATTCCTCCAACTACTTTAAGATCACCCATAGTGTCGGCAAGACTTTGACTATACTGAACAAGCTTGACTAATAAACTTACAGAGTACCAAACTCCTCACGATTCAAGATAACTCCACTAAGAACGATCCCTAACCGTCTCGCTCTGATACCAATTATTGAGTAAAATTTAGAATACACAACTCTAAATTTACTAATATTAGATCCAAACAAGTAAACAAACTACTTGTATTATACCCACTATAACATCTTTCAAAGGCAACTCATAAATTGAAGAGAAATACAAACACTCAAAGAGAAAGCTCTCAACTCACACTCAAACTAAGAATACAAAGACTTATTTTTTTTTTATGGAATAATTAAACCAAATGTAAGGTAGGCTATTTATATTCCTCACCATGCAATCTACACCATACAAATATAAAACTAAGAAATAATCCTAGCCACACAAATATTATCTACATACTTCTTTTTTCTACAACCTTCAATCACTTCATTTATTTCTCTATTTCTTACAACCACTTCATTTATTTCTCTATTTCCTACGACCACTTCATTTATTTCTCCACTTCCTACAACCACTTCATTTATTTCTCTACTTCCTTCAATCACTTTATTTATTTCTCAACTTCTTTCAACCACTTCATTTATTTCTCTACATCTTTAATTATTATGTTGGTGTTGATTTTCAACAGGTGTGTCATAGCTAGTGTGCATGTGTAAGTCTTGGAGAGGATTCGGTTTTGGTAGTAGTGTGTATTGTTAGTTTGAGTTTATAGGTTTTCTATTTGATTTGTTTGCTTGTTGGGGTCTTTTTTTTTGGATTATGCCTTTATTGTTTGTTTGGTTATTGTTGGAGTCCTGTGTTGGTTGTTCTTTGGAGTCCTATTAATTTGTGTTATTTATTATTGGCCTAAAAACAGTTTTTTTCCAACCCAAAACCCAAAACCCATTTGCTCTTAAATCCTTAACTCTCTTCTTATATATATATATATAATAGTTCTCTACGTGAAAATTAGCAACCGCTGGAGAAGAATTTGAGAGTTGGTAAAATAAGAAAAGTTGCGGCAGTTCCTAACAGAGAGAATAAAGAAGAAATAACAGAAACTGATTTGTTCCAACTTGTTCTTTTCCTTTTGGCGTTTCCAATATTTTCCTGCTCAACCATTCTTTGAATTTTTTCAGCAATTTGTAGCCTTAAGTCTTTGTTTCTATTTGCACCAGTCGAGACATAAAAAAACAAATTAGAAGCTACATGAAATTGAGGAGATTGTTGAATTTACCCATTATTAATAGTTGTACGGTAATATTTGATTTAATAGCAAGTTTGTTAATTTATCTTGTTATATATTACCAGTAAATTAGAGAAAGATATTTTGTGGGTATATTTAGACTTTGGTATAATTTGTGAAACTCTCAAAAATTGGTGTTTGTATCTACATTTGATTATTAGTAGATTTTTCTCAATGTGTCGTCGTTAGTGGAGGAGACTTTTCACATTGAAAAGTTGAACCACTTAAATCATTATGTGTCATTTATTTTTCTTATTAGTTATTATTTTGATGTTACCCATTATTATATATTTGTGTAACCAAAATTAGACCCGATCTTCGCTTCTACAAGTGCTAATTTATAACAATTTGTATAATGTAGTGCTATTTAATTGTGATGTGTTTAGCTCCTTAGATTGTTCTTATGCAATTGACGTTGGGGCTGATGGTTTGTTTTGGGTCGTTTGTAAGGGGTCTGACTGGTAGATATGGTACTATTTAGGTATGAGTTGTGTTAGGTCTGTTTTGTTTGTTTTCTGTTTAGTGTCATGGTTTGTACATTCTCTTTTATTGTTTTAATATATATATCGGATTACTCCATTTCTATCTCACTCACATTTACACCCCTCCAACACAAATTTAGTGCCACATTTACTAACAGAAAGTTTGCCCCTTATTAGATTTAGGAACTATGAGGTGGGGAGAAATTATTGAGTGTATCTGTCTCTCGATTGAAATTGGGAACAAATTGCTATCAATATGTTTAGTTTTATCATGTAATATTGGATTATATGTAAACCACGTGACACTTGTATTACCACAACATATCACGGATTTAGAATCAAAAGGAATTATTTTAAATTCCTTTAATAGCGACTGAAACTACATACAATACTTTTGCTACAGTAGTAGCTAAGCAACAACTTTTAGCCTCAATGCTTGATCTTAAAACACTTGTCATTTTTTTTTTGCATACCATAGCATTGGATTATCTCCCATGTAAAATTGACGTAGATTGCTCGTCTAGTATCAAGACATGATGCTTAATCTACTTCTGAAAAATAGTTGATTGTAAAGCTTGACGAGAGCTTAAACAAAACTCCAAAATCTTAAGTGTCATCTAAATAATTCAATACTCTCTTGATGACTATCTAACGAGTATCCAATGGGTTGTATATATATTGACACACCAAGTTGAATGCATAACTATTATTATGTCAAATAATTTATTTAGTAATCTGAAAGTAAGATTTATCATTCTTCCGTTTCAATTTACAAATTTAAATTATATTAAAATATAGTTTAATATAAAAGAAAATGTCAAGCACATGTACCTTAGAGAGCAGGCGCGATGCTTTTGAAAAAGTATCTTGAAAAAAAGCCCCATCTCTACAATTTAATTGAGGGTTAGAATCATATCATTGGTGTTATGGTAGGTTTAGTATCACTCATCTTGGCCTTCAGTACTATAGTAAATTTTTGATGTATATTGTTTGTACGAGCATCAATGAATCATTCTAATTAAAGTGGACGGACTTGAATTTCTAGGAAGTAAAGAAAAGTGCCTGTCTTTCAAAGCAAATTCACCGTTAAGTAGAGCTATGAGTTATGTAATATATATTTACCATCACACAACCATTAAGTATTATGTCATCCTAATAACATGTTCTATAACGCATTGAACTGTAATGATTAGAATATTGCAGTTGTTTAATGCAATTGTTTAGTAAGAAGAGGGAAAATCTATATAATACTTCTTTGTTTATTTTTTTATTAAAAAAAGGAAAGAAAAAAAAAAGAATGATGGACCAAATTTGTGTCACTAAAATTTTGTAATAAAATTATAAAAAATAGATATTTTGGAATACAATCAAAATAAAACTTTAAAATTTATAATCACAAAATAGCAACAGTTATATTTAATTCGTATACTTTTAGTATTAAAAAAATTTCAAACTGTCAACTATTTGTTGGAGATTGTTATAAAGCTCCTTAATTTAAGGAGCAAATTAAGAACCAAAACATGAAGCAAAACAAATAGTAAAATATATAGCAAAACATAGAGCGCTTAATTCAAGGAGCAATTCAAGGAGTAAATTTTCCTATAAATAAATGTGTAATTTTAATGAATTAATCATCTAAAGTGTTCATTCCAATTGAGAGAAAAAAATTTGTAAGAGAAAATTGAGAGTAATTTTCTTGGATGTAATTGGGTTGTGAGTGTTGTAAACACCTTGTGTAATTTTTTCTCTTTCAGTAAAAAGATCTGCAGTAGGTTCGGAGACGTAATCAAGATTGGCCGAACTCCATTATCAAATTTGTGTGTTATTTTTATTCTTGTTCTCTCATAAATTTGGCTTATCGGGAATTTGCGTAATTTCCCAACAACTGGTATCAGAGTTATTGGTGGTGATTCTTGTCAATTTTCTACAAGAAATAGTTAGAAACGATCCGGATGAAGTCAGATTTGAGTGGGAGCAATGACTGCAGATGAAGGAAAGATGAAACTTGAGAAATTCGATGGCATAGATTTCGGATTTTGGAAAATGTAGATAAAGAATTATCTATATCAAAGAAATATGTATCAACCTCTCTCAAGGAAGAAACTAGAGGCTATGAAGGAAGAAGATTGCAATCTTTTAGACAGACAAGCCCTCAGATTTATTCGATTGACCTTATCCCATAATGTTGCTTTCAACATAGTAAAGGAAAACACCACAACGGGTCTTATGTCAGCTCTCTTCAATATGTATGAGAAGTCATCAACATCAAATAAAGTGCACTTGATGAGGAGTTTGTTCAATTTGCAGATGATGGAAGGCACATCGGTAGCTTAACATCTCATTGAACACAACACAATCACAACCTAGTTGAGTTCAGTGGAAATTGAATTCGATGAAGAAGTACGAGCATTGATACTTTTGTCTTCTCTACCAGAAATCTGGAATGCTACTGTCACGGCTGTGAGTAGCTCGTCAAGAAGAAATAAGTTGAAATTTGACGATGTTCGTGATTTGGTTATCAATAAAGAGATCCGACGTAGAGAGTCAGGTGAATCGTCAACTTCTTCAGTTTTGCATACAGAGTCAAGTGGAAGAAATTCAACAAAAGGGAATGGACGTGGAAGAACAGACTACCGAGGTAGATCAAAGGACTGGAGGTCCAAATCCAGAAATCCTAATAATTCTCATAGCTCGAAGACTATCGAGTGTTGGAATTGTGAAAGAATCGGGCACTACAAAAATCAGTGCAAGAGTGCACCGAAGGAAAAACAAGTGAAGAAAGAGGCAAATGTTACTTCCACCTCAGGAGGGGATGATGCATTGATATGCTCTTTGGAGATCAAGGAAGAATCTTGGGTTTTAGACTCTGGAGCATCGTTCCATGCTACTTCATAGAAAGAATTCTTCGAGAAACATGTCTTCGGAAACCTTGGAAAGGTATATCTTAGTGATGATCAACCACGTGTTATTATTGGCAAAGGTGTAGTGAAGATTAAGTTGAACGGGTCTGTTTGGGAGCTGAAGGATGTCAGACATATTCCCGACCTCAGAAGGAACTTAATCTCAGTAGAGCAGTTGGCCAGTGAAGGCTACACTACGATCTTCCATGGTGATGATTGGAAGATTTCAAAGGGTACAATGACAGTTGCTCGAGGCAAGAAAAGTGGCACTCTTTACATGACAGCAGAGGCACGTTCAATCATAATTGCAGCACGCAATGAAACACCAAATCTGTGGCACCAGAGACTAGGCCACATGAGTGAGAATGGGATGAAGATTATGCACTCAAAAGAAAACTTCCAAGTCTACAGTCTGCGGAGATAGACATGTGCGAAGATTGCATACTTGAAAAGCAAAAGAGAGTCAGCTTTCAGACAAGTGGCAGAACCCCAAAGAAGGAAAGGCTAGAGCTTATTCACTTTGATGTTTAGGGACCAACGACCGTCTCATCTATTAGTGGGAAATACTACTTCATGACTTTCATCGATGATCACTCTCGGAAGATATGGGTTTACTTTCTAAAGCATAAGTTTGAAGTATTTGAGGCTTTCAAAAGATGGAAAGATATGGTGGAAAATGAGACGGGTTTAAAGATCAAAAAACTCAAAACCGATAATGGTGGTGAATATAAAGACACTAGATTCAAAAATTTCTACTATGAGCATGGGATCAGAATATAAAGAACTGTGCCATGCATGCCTAAACACAATGGTGTAGTTGAACGTATGAACCAAACGTTGATAGAAAGAACCAGAAGCATTCGTATACGGTCAGGTCTACCGAAACAGTTCTAGGCAGAAGTAGTCAACACGGTAGCTTACTTGATCAACCGAGGCCCATCTATTCCATTGGACCATAGAATACCAGAGGAGGTATGGAGTGGAAAAGAGGTGAAACTATCACATCTAAAAGTCTTCGGTTGTGTAGCATTTGTGCATATCAGTGATAAAGGCATGAATAAGCTTGATCTTAAATCCAAGAAATGCACAATATTCATTGGCTATGGTGATGATGAGTTTGGCTACCGCATTTGGGATGACGAAAAGAAGAAAGTTATCCGTAGTAGAGATGTGATTTTCAACGAAAGAGTGATGTATAAGGACATGCATAAAATAAACGCCAATAACTCAGAGTAGAATGATTCAGTATTTGTAGATACAGATGATGTCCCAGATAGTTCCGCAATAGAACCAATTGTAACAAGTCCTCAACCAGAGGAACTTGTTGGACAGAGTAGTACACAACATTCCGACACACCACAAACTCTTACTCCAGCTCCTGTATTGAGAAGGTCTTCTCGACCTCATGTGCCTAACATGAGATACATGAACTATATGTTGTTGACTGATTGAAGGGAGCCTGAATGCTATGATAACGCTTATCAGACTCAAGATTCCAACAAGTGGGAGCTTGCTATGAAAGAAGAAATGAAATCTCTCATCTCCAACTAGACATGGGAACTAGCTGAGTTACCTATGGGAAAAAAGGTACTTCACAAAAAATGGGTGTACCGGGTGAAAGAGGAGCATGATGGTTCCAAGAGATACAAAGTCCGCCTAGTTGTCAAAGGGTTTCAACAGAAGGAAGGAGTTGACTACACTGAAATTTTCACTCCCGTTGTGAAGCTCAATACTATCATATCAGTATTGAGTATTGTAGTCATTGAAGATCTTCATCTTGAACAGTTGGATGTGAAGATTGCATTCCTTCATGGAGATTTAGATGAAGAGATATACATGTACCAGCCAGAAGGTTTCTCAAAAAGAGGGAAAAAGAACATGTTGTGCAGACTTAAGAAAAGTTTGTATGGCCTGAAACAAGCCCCGAGACAATGGTACAAAAAGTTTGACAACTTCATGCACAAGGAAGGTTTCCAGAAGTGCAATGCTGACCATTGTTGTTACTTCAAGAGATATAGGTCTAGTTATATCATTTTACTACTTTATGTTGATGATATGTTAGTAACAGGGTCAGATATGGATGATATTAAAAGGTTAAAGCAGCAATTGTCAAATGAGTTTGACATGAAAGACTTGGGTCCAGCAAAGAAGATTCTTGGAATGAAAATCACAAGAAATAAGAAGAAAGGATCCTTATAGTTATCTCAGGCAGAGTACATCAATCGTGTTTTGCATAGATTCAACATAGGTGATGCCAAACCAGTTAGCACACCCTTGGCCAGTCATTTTTGCCTATCCAAGGATCAGTCCCCTCAGACAGAGGAAGAAAGAGAATTCATGGCTAAGGCTTCTTATGCCTCAGCCATTGGAAGTTTGATGTACGCAATGGTCTGTACGAGACCAGACATTGGCCATACAGTGAGAGTTGTTAGCAGATTTATGTCAAATCCAGGGAAAACTCATTGGGAAGCAATCAAGTGGATTTTGAGGTATTTGTGAGGCACCACAGAAAAGTGCTTGTACTTTAGTAAAGGAGAGTTAAAAGTACAAGGGTACGTAGACGCAGACTTTGGAGGTGAAGTTGATCACCGAAGAAGCACCGTCGGTTATATATTTATTGTTGGAACTACATTTGTTAGTTAAATGTCACAAATACAGAAAATTATCACTCTACCCACTACAGAGGCTGAGTATGTAGCAGTAATTGAAGCTAGTAAAGAGATGATATGGCTTCAAGGTTTGTTAATTGAGTTGGGATTCAAACAACATAGTGATAGTGAAAGTGCAATACACTTGGCAAAGAATTCAGCATTTCATTCTAGAACCAAGCATATTGGACTTTGTTGTCACTTCATCAGATCTCTATTGGAAGATGATGTGTTAATACTGGAGAAGATTCAAGGAAATAAAAATCCAGCAAATATGTTAACAAAGGTGGTGACTATTGACAAACTGAAGTTGTGCTCAACTTCAGTTGGTCTACTAGAGTAACAAAGACTAGAAAAGCTGCTGCATTGATCGAGGTGTGAAGACAGATTGAAATCAGTCTTCAAGTGGGAGATTGTTATAAAGCTCCTTAATTTAAGGAGTAAATTAAGGAGCAAAACATGGAGCTTAATTCAAGAAACAATTCAAAGAACTATTAATTTAAGGAGTAATTCAAGGAGTGAATTTTCCTATAAATAGATGTGTAATTATAATGAATTAATCATACAAAGTGTTAATTCTAATAGAGAGAAAAGCTTTTGTGAGAGAAAATTGAGAATAATTTTCTTGGGTGTAATTGGGTTGTGAGTTGTGAGTGTTTTAAACACCTTGTGTAATTTCTCCTATTTCAGTAAAAAGATCTGTAGTAGGTCCGGAGACGTAAACAAGATTGGCCGAACTTCGTTATCAAATTCGTGTGTTATTTTTATTCTTGTTTTATCATAAATCTGACTTATTGAAAATTTGTGTAATTTCTCAACACTATTCAAACCAATTCTTCTAATCGAAAGACATTTAAATTGAACTACAATTAATTAAAACTTTTTAGTATTAGATACAATCTAATTATATTTATTCAATATTATTAATTGTTATTTTTATTATTATAAATTTTAGTGGTATTAGTTTATATAATTTCTCAAATATTTCTTATATAATTTCAAAATATTTGTTAGTTTTAAGAATATTGTGCTATGTACTAATATCATCAATTTATTTTCGTTTATTTATAAATCTTAATCGTTTATTTTTTAATTTAATACACGAGTGATTTTAAAATTATTAATAAAAAATAATATTTTAAAAATTTGATTAATAATGTATGATCTATATTAAACAAATAAAAATTAAGATAAACAGAATATCATATTCACTTATTTATGTATCAAGTTTATTATAGAATAATCAATTTAAATGTCCTACCAAATACATCAATTAGTACTTGGTTAAAGTTTTTGGAGGTAAGTCTTGTTTTTCAGGCATTGCATCATTACATCATCATGGCAAATTTGATACACAAAAAGATGCTCTTCATGTCGGTTATACTTCTTTTCGCAAATAGTTCTTCCCAAATCATTGCATATTCTAATTGCCACTTCGGAGTAGTGACGTTTCAGTGCAGGATCAACATTTCTTTTTGAATACTTCATTTTTTTAAGAAAGTGTCGTATTTTCGATGCAGCCCAAGTTGAACGGGAAAGCCGTCGTTGTCGTTGTCGTTGCCATTCTCGTGGTAGCAGCAGATTTCTATTACCATAACTATACATGCCATGAATACCACTTCTAAGAGAAGAAGGCGAAGAAGAATAAAAATTGATATTTTTATTTGCTTGCACGACATACTCATAATAGTAATCATGTAATATTAACATTATTATAATTAACTTACCTCTCATTTCTTCACTAATTTGAATAACTGGTTAGTTTTTACAAATTAGTATAATAATGTAATTTTTCTTGAATTTCTAATCCACTGTGAATTTATACGTGGTGTGACTGAGTGTATGTGTAAGTGAGTTAATATGTTAGGTGTACATTTGAGTCATGTATTGTGCGTGAATTGTTTGGGCTTTTATAAAGTTAGAAAGTTAATTGCATTTTCAAATTAAATAATAAGAACTATATATGGGATGGCTTTTGAGGAAATGAAACATTAATTATGTATTTACTCTTTGGATTAACTTTAATTAGTTTCGACAAGGACTATAAACAAAGTGAAAATGCGAGCAAGTGGCAACATATATATATATATATATATATATATAGTTTTGAAAAATGCACTGCAAAATATATATACACAATGAAATAGTGTATCAAATATCACAAGTGTTATAACTGTATATATATATTGCATAAATAACATATTTAAATTTTTAAAATTTTCATTTTCAGAAAAAATCATTTATCCAAATTTAACTTTAACTTATTGAATTATCATTAATTAATATTAACTATTATTTGATATACTTTAACAATTATTAATAAGTGTGATGTTTCATTGATATTGATATCACTCGTTAATAATTAAATGAATATTATATAAATAAAATATATTTTATTTAGTTGAATATATGGATAAAGTTTAATTTAATAGATTTGTTAGGTTGAATACATATAAAATTGATTTTTTTATAGACATCATAAGTTAGATAAAATGTTACGTATGTAGTTTAATATAGACTAATCTATTTTATTTTATGAATTAGTTCATATGAACGAAGATAAAATATATTTTGTTATTTAAAAAAAAATGCTTGATTATTTTGTTGATATTCCGGTTTCGGAAAAGTATACAATATATACAATCCCATTTGCCAACATTCGTAGGTTCAAAAGTGATTTCATAATCAAAATATAATTCGTTTTGAGACTATTATTTACCAATCACGAATAAATTATTTAACTTCATTATGTAGTGAAATTAACTATATATATAAAGGAAACAAGAGAGAGACAGAGAAAGAGAGAGAAAACCCTCTCATTTGGAAGGAGGGCCATCGCCACTTGGCTTTATGAGAGCAGCATCATTACTTATTTGCTGGCAGGTTCATAAGCAATTAAAATAGGGAAGAGTCAGTGATTCTTAAATTTATGTATTTTGTAACTTTTTATTTTTAAATGTTTAAATCATATGCTTTGGTATCAATATTTTAAATATTTAAGGTATTTTAAAAGTCTTAAAATTTATGTCTCCTGTATATTCAGAACCTAATTAGCTTTACTAAGCGTGATACTTTAGTTTAGATTTTAATAAGAGACAAAATAAAATAAAAAAGATGAAAGTAATTTATTTATAGATAATATAATTAAATTTGTCTTTATCTTAAATTTGTTAGAATATTTACTTAAATAATAATTTTTCATATTTTTTTATAACATAAATATAATGATCTCTTATTAAAGAATAAGTATAATTAGTCTAAACTTTATTCATTTTTTTTATTTTTTTATTTTTTTCTATATTATTCAAGCATTTATGTTTTCGATCTGCCTCAGACTTAGAGATTAAAGTGTATCATCTAAGTAAAATTTAAAGAATGAAATGCATTAGATACAAATTTGAGGATTAAATATCTAGAAAAAACAAATTTGATAATTTTAGTATCACCCTAACCATTAAAATAATAATACACGTGTATTAAAGAAGTCATGTATTTGAATAATTATATGTATTATCCTTAGTTGATCTTCCTCCGACTTTCAAAAAGTTGCCAAATCTATATATTAAAATTTTCTTATACAATCTGATCAAAATATAAAAGAATTGAAAAATACCCATTACAACAAAAAAAAATCTTTTAAGTCGAGATTTTAAGTTATATTTTAGACAAAATCGAATTATAATGAATTTTAAGTCTATATGTTGAAAGACTAACTTAAAAAATTAAAAAAATAGTATTGATTATACGTGTCAACCGACGCTACGTCTTACATATAACATCGGTTTAACATGTGAATCGACTTTAAATTTAAAGTCAATTTACGAGTTGAATCGACTTTAAATTTTAAGTCGATTTATGAGTTGAATCGATTTTAAATTTTAAGTCCTCTCGTTTTAATTTGGTTCACCTAACTGACTTAAAAAGACTTTTAAGTCGGCTAATAACCAACTTAAAAGACCGTTCTTGTAGTAATGAACATTAGAAATTCAAGTTATCACTATAAAAATACTTAGTTATAACCACTAATATTAGCTATAAAGTAAATTTCATAATAATTTTACTATAAAAGATTATGGTAAAAAAGCCAAACCACGTATCCAAAATAACAAATTATTATGAAATTTCATAATAATTTTAATTTCATGTGTTATATTGTTGTATAACATATGCAATAATAATTTGGACTATTCATTTTCTTTCTTCTTTTCTCTATTCTATTAATAACTTTTTGTTCAAATTCCTCTACGGTATCATAGCTTCCTTAAGGGAGTTTTTGTTGTGTTCATATGAATGTTTTCTTTGAATTGTTAGTTGTGTTTTGGTGAAATTATTGTATTGTTTCTTTGCAAGGTATGACTTCTTCAAAACCTATTGATACACTTGCAAGAGTACAACTTGATGATCAATATTTACTAACAAAGCATTTGGCTTAGTTAGTTGTAATAATTTCTCCTACAAATGTCTCAATCGAAGTCAAGCTTGATAAGAGTAACTTTTTTGTTTGGAAAGAGGAGATGATTATCCTAATCACTACTTATGGCGTGGAAGGTTATGTTAATGGTGAAATAGTTAAATCTAATAGGTTTCTTGGATGAGTCCATAAAACCCAATTCAGTATATGCGTTTTGTTTTTGCGTTAATGAATTGATAAATAATTGGATTTATATCCTATTTCAGAATCGATGATTGGTAATGTTTCTAGAAAGAATACTATTTTTGAGATGTGGCAAAGTCTTGAGAGAAGTAATGTCTTGATGTTTAAGATAAGAATTATAGAAATCAAACTGCAGTTGGAGATGACAAGGATGGATAATCTTTGTGTTCTTGATTATCTTGACAAAATGAAAATTAGTTGGTGAACTTTTTGCAATTAGAAGACCAATGGATGGTTAAGATTTGTTGATCTTGATTTTGGGAGGTTTAGGACCATGATTTAATCCATGTGTTTGCTTATTAAATCACGGGGACTTTAGCCTTGAACAAGCAAGGCAACTATACTCTAAATATAATGGCTACAAAGTTTTTGATTTTTTTTTTCTCCTTATGAAAAACTCTTTAAACGTAAACAAGATTTTTATTCTTGAGAATCTTTTGAAGCATGTGTTTTTGATGCTTAAGGTTATTCAATAAAAAATAAGTTGAAGGCATGTTCTCTAGTTTGTACCTTTTGGGTTATGCCCCTAATCAGAGGGTGTACTTGTGCTTGGATATGAATACACGTAAGATAATTACTAGTAGATATGTTTTTTTTAGAAACTTAATTCCTTTTCTTAGCCTGTAAGCCTGATGCTCAATCTGGTTCTATTGGTTTTATAATGTCAAATTTTCATGTATCTTCTTGGTTGTTATGTTATAAAGATGTTAACTCGACTGGTTGTCATGATGATAATTATAGTACAAATGATTATTGTATGTTTTTAGTGGAAATTGTTGGTTTGTAAACTTGTTTACAAGCCCAAAGAAATCAAAAACAAACTTTGAAATATTCTAGCCCATTTGAAGTCCAGCTCGTGGAAGCTTCTATGGTGATGATCTGGATTGATAAGGATACAGTTCATGGTTGGTGGGAAGAAGAAAAATGTATGATTTAGATTGTTTTGGCAGGTTTATATTGTATGTCTTAGATTTATTAGTTGTTTCTATAAATACCTCTTAGTAGCAATGTAATAATCAAGTTAAAGAAATCAGAAACAAAAATTTGAGAGTTTCTGAGTGTTTCTGGAATATTGTTCTTGAGTGTCCTTGAGTTTTGAGAGTTTTGATCCATAATATTCCAAAAAAATGGTATCAGAGCTGTAGTTGGAAATATAAATGTACACTATTATATATCAAATCAAAGCTCTCAAAGAGACAAATCTGACACCGCAAGAATCATCCCGATCGGAGTTTGGACGCGCCGCCACGATCCTTCGGAAGTTTCTGTCAGAAAGTGAGTTAACTCACTGAGTCAGCCGAGTTGACCGAGCCGTGAGCCTATTGACCGAGTTGCTGATCGATCCGCCAAGCCATTTGACTAAGCCGTCAAGCCGTGAAGCCTATTGACCGAGCCGCCGAGATAGTTGACCAAAAAAAATCCAAATTCTTGCTGGAGTTCCTCCTAAGGTTTTTTGACGTTCTGAATCCATTTGTGCGATCAGAATTTACAAATTCTCACTATATTGAGAGTTATGTCAAATGGAGGTATGTCATCGTTTCAAGTCCCGACACTCAATAACGACAACTATGATAATTAGAGTATCAAGATGAAGGCTATTTTGGGTACACATGATGTGTGAGAAGTCGTAGAGAAAGGCTTAAGTGAGCCAGACGATGAAACTACTCTAACGCAAGTGCAAAAAGAATCTTTGAAGGATTTGAGAAAGAGAGACAAGAAAGCCCTCTTTCTTATCTATCAAGCCTTAAATGATGATGGGTTTAAGAAGATTTCAGATACAACATCTTCCAAAGCTGCGTGGAATAAGCTTCAAATTTCTTTCAAAGGAGCCAAGAAAGTGAAGAAGGTTCGTCTCCAAACACTAAGAGGTGAGTTTGAATCTCTACATATGAAAGCTTCCGAATCTATTTCCGACTATTTCTCAAGAGTCGCAGTTGTTTCTAATCAATTAAAAAGAAACGGTGAGATGTTGGGAGATGTTAGAATAATGGAAAAGATACTTCGTTCATTAGATTCCAAATTTGAACACATCGTCGTGACGATTGAGGAAACAAAAGATTTGGAAGAAATGACTATTGATGAACTCAATGGGTCATTACAAGCATATGAAGAAAAGCATAAGAAGAAGCAAGGGATCACTGAGCAACTCTTCAAGGTGCAATTCAAAGATAAGCATGAAAGCCAAGGCAATGACAGAAACCAATGTGGTCGAGGTAGAGGTAGAGGCCGTGGACGAGGTGAAAGCCACGGTCGTAGATGAGGTTGGAATTACAACAACAATTCCAACAACTTTGAGAGAGCAGAAAGCTCAACACAAAGTCGAGGAAGAGGTAATATGAACTCAAGGTATGACAAATCTCAACTTCAATGCTATAATTGTCAGAAATTTGGACATTATGCTTCAGAATGTAGAGCTCCCAATAATGGAGTAGATGAGAAAATCAACTATATAGAGGAGAAGACCGATGGGAAAGAAACTCTTTTTCTAGCACGGAAGGAGGGTGATAGTAGTCAACCAAATTCCTGGTATCTTGACAGCGGTGCAAGCAACCATATGTGTGGAAGGAAAGACATGTTCATGGAACTAGATGAGTTAGTAAGTGGAAATGTCTCATTTGGAGATGATTCAAACGTAGCAGTGAAAGGAAGAGATAACATTCTTATTCGTTTGAAAGATGGGTAACATCAATTTATTTCCAATGTTTACTATGTCCCAAATATGAAAAGTAACATCTTAAGTTTAGGACAATTGTTAGAGAAAGGTTATGATATTCATATGAAGGATTGTAATCTTTCTATAAAAGATGATAAGAATAACCTCATTGCTAACATGTCGATGTCAAAGAATAGAATGTTCTTGATCAACATACAAAATGACATTGCAAAGTGTCTGAAAACCTATTATAAAGATGCATCGTGGCTATGGCATCTTTGATTCAGACATCTCAATTTTGGAGGATTGGAGTTGTTGTCTAAGAAGGAGATGGTGAAGGGACTACCTTGCATTAACCATCCTGATCAACTTTGTGAAGGGTGCCTACTCGGAAAACAATTCTGAAAAAGCTTTCCAAAAGAGTTAGACTCAAGAACCAAGAAGCCACTCGAGCTAATCCATACTGATATGTGCGTACCGATCAAGCCTAGTTCTCTCAATAACAGTAACTATTTTCTTCTTTTTATTGATGATTTTTCAAGAAAAACTTGGGTATATTTCTTGAAACAGAAATCAGAAATTTTTGAAGTATTCAAGAGGTTCAAAGCTACAGTGGAGAGAGAAAGCGGTAGAAAAATCAAAGCTATGAGATCAGACCAAGGTGGAGAATTTACATCCAAGGAGTTTCAAGAGTTATGTGAAGCAAATGGAATTCATAGATCTTTAACAGTGCCAAGATCCCCCCAACAGAATGGTGTAGCTGAAAGAAAGAACCGAACAATCCTTAATATGACACGAAGCATGCTCAAAAGCAAGAAACTACCCAAAGAGTTTTGGGTAGAAGTAGTAGCATGTGTAGTTTACTTGTCAAACCGATCTCCAACAAGAAGTGTATGGGGAAAGACACCGCAAGAGGCATGGAGTGGAAAAAAGCCTGGTATTTCCCACCTAAGAGTCTTTGAAAGTATAGCCCATGTTCATGTACCGGATGAGAGAAGAACGAAGCTTGATGATAAAAGCGAGAGTTTTATCTTCATCGGTTATGATGCTAATTCAAAGGGCTATAAGTTGTACAACTCATACAATAAGAAGATTGTGATTAGTCGAGATGTGGTATTCGACGAAGAAGGAGAATGAGATTTTAACTCTCATGCAGATAACTTCAATTTTTTTCCTCAGTTTAAAGAAGATGAGCAGACAATGAGGGAGCAATCTGTAGAAATTCAACAAGAGCCAACGAATTCACCTACTTCACCAATGCCAACCATTCATGAAGATCTGTCATCATCTTCAAGTGGAAGTGAAAGAGCCGTGACACATACATGAAATATCCAAGATCTTTATGAGGTAACAGAACGACAAGATAATCTTACCTTATTTTGTCTCTTTGTTAATTGTGAACCAGTGAGCTTTCAAGAAGTTGTACAAGAGAAGAAGTGGAGAGATGCGATGGACGAAGAAATCAATGCAATAGAGAAGAACGACACATGGGAACCTATTTCACTTCCCAAAGGGCATAAGGCAATAGGTGTCAAATAGGTGTACAAGACAAAGAGGAATGCTAAGGGAGAGATTGAAAGACACAAGGCGATCCTAGTAGCAAAAGGATATAGTCAAAAGACTGGAATTGACTATGATGAGGTATTTGCTCATGTTGCTCGATTAGAAACTATAAGACTAATCATTTCTTTGGCAGCTCAAAATAAGTGGAAGATACATCAAATGGATGTAAAATCTGTTTTTTTCTAAACGGAGTCCTTGAAGAAGAAGTCTACATTAAGCAACCATCAGGCTATGAAGCAAAAGGTCACAAAGACAAGGTATTGAAGTTAAAGAAAGCTCTTTATGGGTTAAAGCAAGCACCAAGAGCATGAAATAACCGCATTTACAAGTACTTTCTGGAGAACAACTTCACCAAGTGTCCCTATGAATATTCACTCTACGTCAATATTGAAGATGGTGATATTCTAATCGTTTGTCTATACATAGATGATCTCATCTTCACTGGAAGTAATCCGAAGTTATTTGAAGATTTTAAGAAGGTGATGACCCGAGAGTTTGAAATGACAGATATCGGGTTAATGGCATACTACCTTGGAATTGAAGTAAAGCAAAATGAAGAAGACATTTTCATCTCTCAAGAAAGCTATGCAAAGGAGATACTAAAGAAGTTCAAGATGAACAATTGCAAGTCGATCAACACACCAATGGAATGTGGAATCAAACTATCCAAGCATGAAGATGGTGAAAATGTGGATCCAACATTTTTCAAAAGTTTAGTTGGAAGTCTGTGTTATCTCACGTGCACAAGGCCTGACATCATGTATGCCGTTGGATTGATTAGCTGTTATATGGAGAAACCGAAAATCACCCATTTCAAAGCTACAAAAATAATCCTACGATATCTAAAAGGTACAATTAATTTTAGCTTGTTCTATTCAGCTTCTAATGATTACAAGCTTGTTGGACATAGTGATAGCGATTTTGGTGGAGATATAGAAGATCGAAAAAGCACTTTCGGAGTTGTGTTTTTCATGGGAGATACTGCTTTTACATGGATGTCGAAAAAGCAACCAATTGTCACCTTGTCTAGCTGTGAAGCAGAATATGTAGCAGCTACCTTATGTGTTTGCCATGCAATTTGGATGAAAAACTTGTTAAAGAAGCTAAGTTTGACACAAAAAAAGCTAACCAAAATTTGTGTCGATAACAAGTCAACCATTGCCTTAGCCAAAAATCCTGTTTTCCATGATCGAAGCAAACACATAGATACTCGATATCATTACATCAGGGAGTGCATCACAAGAAAGGATGTACAATTCGAGTATGTAAAATCACAAGATCAAATTGTCGAGATCTTCACTAAACCGCTCAAGCAAGAAGACTTTTTCAGATTGAGAAATTTGCTTGGCATCATAAAACAAGTTTAAGGGGGAATGTTGGTTTGTAAACTTGTTTACAAGCCCAAAGAAATCAAAAACAAACTTTGAAATATTCTAGCCCATTTGAAGTCCAGCTCGTGGAAACTTCTATAGTGATGATCTGGATTGATAAGGATACAACTCATGCATGGTTGATGGGAAGAAGAAAAATCAATGAGTTAGGTAAGAAGATAAGTGTATGGTTTAGATTGTTTTGGCATGTAGATATTGTATGACTTATATTTATAGGTTGTTTCTAAAAATACCTCTCAGTAGCAATGTAATAATCAAGTTAAAGAAATTAGAAACAAAAATTTGAGAGTTTCTGAGTGTTTCTGGAAAATTGTTCTTGAGTGTTTTGATCCATAATATTCCAACATAAACTTGGTAAGCTGGTCTTCTTCAAAATAGAAAGTAGTATCACACTCTTCGGTAAAGTCAAAATATCTTGTAAAAGTAATTTGGATACAAGCATTGCTTAAAGAAATTGGAATAAAAATTACTGATAGATACAAATTATTGTGTGATAATATTTGTGCTCAACATATCATGTATAACATACAAAGACTAAATATATTGAAATTGATTTATATTTTATTAGAGATGCAATAGAAAATAGATACATAATATTATGAATTTGAACTACAATTGACTGAAAATATTGATTAATATAAATACGTGTGATTTACTAATTTACTAACGATGAATTAGTTTTCTTTTAGCATAATAGAAAATAAAAAACCCATAATATATATATATATAGTTGTATAGCACATAAAATAACAAACTATTTATTTTCTTTCTTCTTCATATTTTTCTCTTAACAACTTATTGTTCAAGTTCCTCGTCATAAAAATACAATTATTTTAATTATGATTAAATTTTAGTTAAATATATATATAATTTAACTAATTAAACTTATCAAATACGTCACAACTCAATTAAATAAATATCTAAATCATCAAATTTTATCCCACTAGTGTCTAACTATACCAAATACACTCTCTATCATTTCCCAGATTGATGACATCCCATTGTCTATTATCTGAATTGCATCCTTTCATACAACAATTACATCCCCATATAAATAGAAAACAAACCAAATTTCATATGGAAAAAACTCCACCATTTTCGCGTCTTTATGCTTCTGGTTGATCTGATGCGACATGTTTCAGGGTGAGAACGAAAAGGAGAGAAGACGACATCCTAATACACTAATCTTATGAAGGGTGAAATAGGAGTTGAAGAGCAAGTAACTTTCGCAACTAGTACCCATTTTCTCCTATATATTTTTAATAGTATTCATCAATTGATTTCAACGTTGTAAAATTATAAATAATAATTCTATTTAATCAAGACAATTTTCTCATTAATTTTTTTAGTTTTTTTCTTTCTTTCTTTCTTCCCATTTCCTTTATTCTTCTCCTTAGTTTTTTCATTTACGTTTTTTTATTTTTTTCCTTTTCTATTTCTTTCCTTTAGTAAAAACAACTCTAAAATTTACTCATTACTATTTGTATTACTATCTACCACCAAACATGATCGTATTGTTAATTGTTAAATAATTTCGAAATAAAAAATTAATTTAAATATCTTTCATCAAGCATAATAGAAATAAAAATTTGATTTAATATAAAATCATCATTTTTAGTAACATTATGTAAGTTAAGTATTATCTAGTAAAGCCTAGATTATTATAAAAGACATATTAAAGCAAGCAGCTATTATAAATAATAAACTAAACTTTAGTTTAAACAAAAATTAATAACAAATAAAGTAGATTAGTAATTTTGATAAATGGGAATATTATTAAAATGAAAAGGTATTGAATTAGGGAATAAGAATAAGAGAAGAAGGGAACTAAGAAAAGAAAGAAAAGATAATGAAAAATTGTGGAAAAAGAAAGAGAAAGGGGAAGAAGAAGAAGAAAGAAAAAATTAAAAAAATTTAATGATAAAATTATCTTTGATTAAATTAGATTACTATTCATAATTTTGAAATATTATAATCAATTGATGGAATATTAAATAAATTGCAAGTAGGTGTCCAATTCACGAGTAGTGCAAGGGTCCAAAGCAAGCCTATTTTCCTAAAACATAAAGGGTAACTTTTAAATGTCATGAACTCACTACTTTCTAATATGGAAAAACATCAACTAATTATCTGAAGATGGTTTATTTTAATTTTGTGAGAAAACATAAATAAACAACGTTATTTTTTTTATAACTTCTTATTTATGTCAAATAATTCCTTGTAACTGTTGTATTTTACTCAGAAAATTGTTGGCCTCGTGTTCTGTGACCCAATGATCACATTGTGTTTTCTCAGTGAAATAATGTAATTATGTCAACAAAAGCACGAAGTTGTAACATAAGTGATCAAACAACTTCAACTTAAAAGAAATAAAGGTTTGTAACGAATTAAACTAATTAAATTATAAAAAATTTATTTACTCAAATATATAGTTTATATTTTTATATATTTATTATTTTACCATTAAGTGTGTTGTATGTATTAAAGATGTTAAATAATTAAAATTCAATAATTGAATTTATTGATCAAATTTTGAAGAGAAGATTCTAATTTTAATATGATATTAGACAAAATTGAATATTAAAACACAGAACAATCTCATATACTAACCCATACACAATTACACATGATGGTAGGAAGTACCTGGTTCATGATTTAGGAGGTATACCTTCCTTTTTTAGACATTCTTTCAATTTCTTTGCACAACAAATATAATACTCATCTGAATCAAACTTGTGAATTCCTTTGCAAATAGATTGGGCCCATTCATTGCACTCTGTAACTTTTGCTGTTAATGGACTATGGTATGAAACTTTTCTTCTTTGTGAAAGCCACTTTATTCTTTTCCAGACTTGTTTTGTTTCTTGTGCAGCCCAAGACCAACTCGAAAGTTGCCACTTAACACCAAAATTACAATCATCACAAGTATGAGCAAAAAAGAGAGAAGAGAAAGAAAGATTTTTTTGAGGATCACTAGCTTGCACAACATAAGATATTAACATAACTATAATTGATAACTTCTTAACAAATCTTACCCCTCTCATTTCTAATTTTCAACACAACCGTAAAATAAATGATATTATTAGAGGAGAGATATAATTGTATTCCTAATGAGAAATAGTTAAAATTAAATGAAGTATAAGGTGATTCTTATATTTTGTTTAATTCTCGCATTAGGTTAAACTAAGTATTAGATTTGTATTTATATTTATACATCTTGATCAATCATACAGAGTGCACAAACTTTTCTCTTCGTTTGTGCCTTTTAAAAATTTAGAAACTAATAGTGTTTATATTTAGTTAAGGAGAACCTTTAAACATTCGTTCCAAGAAGGGCTTATTAGTGTTATCATATTAATATTGACTCTTGGGCTTAACTTTAGTTTCTTAAATTTCCAATTAGGATTATGTATAAAAAACTAAGTTTCTTGACTTTTCAAAAAAATTTACACATCAACTATCAATATAAATAATTAGATATTAAAATAAACATATATTAAAAAAAATTATCAATATAAAATAGTCTTGTCATTTTGCGTATGAAAAGGATACAAAGAATTCATATTCAAAATATTAAATGAATTTCTTTTGTACGATTTGTTCATAATTAATTAATTCAATTTAACAATTTTTAAAATAATAAGATGAATTTATTAAAAAAATAAAAAAAGAGAAAAAAATATTCATATAAATATATCCCTCCACTTGTCTCACATTATATTGATATTTGAGTTTAGACTTCAAAAGAGTATCTAATTTTGTGAAAGAGTAAGAAGATAAACAATTATTGATTTATCATGAAAATGTGATGTTGTCTTACAATTGTCTACGTGTTAATTTATTTTTTAGATAAAAATTATTTTATTTTTATTATTAAAAAAATATTTTTAACTAGTTAAAAGAGACTGAATTTGTCATAAGGAGTCTCTCTTTACCAAGTTTCTCTCAACGTTATTTTTATAAACGTTTCTCTCAATATTTATCGTGACTCTCTTCTACGTATTATTCTTTAACAACTTCATTTTTTCATGTATAAATAGAAACAACAATATCAGTAATTTATACAAAAAAAAATATCTCTCTTATATAATTTTTTCTCTAATTAGAAAAATAATTTTTTCTTACATTTCATTTTTTGTTTTTTTATTCTTTAGTTCCAATCAATTTAATTTTAATAGAGATGTAATATTCATATCTTTTACATTAGAACGAACTTTCGAGATAGAGTCAAATTTTAGGTTATTTTATTTTGGAGATACCAGGGTTAAAAACAATTTACACAATTTGAACATAATCACAAAATATCTTTAAAAAACGAATTAATTCGTGATTCAATACAAATATAAATTTTGCTAACTTCATTCATTCATTCTTTTATCATGTTTGATTCAAAGATTTATGTTGAAATTAAATATTTTATTGATATATAAATAGGATAAAGTAAAATTTCATTCAACTATATTAACTATTATAAAAATTATTTACTGTTATTAATGGTTTACATATCTATGCATTTGTTATAAGAGTAACTAAATAGTCTTTTATATTCTTATATATCATGAACACTAGTACTAAATATTATAACTTTAATTTACCAAAGAAATATAACTTTTGAGAAATGAGAATGTTAGGAATAAACAAATTGAATGATGAACGCCGAAAACCTATTTACATTAAATGGGTGGGAAAAATATTTATTCATGGTTTAAGAGTGTCTTCTACTATGCATTTGTTAAGAAAAATATAAATTTCATTTATACAAATTAAGTATATATTAAGAACAATTAAATTTAAAAATACTAACACAACAAAAAAGTATTTTAAACGTTCTTTTTTAACTAGCTAGTTGAATTGTTCTTATTTAACTAGCTAGTTAAATTCTCCGTCTATATATATAACTCATTACAATTATATGATAACAAAATTCGAACATAGGTTACACATATTTGATATTTTATCATCCACTTCATGTCAATATATAATTCAGCGGTCTAGGCTAAAATCTGTTGCTATCAAATTAAACCGGGTTTTTTATTTTTTATTTATTTTTGTCTTTTCTTTCGGACCCCTTCTTTTTCTTTTTAACAAAAAAAAAAAAAAAAAGCACGAGGGCCTAATCTTCATCTCTATCGTTTACCTTCCCTCGCCAAATCGCCTCCGATCTGTTTCAGATTTATTTTAATTTCGTCAAATCTCTATTATTAATCGTTATTTCTTCTTAATTTCTGTCAGATCGCATCTCTTTGCTTGATTAGCCTCAAATCTATATCCGTCTATCGATCCCAAATTATCCTAGGGTTTCATTTTCAAATCGTCAAATTAATCCCCTTTCACCTTTCTCCCTCCTAACTTATCTCATACTACGAATCGGGTTCTTGTTTTGATTCATTCCCCCTTTGATTTCTTCCTAAATTTGTATATAATTTCAGTCGGTCGTATTCTTAGGGTTTCGTAATTTCGATATTTTGGCTTCATTTTTTCTTCTTCAAATTGGTAGAGGGTTTTTTTTTCTGTTGACGTGCGTAACCCTTTTTTGTCTTATTTGTTAGTGGTTTTATGGTTAGTGACCTAAATTGAAAATCTAGGGTTAGGGTTTTCTAGGCCTCAGGCTTCATCCAATTGGATTGGGGGTCCTTCTTCTCACGTTAAGAATTCAAATCTAGTACAGATTTTGATTGTTCTATCCTACGAATTAAACCATCTAGGTTTTCCCTTTTGGTCCTAGTCCCAAATTTCCTTTGGCATCTTTCAAATTCTAAAACGAAGATCTTTTGGAGGTAAAAGCTCGTTAAATATTGTTGTTTTTTTCTTATGTATATTAGTTACTCCTGTAACTAGGTTGAGAAAAAATAATTGTATTATTTTTTAACGTGTGTATTTAATTATTTGTATATTTTGAAATACCTTTTGTATTGCTTATAATTTTGTCTCTTGTTTTGCAAAAAACTTTTGAGGACATTTAAAATTGCTCACTTTATACTATAAACTGGGTAGTCAAAGACGGGGACCGAGGAGATGTCACTATAACTTTAACAACCTTGACGGCAATAGCAATGATACTAACAATTAGTAAAGATGGAAATAGTTCAAGTTAGCTTAAGCTGATCCTTTTGTTAAATTTTATTCAAAAATTTCAATGATTCTGCTCTTAGGCAGAATATCAAATTCAATTTAGCCATCTGAAGTTTAAGAACTAACGGAATTGAATACTTTCTCTAATGCACTTTTCCTGGTTATGGTATTTAAAAAATTACTCTATGCATTGTTTCGGGTTCTGAGCTTGCTAATTTTTTTTTTTTGCGTGTATGTTTTTATGTGTCAATTTGAATTCCATAATTGGAATATGTCAAACTTGGGTTTTTCTTTCCAGGGTAATTAAAATTCATTTTTATCCTCATTTTCTGCCTTTATCGTGCCCTAGCCTCTGTTTATGTGAGTTGAGTGTAATAATGTGATGTACTCTTCAAATTTTGATTTCCGTTTGCTTCTTTTCAGATCAAAATGGGTTGCAAAAGGCCATTTGAGGATATGGGTCTAGAGGAGATTTCTTATAAACATTTTCGACAGCTTGAATTCAGCAATAAGATAAATCCAATATCTGATGACGTTTCATGTTATAAATCACATCAGAAAATTTATATCAAAGGTAAAATATGGTGGTCATTACTGCATAATTGGTTTCAAATATTTCACACGTTTAATGGCCTATACTGTTAATTGATTAAACCATCTAGTTTTAAGATATTCCTATGCAACATTCCAGGTGAGAATGAGGGTGGTGCTTATAAACTTCATTCAAATGATATTTATGAGAAAGATATTCCCTCCGAACTTTCAACTTTTTTTGAGAAAGATTTAGAAAATAGTAACCCGTTATCATGGGTCACCAGCAGTTCTGGTGAAGAGGATGCTGATTCAGCTCATTCACATGTCCATTCTAGTCATCAAGAATGTGTTATTCCCCAGAGGATATACGTTCCTTTGAATGTAAATTCTTATTCATCCTTAGATGATTCTCCTAGAAAACATATTCCCATTGGACCAAATCATCAAGCCAGCATTCCAGCATGGATTGGATGCAAAAATGGCAAAGAGTTAGACCAGACACCGAATAGGTACTCCTCGTGGTATCTGGAAGCTGGGAGTGTGGTTGATTGTGAGAATGTGGAAAGGCTGATGGGGACCTGCATCATTTCGATGCCTGACTCAAATTCGTCTTCAGACGAGAATGACAAGGCTGGGATTAGTAGAAATGATTGTGGCTGCTTGGATGCAGATTCTCTCAACTGTGTGCGACAACATATAATGGAGCGATGGGAGAATCTGAGGAAAATCCTTGGGAATGAGAAATTTGTTAATCTTGGATTCTCTGTCATGGGAGAAGAAGTAGCAAATACATGGAGTGAAGAAGAAGAGTTGGGTTTTCATGAAATTGTTTACTCCAATCCTGCATCATTGGGCAAGAGTTTTTGGAAAGTCTTGTCTGCAGCATTTCCTTCCCGAAGCAAAATGGAGCTTGTCAGCTATTATTTCAATGTGTTCATGCTTCGCAAGCGAGCAGCTCAGAATAGGTCTAAGGCGCTAGACATTGATAGTGACGATGATGAGTGGCACGAAAGGGAGCTAAGTGCCAATGATGCTCTAATACCAGAAGTAGATGAGGATTCTGATAGTGAGTCTCTTGATCAATATGATCGGCTAGGCAATAAAGAGGGTATAACTAATGAAAGTGATGACGATGATGATGGAAATGACACTGGTGGTGGTTATGATGATGACTATGTAGGGCAGGATAGCAGAGATTTCATTCATGATGGCGGTGTAATAGATCACATATCAGAAGCATTTATGTCAGATATAGTTGAAGGTCGCAAAGGTGACTCTGTATATAAGATTTCGTGTAGCACTAATGAGATGTATGGTCTCCAGGATGACTCATGCCTGTCTTTTGAGTGTGAACCCAACATGCCTGACTCTTGTGGTCCGTTGGATGATGGAGCTGCTTTAGAAGCAAGTGATATTAGGAGTAGCAGTAGTAAGTACTTGTATAGCAAACCTCATACAGGTTCTAGTGAGGTAGATTATCTATATTTCTCTCCTTGTGATGCTAAAGTTTGGGATGATAGGTTCCATATGGGTCCGGCTAAAGCTATTGATCTCTTACCCACATGGAATATGATCGAGGATATCTTTGCTCAAGGCATGGATGACAAAGAGACCAAGGACGAGTGAGCCATCGACTTTACTAATGGCTCTTCTGGTTTATCCTGGATTTTTTGCAGGCATCCCTACTCTGTAAATTTAGCGTGGCCTAAAAAAGTTTAAATTTTTTTAGGCTTTGCTATTTAAGCTTTTTTATTTAAGAAACTTCATTTGCATCCATGGTTTTGATATATAACTTATATATTGTACATTCTTTACTGGAATCTTTCTTAATCTGTTTGTTGATAATGCTCTGAATGGAATATTCTTGTGTTTGTAATATCGTACGTTTTTAAAAGGAAAAGGGTGGTGAAAGTCTTATTAGGATAGGTCTTATTATTAGTAATCTAGAATAGAAAAAAATGTTTTTTTTTATAATTATCTTAAAAAGGGTCATATAATGGTAAAAAGTAAAATTTATTATAAAACGTTATTATTTGATATATGTGATGAAAATATTATTATTTAGATGATTGTAAAACAAATATTAAAATTAAAATTGAATAATAAAGAATAATATATTATATAAAATATTGATATAAATAAATTTTTAAATGTAATATTTATAAAGTTATAAATAAATTAATGTATAAAATAAAATTGTATTTTATTTGAATTTTAAATTTTAAATATTTAATATACCAATAAAATTTAATAATTTAAATATATTTTTATTAAAATGATACATGTATAATATTTTTTTTATTTAAAATTAGGAAATGATTGAAAAATAACTGGTATTATTTTTTAGTATATATATAATGTTCATTTTGGAGGTAAATCTTGAATCGATCACTTATATTAAGATTTTTGTACGGTGGGAATAAATATTAAAATAAAACTTTAATCCTTATTAACGAAACTATATTCAAATAATATTGTATATTTTAATAAAAGAACATTTTAAAAATTAATTTTGTTGTTATTTTATCATTCTTTAAAATAAGAAAGATAAAAAAGCATTATTTTTTAGATTTAAAAGAACCAAATTGAATACCTTAAGTTATTATGTCTATTCTTCACCTTTATTTTAAATAATATATTACATATTAACACACTTGTTTACCTTAAATAGAAATTAAACACACATCTTAATGACCACCTTGAACTTTACCGAATTGGACGGAGATATCACCAACTGTTCTATAGCTCAATTTTTTCGACTAAAAGGTAAAAGTCTTGGCTAGTTATAATTTATTTTTTTTCATTTTTAATTTGAAATGGATGATAGGTAAGCAAGTTTACAAGTAAAGTAAAAACTGTATCAATCGACACTTCATTCCCTATAGAAAACTAGTTTATCTCCACGTCCTATCTTAAATAAAAAGGAAAAGGGGATATAGAATTGTACATTTGACACTTACACTGAGGCAGCTTAGTCCCTAAGAGAAGTTAAAAGCTAGAGAGGCTTTATGAATCTAAGAGAACTAAAGAGAAAAAGGGTGAAAAGGAATATAGGAAGCAGATTTTCATTACCCGTAAATCTTACACACTCCTCAAAAGTGAAAACTTTGGTTTAGTAGTACTTGAGTAAATTCAACATTGAAAGAAAGAAAAAAAAATATTGAGGTTTCTTTTCTTAAAAAAATTACCCTCTTACTCACTTTTTAATAATACTCTTTTTTTTAATAAACTTGTAACATAATGATATATAACCCACTTCGTTATATAAAAAAAATATAAATCTTAATTATAAGTGTGTTAATAATTATTGAAAAAAAATTAATATATATTTTAATGTTTATTATTTGTTCATTTGTATATAATGTACAACTATATTTTAGTTGAAATTCATTTACACCAAAATCTTTTTTTTTTTTTTGGAGATATATAAGATTCGAATCTCGGTATTGTTGGGAAATTACGCAAATTCCCGATAAGTTAGATTTATGAGAAAACAAGAATAAAAATAACACACAAATTTGATAACGGAATTCGGCCAATTTTGCTTACGTCTCCGGACATGCTGCAGATCTTTTTATTGAAATAAGAGAAATTACACAAGGTGTTTACAACACTCACAACTCACAACCCACAACCCAATTGCACCCAAAAAAATTACTCTCAATTTTCTCTCACAAAAGCTTTTCTCTCTAAGATTTTCTCTCAATTGGAATGAACACTTTGGATGATTAATTCATTACAATTACACATCTATTTATAGGAAAATTCACTTCTTGAATTACTCCTTAAATTAATGGTTCCTTTAATGGATTCTTCAATTAAGCTTCATGTTTTGCTCCATGTTTTACTCCTTGTTTTGCTCAATGTTTTGCTCCTTAATTTGCTCCTTAAATTAAGTAGCTTTATAACAATCTTCAACAATCTCCCACTTGAAGACTGATTTTAATCTGTCTTCACACCTCGATCAATGCAGCAACTTTTCTAGTATTTGTTACTCTAGCAGACCAACTGAAGTTGAACACAACTTCAGTTTGTCAATAGTCACCACCTTTGTTAACATATCTGCTGGATTTTGTTTCCTTAAATATTCTCCAGTATTAACACATCATCTTACAATAGAAATCTGATGAAGTGATAACGAAGTTCAATATGCTTGGTTCTAGAATGAAATGTTGAATTCTTCGCCAAGTGTATTGCACTTTGACTATCACTATGCAAAACATTCTTCTCCTGTTTGAATCCCAACTCAGTTAACAAACCTGGAAGTCATATCATCTCTTTACTAGCTTCAGTTACTGCTACATACTCAGCCTCTGTAGCGGATAGAGTGACAATTTTCTGTATTTGGAAATCCAACTAACAACTATAGTTCCAACAATAAATATATAACCGGTGGTGCTTCTTCGGTGATCAACTTCACCTCCAAAGTCTGTGTCTACGTACCCTTGTACTTTTAACTTTCCTTTACTAAAGTACAAGCACTTTTCTGTGGTGCCTCGCAGATTCCTCAAAATCCACTTAACTGCTTCTCAATGAGTTTTCCCTAGATTTGACATAAATCTGCTACCAACTCCCACTGCATGGCCAATGTCTAGTCTCGTACAGATCATTGCGTACATCAAACTTCCAATGGATTCTCTCTCTTCCTTTATCTGAGAGGACTGATCCTTGGATAGGCGAAAATGACTGGCTAAAGGTGTGCTAACTGGCTTGGCATCGCCCATGTTGAATCTTTGCAAAACACGATTGATGTACTCTGCCTGAGATAACTCGAAGGATCCTTTCTTCTTATTTCTTGTTATTTTCATTCCAAGAATCTTCTTTGCTGGACCCACGCCTTTCATGTCAAACTCCTTTGACAATTGCTGCTTCAACCTTTTAATATCATCCATATCTGAACCTGCTACTAACATATCATAAACATAAAGTAGTAAAATGATATAACTGGACCTATATCTCTTGAAGTAGCAACAATGGTCAGCATTGCACTTCTGGAAACCTTCCTTGTGCATGAAGCTGTCAAACTTTCTGTACCATTGTCTCGGGGCTTGTTTCAGGCCATACAAACTCTTCTTAAGTCTGCACACCATGTTCTTCTTCCCTCTTTCTAAAAAATCTTCTGGCTGGTACATGTATATCTCCTAATCTAAATCTCCATGAAGGAATGTAGTATTCACATCCAACTGTTCAAGATGAAGATCTTCAATGGCTACAATACTCAATACTGATCTAATAGTATTGAGCTTCACAACGGGAGCGAAAATGTCAGTGTAGTCAACTCCTTCCTTCTGTTGAAACCCTTTGACAACTAGGCGGGCTTTGTATCTCTTGGAACCATCATGCTCCTCTTTCACCCGGTACACCCATTTGTTGTGAAATGCGTTCTTTCCCATAGGTAACTCAGCTAGTTCACATGTCTGGTTGGAGATGAGAGATTTCATTTCTTCTTTCATGGCAAGCTCCCACTTGCTAGAATCTCGAGTCTGTAAAGCTTCATCATAGCATTCAGGCTCCCCTCCATCAGTTAGTAACATATAGTTCATATATCTCCTGTTAGGCATATGAGGTCGAGAAGACCTTCTCAATACAGGAGCTGGAGTAGGAGGCTTTGGTGTGTCGGACTACTGCGTACTGCTCTGTCCAACAAGTTCCTCTGGTTGAAGACTTGTTACAATTTGGTCTGTTGCGGAACTATCTGGGACATCATCTGCATCTGTAAATACTGACTCATTCTGCTCTGAATCATTGGCGTCTATTTTTTGCATGTCCTTATACATCACCCTTTCGTTGAAAATCACATCTCTGCTACGGATAACTTTCTTGTTTTCGTCATCCCAAATACGGTAGCCAAACTTATCCTCACCATAGCCGATAAATGTACATTTCTTGGATTTGAGATCAAGCTTATTGCTACCTTGATCACTGATATGCACAAATGCTACACAGCCGAAAACTTTTAGATGTGATAGTTTCACCTCTTTTCTGCTCCATACCTCCTCTGGTATTCTATGCTCCAATGGAACAGATGGGCCTCGGTTGATCAAGTAAGCTGCCGTGTTGACTACTTCTGCCCAAAACTAATTTGGTAGACCTGACTGTATACGAATACTTCTGGCTCTTTCTGTCAACGTTCGGTTCATACGCTCAGCTATACCATTGTGTTGAGGCGTGCCTGGCACAGTTCTTTCCATTCGGATCCCGTGCTCATAGCAGAAATTTTTGAATCTGGTGTCTTCATATTCACCACCATTATCGGTTCTGAGCTTTTTGATCTTTAAACCCGTCTCATTTTCCACCATAGCTTTCCATCTTTTGAAAGCCTCAAATACTTCAGACTTATGCTTTAGAAAGTAAACCCATACCTTCCGAGAGTGATCATCGATGAAAGTCACAAAGTAGTATTTCCCACCAATAGATGAGACGATCGTTGGCCCCAAAACATCAGAGTGAATAAGCTCTAGCCTTTCCTTCTTTGGGGTTATGCAACTTGTCTGAAAGCTGACACTCTTTTGCTTTCCAAGTATGCAATATTCGCACATGTCTATCTCCACAGACTATAGACCTGGAAGTTTTCCATTTAAGTGCATAATCTTCATCCCCTTCTCACTCATGTGGCCTTGTCTCTGGTGCCACAAATTTGGTGTTTCATTGGCTGTTGCAACTGTGATTGAACAACGTACCTCTGATGTCATGTAAAGAGTGCCACTTTTCTTGCCTCGAGCAAAGTCATTGCACCCTTTGAAATCTTCCAATCATCACCATGGAAGATCGTAGTGTAGCCTTCACTGGCCAACTGCCCTACTAAGATTAAGTTCCTTCTTAGGTCGGGAATATGCCTGACATTCTTCAGCTCCCAAACAGATTCGTTCAACTTAATCTTCACTACACCTTTTCCAATAATAGCACATGGTTGATCATCACCAAGATATACCTTTCCAAGGTTTGCGGGGACATATCTCTCGAAGAATTCTTTCTGTGAAGTAGCATGGAACGATGCTCCAGAGTCTAACACCCAAGATTCTTCCTTGCTCTCCAAAGAGCATATCAATGCATCATCCTCTCCTGAGGTGGAAGTAACATTTGCCTCTGCCTTCACTTGTTTTTCCTTCGGTGCACTCTTGCACTAATTTTTGTAGTGCCCGGTTCTTCCACAATTCCAACACTCGATAATCTTCGAGCTATGGGAATTATTAGGATTCCTCGATTTGGACCTCTTGTCCTTTGATCTACCTCGGTAGTCTGTTCTACCACGTCCATTCCTTTTGGTTGAATTTCTTCCTCTTGACTCTGTATGCAAAATTGAAGAAGATGACGATTAGCCTGACTCTCTACGTCGGATCTCTTCACTGAGAACCAAATCACGAACATCATCAAATTTCAACTTATTGTTTCTTGATGAGCTACTCACAACCGTGAGAGTAGCATTCCAGCATTCTGGTAGAGAAGACAAAAGTATCAATGCTCGTACTTCTTCATCGAATTCAATTTCCACTGAACTCAACTGGCTTGTGACTGTGTTGAGTTCATTGAGATGTTGAGCTACCGATGCACCTTCCGTCATCCGCAAATTGAACAAATGCCTCATCAAGTGCACTTTGTTTGAGGCTGATGGCTTCTCATACATATTGGAGAGAGCTACCATAAGACCCGTCGTGGTCTTTTTCTTTGCTATGTTGAAAGCAACATTACGGGATAACGTCAATCGAATAACTCTGAGGGCTTGTCTGTCTAGAAGATTCCAATCTTCTTCCTTCATAGCCTCTGGCTTCTTCCCTGAGAGAGGTTGATATAGATTTCTTTGATACAGATAATCCTCTATCTGCATTTTCAAAAACCCGAAATCTGTGCCATCAAATTTCTCGAGTTTCACCCTTCCTTCATCTACGGTCATTGCTCTCACTCAAATCTGACTTCCTCCGGATCATTTCTGACTATTTCTGTAAACCACCGTGTATTAGAACACCTCTGTCAACGAACAAATATCGTCGACAAAATTTCACTATTCACGTAATTCACTATTCACGTAAATAGTAACCTTGTAGAAAATTGACAGGAATCACCGCTAATAGCTCTGATACTAGTTGTTGGGAAATTACGCAAATTACCGATAAGTTAGATTTATGAGAAAACAAGAATAAAAATAACACACAAATTTGATAACGGAGTTCGGCCAATCTTGTTTACGTCTCCGAACCTACTACAGATCTTTTTACTGAAATAGGAGAAATTACACAAGGTGTTTACAACACTCAAAACTCACAACCCACAACCCAATTACACCCAAGAAAATTACTCTCAATTTTCTCTCACAAAAGTTTTTCTCTCAATTGTAATGAACACTTTGGATGATTAATTCATTACAATTACACATCTATTTATAGGAAAATTTACTACTTGAATTATTCCTTAAATTAATGGTTTCTTAAATTGCTCCTTAATTAAGCTTCATGTTTTGATTAATGTTTTATTTCTTGTTTTGCTCCTTAATTTACTCCTTAAATTAAGGAGCTTTATAACAATTTACAACACGTATATCTAAGTCATCAAATATTATTTGAAAAAATAATTACGTATTTATTAAGATTATGAGAAATTTTCAAAGTCATGTTAAAAATAAAGTATTATCTAGGTTCGTAATTAGTTGTTCAAACTTTATAATTTACATTTGAGGAAGAACTAGATTCGCTCTATTCTGTACTTGTCACTGATGTTGTAGCCTCTAGCTAATAAAATACAATCCTTCCATTCAAAAAAGTTCCATATTCTTTATTCTCTTTTCACAACAGTTTATAAAATAAATAAAAAGAATGACCCGTTATGCGTAAAGTCTTGTAAGTCAATGTTTTGTAAATGATTAGCACCTTTTTTTATTTATATATTGAAAACTATAATGTTATTTTATTAGTCGATAAATTTGGAAGAGATATTTTGAAAATAATTAAAATAAAGAATTTTTTTTCAATCATATTCAAACAAATATATAAAAGAAAAGAAAAAAAAAATTCTCATTCATTAAATAAAAGATACATTTAAAGGTAATTATTCTAAGTAATAAAAAACTCTTATGAATATCTATACGGCTACGTATGAACGGGAATATTTTGTTCTTTGAGGCCAATGACATATTATAAATTTATAATCATGGGAGAGAAAATAATAAGAATTAAAAATAACTTCATTTTTTATTTCTTAAAAAAATTACTCTTATGGTCTTTTTATTATTATAAAAATAATAATTAAGTTTTATTTTTATTTTTTAATTACATTAGATAATGACAATTATAATTTAATAAATTATAATAGAAAGAATTAGAGAAAAATAAATAAATAAAAAGTAAAAAAATATTTATTTATTTTTATACATTAACTTAAAAAAAACAACTTAAATGACTAGCTTCCCATATTTCTTTTACAAACTTAAATTTGTATATTTAAATTATTATTGATCTCAAACAACACATTACTATTAATTTTTTATTTGCTAAATTAAGGTCACAAAAGAAAATCCAATGTACACTGACATGCCACGTGGAAATTACAAAAGTAAAGGAATAGAGTTGACTAAATCAAAAGGAATCATTTAGTAATTAATTACTAACCATACAGCTGGTTATCTCTAACTAGGCATGTCTTCTTCATTCCTCCACCAAATATATAACACTCTTGGAATATACATTTCTAAAGGTATTAATTGATTTGCATCCTTCAAATCTATCTTCCTAGCTGTTTTCTTGGGAAAAAGCACTTATGTATAGAAGAACTTTTTTGGAATTTTTAAAGTATGATTCTGCACTCTTGATTTAACATTTATCTACTACGTACCAATTTTATAGGTAACAATAATAAAGTTTAAAAATATTGCTTTTCAATAGATTCTAACCTACATGTAAGAAGATATGAAGTAACCTACATCGATCATATTTACATCTAAGAAAATATGAAGTAAAACATTTATTAGGAGACTAAATTTTGGGCAATGTGATTATTAAGTTTGTCCCTGTAAACACACGTATTCCTCTTGATGGATATAGTCTCACGAATATTAATTAATACTCATTTTTTTAAAGTAATGATTATAATTATATCAAGTATAAATTAATTTATTTAAAAAATTAACTGGCTTGTTTTGAAATTTAAGCTGTATGAAGTTGCAGTAGGATATGCATTGCTTTATGCCCCAACTAAGCCCTTATCATAGCCCTCATAGGTGATAAATAAGAGGTTCCTACATTCAAAAACTTGTGAATTCGAGTATCCATATATAGAGACAAATTTGTCCAACTCCCCTCAATAAAGTGTGTGAGCATACACATAAAAATTATCTTTCAAATCCTCCTATGTTAGATTAAGCTTCATTTTGATGAAAAAAATGTGTATTATATTTGTGAAAATATCATAGAATTAACAAAAACCAAATTGTTTGGATTCTTATTAATAATTTCTTAACTTATTTTATCTTATTTAAATTGAAACTAAATTTAAATATATATTATATTATTATTTTTATTGAAAGTATATTATAAAAAATCTGGTATCATATTTTTATTATTTATATATTTTTACTAATCTTAGTTAAGTTCAAATGAGATATCTTAATTAGTATCGTCTTATTAACATCTTATTTTATTAAAAATTAAATGAACAATATGAGATGAATTTTAAAAATTAATAAATTGTATCATAAATCTAAATAACATCTCATTTCAATTTAAAATTCTATGCATAACAAACAAAAATTTGTAAAATACAAATAAAAATATAATTGAATTAATGACATTTGTATTATTGTACAAAAAAAAGTATCCCTTATTGATTAAAAATATACTAGTATCATATTTATAAATAATATGCCACTTACCTTTTTTCAAAGCTAACCTTTTACTAAGTCAATCAATGGACCAAGAAAAAAACTAATGACCATTCAAAAAAAAATACATGGATCTTATAAAAACAAAGAAGACAAGTAGTCTAAATAAAATTAAAATATAATCAAAATATGTTACCATTATAAAATCTCGTAACAAACGATCTATACACTTTAAGGAAAATATTAGTGCATAGAAATAGTATCATATATTAATTAAAATATATATTAATGTATTATTTTATAAATAATATGATGCATGTTTTCATTTTTTATTAACATTTTACGATTTGATGATAATGTTTATATATTATACAAATTTACAATTTGTAAATCAACAATTTACTAACATAAGTAGAAGAAAAAAACAAAAATACTTAAATTATCTATTTTATTTTTATAATTAATTATACTTTAAGATCTTTTTATTTAGTAAAGTTTTTATTAATGAATAAATATTTTCCACTAATAACTTATTTATTAGAGAAAATTAATGTAGAAAAGAAAAAAATAACTATAGAGATTAAAGTGTTAAAATAATAAATGGATAAGTAACACTGCTACAATACATACATATGGTCTTAGACCTATAGCCTCAGTTTTTTTAAAAACCGAGGTCATAGGGTTTTGGTCACGGCCTACTAAAAACCGAGGCTATAAGATATGTCTATGGCCTCGGTTTGTATTAATAACGGTGGTTATAAATTATATCAATTTTATTTATTTTTGTCTTTTTTTTTCTTATGCCTATCTTTTTTTTCCTCTCTCGGTCCTTTTTTTTTTTCCTTTTCTCCCAGCTTTATTTTTTATATATATCTATCTCCCAAGCCAGCTGCTTTATTAATTTTTTCTATATATTCATTTTTCCAGAATTTTCTCTCTCCCTCTTGATCTTCTTCCTCTTCTCGCGTCATCTCCTGATCTCTTCTTCCTCTTCCCATATCGTGTCGTTTTCTCGTCTCTTCTTCCTCCTCCCAGCTTTCTGGTTCGTTGGTTCGATGGTCGCTAGTCGGTGGTCACTGTTCGATGGGTCGATGTTCGATGGTTCGATGGTTTGATGGGTCGTTGTTCGATGGTTCGCTGTTTGATGGGTCACTATCCGATGGTTCGATGGTTCGTTATTTGATGGGTCTCTATTCGCTGGTTCGATGGTTCGTTATTTGATGGGTCTCTATTCGCTGGTTCAATGGTTTGTTGGTTCGATGGTCGCTAGTCGGTGATCGTTGTTCGATAGGTCGTTGTTCGATGGTTCGTTGGTCGTTGATTTGCTGGTCGTTGGTTCGCTATTTTGCTATAATTTCTTACCACTATGTTTTTAATTACCTATAGAATATTGAAACCCTCGATATATGTTTTACAGGTTTGCAAGGTGGCTCCAATTCGAGGGGAAAACAAGTTGTTTCATTACATAACACTTAGAAACAGATTCTTCTTGATTGATAGTTCAGGAGTCGTATGTCAAAATAATGATTATGAAACAAATGTCGTGCGGTAGGGTGTGGTATGATTGAAATTGAATTTTCTCTTGATGTTGTTAATTTATTATTCTTATCATTTTGGAAATATTTATTTGATGGGTTGAGTTCTGGAAGATAATATTTTCCAGGTGCGTGTCACAAATTGAGGAAGATACTGCAGAACATATGGGAGAAGTTTTAAAATGAGCTAAGGAGGAGACTTTGGAAAGAGCATACAGGGTAAAGCATTGGTATGGTAACTTTTTATTCGCACATAATTTTACTTTAGTGTGTCCTAATTCAAAGTATTATTCTCTGTATTTTCTGTACTTGTATGTTTTAGTTCTTGTAATCTTGTATGCAAATGAAACTCTACTCTACAAAGTGAAACCTACAGTATATCAATTGTTGTTGGTTGATCTGAGTTGTTATAACACCTAACTTGTTTTTTCAGGGAAGATGCTAATGACTTTCTAGTTCAACTATGCAAATTATCAGGCATAATTTTGATGGTAACTTGTTATATATTAATGCTTATATCCATCCAATCGATGGTTCCTTTCTTGTTTGGTTTTGAAAGAGGTAGTTACTTGCTAAAATTTCCTAATTGGTTGTTTCCAAGGTGGTGATTAATATAACTTATGAATACTTTCACAATTAGATGTACAGTGAAATAAGATTAATATAACAATATGTCAATATGCCACAAACCTCTCTGAATCTATTCCTAATTAAAGTCAATAATGACCCAAAATAAGTAGAATCAATTTTTGACAAATACTAGCTACATACACCAAAATCCAATAAAAAAACATTTCTTTACAATTCATGCTTGTGTTATTTGTCTAGTTGCTTCTTCTTTGTTGTTTGATGTCAAATGTGATCTCTCTGACAAAATATTGTTACTTGTTAAGCAATTCCCATGGTGTTGGTGCGCTACGCTGTCGTTGGTGCGCTGCGCTGGTGTTGGTATGCTGCGCTGCGCTGGTGTACTGCATTGGTGCTGGTGTGCTATGTTGGTGCGTTACACTGCGCTGGTAACCTCGAGGACGTTTAATATGTTTCTATAATTACAATTCATTTGATTATTATTCTTACTTAATATTGTCGGTGGTGATTCAAGTAGGAGAGAAATATTTCACTTTACAAAAGATACAATCGAATATACATTTGCAGAAGATGGAGTCAAGAAAGATTTGAGAGAGATTTTTCAATCAACTAAAAAGTAATAATTATCATTATAATTGTTTTTGAAGCATATTTATGCTTGTAATTAATAGTAAAAAATCAGTTTGTAATAGTAAGTTTTTGTTATGTTTTAGTGTATAATAAACTCTCGAATGTAATTATACTTTTAATTTTAATATAATATAATTTTTAATATTGTTTTTAATAATTTTATTGTAATTTATATTGATTTTTAATATTATAATTATTAATTATATATTTTTTAATTTATGTATATCATATCGCTATGATTATTAGAAAATCGAGGCCATAGGGGTACCTATGACCTCGGTTAGCATATAATCGAGGCCCTATATACACCTTATGGCCTCGGTTAAAAAACTGAGACCATAGATCGTTACTTATGGTCTCTCTCACTTAAGCCTCAGTTGTTATAACCATAGTCATAGACCTATAATTACAGTTAAAAACCGAGAGCATATGTAATATTTGTAGTAGTGAGTGTCTAATAAGTTTATTAGGTAATGTAATTAGAGAGCATTTGAATTTAATAATTGTTTTATGATAATTTAATATATTAGTTTTAAAAAGTTATAGTTAACTTTAAAAATTACAATACATTCTAAATAGTTAAATTTTGAGTTTTTTAAAATTAATTTTTAATTTTTTTTAAAAAATATTTTAATATAAATATTTATTGAAACATTTTTTAAAAATAAAAAATAAAGAAAAATATAAAACTGATTATTTAAAATTTTATTTTTATTTTTTTAAAACGTAATGAAATTTTATGTCATTAATGTTTTTTAATAAATTTAAGTTATTTATTTTAAAAAATTATTAAATTTGTCCCGATAATAAAATGGTTAAAGATTCTGACTTTTAGCTTTTTTGAAGTTGACAATCAGGACAAAAGTTAAGGAGCCAATTTGGATGTTTTAGTTCGAAGCAGTGTTATATGTATTAAATATTTTTATATATATTAAATATAAAATTAAAGTTATACGATATAATAAAGTGCTTACTAACAAATACCAATAAAATTGTATAACGTGAATTGATATTTTCATCAAACTTCTCAAAGGGCCGATCCATTATCTTCTAGTACTCCTTAAGCTTTGGGATCTTTAAAAGAATTCAAAAGATCCTGACCGTTCAATTGAACAGCGAAGTGTCCTCATTTGAGTACACGTGGTGCCTATCTTTCCTTCTTCTTTTTTTCCTTCCCCTTAATGCATGGAATTCTCCTCCAAGTATACAACACAAAACAGAAAGTGAGAATTAAAATAAAGAGAAAGTTTCCACTTTCTACTTTTTAGAGAGAGAAATAGTAGGAGGTGCAACAGAGAAAGAGTCATGGGTTTGCTTTGAATATTGTTTTTTTCTCTCTTCTTCAAACTTGCTTTCATGCCTCATTAGCTACTAATTTTCCCATCTCAATTTTTATTTATCTTCCTAAACCCATTAAATTCTGAACATTGAAGAAGAGATTAGAGTGATTGGAAAAATGGGATTCTAATATCCCTTTTTTGTGGTCGGATCTTGTACTTCTCAAAAACTAAACTGTCACATCTGACCACTTCAATTCTCATCTGTTCATCAATCTGCAAAAAAAGAAGGAAACTTTCTGATCTCTTTTCTGAACTTGTCGATCTAAGATTGTCTCTTTAGTTTCTCTGTTTTCTTCATTATTCGTGTCTTCTTCATATTTGATGAAATGCAGCATTGGGTAAGACTAAGGCTTCGCTGATTTTGTTTTTTGTTTTTGTTTTTACTCACTTCTCTATTTTTTTGAGTGATGATCACCAAATCAAATCAAACAATGGAGGATAATCAAAAGAAGAAATTCATTTGCAAATTTTGCAACAAGAAATTCCCATGTGGAAAATCTCTAGGTGGTCATATCAGAACCCATCTGAATAGGAATGGAAATTCTGCTAGAAAGAAACAAGAGGAAGAAGAAAAGAGAGTTCAAATCACAATTACAAAGTTTTCTTCTTTGAATGGAATAACTAAAAGCCATAGAGATTCAGATTCTGATGTTGGTTTGCCTTCTGGTTATGAACTAAGAATGAATCCCAAGAAATCATGGAGATTTACTAATCCAAGAAGTCCATTGAATGTAGAAGAAAAATTCTGTAAAGAGTGTGGAAAAGGGTTTCAATCTTTGAAAGCCCTATGTGGACACATGGCTTGTCACTCTGAGAAAGAAAAGCTTATTGATGATGAAGATAATACAGAGGCTACTGGGAAGCATATACTAGTTCTGGATAGTCAATCAGATACTGAAACTTCAGGTCTGAGGCAGGGGAGGATCTCAAAAAGCACTAACAACTACAAGAAACTTGAAATTCATCCTATTTTGGGAAATGGATCCTCATCTGTTTTTGGAATTGAGCAAGAACAACAAGAGGTGGCTATAAGCTTGATGATGTTGTCAAGAGATTTTGGTTATAAAGGGGGTTTGAATTCCTTTGCTGAATCTTCATCTAACAATTCAGTGATTTTAGAAGCTAAATCATCATCTATTGATATGGTGGGTAGTACTAAAGAAGGTGTGAATAGTGCTACTAAGATTAAAGACTTCGTGAAGATGAAGAAAACAAAAGATAATGGTAAGCTAAAGTTAAATGAAATTCGTGTTTCTGATAATTCTGATTCTGGGTATTTCAGAAATGGTCATAAGAAGATTGAACAAAATGTTTCTGCTCGTGGGTTTCAGAGAATTAATAGTGAAGACAAGAAGATCAAAGTAGAATTTGGATCTGGAAATAATGGTTGTGATGCTAAGTTTGGGAATAGTACCAACAAATTAGATAATACAAAAGCTGAACTTGTGAAGAATTTGCTGAGTAAAGAAGCTAGCAATAAAGTGGGAAACATAAACTCTTCAAAATATGAGTTGAGAAAGAGAACTAAAGATGGTTTTTGCAAATCCAAGTTTTTGTTTGATTCTTATAGCAAGGAATCCAATGTTGAAGTTATCAGAGATTCTCAGAAGAGAAGAAAAATCATTCATTCAAAGACCAATGGTTGCTCTGGACCAATGTATGAGAGTGGAGAAAATAGCATAGGGACTGATGATAAGCTCTTTGAAGTTTGCAGTGGAAAAAACCCAAATAAGAAGAACAAAGGGTATGAGTGCCCAATATGCTATAGAGTTTTCAAATCAGGCCAAGCTTTAGGAGGTCACAAGAGGTCACATTTCATTGGAAGTTATGAAGACAAAACTATGGTGATAAGGCAAGAGTCCTCTGAAACTGAGATTAGTCATTTTTTTGATCTTAATCTTCCAGCTCCAATAGACGAAGAACCAAATGGGAGTATTACATTGATGGCTTGGTAGAAGTTGAAAGATGCCAAAAGCATGAATTTTTCTTTTTTGGGCTTGTCTTATTCTTGATGACAAGTGCTTTATCATTGTTTTTTCATGAAGCTACTTCAAAAATGTATCGACAAATCAGTAAAGTTTTTTTTTTTATTGTCCTTTTTATTCTTTGTTAAACTGTTCTTAGATCCCAGATTCAAGTTTGTATTGCAGTGTTAAAGGTTCCAATTTTTTGAGTTGGGAATTTTTCCTTCTACTTTTTAATGGCTACAGTAATAGAGTTATAGTTATTGATCTGTTTGTTTCTTTTAGGTAGCTCAGATCTTTCGTTCACCCAACTTAACAACCTTCATCATTTTCCTCTACTTTTTAATTAGCCTTTAGAAGTACTTTTTGAACAGAAGAAGTTCTATTGGTTTGTGATAAAACCTCTATAATCAGATTTCTATATATTGTTCTAATGATGAAAACCTGAACAATTTCACTGTTGAAGTGTTCCTTAAAGATCAATGCAAGGACCATTTTACTTTAAGGGAAATGTTAAAAAAGTGCAACTTCAAATTAAGGAGAGAAATTTTCTATTAAAGTCACTTTCTCAATATTCGCAAAACACTATATTAATTAACTCTCGTCTTTGTACTCAAGTTGGTAATTTGAGATGCATGTTCCCTAAATTATAAGGAATTTTATGGTAACAATTCTCCTAAATTTCAAATTTTAATTAATATAATAAAAAGTGTGATATTAATTATATCGAAAGCTCAAGTATTAGGCATCAATATTACTAAAAATTATATATTATAAGAACTATATCTAACAACCAATTTATGATTTTGTTTGTGCTTAAATAATATTTTTAAAGCACTTGAAAACTTAAAAAAAAAAATTGTCGTAATTAAGCGTTTTCATGTCTCTGAAATCACATTTTGTGATTACTGAAACAACTTTTTTGAAACCGTTTATATTTGAAGTCACATTGAACGTAATAACAAAAACTATATATATATATATATTCTTTCATACCAAATACAATTTTTTATTTTATTTTAAAAATTAAAGTTGCTTTGAGCATATATATACCTCTAGGTAAGTGATGTTCGGTGTAATTAGAAGCTACAGTTCTTCTACCTTTTCCAATAAATAAAGCTTAGCTTTTCACCTGTGACACATAAGGAACTATGCATGCATGCTACTCAAAGATACACACCAATTAATGGCTACTATCCAACAAATGGGTTCAGTTCAGCATTATAAAAATTTAGAATACAAGATTCTAATAGAGTTGTGATTGTAGTAAGTTGTTAGCTAGAGCTTAGAATTGACTTGGCTTGTCAAGTCTGTTGTTTTGTTTTACAACGTGTACTTTTCTAATTGGTAGGGTTTGTTGTAATGGAAGACTGTTGTTAGAGGTTGTATGATTCACAAGCTCTCTCAGCTTACAAAGTCTTTTATTTCCTTCTCATTTTTTGGTTTGAGATGTATCAGTGTTAATCTAGTAATTTGCTAGCTTGTTGTGGAAAAAACGATAGTGACAAATTAATTATTTTATTTTTTATTCTTTTATCGCTAGCTAGGTATTGATTCGAATAAAATGAGTCAAATATATTAATCCTTTATTTATAAACGGTAAAGATTGAATTAATAATTGATATTAATAGAAATAAAATTTAATTATTCTAACAAGTTTCGCAAATGAAATTAACACAAAATTTAAGACATATGTATATATTAGTTGAAATTTTCAACTATATATTTAGGTAAATATGTATATTTTCAAGTAATATATATATTAGTTAAAAATATCACTTAAAATATACATATTTACATAAATATAGTTGAGTTTATATATATATATATATATATTTATTTATTTATTGAAAATATCACTTAATATATATATAAATATATAAATTAAACCTATTTAATTAATTCAAAATAATTAAAAGTTATTTAAAATTTTCTCTCTCCTTTATTTTATAAAAACTTAATCATATATGATTTTCTTTTATTATTAGATGGAAAATTTCTTAATACATGAACTCAATTTCATTTAGTTTGTTTAAATAGAAACTTATTATAATCTATAATATATACATTACATTTTGATTTCAATCTAATATATTATTCACTTAGATTTGCATATAAAGGTGATTTTAAATATGTTTTATTATGTTTTAATTTTTTTTTCTAGATTTAAGTCTAAATCTATTTTTTTATTTGATATTTCTATAATTTAAAATTTTTAAGATATGAATGGTCAATTAAATTGATGATTTAATATCTTATAACGAAAAGAATCATACATATTTTAAAATTTTAAAAAGTCAAAGATAAAAGTTCTAACAATGTGATATATGATTTTTATAGATTTTATGATATATTTTTATTTTATTTATTTAATTATTTTTGTATTTTTTATTTGAATGAAACAGAGTAAGCTTATTTCTAGATACAAATTAAAAGATTTTATCCAGGTCATATATAACTTTAATTACTAGAACCTATGCAATCAAGGGATTGAGCCATAGTACGTAGCTCTGCTACCATGAAAACCTTTAGAAGATAACAATCTACATTGATGAGCAGAGAAAGAAAAATGAAGAAAATGTAGAGAGGAAGATATCAAGAATTGCATTCAATGTATTTACTACATTGTACCCAAGGGATTGCAATTCATACTATATGTAACTACCTCTTACAATAGTTGTTATTACATTACATGCTAGTTATCATCGAAAAGCGTATTAACACACTAACATGTATAATGATCTCTAATCTAGACATACAAGTTACACGTTGGATTATCAACACCATCACATTCACCGACATTTTTAAATTTGAATTCTAATTGCATGATCATTATTAAGTTGCTTCACAACACAATATTATGGTTGGAAGAACAGACACTATTACAAATGTGATATGATTTTGTGTGGAATAATACTATTTACCACAAGTTTATAATAAATTATAATGGTAAAATATTACTAATAAATACAATCAAATTTATATAATCATATCCAATGAAAAAAATGATATATTAGTTGTAATTGTAATATAATTATGATATATAAAAATTATTGTTGAAAAATTACGCAAATTTTCGATAAGTCAGATTTATGAGAAAACAAGAATAGAAAAATAACACATAAATTTGATAACAGAGTTCGGTCAAATTTTGTTTACGTCTCCGACCTGCTGCAAATCTTTTTACTTAAAGAGAAGAAATTACACAAGGTGTTTACAACACTCATAACCCAATTACACTCAAAAAATTACTCTTAATTTTCTCTCACAAAAGTTTTTCTCTCTCTAAGCTTTTCTCTCAATTGGAATAAGCATTTTGGATGATTAATTCATTACAATTACACATCTATTTATAGAAAAATTCACTCCTTGAATTACTTTTTAAATTAATGGTTTCTTGAATTGCTCCTTGAATTAAGCTTCTTGTTTTGCTTCATGTTTTGCTCTTTAATTTGCTCCTTAAATTAAAGAGCTTTATAGTAATCTCCAACAATTCTCCCACTAGACTGATTTCAATATGTCTTCACACCTCGATCAATGCAGCAGGTTTTCTAATCTTGTTACTCTAGCAGACCAACTAAAGTTGAGCACAACATCAGTTTGTCAATAGTCACCACCTTTGTTAACATATCTGCTAGATTTTTGTTTCTTTGAATCTTTTCCATAATTAACACATCATCTTCCAATAGGGATCTGATGAAGTGATAACGAAATCCAATATGATTGGTTCTAGAATAAAATGTTGAATTCTTCGCCAAGTGTATTGCATTTTGACTATCAATGTGCAAAACATTCTTCTCTTGTTTGAATCCCAACTTAGTTAACAAACTTTGAAGCCATACCATCTCTTTACTTACTTCAGTCACTACTATATACTCAGTCTTTGTAGTGGATAGAGTGAAAATTTTCTGTATTTGTGACATCAAACTAACAGACGTAGTTCCAACAGTAAATATATAACCGGTGGTGCTTCTTCGGTGATCAATTTCACCTCCAAAGTATGTGTTTACGTAGCATATTATTTTTAACTCTCCTTTACTAAAGTACAAGCACTTTTATGTGGTGCCTCGCAAATACCTCAAAATCCACTTGACTGTTTCCCAATGAGTTTTTCCTAGGTTTCACATAAATCTGCTAACAACTCCCACTGCATAGCCAATGTCTGGTCTCGTACAGACCATTGCATACATCAAATTTCCAATGGTTGAGGCATAAGGAACATTAGCCATGAAATCTTTTTATTCCTCTGTCTGAGGGGACTGATCCTTGGATATGCAAAAGTGACTGGCCAAGGGTGTGCTAGTTGGCTTGGCATCACCCATGTTGAATCTCTACAAAACACGATTGATGTACTCTGCTTGAGATAACTGCAAGGATCTTTTCTTCTTATTTCTTGTGATTTGCATTCCAAGAATCTTCTTTGCTGGACCCAAGTCTTTCATGTCAAACTCCTTTGACAATTAATGCTTCAACCTTCTGATATCATTCATATCTGAACCTACTACTAACATATCATCAACATAAAGTAGTAAAATGATATAAATGGACCTATATCTCTTGAAGTCGCAACGGTGGTTGACATTGCACTTCTAGAAACCTTCCTTGTGTATGAAGTTGTCAAACTTTCTGTACCATTGTCTCGGGGCTTGTTTCAGGCCATACAAACTCTTCTTAAGTTTGCACACCATGTCCTTCTTTCCCCTTTCTAAGAAACCTTCAGGTTTGTACATGTATATCTCTTCATCTAAATTTCCGTGAAGGAATGCAGTCTTCACATCCAACTATTCAAGATGAAGATCTTCAATGGCTACAATACTCAACATTGATCTAATAGTATTGAGCTTCACAACGGGAGCGAAAATTTCAGTGTAGTCAACTTCTTCCTTCAATTGAAACCCTTTGACAACTAAGCGGGTTTTGTATCTCTTGGAACCATCATGCTTCTTTTTCACCCGATACACCCATTTGTTATGAAATTTCTTCTTTCCCATAGATCCTTCCTTCTGGTTAGAGATAAAAGATTTCATTTCTTATTTCATGGAAACTCCCACTTGTTGGAATCTCTAGTCTGACAAGTTTCATTATAGCATTCAGGCTCCCTCCATCAGTTAGTAACATATAGTTCATGTATCTCTTGTTAGGCACATGAGGTCGAGAAGACCTTCTCAATACATGAGATGGAGTAAGAGATTGTGGTATGTCGGACTGCTGCATACTGCTCTATCCGACAAGTTCGTTTGGTTGAGGACTTGTTACAATTGGTTATGTTGCGAAACTATCTGGGACATCATCTGCATCTGAAAATAATGACTCATTCTGCTCTGAGTTGTTGGCGTCTATTTTATACATGTCCTTATAAATCACCTTTTTTTGTTGAAAATCACATCTCTACTACGGATCACTTTCTTGTTTTTGTCATCCCAAATGCGGTAGCCAAACTCATCCTCACCATAACCGATGAATGTGTATTTCTTAGATTTGGGATCAATCTTATTCCTACCTTGATCACTGATATGCACAAATGCTACACAACCAAAAACTTTTAGATGTGATAGTTTTACCCTTTTTCTACTCCATACCTCTTATGGTATTCTATGTTCCAATGGAATAGATGGGCCTCAGTTTATCAAGTAAGCTATTGTGTTGACTGCTTCGGTAGACCTGACTGTATACAAATGATTATGGCTCTTTCTGTCAACGTTTGGTTCATACGCTCAGCTACACCATTGTGTTTAGGTGTTCCTGTTACAGTTCTCTATATTATGATCTCATGCTCATAGTAGAAATTTTTGAATATGGTGTCTTCATATTCACCACCATTATTGATTTTGAGCTTTTTGATCTTCAAACCCGTCTCATTTTCCACCATAGATTTTCATTTTCTAAAAGCCTTAAATACTTCAGATTTATGCTTTAGAAAGTAAACCCATACCTTCCAAGAGTGATCATCGATGAAAGTCACAAAGTAGTGTTTCCCACCAATGGATGAGACGGTCCTTGGTCCCCAAACGTCAGAGCGAATAAGCTCAAGCCTATCCTTCTTTGGGGTTCTGCAACTTGTCTAAAAACTGACTCTCTTTTGCTTTCCAAGTATACAATCTTCACATATTTCTATCTCCGTAGACTGTAATCCTAGAAGTTTTCCCTTTGAATGCATAATATCCATCCTCTTCTCACTCATGTGGCCTAGTCTTTGGTGCCACAAATTTGATGTTTCATTACTTCCTGCAACTGCGATTAAACAACGTGCTCCTACTTTCATGTAAAGAGTGTCACTCTTCTTGCCTCGAGTAACTGTTATTCGATTGATGCTATCCCGCAATGTTGCTTTCAAAATAGTAAAGGAAAAGACCACGATAGGTCTTATGACATCTCTCTCCAATATGTATAAGAAGCCATCGACCTTAAACAAAGTGCATTTGATAAGGTATTTGTTCAACTTGCGGATGACAGAAGGTGTATCGATAGCTCAACATCTCAATGAACTCAACACAGTCAGAACCTAGTTAAGTTCTTGAGTTCAGTGGAAATTGAATTCGATGAAGAAGTACAAGCATTGGAGCAGAATACCAAAAAAGGTATGGAGCAGAAAAGAGGTGAAACTATCACATCTAAAAGTTTTCGACTGTGTAGCATTTGTGCATGTTAGTGATCAGGGCAAGAATAAGCTTGATCCCAAATCTAAGAAATGCACATCGGCTATTTGAGGATTAGTTTGGCTACCGCATATGGCATGACGAAAACAATAAAGCGATCCGTAGTAGAAATGTGATTTTCAATGAAAGAGTGATGTATAAGGACATGCATAAAACAGACACTAGCGACTCAAAGCAAAATGTGTCAGTATTTGTAGATTCAGATTATGTCCCAGATAGTTCCGCGAAGGAACCAATTGTAGAAAGTCCTCAACCAGAGGAACTCGTAGGACAAAACAGTGTGCAACAGTCCGAAACACCACAACCTCCTACTCCAGTTCCTCTATTAATAAGGTCTTCTCGACCTCATGTACATAATAGGAGAAACATGAACTATATGTTACTGACTGATAGAGGGGAGCCTGTATGCTATGATGAAGCTTGTCAAACTCGAGATGCCAGCAAGTGGGAGCTTTTCATGAAACTAAAGTTGTGCTCAACTTCAGTTGGTCTGCTAGAGTAACAAGACTAGAAAAGTTGCTGGATTGATCGAGGTGTGAAGACATATTGAAATCAGTCTTCAAGTGTGAGATTGTTATAAAGCTCCTTAATTTAAGAAGCAAATTAAGGAGTAAACACATGGAGCAAAACAAGAAACTTAATTCAAGGAGCAATTCAAGGAACCATTAATTTAAGGAGTGAATTTTTCTATAAATAGATGTGTAATTGTAATGAATTAATTATTCAAGTGTTCATTACAATTGAGAGTGATTTTCTTGCGTGTAATTGGGTTGTGAGTGTTATAAACACCTTGTGTAATTTATCTTATTTCAATAAAAAGATCTACAGTAGGTCCGGAGACGTAAGTAAGATTAGTCGAACTCAGTTATCAAATTTGTGTGTTATTGTCTATTTTGTTTTTCTTATAAATCTAAATTATCAAGAATTTATGTAATTTTTCAAAATTAGCATGATCTCATATCTTTAGATGATGAAATAAACAATATGATTTATGTTAAATTATTGTTTCTGTATTTTTGTATTTCTCTATTCTGGTTTCTCTATACAAGAGTATAGTATTTGTATACTAAGAAAAACGGAAAGGAAACAAATTACAACATTATTAATTTCCACTATTATTCTTGTCTGCCACATTTGCTTGTTATCTGCCATAATTTACTACAGTGTTGTCTGCCACACAACTCAAATGCCAACACTCCTCCTCAAGGTGGTGCATATATGTCTCTTATGCCCAACTTGTCAAATGAGTTGTAGAAGTTCTTTGCAGACAGATTTTGTGAGTATATCAGCCAATTGATCTTCTGATTTAACAAATGGAAGTTGAATAGTTTTTTCTTCAAGATTCTATTTGATGAAGTTTCGATCCACTTCAACATGCTTTGTGCGATCATATTGGACTGGATTATGGGAGATGGAAATGGTTGCTTTTTTTATCACAAAATAAGTTCATTTCAGAGTTAGGAGCAACACCAATCTCAGTTAGAAGTTTTTTCAACCAAAGGAGCTCACATATTCCCTTGACCATTCCTCGAAATTCAGCTTCAGCGCTAGATAAGGCAACTACCTTTTGCTTCTTGCTCCTCCATGTAACCAAATTACCCCCCACAAAAGTAAAGTACCCAGCAGTAGATTTCCTATCCTTGATATTCTCTGCCCAGTCTGAATCTGTATATCCAACGACTTCCAATTGACCATTCCTTGAAAACATAAGTCCTTTTCCAGGGGAGGATTTTAAATAACGAAGTATTCGCATGACGGCATCCATATGGTCTTCACTTGGGCAGTGCATGAACTGACTCACGACACTCACAGCATAAGCAATATCAGGTCGAGTATGAGATAAATATATGATTTTACATACTAACCGTTGATATCTCTGTTTATCTACTCGTACTTGGTCCACATATTCTCCGAGTTTATGATTTTGAACCATTGTAATATCGACAGGTTTACAATCTAGTAGTCCTGCCTCTGCTAGTAGGTCTAGAGTATATTTCCTTTAGGAAAGACATATGCCTTGTTTTGATCTTGTTACCTCAATACCTAATAAGTATTTGAGCCCTCCCAAATTCTTCATTTCAAACTCATTTGGCAATTGTTCTTGAAGCTTAGAGATTTCTTCTTTATCATCCCCTGTAATGATCATGTCGTCTACATAGACTATAAGGGATGTTATCTTCCCTGATCGATGTTTTAGGAAAAGAGTATGATCAGAGTTGCTTTGTTGGAAACCATATTTCTTCATTGCTGAACTCAACATACCAAACCATGCTCGAGGTGATTGTTTTAGTCCATACAATGCTCGTTGTAATCTACATGCAGTTTCTTTTCCTGATGTAACCTTATATCCTGGTGGGATATCCATGTAAATCTCTTCTTCAAGATCACCATGAAGGAAGACATTTTTTACGTCAAGTTGGTACAATGGCCAATCTAAATTTGCCGCAAGAGATAACAAAACTCTAACGGTTTTTAGTTTCACCACTGGTGAGAAGGTTTCTTGATAATCTATCCCGTGTTTCTGTGTATATCCTTTTGCTACAAGCCTTGCCTTGTATCGATCAACTAAACCATCTGCTTTATACTTAATGGAGAAAATCCACTTGCATCCTACCATCTTCCTCCCTTGAGGCAACTCGCTTAACACTCATGTGTTATTCTTCTGCAATGCCTCAAATTCCTCTTTTATAGCTTGAGCCCATTTTGGATCAGATAAGGCTTCTTCAATGCTACTTGGAATTTGACACGAGGAGAGTGTTTGTGCAAATGCCCTGATAGGTTCTGATAACCTTTGAGTAGATACATAATTTTCTATTGGATACTTGGATTTTCGTTCTTCTCTTTCTGGGGAGTATCGATTTGGAGGTTTGCCTTGATTGTGTCTGGAAGGTAAAACATAACCAACAGATGTATCTATAGCATTAGTTTGTAAAGGTGTGATAGGATAACTTAACTCAGGAGTATTCTCAGTAGGAGGATCATTGGGTACTAGAGAGTGGAGGGGTACATCAACCACTTCATCTTCTGGAGATTCAATTACTACTTTAGCTTCAGTTCTTGGAAGTTCAAGCTCGGGTCTGGATACTAGCTCCTCCATATTATTGGCATGATCTGAGTATGTTGGATCATTACTAGTGTCTAATATTTCAACATCATGCCAATTTCGTTCTTCACCATAACTCTCCTCCTAAAGAGTGTAATTGGATACCAGTGATGGGAAAAAACATTCTGATTCGAGGAAAGTGACATCCATGGTAATATAGGTTCTTTTAGTAATTGGATCATAGCATCGGTAACCCTTTTTTTGTACGTTATACCCCAAGAATACATACCGGACAGCACATGGATCCAGCTTAGTTCGTTGATTTTTGTGGAGGTGGAAAAAAACAACACATCCAAATATGTGGGGCAGAAGCATCAAAATAGTAGGCAGGGGGACATGATCGGATAATACCTTTAATGGAGTCTGAAATTGTAAAGTCTTTGTGGGCATGCAATTCAGTAGATACACAGCTGTAGTAATAACATCACTCCAGTATCTACTAGGCATATGTGCACTAATTAGTAAGGCCCGAGCAGTTTCTAAAATATGTCTATTCTTCCTCTCTGCAGTCCCATTTTTTGTGGGGTTTGTGAACACGAGGTTTCATGGAGAATACCATGGTTTTCCAAGTATGTTCGAAATTTTTGATTAACATACTCCCCCCCATTATCATACCGAAGGATCTTAATTTTTGTAGAAAATCGTGTCTGAATCATGGTATGAAATAAGTGAAATGTAGAAAATACTTCATCTTTATGTTTGAGAAGGTAAAGCCATGTCATTCGTGTACAATCATCAACAAAAATTACAAACCAACGATGACCTGACGATGTAGTTACCGGGGAAGGTCCCCAAACATCAGAATGTACTAAAGCAAAAGGAATCATACTTTTATGCTTACTCATAGGATAAGATGCCCTATGACTCTTTGCTAAAATACAGGTATCACATTTGAAATCTGAGTGTGTAATATTTGAAAATAGACTAGGTAGTAAATGCCTTAAATACCCATATGATGGATGCCCAAATCGACGATGACATAACCAAATTTTTCGTTCCTAGTTAATAACCGTGTGTTGCATGTGATTGATTCTTCCTGAACTGAGGTCATCCACATACTATAACCCTCCTCTCTTAGTACCACGCCCAATGATCTCCTTGGTAAGAATATCCTGCAGGAGACAAAAAGTAGGATACATCAATACTACACAGTTAAGATCTGTAGTGACTTGACATACAGACATTAGTTTGTTTGAAAGAGAGGGTACAAGTAATGTATTAGATAATGATAATGAAGGAGATAAATTCACTGTTCCGGCCCCTATAACTGGATAAATGACCCCGTTGGCATTGGCAACACGACTCCGTCTCGACTGAGTTGTATTGGAGAGATCTTTTGGGTCAAATGTCATATGATCCGTAGCTCCAGAGTCTAAAATCCAATCCTCATTATCAATACGAGTATGAAATGCTTTACTTGAAATACCTGGATCTTGGGAAGATTCGGTCTGAGGAATAAGGGATAGTGATGTAGTATTGGTAGCCACAACAGCTTTCCCAGTGGTTTCCTTCTTCTTCCTTGTTTGAAGATCATTCCACCATTCTGGATACCCATGTAGTTTGAAGCAATTTTCACGGGTGTGTTTGGAGTTTCCATAATGACCACATTTCATGTCAATAGACGGTGGATTTCCCGTGGATTTCCCGTCGATTTCTTGCTACCCAAAAAGGTTCCTAGTTTTGGTGGCATCGGATTATGGTGTCCCTTGATCCCTTTGTAAGCCATAACTGCTCCAAGAGTCGTATATGTACCTGTGATCATCACGGTCTGCCTGACCTCTTCCCTACGGATGAATCCATAGGCTTTTTCCACCGTAGGGAATGGTTTGATTTGAAGTACATCACTTCGAGTTTTATCCAATCTATCATCAAGTCCATCGAGGAAGGTATACACTCGATCTTCCTGTACGAGGGAGTTGTATTTTTGTATATCAATCGCACACTTCATTGGATTAGGACGACGGAAATCAATTTCACGCCACAACCCTTGAAGGTCATTGTAGTAAGTGGTAGCAGCAGAATCCCAAACCTGTTTCGCAGTTAGGAATCAGATAAAATTTTCAATTAAGGAGTGGTCCATCGAATTGATCAACCATCCTTTGACAATGGCATTTTCAGTGCGCCATCTCCTAAATAAGGGGTCGGTTTCAGCAGGTTGAGGAAAATTCCCATTAATATATCCCAGTTTGTCTTTGCCAGAGATATACATCTCCACCACCTGGGACCATAAGGCATAGTTGGATCCTCCCAACTTGATACTAATGGGAGCAGTCGACGCTTCAGTTAGCGAAGGTTGTGAGCTGATTTGAGCTCTAGTTAGAACTTCCGTCATTTTTGCCGTCAAATCTTCCAATATGAAATTAGAAGATAAATCTCTAGATTCCGCCATGAAATCCAAAAAAATTCCTTCCGTTTTTCCTTTTTTTTTACAATTCGCACACACTATATATAAAAACTTTCGTAACCCTAAAGCATTTTTTTTCACTTCGCGCAAATTCCTCTGCATAACCCTAATTTTCCCTTTCCAAATTCGCGCAGCTTCCTCAGTGCAGCCTCTTCAGCGCAGCTTCTTCGACTGCATTCCTCAGCGCAGCTTCTCTGACTGCGTTCCTCAACTGAGTTCTTCAACTGTGTCCGAGCCAGTCATCACTTCCAGCTGGTGTGAAGCCACAGCTGCTGAAGGCTTGCGGTGGAGCAACGCCTTCCTTCTTCTGATGGACAATCAAGATTGTCGAACCCTAGCCTACCACAACTTCCCGATGGAGCTTCCACCTTCAAAAGAGCCGTTGGTACAACTTGTGTTCTCTAAACGTGAAAAAAAAATATTCACACAAAGCAAAGCAGTTGAGTTGCTTGTTTTTTTTTTGTTTACCGGAACTAATGAGTGCAGATGGTAACGCCTTTCATTCGGTTTTTTCCTTCTATTACTTTCAATTTTTCGTCGATCCTTGGAACTATCCTCAGGAAGTTGTTTTGCCCCATTTTCTTCCCAAAGCTAGAACATCTATTAAGAATTTGCTTCAACTTTGTTTTTTTTGTTTTTGTTTTACAGAATTGCAAAGCTGAAGAATAGTACGGTTTCTCCACAGCAGTAGCTAGAATGACTACCCCAAATTTCGGCCAAATAGTCAGCCAAATACTCACAGATTACCATAATCTGTTGAGCATATTACACCAAATCAGCCAAAGGAGAACAAAATCAACGTAGCAGGTAACTTATTCTTTCATTAGGATAACCAATAACTCTGCTCTGATACAATGTTAAATTATTATTTCTGTATTTTTGTATTTCTCTATTCTAGTTTCTCTATACAAAAGTATAGTATTTATATATTAAGAAAAATGGAAAGTAAACAAATTACAACATTATTAATTTCCACTATTATTCTTGTCTGCCACATTTGCTTGTTATCTGCCATAATTTACTGCAGTGTTGTCTGCCACACAACTCAAATGCCAACAATTTAATGTCTGATGCGATCATAAGGAAGCAATCAATGTCAATGAATGCTTAGTATAGAACTGCACACGAAGTTGAGGAATGAAGTTGGTTTGTTTTTACGTTTATGTATTTTACAACTTTATTTTAAGATATTCTAGCTGTTGCTATTACATACATAATATGATATCCTTGGTTTCAGCTGCTTAATTTCCATTTGTTTAATGTACACTCTTACAATGTTTTGCTCTTTCCTTTAACTTGTAGAAACCAGATGTTCCAATTATAGTTGCTTCAGGAAAAGGTATTACTTTTACATTTCCGTCTCGTAAATTTATGAAAGACATGAGTTGGATTACTGGAAGATGGGACATATAAGGAGAAGGATTAAGAAGAAGGATCAACATATCAGTTGCTGGTTCGGCAAGCTGCAAGAAATGGAATGCAGCAGACATCACTGAAAGTGAAGAATAAAGTTGGGTTTGAGAAAAAGAAAGAAATAGTGAGAGAATTGATCACTCTATTTGATAATCGTTTGTGATTTTCACTCTTCTTAAGCTCTATTTTCCTTAGAATTATGTGTCGAAGATGGACTGTGCTCTTCTCCTTTTCCCTCTATGGTTATGTTTCCATTTAAAAAGTTTGTCTTCTTCTTTCTGAATATATACTTTATGCAGGAAGGAGATAATTCTGGAAGACAAAGGTCACATGCACAAGGAAGCCCTCGAAACTCAGAAGAAGCTAGGCTTGCTTATGGATGGTTTGAATTCTTGCTTGAATATTCATTCTAAAAATATAAAATTAATACATAAGATAATCGAATATTATATATTAATATTAATATTGTTTTTGTTGCATTTTCAATCTATTTCGTATGACCATACCAAACTTTAACATTTTAGTAAATCACTATTTGATCATGACAAAAGGGAGATGAAAGTTAAAAAAAGAAAAGAAGAAGATAATAATAATAATAATCTTAATACTATATATTAAGGATGGAGTTTGTTATTTCACTACTACAAAAAGGGGTATATAAGTCGATGTCTAAAGTCGGTTTTTACCAAAAACCGACTTTTAATGAATTTAAAGTCGGTTGTCCACGTTAACCGACGCTACGCTACGTGGATAGCGTCGGTTTTCCACGTTAACCGACGCTACGTTAACCGACGCTATCCACCTAATATATGCCCTAACATCTCATTTTGTACGCAGATTTCCAGTTTTCTTCTTCCTCTCCTTTCCTCACTCCCATTTTCTCCCAACATCTTAACCGTGCGCCACCTTCGTTCTACATTTCCGGCCACCTCCAACCACCTTTTAAAAGGACGTTTGTAAGTTTTCTCTTCTCACAATATTATCTGTCAGTTCTTCTTCTTTTTTTAGCAAAATGTTAAAATCTGTTTATAGGTATATTAGGAACAGCGTGAAATTTGTGCTAATTTATCAGCGTGTAAATGTATTTCGTTAATTAGGAATAGCATATTTTTGTATAAATTTTTGATTTAGTTATGTTTTTTTGTTTGCTTGTAATAATAATGTTTGAATTATTACTTGTATGTATTCAATAATATGTGAAATGTTTTGTGGGTTTGCGTGGATAAATTTATTTATACGTATAATTAATATTACTTTGTAATTATGATATAGTAACATGCTTAGAAATTAGAATCAACCGCGTGATTGGTTTTTATATATATATTCATGAAACATTAACTGCTTATTTTTTAATTTGTATATAAATGGTTTTGTAAAATGATTAAAATGATAACTATTTTGCATTATGTATGTTTTGATATATATTCTAATAATTAGGAAATTTATATATAATAATACATAATTAAGTAATATGTTTAATTAATGTCATTAATAGAAAATGGACAAATCTTGGATGTTAAAGTGTAGAATTGAGCAAGACTATATTTCTGGAGTTGAAAGTTTCATGAAATTTGCTTGTAGAACTAGTAATACTGGAAGTAGTATGATTCGATGCTCATGCATTAAATGTAAAAATGAGCGATTTCATGAATTTGATGAGGTTAAGTATCACCTTATCCGTAATGGTATTCTATTGAGCTATAAATGTTGGTATTATCATGGAGAAAATATTGATAATACTCATGGAGAAAAGTATAATAAGAATGTGGGTGGATTACATACATCATATCATAATGTACAGACAGAAAATATGTTTCGTGGTGTTGAAGATGAATTACGCGAGGATGATCCCGAAACCTTTAATAAACTTATAGAAGATGCCAAAAAACCGTTGTATCCAAAATGCAAAAAATACACTAAGATGTGAGGATTGGTTCATTTGTACAATGTCAAGGCAAAACATGGTTTTTCTGACAAGGGATTCACAGAATTACTAACTCTACTAGTCGATATGTTTCCTGAGGGTATTGAATTGCCATCTTCAATGTATGAAGTGAAGAAATCTCTTAGTCGATTTGGCATGGAATATCATAAGATTCACGCTTGTCCTAATGATTGCATTCTTTATAGAAAAGAATATGAGACATTACATGATTATCCTATGTGTAAAGAATCGAGATGGAAGCATGGTACAAATGAGAGTACAACACATAAGAAAGGCGTGCCTGCAAAGTTCTTTGGTACTTTCCTCCGATCCCTCGCTTTCAAAGGTTGTTCAATAGTAAATATACATCAAAGATGTTGACTTGGCATTCAGATAATCGATCTGATGATGGGGTGCTACGTCATCCTTGTGATTCTCCAAATTGGAAAGTAGTAGATAATTTATCTCCTCAATTTTCATCTGATCCGCGCAATCTGCGTCTTGCCATTGCTGCTGATGGAATTAATCCATATAGTTCCCTCAGTAGTAGATATAGTTGTTGGCCAGTAATTATGGTAACATACAACCTTCCTCCCTGGTTGTGTATGAAAAGAAAATTCATGATGTTAACATTATTGATCTCAGGACCGAAACAACCCGGTGTTGATATTGATGTATATTTGCAGCCTCTGATAGATGATTTAAAGACGTTGTGGAATGATGGTGTAAATATTTATGATGCATATAAAGAAGAATACTTTAACTTGAAGGGGGTTCTTTTATGGACAATTAATGATTTTCCTGCCTATGGAAACTTATCAGGACATGCAACAAAAGGTTACAAGGGATATCCTATATGTAGTGATGGAACTTCTGCAAAGTATCTTGTTCACAGACGAAAAATGTCTTATAGAAAACATAGGAGATTTTTTCCATCTGGACACAAGTTTAGATACCAAAAGAAACCGTTCGATGGTGAAGAAGATCATGATAATGCAACTCGACCTTTGCGAGGTATTATATTTATATTATCTAATTATATATATACATATATAGGGCTTGCTATTATCGACTTCAACATAATCACTCATCACATTTAGCAATGTTCTATGATTCTTCATATGTTAATCAATATCAAGAGAAGGATGTTAGCATCAGAGCTAAACAATTATGTGATAGAGCATTAACGCTTAGCAGAAATCAAAAGTTGATAATCCCTTGGCCATTAAGGTTTGAATAAAGCCAAGATCATTGGATGTTGGTAATCATTGATATGTTCAATAATCATGCTTGGTACTGTGACTCAGCTTCCATAGAACTGAGTAAAGATACAAAAGCAGTTGTTGAAATGTAAGAGTTATATTTAGTTACATATTAGTTTTTTCTATTATTTTTTGTAATATTTAATAAAAACTAATCGTTTTATATCTTGACAGGGCATGAAAGTTGTGGAACAAGTCTAGGGGCATTGTCCTTAAAAAATCTCATAAGCTTATATGGACAAAAGTTATGGTATGTACAATTCAATATTAATAATTTTATTAATTTTACAATTAAATAATAAGGATGTTCGAATATGAAAATTCATGTATACATGCACTTTTTTTTGTAGGTTTCACAACAAAATAATGGAGTCATATGTGGTTATTATGTCATGAAGTTTATGAGTGAAATCATCACAAATATCAAAATTCCAATTGATGATGTGGTAATATATTTTACCCATATACATACAAGTTTTAACATATTTGAGTTTGTTTTTGTAAATAAATGAAATCATATTGTTATTTTTATTTTGAATACATGTAGTTCTTTGGTTGGAACAAGACGGGTTACGACCAGCAAATTTTTGATGATTTACGAGAGGAATGGGCAGAACACATGGTTCAAATTATATCATCGCAAGAAGAATCAGAAGAAGATTCTGATGATCTTGAATAGCATATGACAACATAACAGTAAATTTTTTAATGATTTGGCCTTCTATATCTATTCTTGTGTCTGAAATCACTTGGTTGATAATGATTAATCATATATATGCTCATGTATTTAGGGGAATGCATTGTTTATAAATATGAATTTATCTGGAATCTCTGGTAGTATTTTTAATGATATATAATGAGTTCTAAATGTACAAATCAGGTGTACGTACGTCGGTCCGATTTGTTTCTTGGTTTGTATGAGTTTTGGTGCATATGAACGTGTTCCATATGTTTAAGGGCACCAAAACTCACACAAGCTTAGCCAAGAAATCGAAGTTACATGCAATTGATTTCATATTTAGAGTTCATTATATATAGCATTAAAAAATAGTAGTAGAGATTCCAGATAACTTCATATATAGACAAATGATTAATAATGCTAATATGAGTTCATCGAATGTCGTTGTACGTGCTAATCTCAATAATGATTTAATTTCTTCATTCGTACGTCTGAAGTTTAGACTACTTTTTTGATGTATGTTTTACGTGCTCATGTATGTAGGAGAATATTTGTTATATGGATCAGCTTTTTTTTTTCATAATGCTTGTGAAGGCCAATCAAGATTCTAAGCCAACCAAGCTTACTCGATGGCATAATTTGACGACATTATTTTATTTGTAATTGAAGTTATTTATATGCATTATTTGATTTTGTAATAAATTTAATTATTAAGTCATTAAATATATTTATATTGTTAATTATTCAGTATTATTATTTATATTTTAATGTTTTTATGTTATTTATATATACTGTTATACGAAAAATAAAATTAAAAATTAAAACAAATAAAATGTAGCGTCGGTTAATGCCGTGAACCGACTTTACAATTTAAGTCTCTGAATTTAAAGTCGGTTCTCTGAACCGACTTTAAATTTATTTAAAGTCGGTTAAAAATCGACTTTTATACCTATTTTTGTAGTAGTGTTTGAAGGAAAGTTTATAATTGTACCTTTCAACATTTAAACAATACATATTTAATTTTAATAGTTATTACTTATAATTTTCTGAATCTGTATTAAATTAATTAATCATAAAATTTTACTTTGTGACTAATTATTTTTATTATTATGATTATTAAATTTGATTCGTATAATAAGTGTAATCTTAATACTATTCTAAAGGAAGTAATTTATCGTTTGAAGGAAAGTTTATAATTGTACCCGCAAATATTTAAATAAGATATATTTAACCTTAACAATTATTATTTGCCACTTTCTCATTGATTGCATCCAAATTAAATTAATCATAAAATTTTGTTGATTGTGACTGAGGATTATTAATTTTTTTTCATTTAGATTATTAAATTTGATTTGTATAATAAGTGTGTTGAAGAAAATAAAATTTTCAAATAATGGGGAATAATGATTATTGGGCATTAAAAATCTAAACTCTCCCTCTTTATTATTATTTTTTTTCTAATGTTTCTAATTATATTTATCATTTTTTTATAAAAATTGTTTTGGTTAATAAATTGGTTTACCTTCCGTACATCAATCAATAAGATGAAAAAAAAATTATTGTTTAATTTAAAATTAAAGTAATCATTCAAATCTCATTTAGTTGTCAGCATTGTTATCAATGATTGATAAATAACTTTATAATTTTATAATCCTATAATAATAATAATAATAATAATAATAATAATAATAATAATTTTATAAACTAGGTATAAGTTTATACTTTAATATAAAAATAAACATCGTGATCTTATAAGTGATATATTATTTTATGACTATCGAGAGATGATCAGAATGTGATTGACAAACAGTAGTTCTTAATAAAATATATGCTTGTGGGTTTTTACTAACAATTCGCTCTTTAAGTAAAGATAAACAAATTTTCATTCAGACAGGTTTTTTTAAAAGTACGTACAACCACATATAATACACAAATGTGACAACTCTGCTGTCTCTTTTCATAAACAAAGGAGAATAATGAAGGTAATTAAATGTACACTATCAAAAGACTTTGGTTCTTTAACAAGAGGGTTATGGATATCAAAGGGTATGGGTTCATAAAGAAAACAAGTTATGAAAATGAAAATGAAAATGCATAGTAAGTCTTTAAAAAGGTGAAAAGATACGGGTGAAATATCTAGCTACTAAAACCTAAAATAAAGTGACATTAAAAAATAAAAGTAAAAAGAGACTAACCAACTTCATTTACACTTCTTATGTAATAAATAGTAACGATAAAGATTTTAGATTAAAATAAAAAATATAGATAAAATATTTATTATAATTTTAATTAGGATATAATATATATATATATATATATATATTTAAAACCTATTTAATTTTTTTTTAATTTATCAGTTTTAACATTTATTTATCTTTTTAAATATGAAATTTAAAATGATATTTTTCATTTATATATTTAATAATTAAATATTTAATCCTATATATTAATTCTTTACATATTCTATTCGGTATGCAATATCACATTTTTTTTCCTAATAATTGTGCATGCATTAGTTAACTTGTTATGTTTTAATTTTGCATGATTGTATTGTTATAATCATATTAATACTGAGTATGGATCGCAAATTAAAAAATACTTTCATTTCTCTTTCAATATTCTCTCTCCTTCATTTTCAAAATGGATAACTTTGTTAGTTCGTCATATAACGCAAAATTACAATTATACCCTTATTATTTAAATTACATATTTTTGCACTTATATACCATGTATTGTACTAAGAATCACGTTATATGTTAAGTTATATTTGATATTGTAATTCACTTATACTTCACGTATACTACACTTCCACTATTTCACTTGTACTACACTTGTACTAATTCACTTGTATTACACTTACTATTTCACTTGTACTACACTTACTATTTCATTTTACTACACTTACTATTTCACTTGTATTACACTTGTTACAACTCTATAAATAGAGTTCTCTATGTACATTCTAAAATACACCAATACAACATTAAATCATATTTTCTTCTTATCTCTCTATACTCTTCACATGGTATCAGAGCCTCTCATATACCTCTAACATTTCTATCAAAATTTCGCCTCTCTTCATCACAGCCAACCCAGCTCATCCTACCTCGGTTCATTCTCAACCCGGCTCACCTCAACTCGGATTAGTCCAACTCGGCTCACCTCAACTCGGCTCACTCCAACCTGATTCCAGACTTGTTTTCAACTCCTCTTTTGATTTTTAAGGATATCTCCTTTATACTGTTTCTATATATTTGCTTTATATTTCCTCCATTATTTCGTTAAAATGGACCGAAATGATGTCCCAAAACCAATCTCTACCACCCTTGATGATACTAACTACCTAACCTGGGCACAAGCAATGAAAAGTTTCTTGAAAGGACGTAAGCTATGCCATTTCATAACTAGTGATATCTCTATACCCATCCAAGAAACCACTAAAAATAACTCCTTATTTGCTGACCGCCTTGAAGATTAGGAGAGTAAACACCATCAAATTATTACCTGGTTCCGTAACACCACCTTACCCTCCATCCATGGTGAATTTGGGTGTTTTGACACTGCCAAAGAAGTTTGGGAATTTCTTGAGGCTCACTTCACTACAACAGATTTGGCCAACCAATATCAACTTCTAACAACTCTTCATACCAAACACCAAAGGGTTGATCAAACCATTAACCAATTTCTCTCTGAAATGCATACTATTTGGGATCAACTCGCTCTCTCTGAACCAACTTGGACGAACAAGATTGATGCTGAGATGTTTGCAACTTACCGTAATCACCAGCGTCTTGTTATTTTTCTCAAGGCTCTCCATCATCAATTTAAACCTGTTCGGGCTTCCTTACTCCATCGGAGTCCTTTTCCATCCTTAGATACTGTTGTGACCGAGCTTCGCTCTGAAGAAACTTGGATGGGGGTTTTCAAAGTTCATCATACAGATTCTGTTCTTGCCACCCCATTTTATCGCCCTAAATGAGGTTCAAAAAAGGACTTCAAACATCAAGGCTGCATCTACTGTCACAACCCCAATCATGAGCTTTTTACATGTCCCATTCGGGTATGTATATATTGTCACAAGAAGGGTCCAGGACACTTTAACAGATATTGCTTTCGGAATCCCTCTCAGCATTCCTCACGGAATCCCTCTCAATATGCTTCAGCTAAAAATAGTAACTCATCTATCACTGCTGCTATTTCTGAGGATAATCATGACAAATATACCTTCTCTACTCAAGAACTTGAAGGTCTTCTTAAACATGTTCTCTCACAATCTAGTAATCCTCATCCTACTTCCTTGTCTCTCATATCAGGTAAATATTTATGGTATTTTGATTCTGCTTGTTGTAACCATATGACTCATGATACTCACATCTTCTCTCCCACATAATCTTCCATCTCCAAACCTTTAATTCAAACTGCCAATGGTTCACATATGTATGTTAATGCTGTAGGACAAGTTTCCACATCTTCTATATCACTTTCTGACACTTTTCATATTCTCAACCTTACTCTAAATCCTATCTTTGTTGGTCAATTATGTGAACTTGGTCTTACTATTACTTTTTTCTCTTCTGGTTGTCATGTGCAGGATCCACAGACAGGACAGATCCTTGGGATAGGTCGTAAGATTGGACGATTATTTGAACTTATCGACCTTCATCTACCCAATTCTCTTCATACTTCTGTTGCTACTTCTACTACTCCTATCAACCTATGGCATGCTCGTCTAGGCCATACGTCTATAGGACGTCTTCGTCCCTTAGCATCTTCTGGTAAATTATGATCTATTTCTATTTCTGATAATGTAAATTGTTTACCTTGTCAATTGGGAAAACAACCTGTTTTATGTTTTAATAAAAGTGATTCTACTTCTGTCTCCCCTTTTGACTTAATTCATTCTGATGTTTGGGGTCCATCCCCACATCCTACTATGGGAAGATGTGTTTACTTTGTCATTTTTATTGATGATTATTCAAGATTCACATGGATTTTTCTCATGAAACATAAATCTGAATTACCCAAAATTTATTATGATTTTGCCCAAATGGTTAAAACCCAATTTTCTAAAAATATCAAAGTACTTAGAGCTAATAATGCTATGGAATATAAAGAAACAAAGTTTTTAAATTTTCTTCGACAAAATGGGACACTTTCTCAATATTCTTGTCCTGGCACATCTCAACAAAATGGAAGAGCTGAGCGAAAACACAAACATATTCTTAATACTGTTCGCACTCTCCTCATTTCTAGTTCTTGTCCTGAATGCTTTTGGGGTGAAGCAGCTCTTACAGCTGTTTATACCATCAATCGTGTTCTCATGCTTATTATTCACAATCAATCCCCTTATGAACGTCTCTATAGTACTTCTCCATCTTATGAACTGCTCAAAGTGTTTGGTTGTGCCTGTTTTGTTCTTCTTCACCCTCATGAACGCAATAAATTAGAACCTCGTGCTCGCCTTTGTTGTTTCTTAGGGTATGGAATAGAACACAAAGGCTGTCATTGTTGGGACTCTATCTCTAAACGATTGCGCATCTCTCGTCATGTCATCTTTTGGGAACATAAAATATTTTCCTCTATTTCCTTATTTCATGTCTCATCTCCTACCTCACTCTCATTTTTTAATGACCCAACTATTGATTTATTTCCTCCTAATATTGCTCCATTACCCTCACCATCGTCTACTACGGCTTCTCCTTATGTGTCTGCTCCTTCTGTTGATCCTACCATAACAACATCTTCTGAAGACCAACTACCTGATTGTCCAGAGTCATCACTTCGTCGTTCTACTCGTGTAAGTAGTCTTCCTTTTCATCTTCATGATTACCAATGTTTCTCTACTATTTTGTCTCATCATGAACCCCAAAACTATAGAGAAGCTAGTTCTAACCCTCATTGGCAGCAAGCTATGACAGATGAATTACAGGCATTAACAAAAGCACATACATGGGATCTTGTTGATCTTCCATCTAATAAATCTTTGATTGGTTGTAAGTGGATTTTCAAAATCAAAACTCATTCAGATGGGTCTGTGGAACGATATAAAGCTCGTCTGGTTGCAAAGGATTTTACACAAGAATATGGAATCGACTATGAAGAAACTTTTGCACCTGTAGCTCGCCTCACCTCTGTTCGAAGTATCATTGTTGCTGTTGCTGCCCGAAATTGGAACATGTTTAAAATGGATGTCAAAAATTATTTTCTCAATGGAGACATAACTGAGGAAGTTTATATGAAACCTCCTCCTGGATACACTCATTCACCTCATCAAGTATGCAGACTTCGTCGTGCTTTCTATGGCCTCAAACAAGCTCATCGGGCTTGGTTTTCCAAATTCATCTCTATACTTACTAACTTTGGTTTCACTTCCAATTCTTATGACTCTGGTCTCTTTATTCGGAAGACTCCCACTGGTGGAACACTTCTACTCCTTTATGTAGATGATATGATCATAACAGGGAATGACTCTAATGGAATTATTGATCTTAAGCAGTTTCTGAGTCATCAATTTGAAATGAAAGACCTTGGTCATCTCCACTACTTCTTGGGCCTAGAAATCTCATCTGATTCTCAAGGATATTATCTCTCTCAAGCAAAGTACTCTTCTGATATTCTGAATTGGGTTAACCTTACTGATTGCAAAAATGCATCAACACCTCTAGAAACCAATGTCAAACTTACTCCATTAGATGGTACTATTCTCTCAGATGCCACATTATACAGAAAACTAGTAGGTAGTCTTGTTTATCTCACAGTCACTCGTCCTGACATTGTCTATGCTGTTCATCTGGTTAGTCAATTCATGTATGCTCCACGGTCTACCCATTATACTGCGGTTCTTTGCATTCTCTGCTACATCAAAGGCACCATATTTCACAGTCTCCACTTCTTCAACAAGTCTAATCTTCTTCTTTCCGCCTACTCTGATGCTGATTGGGCAGGTGACTCAACTGATCATCGCTCTACTACTGGATATTGTTTCTTTCTTGGAAACTCTCTCATATCTTGGCGAAGCAAGAAACAATCCCTCACTTCTCGATCCAGCACTGAAGCTGAATATCGTGCTCTTGCTTACACCACTCAAGAACTTTTTTGGCTCCGTTGGTTACTTACTGATATGAGTGTTCTCCAATCAACTGCAACTATCATATATTGTGATAATCAGAGTACTATTCAGATTGCTCACAATAATGTATTTCATGAACGAACAAAACATATCGAGATTGATTGTCATTTTGTTCGTCAACATGTTCTTCAAGTTACTATTTGTCTCAAATCAATATCCTCCACAGATCAAACAGTTGACATCTTCACCAAATCCCATCTACCAGAGCAGATTTCAAGAATTAGTTTCCAAACGTAAGTTGATTGTTTCTTTTCCTCCTTGAGTTTGAGGGGGGATGTTAAGTTATATTTGATATTGTAATTCACTTATACTTCACTTGTACTATACTTCCACTATTTCACTTGCACTACACTTGTACTACACTTGTACTAATTCACTTGTACTACACTTGTACTAATTCACTTGTACTACACTTACTATTTCACTTGTACTACACTTACTATTTTACTTGTATTATACTTGTACTACACTTGTTACAACTCTATAAATAGAGTTCTCTATGTACATTCTAAAATACAACATTAAATCATTCTTTCTTCTTATCTCTCTATACTCTTCACACTATATACTCTCGTAAAAATCAATATGCATTAATTTAAAAATAATAAATTCTAACATATGGACAAGAAAGCCTCTAAGCTAGCTTAAAGAAGATAGACCTGATTATTGATAGTTTGAGTTCTCAATTAAATATTCAATTTAAGTGAGCTCAGTTAGCTACATAATGTTCACAAAATCTTTCATTTTTCCTACCTTTTTTAAAAGAGAAAGATAATAAACTAGCAGATTAACAAGAAGAAAAATAGAAGTGGAAATTATATATTGTTGTTTTAATTTAGCATTGAAGATATTGCAAAAGTACATAGCATCGAACTCTAATAAGTGAAGATGGTACTCGTAAATATGAGCCATTTGAAATTGGATGAGTTTATACTTGAGCCAGTGTTATGCTAATTTGTGTTTTGAATACCAGCCACTTTAAAAAGTTTCATTCCCGAGAATCATTTTTAGAAGTATATGTGTTTGACACTTATATATGTTACTAGAATAATGAGATCTTAGAATCGAATCTTTGTAAACATTCGATATCAATTAAAAATTTCAAATTTAACGGAACCTCTATTTAAGAGAAAGTTAAAGATTATAAATAAATTATTAGTTTTAATTCCACAAGTTTAAATTTTTGGGAGAATTGTTACCAAACACTTCTACAATCTCATCACTCAAGAACATCTAGATGAGTTTGCACTTGTTAACATTTGGATTGCTGACTTACAAGGCTTCACAAATTGATGTCAAGTGCGGTAGTAATTGATCTGTTGAATTCTTGTTAGAAGCAACTATGTCATCAGAGTAAACAAATTCAATGTGAAATGATTTCATGATATAAAGAAACTGTATTTGGTAAGTCTTTAACCATGGTGAAAGAACAATTACACCACCTCTCATTCTCTATGAGTTCAAGTAATTCATTTTCATGTTTTTTCCTTCAACCACCCTTTTTCTTCTGCTTTTATTAGCACTAGTTTGATATTTTATAGACAAGTTTGGCAACTGAGACATAGTTTCTTCAAGGATCTCATGGAATTGATCAGCCATATAAGCATGTTTGCCGTTATATTTTACCGACTTCAAAAGATAAACAGCATAGATTGGGACAAAGCTAGGTATGCATAATAGAAATTGAGAAATTAAATCTGGACATGTTCTGCACAGCCTTAAAAACTAACTCAATTTGAGATATTGTTGCTCCCTTTTGGAGATATATTTGCATATGAAGGTGTCAATTTGTGAGTGTTGTGTGTATTTGTGTCATGTTTGTTTGTGTTGTTTGGTCCAAATTCACATATTTTTTACTATTATGAAAAAATTAAATTATTTTTAACGAATTCATTTATATATAATGATAAAGAAACTTCATATCTTTACAAGGATAAAAGAATTAATAGTTAAATCTAATTAAAAATTAATTTATATAGTGTTGAATTCGTGTTCTAGGTTGTAATCTAAATTATAAATTGACATAATTCAATATATAATTTAATATTGAATATATTATGTATCTTAAAAATAATATTAGGATTTTAAAAATGACACTCGAATTTAAATTCTTAATATATCTGATATCAATCTCACACATAAAATATAATAAAAAAAAGTCAAATATACCAAGTAATTTTTTTCTTTCAATTTATGCGACCAAATTAAACACATGATAAGTATTCTTCTTCTTCTTTTCTTTTGAATCTTACATCACTCATGGTTCGAATAAATTCTTCAGCCATCACAACATCATCATTAGTACAAGATCTTGTAACCATCAAATATTTTTTTGTTTGTACACATATAAAAATAACATGCATAATCCAAAATCAATATATTCAAAGAGCTTTTACCTCTAGTCACACATATAACATTAAAATAACAATCATAGGTTTCAATGAAATTTACATTTTTTCATTAATTCTACTATTTTCATCAAGATCTCTTATATCTTTTAGTTTGTCTTCATAAAACCTCTTAATGTGTCCTTTTTTATAACAATAAAAACATTCAACATCATCTCTTGAATGAGATATGAATCAATTTTCATCTTTATTAGAATCTTTTTTCTCTTGGGTTGCTTTTTCCACCACTTGATGAACTTACTCTTGAATCTTCTCGACTAGCAAGAACATCTTCACGTACAAAAACTACCTATTGGATCATATTACTAGTTTCTAAAAATATTGTTTACACCTCAATCATGGAACATATTCTTTTCAAGAAGTAATGATGTCACCAATGTATCATATGATTTTGGTAATAAGCACAACAAAATCGTTATTTAGTCTTTGTATCTATCTACATATCAACACTTAGAAGTTCAGAAATACATCTATTGAACTTGTTCGTGTGACTTCTAATATCATAACTTTTTTTTATCCTCATTTTTTTCCAAGTATACCCTATTTGTAATAAACTTTGACGTATATAAATTTTTTCAATTTTTTTCACAATTTCAATAGATAAGTTTCATTTAACACAATTATACTTCATAAATCAAACTCAAGCAAATAGTGTTCATTACATTTGCTTTCATTTATTCCCAATCATCCTCCTTCGATCGTATCTTTTGGCTTTATTCCCTTTAATATCTTAAGAAAACCTTATTGCATAGGTGTCTACTTTATATTGTTTTATCAAATATTAAAGTTAATTTTTGCAACAAATATCTCTATCTCAATTTTTTTCAATTCAAGACCTCTAACCTTTGATTCTAATATTACTTGTTAGGCACACCATAAACACAAAAAATAAACAAGAAAAATAAAAACGTAAAAAATTTGATGTGGTTCGACAAATTAACCAAGTCAACATCCAATTATCCCAAATAAATCCACTAAAATTATTTCTTGATACAAGAGCCTTAATTCAATAACCTATACACCCTATATCCCAAGAATAATATTAAGATCCTAAAAATAACACTTAAAATTTAAAGCTCAACATACCCAATATCACTCTCACACATAAAATAAAATAAATAGAGAAACTTAAATACACCAAGTTATTTTCTTTATTTTATTTTGTGCGAAAAATGCAGTGTACATAACTAAAATTATCAAAGAGATAGAGCAAGACCCTTTCACAATTCCTCATTCACGATTTAGAATTTAACTACCATCCCCACTTAAAATCCTCGTGGGAACATGTGAGATATCCTTTATGAGAAACGAGGATCCCAAATGAAGAATAGAGATCTAAGTAATATTTTAAATATTATTTTTATTTTTAATTTTTTTTTATTATAAATGGAAATTTGTAAATGTAATAAACTAATAATAAATATTTTATATTGAAAAAACAAAAAAAAATGAGTTAATAAATAATAAAAATAAATGATATTTATGCAATAGAGAGAAAAATAGAATATATGTAACAAGAAATACATAATTATTTTATATTAAATAATATTGATAGTATTTTGTTATAAACTAATTTAAAATAATAAAAATAAATTATAAGATTTTAAATTTGTAGAATTTAAAAAATATTTTGAATAATTTTTATAAAAGCAAAATTATTGATGTTTTAGTATAGAAAAATAAAGAAATATAAAACATACAATGTATTACTTATTATTAGTTGGAATTTAAATATAATAAATTTATAAAAATATTAATTTATTATATATTTATTAAAATATGATATATAATTTCGAAAAAAAGTGATATAAAATACCATTTTCATCTTTACCCCAATTCATACTATAAAATATGAATCTTCATTCTCTGTTTCTCATTTTTTATTTTAGTGTCATCGTATTTATCTCTAACCAAATAATTTCCGCATAGATTTACCTCATCAAAAAAATAAAATTATAACCCTAAATACAACTGGAGTTATTTTATTATTTTTTTGCTGTGTATGAGTATATCTATATCTCCTTCCTAGAGCTGTCAATATATATATATCACCCAAGACGCCTTTTGGCTTCTCTCCATTTATTACCCACAAGACTGCCAAAAAAAAAAAACAATTAAAACAATAGGCTTGCCTTTTGGCTTATAACCACCCCAAACGTTTTTACCTTTAAATTATCACCCCTACTTGCATAGTATCCATTTGAAGAATGTACTAATCATAAACCCAAAATATAGGCATCCGTCTATATGGGATCCATATTCCTTATATGTCAAAAATAATTGGCTATTTGTCCGAGGCATAATGAATAATTGTTGCATTTGTTATAAACACATATAGCATTAAAACAATCTACAACAAAGTTTTGAGCACCTGAAAATTCAAATATGCTAGTGCCATTGATGGATCTTTTCCCAGCTTAATTAATTCGAACGTCATTCGAAATTTTGTCCAATGATTCCTCCAATTTTCAAATCATTTTTCTTCGTATCTTGACCCAATAAAGCATATATAACATTTGCGATGGGGTTTCCTGAGTGGAAAACATTTGAAAAAATTTAAAAGGTACGCTTTATATACTAGTAATTTATTAGTCTCTTTTTCTTTAAAATAATATACATAAATTTTATTTTATTTTATTTGAAAAATTAAAAAAAATCTACAGTAAATTATTTAAGAGATAATATAATTATTTTGGTTGCCTATAAAAAATTTCCTATTTTAAATTTGTACCTACATCATCTATATTGAAAGGTTCGTGAATAAGAGGCTAATATCCCAACAAGATACCAAACTGCCAATATCCAGTCGTATGCATTTAACATTTCTAATTATCTTTTGATAATATACAATATATATATATATATATATAAATAGAGATTATTTGTTTAATTCACCCTTAAATAAATTTTTTAAATGTAAGTTGATACTTTTTCAACTTTCAAGTTTATGCTAAGTATTTTCCATTAAGATCGAAGAAAAATAGTTTTTGCACTGGCGTTACTTTAGATCTGTTAAGTATTTTTGTCTCACATCAACTAAAAACAAAACAGCAAAACTATTTATAAATTTGGACAACCCTTAACTTAATGAGATCTTATTAGGTTGAGTTAGGTCTGAGTTTCTAACATGATATCAGAGTTGTGACTAGTCTCTATATGCTCTATATATATATATATTTGAGATGAAACATCAAATCATCGCTTTGAAAATACAGTCATATTCACGTATAATTATATCTATTGAATGACTATTTACGTCAATTATGTTCAGATATATATATGTTTAGTATTTCCAAAATTATAAATAAATTATATATATAAAATAGAAATATATAACGTTTAGATTTTAATTTTAGTTTTTAACACAATATTTTACTATAAATTCGAATAATTTTTCAATTAAAAATAATTATTAATGTATGGTAACTAATATTTTTTTTACTGTATACCTATAATGTTCTTTAGATACAAATTTTAAATTTAATATTTATTGTAATTGTAATATATTTAATATATAATAGTGGATTAAAAAAAACCATGTAACGTCCATTCCTAGCTAGCTAGAGCCTATATCCACATCATATCCTAGCTAGCTAAAGCCTATATCCACATCATAGAAAAAGAAACGAAGGAATTAGAGATGAGATTGAAGGAATTAGAGATGAGATTATATAGTCAGTTTATTACTCCAACGACATATATTTATAATTATATATAGCCCAGCTTAGCTTAATGACTCTAGTAACTCAAGGTTTAGGCTATCTAGCTAACAATACTAAAATCATAAAAAAAAAAAATAAGTGACTCACTAATGTCAAGGAGATGCTGAACAAAATAAGAGAAATTATTTATTGTTTATATAATATGTGGTAATGTAGTATAGAATGTTAATAAAATTTAAGATTAATATAAATTTAAAAAAAATATTAAGAAAGAAAAATCAATTTAATAATAAAGAGTATACTTTAACGTTAATAAATAACACTTCTCAAAACAGAATGCCGGCCGGCTTGGATAACACAAAGTCATAACCCATAAGTGAGGACTATATATTGTCGACGAGAAAAAAACAAAAGATATACTGTACATATATATTTATATATTTTTGCTGAGAAAATACATTATATATATATATACAAAGTGCTGATTATAAAATGTTGGTCTACATTAAATTATAGCTATATCTATACTCAAGGTGAGTAACTCAATGATATGGATTGTGTACCACCACTCTTTTGTGGTGAGTACTTGATAAGTTTGTATCAGTGCATGAGCTTAAAATTTTAATGATCAATCAAAAATCAGGTAGAGTTTTGACGTGCATCTTACATGCAAAGACCACCCCCATTTGGATTTCTGATCAATTGCCATTGTTCGTTTGACGGTGCTTCTTCATATTAAATAATTTCACGTCTGTATCAGCTCCAATTCTTTATGCATAACCTGTACCTTTTATGTTTGATTTTGGAGAAATTATATATCCTCATGTATTCTAAATCAATAGAATATAAAATTATTATAATTTTATCGAAAAATACAGTTAAATAAAAATTAATTATAAAATCAAATAATTTGATTAATGTAATATATACAAGTCACAACTCATTTTATTTTTTTGACAACAATAATAACAATTTTATCTAATAATAAAGTTTCTTAAATGTAATTAATCATAAGAGTATAATAGATAATTCATAAATTTTTAATTATTATATATTTATGACAATATCATTATCCTTAATTATTAATATAAGAAAATAAATAACTAAATAACAGCAATTGAATTTTTTTAACTAACTAATTATTTATATATGATTTTGCATACAATAATTGTCAATAATTACTTTATCATTTGATAATTATAACTTTATATCAAATCAATAATTATTGTATCACATAATTCATATATCTTCACTGATATAATATAAAACATTTAGATTTTTGTTTGCTAGAAATAGAAAGGTTAAGTTTAACTAATCTATTTATAATTAAAAAAAATGTAACTAATTTCATATCAAATAAGTAAATTACTTTTGTAGAAGAAAAAAAAATAAGTAAATTAATCGAAGATTCTAAGTTGATATATAACTATGTTTTCTTTCATAATTAATTTGTCGAACAAATCACCAATTTGATCTTCACTTTTCAAGTTCGACTGATTTAATTTTTCGATTTTTCATTCAATCCATTAAAAAATTTCGAATACAATCAATTTAGTCCTATTTGACCAATTTTATTTTTTTCCCATTTATTTTTGACTAAATTGTTCAAACTTAAAAAGTATATGAAATAAATTAATTGGAAAAAAGATATTTAGGACCAAATTTATAAACATTTTCAAATTTATGAGTTAATGAAGAACTAAATAGTCAGTACCTCAAAACATGAATAGCTAATAAAATTGTTTTTTTCCCTCAAGTTATCATAGTTGTGTGTAGGGTGATAATTGATGTGTATTGTGACAGTTCCTAATGTGTTTATTTTTGTTCTGAGTGTTAGTATTTATATTTTCTAATCAAATTCACATATTTTTTATTATAAAAATAATAAATTATTTTTAATAAATTTATATATTTATAATGGTAAGAATTCACAACTTTACAAATACAAATTAATAATTAATTCTAGTCAAATGTGTTATGTTATATTCGTAGGTTTGAAACCCAAATAATTAACACCCTTGAATATTTGGTACTCTAGCTGAAGTTAATGTTAAAAAATAATGAAAAGGAACAAAAGCAAAAGCAAAATAATACTAATACTAATAATAATAATCGAATATTATAGAAATGGTTACTTTTTCATGTTCGCTTTGGTCCACCGACCACTTCCAATAAAAAAAAGTTTGATTCTGTTAAAGAAGTTCATTGGAAAATAAATTTTACAGTAATATCAATTAGAATTAACTATAATTATTGACTGAAAAATGTTGCTCCACCAAGCAAGTTGAACTATTTATTTGTAGATGTAAAGATATATATTAATCTTATCTTCAAATCAACAAAGAGTTAAAGGAACCTTAACAACAGCAGATATAAATATACTATAACAAAGTAAATTTGAACTAATTAATATTTTAATAAGTACGATCTTTAAAGCACTCTTGACAAAGAGACAGGTACTGGCCTTTTAGGTTCCCTACGTGAGTGTCTATTATCCGCCTAAACGTAACATCTAATTAATATATATATGCAAATATCATGTATTTCCTCTTTCCTCTTTAAATTATGAACCTATTAAATATATATATATATGCATGCAAATAAGATAATTTTAAACTGTAAACCTATTAAATATATTAAATTAAATAAAATAGGATTATGAAACACATTTTATCTCTTTAATTCTTAGAATTTCATGGGCAATTTATTGCAAAGTTTATTAAATGGTATTTCCCTCCCCCATTAGGAAATTTGGTAAAAGAAAGACAAATTAGTCATTAATTTCTGCTTCGATCACATTTCGCGTTTCTTATAGCAAATTATTTTTTCCCACGTAATTTTATTGAGCTAAAATTAATAAGACAACGGGACTGTTATGTTAGTTGTAGAATATCACTCACTAACTACAATAGTTTGAAAATTTAGATAAATGGAGCTTTGATAGCTTACATAAGATTAAGAAGACCGTATCTAGAAAGTTATTTCCCAAATCCTCAACGATTCATCTTTAATCTTTTTGAGGATAAAAAGGAAAAAAGAAGAAGCTCAAATCAGTCATTCGAGATTATTCTAGTGGTCACTAAAAAGCTGATTTTCACAACCAAAATCACAGCTTCCAGACACAACCTTTTGTAAGAAAACTGTTGGCATAAGCGATAAGGAAACATAATAAAGTGGGCAATATTCAAAGATAAGAGTATGCACAAGAACTACAAGTCAACAACCCAACCCAACCCAACCCAACAGTAATAGATATTCTCAGAGCCAATACGAACTACATGATCGATGTTTGTAATAATGCACGGCCACTGTGAAACCAATTAAAACACAGTATACATCACAAGAAAGAAACTGACATAACCCATCAGCAATAGCAATATCCACTAATTAGTATGTTTATTGTATTGTGGGTCTCGATATGTCTCATCAGGCATTATTAATTGATTATGGAATTACCACATAGCATGATGTTCAGGATGATGTTAATACCCTATACATCCTTATAATTCTTATAGTCTAGCATCTTATCGATCAGACAGAGATTCAATTGTTTTCTTATTAAGTACTTTCTAACTAGAATAAAAAAGTAAAAACATATTCCTAGTCTCACAGTCAAGTTTGTGAATTCAGCTACCACACCCATTAAAGAAGTCGTAAATTCCAACCTCACATGACATAATTAAAGTGTGTTCTTAGTTCTTTTGCCCTTAAATTTTGCTTGGTAACTTTAAACACTCCCCTCCCCGTTCCCATTTGTTGATTGGTAACATTATATTTTGAATTGGGTTTTTGAATCATAAATATTAAAATCTAACCAATTTTCAGTTTTATTCTTTTTCTTTTATAAGATGACTCTTCTGTCTCTATGAAGACGTACTTATCTCTTTTACACTAACAAAAAAATCCCACTAAATGTACACAGCATTTTAATCACTACCATACATTCAATATATATAAGTTAGATTATGAGATGAGGCTTACCGTTTAATAACCATTTCACCATCTGATAATCTGTTAACGCATTCCAGGAGGCACAATGTCTCCTAACAATCCTTCATCTGTATGTTGACGAGGAAGCTCTTGAATCAATGGAGGCTCAACACCTGCTTCTCTAGGATCTTGATGCGATTGTGTCATAGTAAGAGGACTATTTCTGAGTAACTGAGTTGTTGGATATTGAAATTGTGAGAGATGAGCTGGCAGCCGCCCAACCATGGCAGCTTCAGGACTAATGATTCCGGCGGTTCGAGGGAATCCAACAGTATGATGACAGTGCTGGCCTTCGTATGTAGTAATTACAATACTAGGATCCTCACAGGAACGTTCCACCCTTTTCTTCACAGTACATTTGTTATTTGTGCACCGATAATAGCTCCTGTATGACATATGATTAACGTACATTGTTTAATTTTCACACAGGTACTTGCACGTTTTAGGCTTCACACTAATTTGCAGAATTAGGAACACATTTACGAAATATGAACCCATAACATATTGGCACATAGTTGAGAACATTAGAAATTAAAAGTCACACATTAATCATAAAAGATAATATTATATAAGAGTTTAAAAGAAATGTTAGTGTGTTCAACTATTAGGTTAATCTTTTAAAATTGAAGATTTTATTATAGTTCTTAAAGATTTTATTAATCTCAAATTGAGATATTACTCTGATATACTAAGTGGTTTCCTTATTAACGTTTGCCTATTTCAAGTACCGCCTGGCCAGTCAATTTATGATCAATATACGGAGAAGTTTTTTTCTCCCTGTTTTATGTCTAACAGTAGTCATCCGTGTTGAAAGATTGAAATCTACAGCATATTACAGATAGCTTGATAAAAAAATGTGATTTAATAATAAGAAAAATACTTTTCATCATGCATAAATAAATGTGTTAAAACATAATTAGCCCTCCTATTAGTATGCATTATACGATTACTTCAACATCTAATCTTTTAAAATCTAATCTAACACAAAATCATCTGATTTGATATAAACAGTATCTTAATAGATTTGTTAAACTTATCATCAATTCTCCCACAAACAAAATCACTTGATTTTGATTTACTATATCTATATTCAGCCTCAAGCTAATCTAATTAAATTTTTTATTGCTTACTCCTCTTGAATTTTTTTTTACCTTAATTCACCTTATTGGACTACATTGTCAGGATCCTTCTAAGATCTTCCAAATTCAAACTCCCCTTAAACTTATACTTTAAACTTCTTATTTGTTCAAAATTTTAGATTCTTCAAGTTTAATTTCTGAAATGGGCTCATACCATCGTGAGTTTTAAAGAATTTTATTTTAAACTTAACTAAGTTCACATTTCACAAATTTATCAAGATAATAATTATAGGCTCTAATATCATTTAATAGACCCATTAATTTTAATGAATTTTTACAAGGCAATCAGCTTCTAAAGGTTAATTTATTGTGTGGAATTAACTTATGACTTAAAACCAATACTCACATTGGTATTGTATTAATATGAAACTTATTTATTCTCATGAACATTTGAATTAGCAAGCCTCATGGAAAAGATGAAAATATGAAATATACATTCTCGAGCCAACATTCGAAGAAAACGAAGAGATATAAGAATGTATAAGTACATTAGAGAAGTGGAAATAACGAATGTTACCTTGGGAATGGACTATTTTTGACAGCCTTCTGACCGTATTTCCGCCAGCGGTAGCCATCTTCAAGATATTCAGTTTCACTTTTAGTCATGAATGCAAATCGTGGTTGCCGTATTCGCTTCTGTCCCTTCTTCTTAATCTTACTCCTGCACACCAAAATCACCTACAATTATCAACATTTAAGTAAAGTAGTGAAAAATGGAGAAATATATATATTTCTTTTGGGAGCATATAAACCGGGAAATACTAAAAAAAACATATATACATGATTAAATCAACATCTCTCAAAATACAAAAAACGCAATGACAAAAATAATATTAAGGAAGAGACATTTATTTGGATAAGTAGATATGAAACGTGTGATCGAAGGAAACCAATAAAAGAGCACAAGATGAAAGAGAAAACTAGCTAAATTATATATAATACATGAACACAAGCCATGATAAACTAACACTATATAGCGTCTTATTAACAAAGCTTAGAATCCTATATAACACCCCATAATCTTAATCACTATAAAAAATACACTCAATCCAAAAATTTCACATTTATTCAAATTTTAGTAGGACAATATTTTTAATACTATAAGAGTATTATTTTTATACATTTAAAAAATAAATAAAAGGTTATGTCTTGGAAGAGTAAAAATAAAAAAGAACATTTTTTGTACGGAACACTTTTTTATATATTTTATTACATATATCAGACTGAAACATATCAGTCTCCAGTTTACTTAAATAGCTAGGTAACAGGTAATGGTAATTGTGATAAGTAAAAAGCTGTTAGAAGTTTCAACATATATTACAACACTAATGTATACAGTATACATGTTAAAAGAGTGAAAACTATATATCATCAACCTAAAACTAAACTGTAAAATAAGAATCGAATAACCCGGAGAAATATATCACCCACGTAATTAATCATAATTAGGTATTTTAGCAAAATGGGTAGAGAAATAAAAAATAAAAATAAATTTGGTCATGGACCACAAGATAAATGAAGTTCAAAAAACAAACTTATAGTAAAAGCATTAATTATGTCATATTGTCATGCAAGTTACGGACAAAAACCACATTTAATCATGTTATGGATGTAAAGACGCACTCATTTGCCATGGGATGAACTTGAAACTACGACAACCATCATCACATTTGAATTAAAATTAAAAAAAGGAAGACACCCTCAATTATTTATATAGAAATTTGAATTATTGATATCTTATTAGACTTTAGTATCTTGAATTTGAAAAGTAATGCATAAAAAAGTTGCGAAGTTTTAGTATATTGTGCCTTTCTTTCACCATATTCTCACTTCTCTGGCACATTCATGTAATTTTCTAAAAAGATTGAAAGTTAAAAAAAAAAAAAAAAAAAGTTTATTCCTCAATGGGTGAAAACTGAAAAGCTTCCCGCCGCCATTGCGGCGGATTTTAGGAATCAAAAGTAAATAACCAACACATCCTCTTATTTGCTTAAATTCACTTCCAAACGCCACTATTTTCTAATAAATTAGGAAACTACCTCGCTTTACCCAACCTGTACGGACTGTACGGACTGTAAAAGTGCACTATCTCACTCTCCATTGATGAAATATAAGAATGCAGAAACTATAATTCAAAACGTTTTCTGAAAATTTCATCTGACGTTGATACCATGGTTTTCACAAAAAAAAAAAAACTAATTACGAATTAGGCCAATATTCATTTCATCATATCATATCATTGTGGTGTGGAACCGACTCACGGTTTCTCAGACGGTGGTTTGCCGCCGGAATCCGTATATTTATCTGGCTGATCCTCACTGGAGCTTGAAGAGACCGACGGATTATTCGATGTTGTCGTTACTGATGATGATCCATCGCGAACAGATGCCGACGCCGGCTCTGAGATTCCCACAGTACCGGCACCGCAAGTAACACCACCACCGGTACTACTTCCCGCCAAATCGGACCTCTCATCGGCAACGATCAGGTCTAAGTCCCCGTATCTATCCCGGTTCGATACGTCTTGTTGGAAATTCCAACCAAACTCGCGGAGTATGTTGCTCTCTCTATCACCAGGGAAGAAGTAAACGCCGTCAGCGAGTGGTGACCAGCTCGAATCGGTGCCAAACTCGGATGCTGGATCGAACTTGTCTTTGTCATCCATGAAAGTTACAACAGTAAAGTAAAATGATCAGCCACTGAACGATTTGAATTCGTAGCTTCGTAGAGAAGATTGTAATTGTTCCAAATTCAAATTAATACAAAGACGCAGAGAGAGAAAGTAGGGAGAGAGCTAGGGTTCTTGAGGTTGAACTCGTTGTGAAATGGAAAGGACGCGTAGTTCTGGAAAAGTTGTGTTCATGAATAAACAGTTGAAGAGGGGAAAATAAAAAGAAAAGAGATAAGTTAGAAAAATCGCCGTCAAAACTGGGAGTAGAAATACGGGAGGCTGACATTTAAGGGAGTTGAAGGAGAGAAGAAGTGGCCCCCACGCGCATGAATTTATGTGTGTAAGATACCTTACCGGCATTTGAGAAGTCTCTCTCTAAATTTCTTTCTCCCTCCATCTCTTTCCCCTATCTCTCATATACTACAAATTTATATATAGGCATTTTAACTAGCACAACAATTTCTTATTAATTATAGTTTCATAAACTCTATTTATTAATAAGATGAATTCTGAAATTATATAAATTCGGGTGTATTTTTACAGTTAAGTTATTTATTTTTTAAATAATTTTGTAATGTATCATAATATAAATAGTTTTTTTTATCTAAATAATATAAATAATTTGAGTTCAAAAATAAATATAAATTTACGCGATATTAATATTTGTATAAAGAATAATATAACATCTCTTCTTTCTTTTTTCAGGAAAAAAACCTACATGAAAATAAGCGAAGTTAACTTATCATTATTATCAACTTAATAAGTTAATAAGAGGCTTTATTGAGAGTATCATTTATAGGTTAGATAAAAGATTTATTCTCAATACCATAAACTCATACATACAACACCCATCAAAATAACAATTAACCTATCTATATCTCATATTACATCTATATAAATGGTCAGATAATATTTTTTTTATTTGGTTTTATATTCAGTATTTCTTTATTTTTACAATTTTTTTTGTGTTATTATTTTTTTCTCGATAATTTTTTTTTAATTTATTAAGTGAAGTTGTACTACTTTAATTTTATTGATCTTTCTTTTAACAAAATAGCAAATAGCTTTATTTTTTAAAAAAAATATTTATATATTGAATAGTTTCTCTAAACCATGCTACTTGCAATTAAATTTGAGGAAAAATGATGATTCTCTCTTGTGAACAAGGTTCATCTTCATTTTAAAGTAAGAACGATCAAATCATACAAAGTGTTGGATTTTAAAAAACAATGGTAGTAAATGTCAATCTAAAAAATAAACTAAATGTTTGATGATTTTGTGAACTTTACTTGGTTTGACAATGAGACTGGTATATAATAACCAATAAAGATAGTCAATTTTGTGGGAAGTAGCTTCACCCGGAACAAATAGAATTAGATTATGATTATGCATAATTTATATATAACAATGTGTTAGATATCTCTTAGTAGATTATCTCATAATTATTTAAATATTTCACATCGTTAGATTCACGTAAAATCCTATACTGAAACAATGATTAAATGCTAGAAGTTATCAAGAAATAATTTATTTCAAAAACTTAATGTATTTAACAAAATTTTAACAATATTTATACATATTTATCACGAGTTACTTACTATGGTTTGAATATAAGATTTCTATTTGTAATACCATGATAAATTTTGTTGAAAAATGATAACTCTTCTAAAAATTTAAGATACTAAGAGAAGAGTCAATAATATTTTTATATATATACTATTATCTTATAAATGTTTATTCTAAGTAAAATGTAGATTAAACACTTAAAATTTAATAATTAAGGATATTAAGGTATAAATATAAAACCTCAAACTTTGATACCATTTATATATTAGAAGTTAGTTAGTTATCAACTCTCTACTAACTTAAATTATTGTGAGAATAATCAACAATTAATATTCTTATGCATTATATTACTCTACCTATGTATTAACTCTATATATTAAACTAACATTTAAAATTCAACAATTATAATTATTAGGTCTGAATACATGATTTCTAACTCTGGTATATCATGTTAAAAATAATTTGTAAATCAACACTTGTACAAGTTTAAGTTATCAAGACAAAAATAAAAATAAAAAATTTTTATACATTCCATCACTTTATTTATATATTTTATTTAAAAATTATTATTTATTGTTTAATATTGAAATGTAAAATTAACATAAAAAAGTTTTTTGAGAAGTACTTACCACGTAGTAATCAGTTAAAATAACCATTATTTTTCTTTCTTTTTTTGATTGTATATTATTTTTATGTGATTCAAACTTTTAATTTAAAATTAAAATTAAAATAATTTTTAATATTAGACTATTAAATAAATCACAATTGATGAATATATATATATATATAATATAAAATTTAAGATATTGTATAGTATGTTTTTAAATTTTATTACAATGCATTGTTGGGCTTGGGACAACAATTTAATATCGATGTCATTGGGCTTTACTGGCTCTCTCAGTTTAATTTATACATTTACCTCCAAATATAAAATACATGTACAAATTAATCATTCAAGCGAAAGAGAAGAGAGAGAGAGAGAGAGAGAGAGAAAAACAGTCACGTCTTTCTCGTGTCTTTCAAATATTACAACATAGTATCTACGTAAACAAAGTAGATATAATTTTATTATACATAAAAATTAAATACAATATAATTATTTCTTTTAAATAAAATTATTTAATTGATAAGGAAAGAGTATATAGTAAAAAAATTATGTTAAAAATGTATCTACTAAAAATAGGTGACGTACAGATTCAGAGAATTTGTTGAAAACTGGACAAATAACTTAAAAGTGAAATTTTTTTGTTCAATTATTTGTTACTGATGACACACTAAAGTTACGGAACAAACTGAAGAAAAGATATCTTAGCTAGCCTTAATGATTGATCACTTCAACCTAAAAAAATTTTATGGGATAGACTTATACGTCGTCCACTTTTAACCAATTTAAATTCTGATAACATATGAATTTTTTTTATAACATATTACAAGTAAATAAGTTATTCGATATTATAAAATTAATCTGAAAGTCTAATATTATTTATTAATCAATATAAAATAATCTCTTTATATGTTAATATTACAATCAATATATCGAGTAATTTTCTCAAAATTTTAAGGTGATGTGGCATTTTGAATTACCTGCATCATCAAGATAAAGATAAAGATAAAGATAAGAAAGAATTAAGGGTGCATGAGGAGGAGTATTAATTAATCTTTTGCTTAGACTCGATCGGGTATGTATATTTTGCGTGATGGTAAATAAAGCCGTAAGGTGTTTGTTACCTTTTTTCATTTGCCGATTTTTCCTCTATTGCCAAAACCAAATTTTCATATTTCCTTCCATATTTAGCTTAATATTTATAACATGTAGATTTCATCTTTCTAGTATATATATATATATTTTTAAAATAACAATACTCATACCATTGTTGACTTCAACAAAATCATTTACATATATCTACACAAACTGCTATTAAATTGCGGCTATTTTGTTTGCAATCACCTTGTCTTTAATCCCTCTCTTTTGCTTCTTGACCTTTCTCTCTCTCTCTCTCTCATCTGGTTATGTTTTTCTACTTGAATACTTTTTATATATAAGGATAAATATATAATAACCGTAATTTTAATATCTTAAATTTTGAGAAAAAAATATTTTCTAACAACTTTAAATATAATATTAGAGTTAGATGTTCTGCATTTAAGTCTTAACTAACATAAATAGTTAAATTAAAGTGTTTAACGTAAATAATGTATAGAGGTAATATTTGTATGAAAATGATAAATATATAATTAACTTTCTTTCCAATAGTTTAAACTTTTAAAATAGTAAATTTTATGAAAGAATTTTACAAGTTTTGTTATGTTCTAATATTTTTTTTCAAAGAATAAAAATACTTGCAAATATTATCCTTTGTCCATTTTTTGAAATTAGAAACCTAAAAAAAAAATTCTTTTAACAATTAAAATTACTAAATAAATTATACCTCAAATCTAAGAAATTAAACTGATATGTAACTTGTTGTTCCCCTAAAATAAAGTCACATACCTGTTTTAGTACATATCGTAAATTTTACCAGTGTGTGCAAAGAAGGGAAAACAAAGTGATGAATTTTGAGAAGAATGGTAGTACTTAGACAACAAATTAAATGGGGTAACAATATTGTAGGTGAGGTAGTAGGATAGGTGGCCCATCATTTCAATTTATAGGTTTCAACTTTCAATTGATGCAATGCAAGCATGCAGTTTGGAAAAGCCTTCTTCTGCGTTTTAAAGCAAACTGGTCCAAACCAAAACAACCTTTTACGTGGAACTGTTATGTCCTTCCGTTACATGTATAAATAAATCTTATAACCAATAATTATGTATATTATCTCTGTGTCTTGCTTAAAGTGTTTGAGGGTTGGCTCATTAACACATGCACAACCTTTTTCTTTTACTTTTCCTTTTTCTCTATTTTTTCTTATATAAAATTATGATTAAGCTGTATAAAATTTTAAAAATTATTAAAGGATTAAATATTATTTTTTTAATATATATAATATAATTAATTATTTTATTATGTCTTTTAAAAATATTTAAAAAATAACAAAAATAACTCTCTTAAAATTTACAAGTATAAAAATCACACACTTTATATACACTTTCTACATTTTTAATATTAAAAACATTTATTACATAATTTCATTTTTAACTTTATCTAATTATATGTTGTTTAAACTATATTATGGTTATTTAAATTGATTTAATATTTAATTATGTCATTTAATTTCCGTTTAATATTATTTTATTGTTATAAGTTTTAGTAGTATTATTTATTTATTTTTATGTTTTTCCAAACTATTTTACATTGGTAAAAATTATGAGAAGTAAAAATTAAACAAACCAATTCCTTAAAGATTATTCTTGAAATGATATTTAACAAAGTTGCTTTAACCCTGAAAATAAAATTATTGTGAAAATGTTTTTACGTACAACTCCTAAGTTCTAACTTATGTTTTGTGAGAATTATTAAAAATGACATCAATAAGTAATATAAATAAGTGATATATTATTTGCTGCATTGCTAAATATAACATCTAAAAAACTATATTTATTTCTTGTAGTGATTGATTTGGGCACTGTATGAATAGCTTCATTTGTACTATTTATGCATTTAGGGAAGGGTAGTTGACAATTAAACTTAATGTTACGTGGATTAAATGCACAAATAAGTGTGCTGTATAATCTATTGGCTTTGGACACACATGTACGTTAACCACATACACAACCAGTTCTGTTGTACATTTCATAATCATAACAATATTGGAAGAATATTAATTGCACGTACATTTATATTTTATCACACAAATGCTTACATGTTAAGCATGATATTATTATTTAGAAAAAAAATTGATTTCTTTTCCTTTAATTAGTACAGAGGCACGCAAGTATTAGCACAAGGATCGGAGACGAAAGAGTATGCAAGCTCATTTCATTTTTATTATTATTAAAGATTAACAATGAATCAGAATGAAAGTATTATTTTACTTCTTTTAAATTAAAGAGATAATAATAATAATAATATAAAAAGTAACAATATTGTTACAGCTTATTTTCTTTTTATAACAACAATAAATTTATTATTAATAACTTTATCTGTCAATTTCAGTGACACTAAGTATAAATTATTTAAAGAGGTATAGATAATAGATAATTTAAGTATTTGTTATGATAATAACAAAAATTAATAATCGTATTAATGTTATTATCCAATGTAAAATAAAATAAAAATGTATGAGTTAACATAATGACTCTATGAGTTCGAAATTTTTTTGAACTTATTTAACTCATGAGTTTATATGAACATCTCACCAGTTTATTTCACATTTTTTTTGGCTTAACATTTCTTTTAAAGTTTAACATTTTTTTCCCCAGAAAAACACTCTTTTTTTACTCAATAATTAAATTTGTTTATTGATAAACAAATTTAATCATCAATTTTTTATTTAAATAATCAATCTCAAATTTTAAACAAAAAATATATATAGGCATGCTTTGGTGGTAAGTATGGGTAAAAAAAAAAAAAAAACTACCCTCAAAGTATCTCGTAAGTCACAACGATCAAAGGGATATGTGTTCTCTCAAATAAGTATCAGATCTACCAAGGTACAAAAAATATTATTTTTTGATATTTTTGTTTTAATAATTAATTAAATAAATTATACATTATCATTATGTTAAAATGAGTTCAGTTTAATTTATTTAAAAATTAGATAAATTAAACCATAATTCTATTTAAAAGAAATAAACTTAATTAAAATAAAACATCTTAACTCATTTAACACGTCTAAACCAATCAATATGAATGTATGACTATTAAATTTGAGAAATTTTTATTTCTTTTCACCATATTTCTAGAAAGTAAACAAAAATGGGAATAATTTTATTTTTTCTCATTTGTTTCTATATATAATTTATGGAAGAACAAATTTCTCAAAAACATAAGATATTTTCGTTACATGAGATAAAAGATATTTAGTGCAAAAATACCCTTACTGATGAATGTCATGTTGTTCAATTTTTTTATATTATATTTTTTCATTTTATGTGCATGGAATCCAATGATGTGAAATTAAACAATATTATTAGAAGAATTAAGTTTATTCGTCATCATCTCTTCAAAAAAATCTTAATTATCAAAAAAAATATTAACAATACTTTTATATATTTATTAATATTACATAAATATTTCTTATATACAGATAAAATATTTATAATTTAAAAATTAGTTAATTTATTGGTATTTATCAGAGAACACCTCTAATTATGTTATATTATAAGTTGTTAGAAAATAAATTTAATAATTTTAAATTAAATAATTAATTATTTAGTAATCATTTATTAATTCTCGAATATGACTTCAATAGTGCCACCCAGAATTTTCCGTAGGAATAAGTTTTCAATAGTGCCATCCATCACATATTAGTTTAATTAGTGATAATGATCGATGGTGTCACATAATCTTGAGGTTGTAAACTCACATAAATAATTTGTAAAATTTGTGTTGCGTATTGGTTTATACATGAATCATAGCGGGTCTTCTCAAGCTACCTAGCTATATCTATCTTGTAGAGCACAACTCAGCTCTTATGAAATTAATTAGTTGATCATGCCTACTAACCTATACAGCTAGCTAGGCATTTCAATAATTTTCAATATTTTTTTAAATTTAAGGACGAATATCATTAAGAGAATAGACCTTTTAAGATCTACATAATACGTCATTAGACTAAGTAACTCGAATGTGGATGAGAATTAATTAGAAGAATTGGGCCCTATTCTTTCTTATTCTAACAAAGTATTGATTACAATTATTCTATAAATCACATAAATGCATGCACATGTATGAACTAGTCTTTGCTAGAACGGTAAACAAATATTATTACAAAAATATAATCAAAATGAAAAATGATATAATTATAATTTTTATGACTTTTTATTAGCATTATTTCGTGATTTACTTAATAGTCAAAAATCATGATTTACTTATTAGTTAAACGGTAAGATTCAGTTTTTTTTCTCCTCTTTTGCACTCATTTCTTTTTCTCATTTTCTCTTTCTTTGTCTTAACCAGGTCCCTCTCCCTTTACATGCTTTGTTGGATGCTTCAATCTATGTATTTTTTTTAGTAAATTTTATTTTTAATCAATTGTGTTAGAAATTCAGTTTTAATTCAATATAATAAAGTCTAATTGAGTTAAAAATTATTCAAATTTATAAGTAGTATTTCTACTGATCGATGTGAGACTTATTTTCTTAACATTTTTCCTTATTGAACAATAGTCAATTCACTTGTGTACCGACAAGTGACGGTAAGCTTCAGGTATCCACGGTACTACCATATACTTGTTCTCTTAGGTTAAAAAATAAGATATAATTTAAAACAATAAAAACTAATTAAACTAGAAATTACTTAAATTTATAAATAATACTATTGTCGATCGTCCGGTCAATATAAGACTTATTTTCTTAAAAACTTAGATATTATTAGACAATTGTAAATTGTAGACTAAAAGGAATGTGATTTAAAATTATATACGAATGAGCAATCGTGAATGAAAAACTTCAAATCTAAAGAGAATTATAGACAAGTGAGAGGGGTGAGAGCTCTGACCACTTCTCACCCTTTGACACTGGTGCGAGGAGTACGGTGGGCAACATAAGGACATAGAGGAGAATGTGAAGGACATAGAGATGGTTTTGGTGGCACTGGTGGACTGTTTTGGAGGAGAACAAAGGTAAGTATAAGAAGGATGTTACTGGTGTTAGAAAATATTTCATCTGGAGTAGCATAATCACTTACAATTCTAAATTATATCAAATCATTTAATAAAATATATTAGGAGAAACTTGGTGCAAGGAGTCAAATATTAATTAAGCATATATTTTTTTCAGATTCATATTACGATAGACTAAATGTATTATTATGTATGATAGGATTATGGGTTCGCCAGCACTTATAAATTCAAATTGGCCCATTAAATTTATGATTTGTACGGAAAGAACGGTCTATTATAAATAGAACACGTACTACTATAATTTAGAATTTGGGTGTGGTGTATTATAAATATAACACTTAATTTCTATATTTTTTAATTAAATTATCAAAAATATCATCATTATTAAATTATTATTTAAATATCTTTTTTAATTAAAATATCCTAAATATTATAAACAAAAATTGAAAAAAATAAAAAAATAATAATTATTGATTTAAAATTTATCGATTTATAATAACTAATATAATTAGATAGTTTATTTAATTATTTATTGTATAATATTTTGTAAGATAAAATATATATATATATTTTCTTATACAATATTTTAATTAATTTTATAAATTTATTTATTAATATAAATATTTTAAAATATATGTATTAAATAAAAAATTAATTTAAAAAATAAGTAATTTATTATTTTAATATTTTATAATAATAAATTCTATAAATTTGATAAAAATTTCATAAATTTAGTGATTTTTTTTTCAAAATTTTCGTGGATAACAAAAATATATTCAACATTTTTGTAAAAAATTGCGGAAGTATCGAAGTTCTTGTGGGAGATTGTTAGTCAAAGTTATATATAGAAGTCCATCGTCGGCGGTGGTGGCGGGTCTACTTTATGGTGATGTTGGAATGCGTCCATAGCATTCCAAGCTCCTCTGTTTCTTGAATTGATATTCTATATGGCTTGATTGTACCAATTGTTAGAGGAACTTTAGGAAATTCGTTTTGGATCATAATCGAGGCATCTTGTGATTATTTGCAAATCGAATAACACCCAATGAAACGGAGGATGAGAAAGAGAAATGGTCACGTGAACCTCAAGTGACGTTCTCAATTAAGTTTCATAAGAAAATGATGGTTATATATACAATTTTTTTAAAATGGTATATATAAGGATAAATAATTTATTATTTTTATAAAAAATAATTTAATTGGTGAAAAAAAAGAATAACACTTCATATATTGAATGATTATAAAAGTTAATGGTAATTGTGTCATATATTGTAGTTCGGTAATTTTTTTTAACAATTTTAATAATTTATTGGTAGAAAAACTATTTAAGTTATATTCATGTAATTCTAAAATAACATTCACATTATTAAAAAATTAATTAAAATTTTATTTAACTTAAAATACGAATATTTAAATTTATTTCATATTTAATACTGTTTAATTTAAATTATAAATATGGTTTAATATTACTAAAAATATTATTTGTATTTTCATAATATTAAAAATGTTGTTTCGTTAATAAAGTGATTTGAGAAAGAAGAAGTTAATGATGGAGAAAAGATAAGACATGATGAGAGTATTAGAATAATATAAATAAGATGTTCACGATCTTCCAACAACTTAAGATTATTGAAGATACTAATAAATAATATGGCTAAAATTTATACAAGCTCTCCTTTGTGATTTGTCTTCACCTGCCATTCCTAGATGGAATTCACTCCGTTATCTGTGTGCAACTAAGTATCTAACGCCGTAAAAAGGAAGTACAGGTTTAGCCGTTTTGGCTTTAGATTTTCAAATCATGTTTATTTTAGAATTATGAAATAAACTTAATTAAGAAATTTCTTATTACTACATTATTAATTAACGCTCTAGCTAGCCATATGTTTGAGAAGGACATGTATTCATTTATCATTATCGTTCCATCGCTTTCGGAAGGTCCAATGCTAGCTAGGCGCTTAATTAATTAATTAGTAGTTTATTGACGAAATTAACAAATTAATTAAAAAGAACAAACCTACAACTTAAAATAATGATCTACAAGTTGCTAAGAGATAGTGCCTGTAATTTTATTGGTTTGTGAGGGATTTTAACGGGACCGGGTGGGTGGGAAGGTTCCGTTTAAATAATTTCGGAAACAATTAAATATAATAAATTGTAAATTTTAAATTTTAAATTTTAAATATAAAATATAAAATTTTAATTATACTCAAATTAATTAATTTTCTTTATTAATCTTTACCGACCAACAATTATTTTTTTCTTTTTTTAATTTTAAAAGTTTTATTTAATAGTATATAATGAAATAAACTACTAGATGTATTTTAATTAAATTTAAAGGTTAAGACGAGATTTAAAATTAAAAAAATATTAATAGAAAAAAATCAACATAACATCCACTACGTAATTAATTAGACTCAAGTAAAAAAAAAAATCATACAAATTGTTACTGTAATGAGATTAAATGTGCACAATGCCTATGCTTTTATAGCAAAAATGGCACGATGAGTAGTGTTTCTATTTATTTGTGAGCGAGTTCGCACGAATATTATGACAAACTCAGAAAAAAAAAACGAATTTTATTTCAAGAAAAATATCTGCATAAGAAAGAACATATGTATATATATTCTTACACCTTTTTTTCAATATTTATATAATGATAGTACATAACTATGCTAAATGTAAAAGATGGAAAAAAAAGTCATAAAATATTATTCAAAATTTTATGCAGAGTATAATATAAATATAACTATTGATTTTACATGCATGATAATAACTAGAAAAAATGAAATATACTGATTTTTGCTCGGATTTATCGTACAGATGCTTACACTCATGTTATTTGTATACAATTTTTAATTTTAAAATAAATAATATTTATATAAAATTATTTTATCACATAACATAATATAATTAGTATAATTGGAAATTTATGAATTGATGTGTATTTTTATTTATTTGTATCTAGCTATATATCATCCAAACTTTAAAGAAAATCCTACAAACAAGTTACATCAGATTCAGTACATCTAAAATAAAAAGATTAAAAGTAATCTTACCAAAAGACACCCTCTATGAATTAATGTGTATATCATTAATACCATATTGTATATTTTCACGTTTCACTTGGCCGCATAAGGTTCCTATCAAGACGTCAAGTAATAATGGTCCTCGTGACGTTGAACTATAGTGTCCACATGAAACTCATATAAAAAGATCATCAGATGCGTGTTTTTTTTCTTTCTTTTTTTGACAGGAAGATGCTGTTTATTTTACTTGTTTGTAATTCGATCAAATCAAAAAAAGGATTATTCGTCGTTCATCGGAGAAATTCTAATTACACCGACGGTGAATAGTCTCGAGTTTTGTTTTGTCTCTGTTTATTAAGTGAATATATATTAAAAATTATATAACAGTATATCAAGAATATCTTATACATAAAACAAACGGGATGATTAACAAAGTTCTAAAATTCCTAGTTTTTTTCTTCCAAGATAACCCCAAAAATTTATTTTTATAAAAGTGAGATGATCCCAAAAATGAAGTAAAAGGATTCAAGTCACATATTTAATTTTTAGTGTGTCGTAACAATTTAGAGTATGACACATTTTACAACTTTAATTTGTTTTTACTAATATTTCATGACACTAGCTCACTTCTCCATATGTATTTTTCAATTATTAGTGATACTTTGCAATGGCATATATACCTAAATGACATACAAAAAATCAAAACTAATTACAAAAAAGGTTGCATTCGGCCATATTGAGCAAATTAGTTTAAATTTGAATAAATTGACACAAATTTATAGATTGATGAATAAATTCGATCCATTGCCACCTAGGGTTTGTTTGTTTTTAGTTATTAAACGTTGTAAAAGAAATTCTGATAAAAAAAATGAAGAAAAATTTAAAATTGCTAAACTGTTTAATTACTTATTCGTAAAGCCTTTTTTTTTTAAAAAAAAGATTGTATTTTTATGAAAATACTTTTAACAAAAATACAAACAAACACTCTAAACAGCTCAGAAGGAGCATATTGTTGCTCATGTAACAATTTTAAGCTTTTATTAATAATAAGCTCAATTTGACTTAAAATTGTAAATTTTTGTAAGTTACTTTCTAATACAATGGTAAAAACTTGACACTCCATTAGAGAATTTTAATCTAATTCTATCTCAAAATTCAAATTATAAATATGTGGAACAGATAAATGATGCTTAACTATGTTAAATTTTAACACTTATAAAATACTTATTCCTCTCATTTCTTTCTTTTAGTACTTGTCCAATTTTTTTATATTATAATCATTTATATATTTAAAATATAATCAAAAATTTTATAATATTTCACTTAATCAATTTTACAATCATAAAATTAAAGTGATCATTCAACTAAGTCTCTTGACCACACCTAAAATTGGACAAAGAGAGTGTTGCAGTTGACAAATTCAAAGCTAATTTGAATTGATCCTAAATAGTTTTTGGCATAATTTTAGTTTGATATTGCTTTGAGTTTTTCATAGTTTTTGTTTAACCTTCGCTTTCAAGAAATGACGTACAAATAGTAAACCTTGTCCTACATTATTTTAGATGCTTCACAGCTTTCGTGGGTTTTCAATAATTTCTAAATTGATATTATTTCATTCAAATGACAATCACTATAATAATGATAATTTATATTTTATCTATGAATATTATATTACATAAATATATATAAGTTTAAAATAATATTAGATTAAAAAGTTATTATACTTTAAAATAATTACATGTCTTTTTAAAAAATATATATACACACTACAGGATAAAAAAAATTTAAATTTAAAAAAATATATACTTTAAATATTTTGTAGATGTAAGAATAAAAAAAACTCATCTACTACCTGGAATCATTACTTTAATTTTAAATATATCAATATTACGATACTGGATATATATTTTATAAAAATATATATATTGATAGTATTAGATGTATCTTACATAATTTTGCTTAAAATTGTAACGTAATGACTCAAAATAATTAGAGGCTAATTAATACCGACAGAACTACAGTTAAATTAGTAACAATTAGGAAGCGGGAAAACTAAAATATTCTTGGGAGAAAATAACTGATTACCAATAACTCTGAGTGTTATGATAGGTTCCATTATCTTTTTAGTCACTAAGGTGGTGTTGAAAAAGAATAATTTTATATGATATTATTAGGATACAAAAATTAATGAGATGTATAAATTTATTATAATTTTAATAACTCTTACATTTGTAATTAATATTTAATTAATTTTGAGTAATATAATAGTGTTTAAGCATTTTCCGTTGAAAAAAGGTAATTTGAGAGGAGATAAGGTTATCCAAATATGGAAACATTGAACCTTGAAGAAATTATTACCAATAGCAACTATTTTTTTATTTCTTTAATTAGTTAAAATCATCATTACACCTATCTTTAATCAAAGGAATGGCCGAAGTCATGATTCTAATTGTGCTGCCGATCCATAAAAAATGCTTTAAGTGAAAATGACATGCAAAAACTATGCAGGCAAATCCTTTATAGGAGTTTTATGGTACATTTGAATATGATTATAGAAGTAAAAAAAAAACTGTAATTTAAATAAAAGTATGTAGGGTTGGTTTCGTTCCATTTCTGTAATGATTTTAATAAAAGTCCCCATATACACTAATTTCACCAAAAAGCTCACCAACAAGCCCAAAAGCAAGCCCACATATAAGTAATAATTTTTTTTGACCAAATAGTATGTTAGTTTTTCATAAATATATAACTTATTTATATGATATACGCAATTCGTAGAATATATAAATATATATATATGTGTTAATATAATATTAATATTATGAAACTAATTTAATTACGTAGAAATTAATAGACTCCAACACGTACTTTACCACTTCTTATTACCTGATAATCTTGTCTTTACCCATATGACGTATCATAGATTCGAGCTTTGGGTAATAGCAAAGAAAAGTTAGTTTACTCTGTTTAGCAAAATGGGAAGAAAGTATTTGTATATATCTTACTAGTTGATTTTGATTCATGCTTTTACAAGCATCTCTATAGATCGTCTTCTTATCGTTGGGTGAGTTTTATATTCTCAATGTGACACTAAAAAAGAGCTATGGGTTTTGAAACTATTTTACCAGGAAATCACATTCCAAAGCATTGCATATAACTTTTTTTACTACATCATCATCATTATTGATGTTGTAGTTGTGTGAAAGCATATTACATTCTAAAATTTATAAATGTTTAATAGTGTTATTGGTTATTTTTTTAATAACTTAAGTTTTTGGGATAATTAATTTTTCAATAACTTTTAATATTATAGTTTAATCGTAATTTTTATATTCAAATCCTAATAACACAATTGTTGAATTTTCAATTTTTAGGTAAGTTATATGGATATTCTTATAAGAGCTTAGGTTTTTAAGGAAATTTATTTTCTAGTAACTTCTAACAAACAATTCTATCAATCCCATTATAAATATATAGCTAGGAAATACATTATGTCTTAAAATTCTTGAACTTTATTCAAATAAATCTTTATTAAGGTAGGTTCCACAAAATAAATAAAACATTTACTTATTGTGTTGAAACTTAGATTTGAGGCCCTCTATTTATACGTTTCAGAAACTGTGCGGTTATTATGATAATAACGATAATATCTAGGGATGGAGAGCGTAACAATTATTCTGAATAATGAAAAGTAACGATCATTTTTTGAGTAAAGACGAGTAACAGTCATTTTCTGAGTTAAAACGAGTAACAGTCATTTTCTGAGTTAAAACGAGTAACAGTCATTTTCTGAGTTAAGACGAGTAACGACCATTAAACGGTTATATTTTGAGTAAAAGAAAACAACGGTTGTTTTTCTGAGAGGAAATATATATATATAACAACCATTTTCTGAGTAAAAAAGTTTTTGAAATTTTTTTCAAAAAATAAAATACCACCTCACCTCGCACACGTACTCGGTACGGCCGGTGATCGCGCGCGCGCGCGTGTTGTATCACATTTGCATAGTCCTTTCCCCTTCCACAAAAATGGGTACACCTTGAGACCTAATCCTAATCCCAATAACCAATTTTTTTACTATTTATATATTTTTTAAGTAGTGTAAAAAGACAATGTGTGACAAACTCTACTAATGTTTTAATAAATATTCATCTTTTTCAAGGTTACACAAAATAAATAAAGCATATACTTATAAAGAAAAGGATTATCTTTTTAAATAAATAAGCATATAAAATAGCTACAATAAACAAAGCAAACCCATAATGAAATGGTTACTATATATATGGATTGATTTGATGACAAAGTCCAAGTAAGGAAAAACACTACTACAAAAAGGGGCATTAAAGTCGGTTAAAAATCGACTTTAAATTAAATAACTTAAAGTTTAAAGTCGGTTCAAGGCGTGAACCGACTTTAATTTATTTTTTTAATTTATTCATTTTCAACCTGTATTCGAGTAGAAAAAAAATCAAAATCAGTTTAGCAAATAGTTCAAATAATACAAATATTTGAAAAATAAAATATTAATTAATAACAGAAAAATTACCATAGTTTTGTTTTATTTTATTCAAGATCGTCATATTCTTCTCGATCCTTATGTTATAATACAAACCTACATATATAATACAAAAATCTATACACATAAATAATAACACATAATAACAGAAAAAATATGAATAATATTGGATCTAAAAGATTAGTTAGAGAGGAAAAAAACTCACTAACCGATGCTGGAAATGGTAGTCGTAGGTGGCCGGAAAATGAGAAAGAGTGGAGGAGAAGTGGAGGAGGAGGTTTTCAGTTTTTTAGAGTTCTAGAACGCTGAAAATAGTTTCTGTCTGAAAAAAAAAAGATTTATCCACGTGTGTAGCGTCGGTTGACGTGTCAAACTGACGCTATGTTACGTGGATAGTGTCGGTTCTAGGTGTCAACCGACGCTATGCTACGTGGATAACGTCGATTCTATACCAAACCGACTTTAAACCAATTTAAAGTCGTTTTTTTGGAAAAAACCGACTTTATGTATCGACTTAAATACCCATTTTTGTAGTAGTAAAATTTTACTTCATTTAATTATAATTTTTCCTCTCTTTGACTTAAAAAATGGGAAAGATTGTTACCTTTCTAATGAACTTGACAAGATCATCACAAAGCCCCACGAAATGGAATTCACCTAAATATGTGATTTGATCATAAATTGATGATTAACATGAATGAAGAAACTTGACCGGAACATTTTTAAAGTAATGTTTCTTACTTTACGAAGAGAAAGGGAATTAACAAAGTAGATTCCTTCGTAGTAGCTTAGCATTATTGGTAAATTGGCTTCAACAATACTTAAGCTACCTAACTATTCACCAGATGCACTTAGTGCTTCACATTTCATTTCTTCAAAGGTCTTTAACTGATTCGACAAGATTAACGGTTGATATAAAAAAAGATAGGATATATTATTATGCATGTTTAATATAGTATCCATTCAATATTTCTTCAACATTTTTTAATATAATTAGTAAGAATTTTATTAAATAAGAAGTAAAATTATAATTTAAAACAACATTTGAAGTATCAATTACATCACATATCTAGATACAATATCAAAACTAACAAATTGATGTAGCACTAAAATTTATGTGAGTGAACATATACGAACATTTAATGAAAGCTTAATATTACAACCATTTGTAATAATTAGAAGAATAATTCTTCAATACCAACAAGCCAAAGCAGTAAACTATACCAACAAACTAGAGCAACAAAAACAAACCATAAAATCACTAGAAAGGCTAGATCAAACTAGCAAACCAAACCAATCACACCACGTCAAAGTAAATCAGTAAACCAGTATTGAGTAGCAAGCTAGACCAGCCACACCACCACCCTGAACCATTAAAGAAACTTCCACCATAAAGAAGGGTTCCACCACTAAAGAAACTCTAATGCAAGATTTATTGAAAACATAAGTTGAAAAAAGGAATCTAGCAAAAGGGAAGCATTAGCGAGGGGATGAGTGAGCTTGGGGGAGAAAGGAAAATGGGTTTGAAACCGTAAATCTATTTGAGTTAAAACGACTCTCAAAATAGTGCAATGTTGGTTTAATTTTTCTTCAACGTTATTAGCATAAAAAAATAAATCTTTAAATTTTTTAATTGCATGCACACATGTTAAAGACTAAAAATTTACTATAAAACTATATAAAATAATATTTTAAAAATTTATAATAATAATAATAATACGATTGAATTTAACAAAATTTAATATTAAATAAATTTAAATGATTGTAACTCAACCTAATTTTCATCTAATTTGATGAAATTTAAGATGAAATGATGAATTGAGTTTATTTATAATATCAAAATATATGAGTTAAATATAAATAGTATTATTTTATGATTATAAATTTTAAAATTTTATTTTATTTTATTTTTTTTCAAATTTATTAAGGTTAAAAAAAACTTGTAATTTTTTCCTTATTAAACTAGGATGGAATTGATTGTGTCCATGTTTTGGCATTTGTTTTACGCCGGTACATTCTTTTTAATTTTTGACATCTACAGTCAATTTAAACTCATTAGCCATTTTGAACATATCGTTAAAAATGAAATTTATCTTAATGTAGTTAAAATTTTAAAAATAGAGTCCACCAAAAAAAGTATATCATGATTTCTAGGACGTTTATACTTTTAGACACGTGATTAAAAAAATGTAAACATATGTTAAAAGAAAAAAAAGAAAAAGTATAGTGAGGAGATCAAACACTCTTAAACTGCTCAACCAATATTTCGTATGGTTTTCTTTTCGTTTTGGACTGAATTAATGGTACTAATCTTGATCCTTTTAGCCATATTACTTTACATCAAGTAATGGGATCGGAAATAAAAAGGGTTTTCAAATTTAATTCATTAACCTATTATTTTTTAGAGGGAATTTATTTTTTTTATTTTAAATATATCCTTTTTTATCTTTAAAATTTATGACTATAAAAATATAATCTTTTTATATTTATTTTATACATTTTTAATATTAGAAATATAATAATATTATAAATTAAACGTTTTTTAATTAGACGCTATTTAAATTAATTTTTTTTAATTTAATACAGTTTAAATATATTAAATATTAAATATCATTAAATTAAATTATTTTTAATATTATTAGGATATATTTTTATTGTTATAAGTTTTAATTTATCTAAAAAATAATAATAAAATATCACTCCCTCTATCAATTCAATATACCCAACTTGGGTTCATACGTCATCCAATTATTTTACAGTAAATTAGTTTACAAAACTAATTATAACATTAAAGATTAAAATTGTGCATATTTTAATTGAACTGATTAAATTGAGGCTAAGTTAAATAATGCCGGATATAAAAAACTAAAGCATTAACTATTTATTTAGAGAATGGCTAGTTTCAATGAAGATTTGACTTTATTAAAAATATTATATTATATTTGTAACATTTAGATAACATTTTTAGAAAGTTTAATTTATTAGTAGACTTAATTTTTTATCTACAATAATTATTCTTTTTTATTTATTACTTTTTAAACATTTTATTTTATTCTCTCGGGGGAGATTTTTCTTTTGTCATATTTACATGTGTGAGAATTGTTAGTGTTTGCTCCATACCATAACTATGTATACTATTATATATAATAAATAAATTATAGCTTAACATATCATTTGAAATTATCATAATTTTTAAAAATATTAATTAAAAGTATATGTCTTGTATGTAAAGAGTAAATTTCTTTAATTTAAATAACATATTTTAAATTAAAAATAAATAAATTTTGTAAGCTTCTAAATTAATTTGGAAAGTAAATTTATTATGAAACACAATGTTTTTGAGTAATTTGTCTTATTTGATAAGAATTTTGATTTATGATTTATATTTATAATTAAATAATTGGTTTTGTAATCTATGATTTTTTGTGAAAATAATCATCGATATATCATTTTTATTTTGTGATTTAAAAAAAATCAAAAATTACTTATAAATTATTTAGTACTACTTTATATTTTTTTATTTTTTTCAAAAACTTAAAAAATAAAGATTTTTTTTTATTATTTACAAGTTTTATATTTTTAATAATTTTCTTCAAATATTTATAAATAAAAAAGTCGTAAAAATTAATTTATTCTCTAAAAAAAATATTTGGTGAGAATGAAAAACTATAAATCAAAAAACTTATTTAAAAATTTTATGTTTAAAGATTTATGAATCATCATATATTTTGATAGTGATTCTTTAAAAAAGTGAAAAACAAAATCTAAAATCATTACTAAAAATACTTGATGAAAAATTACTTGAAAAAATTAAAATTGTTATTAAAAATCTCTTATAATTTCATAATTGCAAAACTCTTTTTTTAATTTAATGTTAAATTCATTAGTATATTATACACTCTTTAATATTATATAGGTATCTTTATTAAGATTCTTATCATAAATTTAAAATAAAAAATAAAAAATAAATATATTTCATTACTTTAAAGTATGAAGATATTTTTATTTAAAATTATTTTGAATATAATTTAAATTTATATATATACAGTATAATATAGAAAATAATGTTTTTGTTCTTAACGTTGGCTATAAATTACCGATCAGGGCCCAATGAAATAATAGCTAGTGTTTGCTAATGTGGGCCAAAAAGTACAGGTCAGTAATTCTCATCTACATTCAACCTTTTTTTCCACCCCTCTCCCTTCCGTCCTAAGTAGCTCTATTTTTTTTATAAATTAATTAATTATTTTATTTAATTATATGAGATAAGTCCATACATTAAATTTTATTTTTAATTTCTCAAAAAAAAAAATATGTTGTCCACTATAATTTTTTTTATAACTAAAATATTTAATATTTTTAAGGAGAATTAAGAAACTATACAATAAGTATGTCATATATAATACGAAGTAAATTTTTTAACTAATAATAACTTATCTTAAAATTTATAATTTTATATTAAATTAATTAATAAAAGTACGAAAAATCTTCATTGACTTGTTCTAATAAATTGAAATCAAGATTAAACCCATCATATATATATATAACACTCGTAATTAATTATATTATCAAATCTTGAACAACGATACTACCAATAATACAAGAATCACCTGACCCCATCATAGTACATGTAATATATAATATGCAAAGATAATATTAGATGTATATTTTACATACAAACATAGATACAAATGTATTACATAGAAAAAAAAAAGTGAATGTAATAGTTTACATATAAATACGTAGATGAATGTAATAACTTATATACAAAAGATATAATAGGTTACACCAAATAGGTAGTTGATGATGATCATTGTAATTAGAGTAGACATAATAAGTTACATGCAAATATATTTGTACATATAATATGTTAAATTTAAATATATAGTAATCCTTTTATTAAGATTCTTAGATTAATTTTTTTTAAATTTTAAAGTTAAATATAAAGGCAAAATATATCATTACTTTTACAGTATAATGATATTTTATTCAAAATTAGTTTAATTATAATATAATATTGTATAATATAGATATAGATAATATAGAAAATAGTGGTCTTATTTTTGGATCAATTTAATCTTGTAATTTTACTTAATTAGCATATTAGTCCTATAACTATTAGGATATATCAATTTAATTATGAAATTTGTGTTTGAGTCAAATTAGTTTCTTTTTTTTTAAATGATATTTTTGAAAAGATAAAATTAATTTTTCTTAAAAAAATGTTTCATTTAATCTAGAAGATAAAGATACTATAAATAGGCTTAGAAACCAATTGAGAGATAGAGGAAGAGAGAATAGCGAGAGAGAGAGAGAGCAATATTGACATTTGTTTTCTTCAAATACTAACACTGGGTATGTAAATTTTAGTTGATTCGATTTTAAATTAAAATACATAATCTAATTTAATCGACTCTTAAAAAGTAAAAATTAAATCAAAAAAATTAAATATATAAAATCTATCCAAAGTGAACTAAATAATTTGAGTTGATTTTGGTTGTTTTTATTGGTTTTTGATTTGTTTTAGACTATAGCTAACACTTTGAATTTTTAAATTGAAAAAATATAAATAATCTAAAAAAGTAAATAAAAAGAAAAAAAAAATTAAATATAATAAAATTATTATATATACATGTGTCAGTTAGATTTTGATTAATTTTTGAAATTAAAAACAGAATCAATTCAAATTCATTGGTTTTTCAAAAATTTAATACCAAATCAACCCAAAAATTCATTAAAATAAAAAAAATTAGGTTGATTTGGTTAAAATAAATTTTGCACACCATTAATATAAACTAAAGAAGAGAGATAAGCTCCAGAGAAAAATAGGAAGGAGATATAATTTTTTGTTTTAAATAAAAAGAATTGAGAATTTTTTTTTATTTTTTCTGAAAATATATTTAAAAAAAAAATTAAACTAATTTAATAACGCAAATATAGAATTGTGGGCTAAAACTACAGGTCCATAATTCTCATCGTTATTTAACACTCCAAAATCCTAATAAAACAAAAAAAATCCCAAAACCTAAATTAGAAAAATAAAAGTTGAGAACAAAGTTAATGAAGAGCAAAACAAATTTAAAAAGTCAAGAGAACACCAACGGTCTAAAGGTGGACTCCGACCTGGGAGGGTCAAAGTCAGAACTACATACTTCTCTGTCTTTCCGTAGCACCTCCTATTTGTGTATGAATAATTTTGTACTACAATTTTTTCTCATATCCGAATATAGATAAGACAAATTCTCAAATATAAACATCATTTCTTCTTTTTCAAACTCTATTCCTTTTATGTTTCAAACGCAAACCAAATTTCTTTTTCTGTTGTTTTGTGTGTGAAATTATTGGCCTTTATTCTTTTCAAATTTTTGGATAATTTCTCATTTATCAGATTAATGTAAGTTTTTTCTTGATTCTTGGTTGTTATCTTTTCCTTTCTTCTTGAGTAATTTCTTAGTTTCTATTTAGATTTGTAATTTTTTTTCTTGAAAATAAACAAGAAACTTTATAAGCCCTAATCCTCAATATATAGTTAATTATATGAGAATCTAACAACACTACTTTAACCCGGTTAGATTTGAACATTAAATCTTAATGAAAAGAGTAATAAATGATATATTTGTATCACTTATATTAATTTAATGACATTATTGTCACGAATAAAAGATATATAATATGTTTACAACTTTTATAATAATCTAATTATATATTTGTTAGTTTATCCAATATTTTTATTTCTTATTATAAGTTTTAACTTGCTTTAAATTTATTACCTTAAGTTTTTTCGTATCAATTTGTTACATTATGATGTTATTTCTATATTAATAAAATATTTTAGTTGATATTTACTTTAAATCTTGACGTGATAAGCTATTTTTATCAATTGAATTATAAAGTTATAATTTTTTTGTTGAATTGAGAGAATGATTGGTATTTCATGATATCTTTATCACTTATTTTATTTAAATTTAACGTAAATATCAACTAAAATACTTAATTAATTTAAAATTGAATATATAAAGTATTAAATTGAAAAACATATAAGAATAAAACTTAAATTGGTAAGTTAAAAATAAAAATAAAAATAGTAGGAAATAAAATGTTTGTTATACGTACTATGTTTTATATGTAATTTCTGACGAGTGTTTGTTCAATATATCTGTGCTTCTAGGCACTATTTTTGATTTTGCATCATTTCTTTGATATAGAGGTCTAAAAGTTGAAAACTTTCTTCTTGGTCTGTTCAATTGTTTGTTTGTATTCAAAATGTTTGGGTTTCTAAAGAATAAGCAAAAGTCTGAGGACCAAGCATATAGTGCTTCTTCTAGTCCCAATTCAAATACAGAAGACATTAAGCGACCAAGAAGAACTTCTTCCGAACCTATGCTTGTGACATCAGAATTAGATGACACTGGTGGTAAAAATAAAAGAGGGGCTTCCACTTGACCCTCTTCGGCACCAAGAGGCCGATCCAGCAAAGATGATTCAATGAATTTGGAGGGTTAGATAACCAAACTATGGAAAATTAGAGACTTATGCTATAAATAAGGCTAAGGAAACAACTAGTAGTGTAAATAACTGCCTAAGGATTGTTGAAAATATCAGAGAGGATGCTAACAGGACTCTTGACATGTTAATAGGACTCATAATTATTAGGTTTTACTCTTATTTGGAAGAGTACAAATGACTTAAAAACACATAGAATAAGAAAAGATAATTGTTATTAATAAACCTATTTAGAATTTTATGTTTTCTTTTCCTTTCAAATTCTGTAATTTTTATTGAGATAAACAAGGTTTTTATAGAACCAAAATTTCATCATTCTTTTCGAATTATATGAAGTTTTTGATTTTTTTTTTCTTCTTCTTTCAGCACCACCCACCCACCATTATTTTTTCATTTTGGTGGCCCACATAGTTGGATCAACCACATGTAAATATTTTGAGTGATATGTTGATATTAAGGGTGTTCATGGTCCGGTCCGATTATCAGACCGTTCATATTAATCGGACCGGACCGGATCAAACCGTTTGAAACAATTTTAAGAAATAAAAATCGAACTGGACCGTTTGATTTATAAAACGGTTTGGTCAGATTTTTTTATAATTTAATGAAAAATAATGTGAAAATTTTAATATATTATTAAACTGGTTCGATCCGGTTCGAACGGTTTAAAATTAATATAAACCGAACTAGATCGTTTGATTAGTAAAACCGTTCGGTTTAGTCCGATCCGACTTATGAACAACCCTAGTTGCTATTAAATGAGAAGACATTGAGGCTAACTAAATCATTAGAAATACCTGAGTTGAAATCTAGTGGATGCTTTTAAACCAATCAATGTCGCTCCTAATTCCTTTATATGTTGCTAGTAAGGATTTTAAGGCTGCTGCCTGTGGGGTAGATTCTAATTTAGGGTAGTGGATTAGATAATAAGATTCTTTAGGAAGTGGTTTAGAATATTAGATTTTTTTAGGTAGTGGTTTAAAATATTAGATTTTTCTATGTTGTGGTAAAGTAATTTAATTTATTTTTTTCTCACTTATTAAATAGTTGTACAAACTAGCCAATGATTTTTTAATGAGAATTTCATTATAATTTTTTTATGCTTTGTTTAAAGGCTTTATATATATATATATATATATAAAATCTTGTCTGAAGCAATAATAACCATTGAAACACCTTTTAATATTTGTGACGCTAAGAGAAGACAAAACTGTAATATCAAGTGTTATACGAGCAGCTCATCATGAGCACTTACTTAGTTGTTGGAAGTTGAAACACTGTACCAAATGTCTCACATTACCTCTTGATATTACAGCAATTGTCAGTCCAGCACCCTCTCTCCGTTATTCCTTTACATACTTAAAACTCAACAATAATTCAAATAATATTTTAAATACTATTTTTTTCAATAATTTTTTTATTTTTACTATAAAAAATACCAAACTAATAATAAATATTTTATAACGATAAAATAAAACATATGTAAAAATAACTACGTAATCTTTTTACACATAGAATCTTATTAAAAACTAATTTAAAATAATAATAAAAATTTGATTTTTAAAATTTAAACAAATAATTTAAATAGTATTTATAAAAGAAAATTTATCTATATTTTAATAGAATAAAAACCTAATTTGAAGATGGATTATAAGATTTTAAATTTTAAAATTTAAATAAAGTTTAAATAATTTTTATAAAAGAAAAATAATTATGTTTTATTGAATAAAATTATAATTTAAAAATAAAATATATTATTTATGATTAATTTAATTTAAATTAGTTTAAATGTAATTAAATTTATAAAAAAAATTAAAAATATAATATATATTTAAATAAGGTATATAATATGTAACTTCATAAAATGGGTATGAAATGTAATCTCCTTATTTATCCCATCATATATTATATAATATAAATCCTGTTTTTTATTCTTCATTTTATTGTACCCATTTTTATCTCTAACATCAATAAAAATTTATCACCCTTTATTTCTACAATATATGCATGATTCATTATTCATTATCCGTTTAGTAGGTGCATTAATAAAAGAAATTTTTGGACCAGGTTCATAATAAAGACTTTTGACCTTAAATTTGGCACTAAAATTATATGGGCTAGACCAGGAGAGACTTCCTCAACCTATTGAGCTTTGGGTCAAGTCGGATCATGTTCGGTCATGAATGGCAAAACTCCCTGATTCCTCCAAGCATTATCAATAAGCCGCAAGGTATCAAAACCTTCCGGAGCTAAACTTTTTCCTCCAGTTTCAAAAGTCTTTATGAACCTAAATATGAAATAAAAAAAACTCCCATTTTTTATTATATGGATTAAATTCAAACTTAAATCCATATCATCAAATATCAAATTACGCATCAAGAGAAAAGAACGAATACTTTGCTTCTTCGAATGGGTCTTTAAGATTCAAACAAGCTTTTTATAAAGATCCTCTTTTTTATTTACCTTCTTCAAAATAAACGCTTGAACATGGACTGAAATAGAAGAAGTTTGAGACCAAGTTTTGTCCCTACTACCTATCATGGACAATCTGCTTAAACGAGCAAGGTATTTTAAACCTTTCATTCTTTGTAATATATAGAGCTTATTACAAATGGACTTGGAATGTTCGGGACACAAACATACACTGTAGAAACATGTTATGAGGTATGTACTAGAAATTAATCTTATTGTTTCAATTCTATGAAACAAGGACCAAGCAGACAAAGTTAGGCACACTTACAAGAATATCTAAAACTTAAAATATTTTATGATATGAGCTCCTACTCCCAGAATGAGAATTAATTAATAAGTAATTTTTGTTTAAGGATAAGATATTGTATGGGACTAACACTTGTATTAGGGTGAGATATTTTGGTGATGGAGGGGAAAGCAAGAATGAATTAGACGGAGGGAGGGATCAAAATTTACCAACTCAAAAGACTCGATCCTTCAAATGATTTCAGACGAATTAGGAAATGCCATACAAACCCTAACAGGCAAAGGGTAAAATTCATGAATATGAAAATTCTGCTTAAGTAGATAAATCATAATATGTAGCAAACAAAAGGAAGGCAAAATATATTCATTGCAGCTAAAATTTAATTTTTACTAATTTTTTGTAACTAGATTTGGAAAGTTCATCTATCATGTGAAGGTGCAAAAGAAATTACAGAGAATACAGACAGCAAGGTACCTGTGATTACTGCACCAGATACGAAGAAGATCTTGACCACCCCCTCACTTTAAGAACTCCAACTTTTGCTGATGAGCAATCAAGTAAAACAAGCAGTAATAAACCAGCTGAAAGTTCAACACCAAAGCCTAATTTGCCTCCCGGTACTGTAAAACCTCCACCCACACCTGCTCAGCCAACTGTCATTAAACCTGCACCTCCTCAAACCAAAACCAAAAGGCAGAGTTCAACAAAACCTAGAACGGCAAAATCAAATGCAGATATCTGGGAAGAAAATGAAATAGAAAAAAAAACAGAGAAAATCTATTCATTCAAAGAGAATGCTGAAATAAAATTAACTAAAAAGTTAAGCCCTCGACCGAGTTAGTACATTATTGCCCTTCCACTAATAAACACATTTTTTTTACTTTTGAGGAACAAAATGCCACTATAAATACTTGGGAGGACAAGAAGAAAAAGAAGGCCAGACCCAATCTTGAGAAAATAGAGGTTAGAATATTTTCTTTATTATTAATTCAGGTTTATGATCAGAGAGACAGGACTGATTATGGACCAAACTGTAGAGTGAACTGGATCGCAAAAGGGCAAGAGCCTTGGAAAAGTTCAGAAGTAATATGCAATACATTGATCAGGTTGCAGGGGGTGCACGAGTTAAGGCAGAGGAATGGAAGAAGAATGAAATGTTAAAGGCCAAAGAAATGGCAATTGTAATCAGGAGGACTGGAAAAGCCCCAACATGTTGCTACTTCTGAAGTTCATCAATATATGCTCTAAATTGTTTCAGCACTAAAAAGCGGACTTTATTGGAATGAATCGTATCATTTAACATTCTGTACAAAATCTAATAGAGTTTTTATTGCATGATTTCCACTCCAAATTATATAATAGACCCTATAAAGTTTTTCAAAAACTAAATTTCCATTAATGGGCTTAAATTTTGTCCGATCAAGCACAAACCATAACGAACAGCTCATGCAGTTCCTGAACAATTGGCTGTCACTCCCAACACTTTTTTTCTTAACCACAAAAACAGGGAAATCAAAAGGGAAGATAAGAATTTACCATAATAGTTCCCGAGCTCGCAACTCAGCATCCATCCCAACCAAGCATCTTCTTGTACTCTTTCCACATTAATGTGGATGAACATACTACAGAACCATAAAATAAATTCCCAGCATAAGGAGTTTCAAGTAGAATGAAAGGATAATAATCTGCACAAAACTGATACCCAAAAGAATGTTTGGAGGTCTAAGAGCCCAGCGATTCCAGTTGACCATAAGCATGCTTTGCTCAACATATCTCAAGAAAATTGATAAAGGTTTTCACCCATCACCATCAATTAAAAGGTCGTACACAATAAATAAATACAGAAAAAAGAAAAGAAAAAAATATACAAATGAAATTTATTATATTACTAAAGATACTTGAGCAATATTCTGTGCACACTCAAGCTTGTACAATTGGCTATCAGCCGCTTCTAACCGACAACGATAGTAAAATCAATATAAAGACAGTAGCTAAAACATAGAGGCAACTAGTAAAGACATCATTGACTTCTGAAACCTCCAGCCTCCAATAAAATCCACATAAAAACTGAGATGCTTTGAGATAGTAAAAGGCAATCTATCATAAAGCAGGTCAATTCCTGATAAAAAGCACCATGGGAATGAAACAGAAATCGTAAGCAGTTGCCAAGTGTTTCTCAAGCTTTCTAATGTGTGGAACGAATCATATGTCATGAGGTTATTTCCCTGACCAACTTCTCCAATGTAGGGTGTGCAAAATACAAAACCAACAAGGAAGGAATTGCAATAAACACAGTAAGTAGGAAGTAGATGGCCAATAGGATAGCACTACCAGGTATTGCAAAGAATGAAATAAAAATAAAAATGATGAATAATGGGAACTTGGATGTATAGTGGATGAAGAAATCCAGAGACTTCTGAAGAGAAAAGTAATGTGTATTGACATTGTTGCCTCTGGCATTACCATTAAACCTTGACAGCCTAGGAGAAGTAGGAAATAACAACCTCCTTGAGCTACTGTCACTGGCTGAACTTTCAATAGCTAAACTGCTGTTTGGTGACAAATGCTGCTGATTTCTCCCACTGAAGGATGAGACAGACTTAACCCGATCACCATTCAAACTCTCGACCATCCAAATAAGGAAGAAGTTCTTGCAAGGAAACTTTAGATTCCCTTTATAAACCAATCGCAAAGATAAGTGGTGGCACCAAGGACAAAAAATGAGAAAAGGAATCTTAGTTTGTTGATTAAAGAATTTTAGAACAGCCCATTGAAGCCCCAAGACACAATTCTTGCATAGAGTATGGCCACACCATAAGACATAGGGCACATTCTCCATAACGTTGAAAGATTCCCAACAAATATGGCATTCTAGTCTCTCTTCTCTGCTGCCATTTGAACAGACTTCATCATCCGAGCACTCCAAACAAGCTTGACTTACATCTGTCAAGCTCTTCTTCTGCCCAATACTTGATATGACATTTGAAGTGAATCCCCACATCATGATAAAGTTAAAATCAAAGAAACACCTAAAATTGTATGGTTTCAGTCATCCTCATTAGGAATATGCGACTTATAGAAAAAAGATCAAGCCTCGTGAGAAACTTAATGAAAGCCAAACCTAAGTAACAAGTGTGTACTAAAAAGCTAGTCAGCTATTATGTTAAACTCAAGGTGATTGCACAGAAATCTACGTCAAAATAAAAATTAATGACTGAGCTAGGAAAAATTAATAGACAGGCAAATGGATTTTTTTTCTTTCTATTTCAGCAATAATGAATAAAGAAAGCAGATATGAAACTCTTATAGCTTCAAGTCTTAACACATCCACTACATTCCTCCTTATGAGCTGGAAAAGTTTCCTCAATAATTAAAAAGAAGAAAAAAAAAAATTAACCCAAATTAAGTACGCCCAAAGTGATCATCCCATAATTAACATATCAAATCTACAAATATGAAAATGAAATTATACCATCAAATATATCTTAGATAATCGGAAAAAAAATCAATACAAAATGAAATGAAATTCAACTATAAAATGACATGTGCTGAGAGAATTCAAAGTAAACCCCCAATAATTTATTTATTTTAAATGAAAACTAAGCGACTTATTCAAAAGCCAAATTACCTTCTACCGAATTCAAATAAGATGCACAGGAGAATTTGGAAAGAAGAGAGACAGAGCAAGAGTTCGAAGAGTAAGATCAGCTCGCTCGCCGGTTATTTCTGTCTCCCCCACGCTCCTTCTGTTATTCCCTATAAACGAACTGAATTTATATCACCAAATAAAAATAAAAAAACTGCTAATTCGATGGCTTATTAATTTATGTAACGACCGTACACAGTCTATTTTTAATTGTGATAAATGTATAATTAAAGGTTTTGTATTCAAATCTTAATAAATTAACAATTGAATTGCAATAATCTCGTGTTGCATAAAACCAGAACGATAAATATATAAAGGTTTCAAAAACTTCTAACAAGTTCAAGCAATACTCGCCAATTTTGAAAGTAGGATTGGTAATTGAACCATGACCTTCAGCTAATAATAATACCAGAGTCTTCTCAATTAATACAGACATGGCAACAACTTGTACCAACTTACACAAGTTGACTATTGTTTAAAAAATATGAAAATGGTATACTTTCTTTCCTTCGTGGTTGTATCTGTAATAAAATACAGGGTTTGCAAATTGTAATTAACAAATAAGCAAGGATTGAAAAATAGATCACATTGTTTCCATATTTTAAACATCTTAATAATAATTTGTAATATTTATTCAGTTTCCTAAAAATAGAGAGAAAATGCCAATAATTATGCATTCAGTCGTTAAACATCTTTAATTACAGAAAAAATTATAAAATTGATATCATTAAATCATGTTTTTTACTATTTTAAAATTCATATACTATTATGTGTTAATGATAAAGTATTCATTTTTTTTCACCAAATAAGACTTTAAGGCTGAGTATAATATTGTTGAAGAACCATGGACAACTACAAAATAGAGCATATAAAACATAATAAAGTTATTGTGTTGTGCACTGAAATAATAAATAGCGGTATATGAATATATTAAAGCAGTAAAATAACACATAAAATTGATGTGGTTTGGTAATTCGCCTAAATCCACGGGAGGCAGCAAATATTATTGAATTGAGTAGAAAATATACAGAATATAAATACAGATTTTCTCACTAATAATATCTCTAAGTGTTTTCCCTAAACTCATAGAAAACTCTCAAACTCACTCAGTATTTTCTCTCTTTGAGTTTGCTTATGCTCTCTCTGATTTTTGCCTTGTTCTTCAATGCATGAACTATTCCCTATTTATAGATGAAGCAAGACTCTCTTTCCCTAAATTGCGCCATAATTTAAGCCTTAAATTAGGCCACTAATTTGTTACTTTAGAGCCAATATTCAAAAATCTTCACCTTGGCGAAAAAGTTCATAACGCTGCCTCCAAATGCACCCTAGGTGCTCTAAGCTCGAGAGATGTTGATCAAGTTCAAGCAGTGTTGAAACTTGATCCATGTAACCACCTATGTAAGCATATTTACAGGGTTATCTGCAGTTCCAATTTTCTGGAGTATAACATTCTCTTCATCGACAATTTTTCGAACAAAATGAAATCGAACATCGATGTACTTAGTGCGACCATGATGAACTTGGTTCTTTTCCAAACAAATGACACTTTGGCTGTCACAGAAAACATTCACGTTCTTCTGAACAATACCCAAATCCTTGGTCAACCCAAAAAGCTAGATAGCTTCTTTGAATGCTTCTGTTACAACCATATACTATACCTTCTGCCATTGTGAACACATAACCAGTTGTAGATCAACGCTTATCCAGATCTCCAACATAGTCAAAATCCATATATTCGACTAGGTGTTTGCCTTTAGTCTTGTCTCTCTCAAACTTCAAACCAATATCCACAGTACCATAGATGTACCGTAGAATCCACTTCACTTCTTACTAGTGTCCCTTACCGAGATTATGCATGTACCGACTCACCATACTAACAGTGTGGGAAATATCAAGTCTAGTGCAAACCATTGCATACATCAAGGCACCAACAACATTTTCATATGGAACACGCTCTATTTGCTTCTTATTGGTAGTGCTAGGTGACATCAATGCACTCAACTGAAAGTGAGGAGCAAGTGGTGTACTTACTGGTTTAGTTTTTTCATTAATGTAAAACCTTTGTAGTACTTTCTTCAGATACTGAGTCTGTGTTAGACAGACTATGCTTGCAACTCTATCTCTTGTAATTTCCATCCCAAGAATTTTCTTTGCTTCTCTAAGATCTTTCATTTCAAATTATGAACTCAACAGAACCTTCAATCTGTCGATCTCCACCTTACTCTTAGATGCAATCAACATATTATCAACATATAAGAGAAAATAAATGAAGGTACCATCTTGGAGTTTCCGAAAGTATACACAGTAATCAAACTCACTACATGTGTACTTCTGCTCCCTGATGAAGCTATCAAAGTGATTGTACCATTGTCGTGGTGATTGCTTCAAACCGTAAATTGACTTACTCAACTTGCAAGCCCAATTCTCTCATCTTGGAACTTTGAAGCTATCGGGTTGAGACATGTAGATCTCTTCGTTCAAAGTACCATAGAGAAAAGCTATTTTAACATCGAGTTGAGCTAACTCGAGATCAAACTGTGCTACCAAAGCCAATAGTATCCGATTAGATGAATGCTTAACAACATATAAGAATACCTCATTGTAGTATGTTCCTTCTTTCTGAGCATAGCCTTTTGCTACCAATCTGGCTTTGTATCTGATGTTGTCTTTACTAAGAACACCTTCCTTCTTGGCATAGACCCATTTGTAGCCAATAGTTTTCTTTCCTTTGGGAAGTTAAACCAACTCCCAAGTCTGATTATGGTGTAGAGACTTCATCTCTTCATCCATTGTCATCTTTCACTTCATACTATCAACTCTTTACACGGCTTCTCTGTAAGTGCATGAGACTTCATCATCAATTACTGAAAGTGCGAATGCTACCAGGTCTGTGTATCTGGTAGGCTTCCTAATATCTCTTCTCGGTCGAGTAGTGGCAATAGATTCTGGCTGCTGATTGATAGGTGGTGATGGTGAGAGAACCTCCATCTCAATTGAGATTTCTTCTTGATCATTAATTTCATCTTCACCACGATCGGTAGTCGATGCAATCTTTTCTAGATCTTCCGGAGTCTCAAGCATCACCTTAGAAAGAGTATTTGGACTTTCATTCTCTTTCTCTGAATTTTTCTCTCTCAGCATAATAGACTCGATGAATGTAACATCTCGGCTTAAGACGATCTTCTTGGATTCACCACACCAAAGTTAAAATCCTTTAACTCTTTCCTTAAAGCCCAAGAAAACAGCTTTCTTTGCTATAAGATCCAGTTTGGATTCACTAACATGAAAATATGCAGGACATCTAAATATTTGTAATGAATCATAATCAAAAGCCGGTTATCCAAACCATACCTCTTTAGGAGTTTTCCCATCTAATGCAGTTGTAGGAAGTCTGTTGACTATATGAGTTGCATATGACAAAGCCTCAGCCCAAAATTCCTTGCTCAATTTGGATTGAGATAGCATACATCAAACTTTCTCAACCAAAGTACAATTCATTCGTTCTACAACTCCATTCTACTATGGTGTACGAGGAACACAAAAATGTCTGATTATCCCTTCATCTTAACAAACTTTGAAGAAAAGATCTGATTTGTACTCGTCACCGTTATCATATCTAAGCCTCTTAATTTTCCTACTTGTTCGAGTCTCGATCATTTTCTTCCATTTAAGAAAGATATCTAGAACTTTATCTTTGTGACTCATGGTATATATCCAGACATATCTAGATAAATCATCAATAAAAGTCACAAACCAACGTTTACCTCCAAGTGAAGAATTTTTGGAAGGTTCTCAGACATCCGTGTGAATATAATCAAGAGATCCCTTAGTACGATGAATGGTAGTGCCGAACTTGACTCTTGTTTGTTTTCTCATTACACAGTGCTCATAGAAATCAAACTTTCTAATCTTGGCATATTTCAAAAGACCTTGCTTCATTAAGCCTTGTAGAGTCTTTTCACCGACATACCCTAGGCACATGTGCCATAGGCGGAAAGAATCATTTGTTTTTTTTTTCAAAACTGCTTGAGACAACTGTTCTTCCTGTAACTGTACTCCTATCTAGGAAATACAAGTTCGCCTTCCGAGTACCCTTCATTGCTACAAATGCACCTTGTATAACTTTCAAGACTTCATTTTCCAATGTTACCTTGTAACCATCAGAATCTAGAACACCTAAAGAAATGAGGTTTTTCTTTAGGTCAGGAATATACTATACATATATAAGTCATCTGATTGTACCATCGTGTATCTTTAATCGTACTATTCCGATTCCTTTTCTCTAATAGGCATTGTTGTTGCCCATAAGCACAACTTCTCCATCGAGCTCCTCAAAACTCAAAAACCAATGTCTATTTGGACATATATGATAAGAACATCCAAAATCAAGGATCCACTTATCTGAGTAGGTTTCTGATGATGAAACTAAAAAGATTGATTCTCCATCTTCATCGGCCTTCTGTGCAACATTTGCATTTGACTTGTCATTGTTTGGGCAATCTTTCTTCCAGTGCCTTTTCTGGTGATAATAGACACACTTGTCCTTCGCAAGACGTCTTCTGGATGACTTTCCTTTGGACTTTGATCTAGATTGCCCCCTATTATTTGATCCGTTAGATTTTTTGTTGTTCGTCTTACTTCTGGCTGCCGCCAATGCTTCTGATATTGAATCTTTGTGATCATGTTGATCCTTCTTCCGGTACTCATTATTTACCAAAGTATTTGAAACATCTACGAACTTAACCTCATCTTTTCCATATAATAGGGTTATGGTTAAATGATCATTTTTTCAGGTAATGAATTCAGTAACAACAAAGTTTTATCTTCATCGATAATTTCAATATCTAAATTTTGTAGATCAGTCAAAATTTTATTGAAATTATCTAAGTGCTAAATCATAGAAGTACCTTTCTTGTACTGGAAACAGAAAAGTTTCTTCTTCAAGTAGAGTTTATTCTCAATACTTTTCGTCATGTACTTGTCCTCTAGTTTCTTCTAAAGAACTACGGCTACATTCTCTTTCATGACAAAGTACTTCTGATTTTTTCCTAAGCACAGTTGAATTGTGTCACAAGCTTGCCGTTTGACATAATTCCAATCTTCATTTGAATAATCTCTTGGCCTGGTCTCCAAGGCTATATTAGATCTTTCTCGGAATAATAGATCTAATACTTTACATTGCCACATGCCAAAGTTATTGATGTCGTCGAATTTCTACACCTCAAACTTTGTGTTGGACAACATAGTTTTTCGAGTAGAACAACTTGGTTTTCCAGAAATTCTAAGGTTAGCTTGTTCATCTTCTTCGATCTCTCTTTTATCAGCTATAAGTACAAACAGATAACAAAAATTTTACACTAACAACTTAAAACAGTGTCTTTCCAAATTTTATACTTTATTTGAAAAAATGGAGTCCACGGTTGAATCCAAAATGATCCAATTAGCTAGGAATAGGTCCGAATCAACTGAAAATAGATGAAAAATGGACAAACTCGGTTCAAATATCACTAGTGACTGAGTTGACTCAGTTGTTGGCAGCAGCACTCCAGTGGCTTCTAGCGATAATTTTTACTTTCGATTTGAGCGATTATTTCACTGTTGCGTTCGTCTCGTCGAAAGCTTCGATTTGATATATAATACTACTATATTTGACTCTGATACCAATTTGTTGTGTACAAAAGCAATAAATAACGGTATATGAATATATTAAAACGGTAAAATAACACACATAATTTACGTCGTTCGGAAATTCGCCTAGGTCCAAGGGAGACATCAGATATTATTGAACTGAGTAGGAAATATATAGAATACAGATACAGATTTTCTCACTAATAATATTTCTTAAGTGTTTCCACAAACTCATAGAAAACTCTCAAACTCACTAAGTATTTTTTCTCTTTGAGTTTGCTTATGCTCTCTCTGATTTTTTCTGATTTTTAATTTGTTCTTCAATGCATGAACTCTTTCCTATTTATAGATAAAACAAGACTCTTTTTCCCTAAATTGTGCCATAATTTAAGCCTTAAATTATGCTACTAATTTTCTTAAATTATGTCACAAATTTCCCTAGATTAAGTCAATAATTTATTATTTTTAGAGTCAATATTCAACAACTTATACATAGCTTCGCACAATTAAAATACAGGAAACAAGTAAAAAAAGATCAAAGATACACCGTCAATCTAAGGGCCAACTGTGCGTATGGAGACACCTTCAAATGACTTAAAGCGTTTTCAAATATGTTAATTTAGCAATATCCATAAGAAGTTGTTTTAAAAAATTTAAAAGTATTATTCGTGGTTTTAGTAAATTAGTAAAGTTTAAGATTCACGGGGCTAAGTAAATTGTAATTGGTAAAGGAATCATCTAATCTTGTCTCCTAATTACCAAGAAAATAACTAAGTTCACCCAAATCCTTCAGTTCTATAAGTCGACAATGAATTGTTGAAAGAATCTCCCATCACTATCAGAGATGATTATATCATCCATATAATCAAGAATGACAGTAACCCAAGTGGAAGTAAACTGTGCAAACATAAATGTGTGAGCTTGTGACTAAGTAAATTGTAAGCCAAGGAGAGTGGGATGAAACCTCTAAAACCAAGCATGTGGTGCTTACTTCAAACCATCAGGGGCTTTATGCAATTTGCATATCAAGTGAGGATCAAACGAGTCAAAAAATTCCTGTGGTTGATCCATATAGATTTCATCCTCTGATTCACCATTCAAAAAAGTTGTGTTGACATTTATTTTCATGATAACCCAATAAATGTAAGTGCTGGGGTGAGGACCACGTGCACAATTTGAGATTTAACCATTGAAGAAAACATCTCAGAGTAACCAATACCATATCTTTGCTTGTAACCTTTAGCCATCACCCAAGATTTATAATTGTCTAAAACAAATCACTCTTCAACTTAACCCTAAACAATCACTTGCAGCCTATTGTCATAAATGCGATAGGCTTGTTCAAAAACCCATTGCATTTATGACATTTACTATTCTATCACTTTCCTCATCTCTAACATCCCTTCATCCCGTCCGAGCTCAACCACCAATTTGAATTTTTTTTGTCAACTTCAAATTAGTATAGATTTTAGGCATGGTGCAAATTTTGCAACTGGAGCTTCGTCAATTAGGCCAGGAAGTTATCGTTCATTTCATCTTGATATTCAGATTACCCAATTCATGCACTTCAAATCTTGCATTACATCTCTCTTTCCCTTTCTTTCTATTTAATAGTATATCGTGAATTTATAACTGAAAAGTTCTCTATTTTTCCCCCTTTGTTAAACCAAGTACTAGTGAAAAGTCTTAACTGACAATTAACTTCTAAAGTTCTCAAATTTGGTTAATCGAGGAAAATTAAAAAACACTCTTAAAGAGCAAGCTCCCACGTATTAAGGACTTCTCAGAGGCCTAATGTATACATTTGATATTGGGCAGAATGATATTTCCTGTGCTTTTCAGGACACTACAGAGGAACAAGCCTATTCCTGATATCCTTGGATAGCTCTCCCAAGAATAAATATAAGTCATACTATTATTGTTATATTTCACAATATCTCGATCACTGTTTTTTGTTTTTTTAAAATTTCTCCGTTATTCTCTTTTCTCTTAAACCATGTTATAAAATGTTCAAAAATCCATTTTGAGGTTTGTTATCATCTAAATATGAGGGTAAGTTATTGATATTTATAATTTTGATTTTTTAGATTCCCCGTATGTGTATTAACAAGTAAACTAGTTATTGAACAAACTGATATCTTCTAAAATCCATACTCTTATCTTCTTCAAAGCCAAACTTTTCACAAATTACATAAGCCAAATACACCCACTAAACACTTATTTATTAGCTGAATACACACATTATATAAACTTCTTATGAGCAACAAAAAGGAAAATAAATCAAACATAATAAAATGCATTAATTAACTCCCATGCCTTTGAAAGTAGTTAAACATATTGATACATAATTAATAACTGAAATATAAATTATTTCTTTAAGAAGCCTTGAGCCATCTTAACATAATCCCCATATCCACCACTTTTAGACTCTTCATCAGCACCAACACCATCACCAGCACCATCACCAGCACCATGAGTACTACTCTTCTTATCAGAATCACCTAAGAACCCTTGAGCCATCTTCATATAATCACCATATCCACCACTTTTATTCTGACCATCATCACCCTGGCTCTTATAATCAGACCCTTCAAGCTTTGACTTGTTAAAATCATCAGATCCAACGGTGGTAGATGAATGAGAAGAGTGGTGATCAACATTAGTAGTACTATCACCATACTTGTGAAGATAATCCTCAGCTTGTTGAACATATTTTCCATAGCTTTTATCTTCAAGTTTACCATAATCAGAAGCAGCTTCTAGAAGATCTGCAGCTGCATCAGCTACTTTAGCTTTGTCCATCTTTTGCTTTTCAGATCCTCCACTACCAAACCCTGATTTAGCTGCTTCTGCTACTACTTTAGCACTTGCAAGAAGCTCGCTTGTTGAAGGTGGTTTGTTTTGTTTTTTGTGATGTGCTTCTTGATCTCCTTTGTAATTGGTTTGTTGTTCTTCGTATTCTTGTTCTTCATTTTTGGTTTTGTTGCTGTGTCCAAAGATCGAATCCATCTATATGGTTGGATTTTGGTAACTTTTTTTCCCTTCCTCACTAAAAAGATTGAAGACTATGACCTATGAAAATAATAGATGATGTATGTTATGAGGGTGTATGACTAATATATATAGAGAGAGTTTTTAAGTACTCTTATGAGTTTTCTAACAAAAGGGAAAGTAAGGTAAATCATTTGTCTTCTCAGTGTTGATAACGTGTCTGTTTCTCTGTCCACACATAGAAAGGAACCCCTATTTTATAATTTGATATTTTGACGCGTTTCTTTTGATTTTGCTCCATTCAAGTTTCGGATAAGGTTTTTGTTCCCCAGTTAGTGCTGTGATGTCTCATCTTTGTACACCATTCCTTTCTTTCTACACTGTATATCTATACACTTATTTATGTTGCTGTAACTATCAAATAATATATTAATATTTAATTATATATTAAAATTAAAAAAAAAAGCGATTTTAACATAATCAATTATATTTAAGCATTGTAATTGTTACAAAACATTTGAGTTGAAGACGTCTTGGTCTTTTTTTTTATAAAATATATTTAGTTTATTCTTTTTTTGTTTTTAAATGGTATGTTTTAAGCTAGGGCGGGGATCAGAGAGAGCTACAGTCCCAACATGATAAAACAAATTATTAATATATAATTTTTAATATTTTTAAAAATAAAATAATATATTTAATCCCTTATATTATCATAAAATTATTATTATTATATATAAATAAATAAAAATAAAATAATAAATATAATCTTTTGTATTTTAAAAATCATCTTATATTTATTTATTATATAAAATATAATTTTATTTATCAAGTAGTTAATCCTATGAAATATTAGTCCTAATTTGGTCTATATCAACCAAGATGTAATGATAAAAATAACATAATATTTAAAAATTTAATATTTTAAGTGAAATTAATAATACAATAATCAAATTAACCTAATTTATAAAATATAAAATCAAATTAACCTAATTTATAAAAATATAAAATTGAGGTCAAGTTTTAAGAAATTAATATTTATGAATAATTAAATTGGACTAAATTATAAATAACTTATTTTTTAATAAATTATTCAATTATTTTAGACATACTATTTTCTAGATGTAATAAGTAATTTTTTAATTATGTAAAGTTTACTAAAACATAAATATTTAATTTTTTATAAAGCATTGCAAAAATATTTTTTAAATTTAACAAATTAATTAATTAATTTTTTTATCAATAAATATCAATAGTAAAAAATATTTGAATAATGTAAATATATATATAAATATTTAAAACAAATTAACTTTCAAATAAGAAGAAATATGAGTGGCTAAAGAAATCAAAAGATTTATATTAATTTTTTAGGAATTTAATTTAAATTTAGATAAGTTTTTAATAGTTTTATATGTATTTATTTACTTATTATAGATTTATTATATTTTTTAATCATAACAAATATAATAAATAAGTAAATGCATTTTTTATTTGTTATTATTTTAAATGGGTATTTTAGTAATTTAAACAATAAATGATAAATAATTGATAGAAAAATTAATGGTATTAACGACGGTAGCTATATGTAATAATATATCTTTCCTTCGTATATTTACAGATCATTTTTCAAAACGATGGTAGTTATTTATAATAATTTATTTTATCTTCGTATAATTAGAGATTATTTTTAAAACGTTAAGAATATTTGTAAAGAAAATGCTCCAAATCTTAAAGTTATGAGTATTTTTAACAAATTTGTAGTAGGTGTAGGGATTTATTTTATATGCAAGAAAAATAATTATTTTATCATTTTTGTTTTATATATTAGAGTAAAATTGAACTTATATATGTATCTTTTTTTTTTTTTTAAATATCACTTAAAATAAAATAAAAATTAATATATATCTTTTCAACGAATAAGGGATTTTTTAAATATAATTATGATAAAAAAAAGTATTATTTTATTTTGTTTTTTGTTTTTAAAGTATACATTTGGATCTACCTCCATAATTACTAATGAAAAAGTAGTTGGTCGATGCTTAATTAATGCATTCACACAAATTGCCGATGGATGATAACAATACTGTACATATTATCCACACATGCATTACATATATTTCTTCTAAATTAAAAATCGCATCTTAAATTTTTTATATATTCAAGTAAATTTCAAGTTAGAATATCTGATATAGAATTTGATTGCATTATTATAAAACATTATTAATAAACCATAAACTGTTTCAGAAAGTAAACATACATAGATTTCTAAGCATATCATGTTTTATTTCTGATTTATTTTGAGAAATTCTCAATTCACATAAACCATTTCAGAAATTAGACATCTACTAGCTTAATTTATGTTTATTCTCTAATTCATTCTGAAATTTCTCTTATTTGCACGGAAATTTTGACATTTGCTTGGAAGCTAGTGGTTTAAGTCTTGTTTTTTTTATTCAAGTTTAATTTTGATTTTTCTCAATTTTAGTCGAGAACTAACAAAAACGAGAAATTCATTTTTATTTTCTTAGTTAGTTCTTTATATTTTTGTGCTATTTTTTTTCGTGTTTAGTAGGATTTGTCAAGCAAATAACACAAAAAGAGACATATACAAATGAGATTTTAGATAATAACATCATCAAAAATGCCGTCGTAAATCAACAAAAAATTAATGTAAATTGAGAAAAACTTAGAATGAATCAGGGAATAAACTATAAGCTTAGAAAATTATGGATGTCTACTTTCTGCTTATTATTCATTAATATTTTTTCTAGAAAAAGAAATGTTAGTTTTAGTACTAGAAAGTCATGTTAATTGAAAACTATATATGCAAATCTGCAAATTTTAAATTGTAATTGAGAATAGCTCATAATGAATCAAAAAATAAATGTTATATCCTTAGAAATTAAGCTACGGATGATTACTATCTGAAACAGTTTATTATTTACTAATATCATTTTTTAGATGAAGTTATGTTAATTTTAGTACTAAAAGGTTAGGTTGATTGAATACTTTGTAACCATAAGTACATAATTGAGGCCATAGCTATAAAGCCCTCAAAGGAAGATGTAATTCTATGCAACTGAAAGAGAAATAAAATCAATTGTAAAAAGGAATTTAAAAGGAAGAGAAGGTGTAGTCAAAAGAAGGGAAAAAACTCAAAGAAGAAACATGAATTTGAGATAAATAAATAAAAAAAGAACTGATTGAGGTTTTCTCCTTTTCCTTCTTTTTCAACATTCAATTTCTGCATTTTCCCCTTTTTTTTCTCTTCATTTTCTTCTTTTATTCTCAAAGTTTTTTTTCCCTTCTTTTGACTCCACCTCTTCCTCCTTTTTACAATTGATTTTATTTTTCTTTCCATTACATAAAATTATGTCTTCCTTTGTGAGATTTATAACTATGTTCTTAATTGTATACTTTTGGTTACAAAGTATTCAATTACCCTGACCTCTCAGTACTAAGACTAACATATATTCTTCTAGACAAATAATATTAATGAACCATAAATTATTTTAGAAAGTAAACATCTATACCTTTTTAAGCATGTAATTTTTATTTTCTGATTCATTTTGAAAATTTCTCAATTTACATTTAATATTTGTTAATTTTCACATGCAATTTTTATGATTTTATTGTCTAAAATCCCATTTTTTTCTTTTTTTTTCTCTTATTTGCATGACAAATCCAACAAAACACAAAAACAAAGTAAATAGTGCAAAAAATAAAGAACTAACTAAGAAAAGACAAGTGAATTTGATATAAAAAATACATAAATATAAGATTATCATGCACTTCATTCCCCGTCTAATCTTCTTAACATATCTAAGACTAACATATATCGATCTTCTAAAGTCTTTATCTACTCCTTTCAACTTGCCTTCTAGTTCTTTTGTTCCTAACGCTTATAACACACATGCTATGACAACAAGGTCCAAAACACGTGTTTCTAAGCCTATGAGCTACGCTTTCTCTATCCATGACACTCCAGTATCCCAAGAACTAAGCAATTATAAAGAAGTTCTTAAAGTCTTAGAATGAAAACAAGCTATGAAGCACTTATTCACAATGACACATAGGGCTAGGAATTGGTTGTGCTTCCTGACACTAAGAATGCTAATGGGTGCAAATGTGTGTTTAATAAGAATCTTAATATAGATATGACCTAGGTCAATTACAAAGCAAGGTTTGTAGCAAATGGGTTCTTACAGGTTGAAGGTGTGGACTTTTTTTAAACATTTTTACTTATGATTAAAACCATAACAATTAGAGTAGTGTTAGCTCTTGATGTGTCTAAAGGGTGACCTTTGTAAGGGTTTATTTAGACTCAAATAAGCACCACGGACTTGGTTCTCTAAGTTTAGTTATTTTTAGATTCAATTTGGTCTTATTGTAGTAAAATTTGAATTTCCGTTGGTTGTTCAAAGCACTTTTAAGGTGAATTTCGTGGTATTGGTTTACATTGATGATATTATCATCATTGGCACTCCATCATCTCTCATCACTCAGTTGCATATTACTTTTGCCTTATAGGATTTAGGACTTCTCAATTATTTTTTGGATATTAAGGTTGTGTTACATGAGGACATATTGCACTTAATCAACAATAATATATTAGGAAACTTTTTGACACGTGTGATTTGCTAGATTCAAAAGACTATGATACACATATGGCCACTAGTAAAGGGCTAAGTAAATCTAATGGTGTTGTATCGTCTCAAGCTGATGCGTCTATATAAACTGTAATTGGGGCTTGTAATATTATTCCTTTACCATACCAAACATCTCATTCTCATCCAATAAAATTTCCCAATTTATGGCTTAATCGTCATATATTCATTAGTTAGTAGTGAAGCATTTTCTTATATATCTAGAAGGCACAAGCTCTCTTTTCTTAGCATACAATGATGTTGATTGGGCCTTAGCTATTGATGATAGACAATCTATTGGTACTTATCGTGTACTTTTTGGACCAAATCTCATTTCTTGGCACACAACAATATAAAAGACTATCTCTACGTATAACATATAGTCGAAGTATCGTGCAATAGGTTATGTTACTACTGAACTGTTGTTGCTTTGCTCATTATTTTTTGAATTGCATTTGTCTGTAGTTGTTCCTCTTACATTCTATTGTAACAATCATAGTGCTCAGTGCTTGACCAAGAATCCAATTCAACATGCTCATACTAAGTATATTAAATTTGATCAACACTTTATTCATGATCAAGTTTTGCCTAACTAACTACTTCTTGAGCATGTTTCTTCTAACAATCAAGTTATTAATATTCTCACTAACGCATTTGCCTTAAGTTCAGTTCCACTTACTCAAGATCAAACTTATGTTCTTTCCAATACCACTAGTTTGAAAGGGGATGTTAAACTATGTGATATAGAGTGTGATTAATAGCTACACACACATGGCATATGAGTTCCTAAAATTTTGTTAGAGTTTGTTAACTAGCATCAATGTGTATTTATTTAGTCTAATCACTACTACAAAAATGGGTATATAAGTCGCTGTGTAAAGTCGGTTTTTGGAAAAAACCGACTTATAATGAATTTAAAGTCGGTTATTCACGTCAACCGACGCTATCCACGTGACGTAGCGTCAGTTCTCCACATCAACCGACGCTATCCACCTAATATATTCCCACTCGGCTCATTTTGTACGTAGAATCCAGTTTTCTTCCTCTCTCCTTTCCTCACTCAGAACCATTTTCTCCCAAAATCTACACCGTGCGCCACCTTCGTTCTACATTTTCGGCCACCTCCGACCACCATTTGTAACGTCATTTTGTAAGTTATATTTCTCTTCTATTTTTTTGAGCAAAATATTAAAATTTGTTTATACCCATTTTTCTGTTATTGATTTAGGTACTTAGCCAAAATCAAGGAACTATTCGTACGTTCTTGAATAGAAGTAAGGAGTCTCAATCTTTGCTAATTTTATCAGCGTCTAATTGTTTTAAAATAGGCCCATTCAACGATGGAAAATATTCCAATGTGATAAAAGAATCAGATCCTAGAATTCCAAATTATAATTTGTTAGGAACAACCTCTCAAATTGTGAATTTTTATTACCTTTTAAAAACTTATAATAAGATCTCGTCAACTAAATATTTGCAACTTGACAATTTAAAATAGACTTTTCAAGTAATTTAATATTATTTAATGGATGAAAGCGGTAGAATTTCTAATTCCGATCCATACAGCAACATCCTTTTGAATCCATTCAACTTAAAATGGCATTTTCTTCATCTTAATAATAATCATCATTATTGTGATGAAACATGCCCAATAAGTAGCCTTGGGCAGTTTCTTTGTGAAAATGTATAGATAGCCAAAAACGGACAACACCTAAAAAATATGTTTGACTTAGTTTATACAGAATGCAACTAGCTTATTATTTGATCAGTTTGTTTTATATTTTGTATAAATTTTTGATTTAGTTATGTTTTTTAGTTTGCTTGTAATAATGTTTGACTTATTGTATGTATTCAATAATATCTGAAATGTTGTGTGGGTTTGCGTGGATAAATTTATTTATATACGTATAATTAATTACTTTTTAATTACGATATAGTAACATGCTTAGAAATTAGAATCAACCGCGTGATTGGTTTTTATATATATATTCATGAAACATGTTGCTTATTTTTTAATTTGTATATAAATGGTTTTATAAAATGATTAAAATGATAACTGTTTTACATTATGTATGTTTTGATATATATTCTAATAATTAGGAAATTTATATATAATAATATATAATTAAGTAATATGTTTAATTAATGTCGTTAATAGAAAATGGACAAATCTTGGATGTCAAAGTGTAGAATTGAGCAAGACTATATTTCTGGAGTTGAAAGTTTCATGGAATTTGCTTGTAGAACTAGTAATACTGGAAGTAGTATGATTCGATGCCCATGCGTTAAATGTAAAAATGAGTAATTTCATGAATTTGATGAGGTTAAGTATCACATTATCCGTAATGGTATTCTATTGAGCTAGAAATGTTGGTATTATCATAGAGAAAATATTGATAATACTCATAGGGAAAAGTATAATAAGAATGTGAGTAGATTACATACATCTTATCATAATGTACAGACTGAAAATATGTTTCGTGGTGTTGAAGATGAATTACGCGAGGATGATCCTGAAACCTTTAATAAACTTATAGAAGATGCCGAAAAACCATTGTATCCAAAATGCAAAAAATACACTAAAATGTCATGATTGGTTCATTTGTACAATGTGAAGGCAAAACATGGTTTTTCTGACAAGGGATTCACAGAATTACTAAATCTACTAGTCGATATGTTTCCTGAGGGTATTAAATTGCCATCTTCAATGTATGAAGTGAAGAAATCTCTTAGTCGATTTGGCATGGAATATCATAAGATTCACGCTTGTCCTAATGATTGCATTCTTTATAGAAAAGAATATGAGACATTACATGATTTTCCTATGTGTAAAGAATCGAGATGGAAGCATTGTACAAATGAGAGTACGACACATAAGAAAGCCGTGCCTGCAAAGGTTCTTTGGTACTTTCCTCGGATTCCTCGCTTTCAAAGGTTGTTCAATAGTAAATATACATCAAATATGTTGACTTGGCATTCAGATAATCGATCTTATGATAGGGTGCTACATCATCCTTGTGATTCTCCAAATTGGAAAGTAGTAGATAATTTATCTCCTCAATTTTCATCTGATCCGCGTAATCTACATCTTGCCATTGCTGCTGATGGAATTAATCCACATAGTTCCCTCAATAGTAGATATAGCTGTTGGGCAGTAATTATGGTAACATACAACCTTCCTCCCTGGTTGTGTATGAAAAGAAAATTCATGATGTTAACATTATTGATCTCAGGACCGAAACAACCCGGTGTTGATATTGATGTATATTTGCAGCCTCTGATAGATGATTTAAAGACGTTGTGGAATGATGGTGTAAATGTTTACGATACATATAAAGAAGAATACTTTAACTTGAAGGGGGCCCTTTTATGGACAATTAATGATTTTCCTGCCTATGGAAACTTATCAGGACATGCAACAAAAGGTTACAAGGGATGTCCTATATGTAGTGATGAAACTTCTGCAAATTATCTTGTTCACGGACGAAAGATGTCTTATAGAAGACATAGGAGATTTTTTCCATCTGGACACAAGTTTAGATACCAAAAGAAACCGTTCGATGGTGAAGAAGATCATGATCATGCAACTCGACCTTTGCGAGTTATTGAGATATTAAGGCAATTGAATGGGATGACATTCAAACGATATGGAAAGACGAAAAAAAAACTCACCAAGGTAGGGAAACGAAAGAGGTCAACTAATTAAATTGGTGAAAATGAAAAAGAGTTTGAACCGAATTACCATGGTTATTGGAAAAAAATCAATATTTTGGGAATTACCTTATTGGAAAGACCTACACATTCGTCACATCTTAGATGTCATGCACATTGAGAAGAATTTATGTGAAAGCTTGATTGGCACTTTACTTAATATACCTGGAAAAACAAAGGATGACATTAAAGCAAGATTGGATTTAAAGAAACTAGGCATACGACCTGAATTGGAACCAAGGGTGGAAAATGATAAGAATCGAACATACTTACCACCAGCTTCATATACAATGTCAACAAAAGAGAAGGATGTGTTTTGTAAATGTTTGGAAGGTGTGAAAGTTCCTGATGGTTACTCATCCAACTTAAGAAATTTTGTGTCTATCACCGATAATAGACTGTATGGATTGAAATCACATGACTGTCATATCTTAATGCAACAGTTATTACCAGTTGCTATTAGATCAATTCTTCCAAAACATGTTCGAATATCAATAATTCGGCTTTGTTCATTCTTCAAAAATCTATATCAATTGGCGAGTTAAATTCTTTACAGAAAGAAATTGTAGAAACTTTGTGGCTAATTGAAAAATATTTTCCTCCTTCTTTCTTCGATATAATGATTCACTTATGTGTTCATTTAGTTCGAGAGGTTCAATTATGTGGTCCTACTTACTTAAGGTGGATGTATCCTTTTGAGAGATATATGCAAGTCCTTAAAGGATATGTAAATAATAGATATCAACCTGAAGGATGCATGGTGGAATGCTACATTGCTGAAGAGGTCATTGAGTTTTGTTTTGAATACTTTAGTGGTTGCACTAAAATTGGGAATCCTACGCACAAGTTGTTCTTAGAACGTCACATGATCCAAGTAGGTAACCCTATGCTTGGTGGATGTAAGAAATTATTTATTGATCGCACTCGATGGGAAAAAGCACACCAAATCATTTTGGTAAATAATAATGAGGCACAACCGTACATAGAGTAAGTGATGTTCATTGTTTCATTTTTTATTTAACTATTAATGATGATGTATAACTTAATATATATTTAATAAAATTACAGGATGCATTTAAACTTATTGAAAATCGATCCTCGTTATAAAAAAAAGGAGTAGAAAAATGGTTATATGATGAACATAAGAGAGAACTTATTAATTGGTTTTGCAACCACGTAAGTGTCACAAACAAAAAATCATGCATGTATCTTCCTAGATCTATTCAATGTTTTAAAACTTTGCTCTAAACAAATTTTGTGTTTTTGTATACATAGATTCGAGATGAACTCAAGAAACTCAATCATAAAATATCAGAAAGTTTACAATGGCTTGCACATGACCCAAAATTCGATGTCAAATCATTTCATAGTTTCATAATAAATGGATCGAGGTTTACGACTCAAGCTAGGGACAAAGTCCGAGTAAATCAAAATATTAGGGTGAAGATGGTTGCACAAACTATGCAATTTTCCAGTTCAAAAGATGTTAATCCTGTACTTTGTGATAGAACATATTATGGTATAATACAAGAGATTTGGGAATTGGATTATGAGGTCTTCCATGAAACAGTTTTCTTGTGTGATTGGGTCGAAGATGTTATCAATGTTGGATATAAAATAGATGATTTTGGATTTACCCTTGTAAATTTATCCAGGATAAGTCACACAAATGATCCTTTCACGTTAGCACTTCATGCAAAACAAGTATTTTACGTGAGCGATCAAATTGATCCAATATGGTATGTTGTGTTAACGCCTCCACAAAAAGAGTTTTACCATTGTGATGTTGTAGAAGATGATGACTCTATGCTTGATACATTAACCAATATTAGTAATTTCTCAAATAAATTGCCTAATGTACGTGATGATCTAATTGATGATGATGATTCTTCGACATGGACTTGAAGTGATTGTGAAGGAATATATGTATACGATCAACAACCTAATTAAACATAATGTATGTTCTATATTGTTGTAATAACTTTTGTATATATGTGTGTTCCTAAAATTATCAATTAATTTATATTTCTTCATTGTTTGCAGATATTTCATGGATATTCAGCTTGTAGATCCAAATGATCCATTGGGGTATTTGAAAAGAATGGGTTGGGTGAATATACCTGATGCTCCACTTAACCCAGATAATAGAATACCCATTATATTTGATGCTACTGGTAATCCAATAGGGGAAAATGGTCAACAATTGAAATCCTCAATTGGTCGACTGGCAAAGTCCAGTATACCAATCAATATAAATCATTGGTCTGAGGTTGATGATGCAGAAAAGTTCAAAATATGGATAACCATTTATGTAAGTCTCTTATATTTTATAATCAATATATATATTATATTAGGTGTATTATATCTAATTTTTTGTACTGTGTTTTTACAGAATCATTACAAAGTCGATGATAGTTGGCAGGGCAAGTGTTATAAGATTGCAAATAAGGCGTGGAAGGAATACAAGACTTCCAGATTGGCAAAAAATTATGTGTTTCCATATTTGGAAACACTTGATGAGAATGTGATCTACAAAATCACTGAAGGACACCCCTGGATTACACCTCAAGTTTGGAAAAACTTTGTGGATTATAGACGTTCAGATGAATTTCAAATTATTAGAGAAGATCGTCAGAATGTCCAAATGCATAAAATTCTTCCTAACCGTATTGGGAGGTCTTCAAATCCTGAAGTTAGATATAGAATGGTATTATTAATTTGTCTTAATATTATAAATATTTTTATATTAATTTTTCTCAATTTAATTTCATGTCATTGTTAATAAAATTTTCCTAATTTATGTAGGAAGTTGAATTGGGTAGACCTGTTACCCGAATTGAATTGTACATAGAAACAAAGACTCCCAAAACGAAGAATGCAAGACCGATGAGTCAACGAGGAGAAGAAAAATTAAATAAGTTGGTTAGTAATTTCGGTTGATAAAAAGTCTGACTGATATTTAATAATTGATGTAATAATGAATGATATGTTTGTGTGCTTTATTATTTGTAGAGAGTTGTTCAAGAAAAAATATCCAAGGGTGAAATAATCGAAGAGCCTGGGAGAGATGCTTTATATCATGCATTCGGACGCGAGCATCCTGGTCGTGTTAGGGGAGGTAGCCAATATGATGGTTCTATGGAGTATTTTAAAATTCCAAAACATAAGCCTCAGACGGTAAGTAAGGAGAAATACACTAAAATTGAAGAAAAATTCAACTCCTTTAAGGCCTCAGTGATGAGTGAGATTGCCACTCTAAAAGAACATCAATCATAACAACTATCAGTCATGGCATCATGCTACAACCAGGGCATGCCATATTGGCCAAGCATGCAACCATTTATGCCAAGCATACCACCTTCCATGCCAGGCATGCCACTCACACAATCTCATTGCGCTCAAACTACATGCAGTATGGGATATAACCATCCTATTGGTCCTCACTATATGCTAGGAATGCATATGCAATCAAGTAGTGGTTCATTTTCTCCAATGCAATATGCACATTCTTACCATAAATCAAACCAAGATGAACATTTTGGTGAGAATGTACATCTAATAGCTACCCCATATGAGAGTCTTCCTCTATTTGATGAATCATATGTGGTAAGATTTTAATTTCTGGTGTATATAATCTATTATTTTTAAATTCTTATTATATGTTTTATTTTTTATATATAACACTTAAATTTTTTACAGATTATGAAATGTTTACTGAAACATCCTTCGTCAACGGACTATGTTGCTATTGGAACGGTACAACAATTGAGCGATGATCGGATGATTCATAATCAATATTTGCCTAATCATTGGTGAATAGTAATTGATCAATCATTGTTTCATGATTGTCCACTACATGTGCCTTCTGATGCTACCACAGTCCAAGAGGTGGTTGGACAGTATGTGGCTTGGCTGTCGATTCAAGTTGTTCTAAATTTTGACATGGTACTATTTTTTAACTTAAAAAAATAACACTTGTTTACTACTATTATTTAATTATATCTTATATTGTTACTAAAAATACATATATGATACTTTTTTGTTAGTCTATTATACCAGAACTCTTAAATGCGGCACATTTAAGAGATACGAAGAAAGTATCTCGGGCTAAATCTATGACAAGTGGTCAATCATCGTGCACCAAGTCATTCAAGAATAAGCCTTGGAAAAAGTATAGTCATACTTATGCGTTAAAGTTCAGTAGAAATCTGGGCACTTTGATGAGTATTGTTGGGAGGGCATCTAGCATAAATGATGGATGGACTGTGCCATTTCCTATTGAAATTTCTAGTGTAGACCTTGGCTAAACTTATATATCGATCGAGTGCTTATTGCAAATATTTGAATATCAAATGATCGATTTAAGTATAATTCAAGTGTGGACAAGGTGAGTCCTCAATCTAGTTAGTTTTCTTTTATTTATGCATAACATATATAATTATATTTATATTATCTAATTATCTATATATATATATATATATATATCTTTTATATAGGGCGTGCTATTATCGACTTCAACATAATCACTCATCACATTTAGCAATGTTCTATGATTCTTCATATGTCAATCAATATCAAGAGAAGGATGTTAGCATCAGAACTAAACAATTATGTGATAGAGCATTAACGTTTAACAGAAATCAAAAGTTGATAATCCCTTGGCCATTAAGGTTTGAACAAGGCCAAGATCATTGGATGTTGGTAATCATTGATATGTTCAATAATCATGCTTGGTACTGTGACTCAGCTTCCATAGAACTGAGTAAAGATACAAAAGTAGTTGTTGAAATGTAAGAGTTATTTATAGTTACATATTAGTTTCTTCTATTATTTTTTGTAATATTTAATAAAAACTAATCGTTTTATACCTTGATAGGGCATGGAAGTTGTGGAACAAGTTTAGGGGCATTGCCCTTAAAAAATCTCATAAACTTATATGGACAAAAGTTATGGTATGTACAATTCAATATTAATAATTTGATTAATTTTACAATTGAATAATAAGGATGTTCGAATATGAAAATTCATGTATACATGCACTTTTTTTGTAGGTTCCACAACAAAATAATGGAGTCACGTGTGGTTATTATGTCATGAAGTTTATGAGCGAAATTATCACAAATATCAAAATTCCAATTGATGATGTGGTAATATATTTTATCCATATACATACAATTTTTTAACATATTTGAGTTTGTTTTTGTAAATAAATGAAATTATATTCTTATTTTGATTTTGAATACATGTAGTTCTTTGGTTGGAACAAGACGGGTTACGACCAGCAAATTTTTGATGATTTACGAGAGGAATGGGCAGAACACATGGTTCAAATTATTTCATCACAAGAAGAATCAGGAGAAGATTCTGATGATCTTGAATAGCATATGACAACATAACAGTAAATTTTTTAATGATTTAATTTCTCTATCTATTCTTGTGTCTGAAATCACTTGTTTGATGATAATTAATCATATGCTCATGTATTTAGGGGAATGCATTGTTTTATGGACCTATTTTTGGCCCAAACTACATCTCATCTCTCTTTCCTACTTTCTTATTTTCCTTACGAACTCATATTAACACTTTATTAATCATTTGTTTATAAATATGAATTTATCTGAAATCTCTGCTAGTATTTTTAATGATATAATAAGCTCTAAATGTACAAATCAGGTATACGTAACTCCGATTTGTTTCTTGGTTTGTATGAGTTTTGGTGCCCATGAACATGTTCTATATGTTTAAGGGCACCAAAACTCAGACAAGCCAAGTAAGAAATCGAAGTTACAATTGATTTCATATTAAGAATTCATTATATATAGCATTATAAAATACTAGTAGAGATTCCAGATAACTTCATATATATATACAAATGATTAATAAAGTGCTACTATGAGTTAGTCAAATGTCGATGTACGTGGTAATCTCTTTTTTATGGTAATATTTATAATAATTTAATTTCTTTATTCGTATGTCTGAAGTTTAAACTGTTTTTTTATGCATGTTTTACATGCTCATGTATGTAGGGGAATATTCGTTATATGGATCAGCTGTTTTTTTGTCATAATGCTTGTGAAGGCCAATCAAGATTCTAAGCCAACCAAGCTTACTCGATCACATAATAATTATACTTTGACGACATTATTTTATTTGTAATTTAAGTTAACTATATGTATTATTTATGCATTATTTGTTTTTGTAATAAATTTAATTATCAAGTAATTAAATATATTTAAATTTTTAATTATTTGTATTATTATTTATATTTTAGTTTTTTTATGTTATATATATATATATTGAATAATACGAAAAATAAAAATAAAAATAAAAACAAATCTGAAAATGTTACCTGTAAAGTCAGTTCACGGCATGAACCGACTTTATATTTTAAGTCTCTAAATTTAAAGTCGGTTCAGAGAACCAACTTTAATGCCTATTTATGTAGTAGTGAGTATATAATTGGTTAATGTGCTTAGAGAATATACCATGTGCGTCTATAAGTAGCAATATTAGTCTATATTTTAATTGAAATCAATATTACTTTCATGGTGTTTCATAATCTTTTTTAATTGAATTTTTATATTTCATACTATTCTACCTCTACACATTACATATTAAAGACTTATTTTCTTCTTAAACTGACTATGTTTTTTAAATACATGTTGCTTGATAATTGATTCTATTTTTAAATAAAATTTTAATTGAAAATGAATTTTATTTTTGAAAAACAAAATATAACTTTGGACTTTACTATAAGATTTGTCTTGTTTAAATATACTTGAAAGTTCCGATTGTAGAAATAGTCATGATGAGTGAATTATAGATGCTATTCAATTAGGATCGATAAACATGTTCATGGCTCATATCTTTTGTACTATTTTTCTTTAATTTCATCTCCTACCTCTCCCTCCTTTTTACAATTGATTTTATTTTCCATTACATAAAATTATGTCTTCCTTTGTGAGATTTATAACTATGTTCTTAATTGTATACTTTTGGTTACAAAGTATTCAATTACCCTGACCTTTCAGTACTAAGACTAACATATATTCTTCTAGACAAATAATATTAATGAACCATAAATTATTTTAGAAAGTAAACATCTATACCTTTCAATTAATGTTTATTTTTTGATTTATTATGAGTTATTCTCAATTCACATTTAAAGTTTGTTGATTTACACTGTTTTCAATCAGCATGGTCTTCTTATATTTAAACTGGCATATTTTCTTCTAAAAAAAGATATTAATAAACCATAAATAGTTTTAAAAAGTAGATATTTATAGCTTTTTAAGCATGTAATTTTTATTTTCTGATTTATTTTTAACATTTCTCAATTTATATTTAATATTTGTTAATTTTCACATGCATTTTTTTATGATTTTATTGTCTAAAATCCCATTTTTTTTCTCTTATTTGCATGACAAATCCAACAAAACACAAAAACAAAGTAAATAGTGCAAAAAATAAAGAACTAACTAAGAAAAGACAAGTGAATTTGATATAAAAAAATGCATAAATATAAGATTATCATGCACTTCATTTCCCATCTAATCTTCTTAACCTTTATATTGATCTTCTAAAGTCTTTATCTACTCCTTTCAGCTTACCTTCTAGTTCTTTTGTTCCTAATGCTTATAACACACATGTTATGACATGTTTCTAAGCCTATGAGTTATGCTTTCTCTATCCATGACACTTCAGTATCGTAAGAACTAAGCAATTATAAAGAATTTCTTAAAGTCTTAGAATGAAAACAAGCTATGAAGCACTTATTCACAATGGCACATAGGACTAGAAATTGGTTAAGAATGCTAATGGGTGAAAATATGTGTTTAATGACAATCTTAATATAGATATGACCTAGGTCAATTACAAAGCAAGGTTTGTAGTAAATGGGTTCTTATAGGTTGAAGGTGTGGATTTTTTTAAAACATTTTTACTTATGATTAAAACCATAACAATTAGAGTAGTGCTAACTCTTGATGTGAAAGGGTGGCCTTTGTAAGGGTTTATTTAGACTCAAACAAGCACCCTAGGCTTGGTTCTAGATTCAATTTGATCTTATTGTAGTAAAATTTGAATTTTTGTTGGTTGTTCAAAGCATTTCTAAGGTGAATTTGGTGGTATTGGTTTACGTTGATGATATTATCATCATTGGCACTCCATCATCTTTTATCACTCAGTTGCATATTACTTTTACCTTATAGGATTTAGGACTTCTCAATTATTTTTTGGATATCAAGGTTGTGTTACATGAGAAAATATTGCACTTAATCAACAATAATATATTAGGAAACTTTTTGACATGTGTGATTTGCTATATTCAAAAGACTATGATACACATATGGCCACTAGTAAAGGGCTAAGTAAATCTAATGGTGTTGTATTGTCTCAAGCTGATGTCAGTCTATATAAACTGTAGTTGGGGCTTGTAATATTATTCCTTTATCATACCAAACATCTCATTCTCATCCAATAAAATTTTCCAATTTATGGCTTAATCGTCATATATTCATTGATTAGTAGTGAATCATTTTCTTATATATCTAGAAGTCACAGGCTCTCTTTGCTTAGCATACAATGATGTTGATTGGGCCTTAACTATTGATGATAGACAATTTATTGGTACTTATTGTGTATTTTTTGGACCAAATCTCATTTCTTGGCACACAACAATATAAAAAACTATCTCTAGGTATAACATATAGTCAAAGTATCGTGCAATAGGTTGTGTTACTACTGAACTGTTGTTGCTTTACTCGTTATTTTTTTAATTGCATTTGTCTGTAGTTGCTCCTCTTACATTCTATTGTAACAATCATAGTGCTTGATCAAGAATTCAATTCAACATGCTCATACTAAGTATATTAAATTTGATCAACACTTTATTCATGATCAAGTTTTGCATAACCAACTACTTCTTAAGCATGTTTCTTTTAACAATCAGGTTATTAATATTCTCACTAACACATTTGCCTTAAGTTCAGTTCCACTTACTCAAGATCAAACTTATGGTCTTTCCAAGATCACTAGTTTGAAAAGGGATGTTAAACTATGTGATATAGAGTGTGATTAATAGCTACACACACATGGCATATGAGTTCCTAAAATTTTGTTAGAGTTTGTTCACTAGCATCAATGTGTATTTATTTAGTCTAGTATATAATTGGCTAATGTGCTTAGAGAATATACCATGTGCGTATACTATAAGTAGCAGCATTAGTCTATATTTTAATTGAAATCAATATTATTTTCATGGTGTTTCATAATCTTTTTCAATTGAATTTTTATATTTCATACTATTCTACCTCCACACATTACATATTAAAGACTTATTTTCTTCTTAAACTGATTATGTTTTTTAAATACATGTTGCTTGATAATTGATTCTATTTTTAAATAAAATTTTAATTGAAAATGAATTTTATTTTTGAAAAACAAAATATAACTTTGAACTTTACTATAAGATCTGTCTTGTTTAAATATACTTGAAAGTTCCAATTGTAGAAATAGTCATGATGAATGAATTATAGATGCTATTCAATTAGGATAAACATGCTCATGGCTCATATCTTTTGTACTATTTTTCTTTAATTTCATCTCCTACTTCATCCCTCATTTCCTTTATAGCATCTGCATAGAAGGTAGACGTTACACATCTCTTGTTATGGTAACAATTTTCTTGGCTTTTATAATTCTTTATTCTCATTTCTCATTTCCTCCAACTCTTTTCTAATTTCAAGAAGTTGTGCCATGTCAAGGTTGGCCTTGACTTTAAATTTAACCACATTATCATTCACATTTATTTTACTCGTTGGTTATTTCCTTGTGGAGTGAAAAAACTTTGGAGTGCTTATCAACTAGCCTTATTCTTTTCAGGGTTGTAGCTCCTTATGATTCCTTTCTATGGAGCTAAATCTAATTTCCTTGTTAATTGTTGTGTCTAACTTGATCTAGTCTTTCTATCTAAACACTACGTGGATCATTTTAATGAGAGGCATTATAATTCTATTTTACGTGCCTTTAATAATGAAACCCCATAGTGGGTACAAAATATTAAGGATGATTTAAATTTATAGAGATAAATAAGAAAAATATAATGAATGTGATGAAAATCATCGAGCTCTACAAATTCCAATTGGACCAATCACAAGGTCTAAGATGGCACAACTCGAAAAGGTTTTAAATGAGCTCATTCAAGAGGTCATGCATAACCAAAGGGACCTAAATTGAGAGTGCAAGGATTGGGATAATCCTAGGATGAAAATTAGGGCAAAATTGGCAAAAGAAAACTAGGCATATTGTTGTGTCATTTGGAGTTTTTTGGGCAGCTTCATTTTCAGCCCTTAGATGAAAACAAAGGTTAAGATGTAATATTTTATAGGGATTCCTTTGTTCTCAACTGCTCCAATTTTGCTCCACATTTTGCTCCATTTGTGTTGTGCCATTTGGACTGATTTTGTGCAGTTTTCTTTTTAACCCTTGAATGAAATCAAGATGAAATCAAGGGTTAAGATGTAATATTTTCATAGGATTCTTTTCTAGTCAACTGCCCCATTTTTCTCCATGTTTTTTGCCACCTTTTGTGTTTTTGAATGTTTTTATTTTCAACCCTTGGATTGGTTCAAGGGCTATGATGTAGTAGAGTTTAGGGTTTGTTTGTATCCTATTAAGAGCAGCTCAACTACTAGAAAATACAATTTTGAATGAAATTTAATTTTCAGATCATTTGAGAGCTCATTCAAGCACTTTGTTCCTTTTTAAGCAACTTATCAAGGGATTAGAAAATTTTATGGCATTTTTTAGCATCCAAGCATTTGTGATGAGTAATATTCATACTTGTTAGGGTGTCATTTATGATAGACTTATCAAGAAAATAACAGCTTTTTGTGACATCTTTTTCTATCAGAAAAATAGTGAGTAATATTCTTTGATTTGTGTAAAAATACTTTGCTATATAATTTATAATTAATTATTTCATAACCACTTGGTTAATATCATAATGTTATTAAGAATGTGTGTTTCAATGCTTATTTCATAGGCACGAGTTAATTATAGAGATGGGACACATTAACATGTATTAGATAGGATAAATATGTAAATTACAAAGCCTTTAAAACATGTCCCGAGAAATTATCCAAGCTACAAGTCATCCTTGAAAGTTAACTGATCCTAGGTGAGTCCTACGTAAGTTGAAAATCGGGAGAATCATTTGTCAAGTTGTTTGTAGATCATCTCATATTTTATGTAAAATCGTACCTAATACTCAAACAATATTTATTTAAGATATAGTTTATGTTACGTGGACTCTTGGAATAACAAAAAGATGGATGTGTTCGCTAACACTCCAATTTAGTATAAATTAAAAAAAAGTATTTAAAAAATAAACATATATAACTTTCAAATACACGTTCAAAAGCGTAATTTCACTTACAAATTTTACATGGTTAAAAGTTTAGATTATATTCATATCACTATATATGTTTAGATGGTAAATTCGATCAAAAAGTTCATCGGAACCTTAATGCTTTGAACTCTTCTTATCATCAGAACCCAAGAAGCCTTGAGCCATCTTAACATAATCCCCATATACACCACCACCAACATGACCATTTTTTTTAGAGTCATGATGATCATCATCACCACCAACACAACCACTTTTATGGTCACGATCAGAACCTTCATGTTTTGAACTCTTGTTATGATCAATATTAGACGAATCACCATACTTGTGAAGATAATTCTCGGCTTGTTGAACATACTTTCCATAACTTTTCTCCTCTAATTTTCCATAATGAGAAGCAGCTCCTAGAAGATCAGCAGCTGCATCAGCTAATTTAGCTTTGTCCATATTTTCTTTTTCACTTCCACCAAAACCTGATTTCGCTGCCTCAGCCACCACTTTTGCACTTGCTAATAACTCGCTAGTTGATGCAGCTGGTTGTTTTAATGCCTTTTTGGATTCTACTTCTTTGCTCACTGATCGTTCTTGTACATTTTCATGTTCATTATGACGGTCATCGGCCATTTATATTGAAGTTAATTTAATTGAGGTTGTTTAGTTTATGGAAATTAGAATATTAATTATATATTACAATTATGAAGAGGATTACGTATGTATGTTGTTAATTTGTATATTTATATAGATAATTGAGTCTTGTTCTAAAGGTAAAGTTAAAGCTTGTTTTTCTCGTTACTTGTTATTTTCTTCGTCCACAGAAAAGAGTTAGAAAAGGATTCTAGTACGCATTCAACGTTGATAATTATCAAGTGTTTCCTTGTGGTCTACCTGCATTTTCGGATAAGATTTTTTCTTTACATGACTGGACCATTTGTATTGATGCCCAAAAATACACGAGAAAAAGATGAAGGTTTTATTTTGGAAGTAATATTTAACTTTGTATTTATTTTTCGTATCGATTAAGTTTTATTATTTATTAATTTTTTTAGATTTTTTTTCAATTTTTTTGATTATAAATTATTTAAGCTATAATAATTTTTTATCTAATATAATTGAAAAAATAAAAAATAAAAAATATATTTTTCCTTTTACAGTTATTATTTCAATAACAATAAAATTAAATTGTCACAAAAAATAAATAAAAAATTTAAGTATCATTTTTATAATAAGTAAAATACTTGAAAATATTTTTTCCTCAAATATATAACACACGTATTATACATAATTAAGTAGATTTTTTGTTATACATATATAACTTTTGTAAACTCTATACATAAACAAATACACATTATATAGCATACATATAAGATATTTTAGAATCCATTCAAAAATATACAAAAGGGAAAATAGCATGGGATCTATTTTCTTTAAATAAAAGTTTTGTTTAATTCTCTAATTTTTAAAATGTGTACATTAATTTTTTTTATTTATAAAAAATATATTTACAAGTTCTTTTACTTATAAAAATATACTAATTAATCAAATTACCTATAAAAATGTGCTTATTAATACATTAATTTACAAAAAAAGATTTTAAAAAGTCTTTTGTTAATAAAAAACAATTGAATAGATATTGATGAGAATATTTTCATCATTCACCTATACTATCAAACAAAAAAAATTACAAATAGAGTTAAAGTTCGAAAACTTTTTGTCATTTTACGTACATATTAAACAGTAAAATAACTATAGAATATTCTTAATAATTTTATTTTTTAAATAAATTCATAATTATTAAATATCTATTTTTAACATTATTTTTATAAATAAAATAATTAAATATCACCTGCTCAAAATTTAACGACTAAATAACACATCTTATAAAAATAAAACAATCAAATTTACCTTCACACTGTACAAAAAGTTGGGACTCATGTAATTTCTAATGAAGTAATTTTGTTCATGTTTTCCCATTTATAATGTTGCCTAAACACTGTCGTGTGCATTACGAAAGCCTTTTAATATGAATTCAAATCTCAATTATAATATATAAATAGTATAATTATTTTAAAAAAAAATTAAAAAATGATAATTAAAAGCTAGACGTCATATGAGAATAATTATACACGAGAAGATCGATGTTGCATTAATACATAGAGTTGATTTTTACTAGGGTAGAAGGAAATTTTCTCCTTTTTATTTTTATAAATTAAGTAGATTATATTATTTTTAAAAAAATTAATGTATTTATAATTATCTTAATATTATTATTTTTGAATATTTTAATAATTTTTTTTATTAATTTTAATTTTTAAATATTTTATTAAAAAACTTTAATTTAATCTAATTAAACCTTGTTAACAACAATTTCATAGATATTTGATGATAAAAATATATGAAAAGGTTAAAAAAATTAAAAATAAAGTCATTAAATGATAAAAAATCAATTAAAATGATTAAAATATAACTGTTTAAAAAATAACAAATATTTATAATTTGTGAAACTAGAGTGATGGTAGGTATATTTTTTTTCTTTTTATTACTTTTGGACTATATTATTTATTAATCATATTTCTTGTTATTTTTATCAAATATTATGTAGTATTTTTTTAAAAAAATAATTATATTAATCTTATATTGTATTATAGAAAAATTATTCATTCACTACAAACTATTTATTAATATGTAATACCACGTTACGACTTATTTTATGAACAACGAATAACCTTCTTTTTTATATATATAAATAATTATATAATTGTATTTAAAATTTAATATATTATTATTATTATTATTATTATTATTATGAATATAACTATAATAAAATAAATATTTTGAATATATTTATAAATTATTCTAACATCATAGAACGTAATTAAACAAAAACTCGAGGGTATAGCTTTTCAAAAACAGAGAAACTAATAAATGCAGCAACACTTTTTTTTGTGTGTGTGTCAGTTTGCAACAATTTTTGTAAAATAAATTAATATTACTAGTCTGAAAAATATTAAGGAAATCATGACAACATCCTCTCAAAATGACGACATAGTGACAAACGACTTTAACAGCTGTTTAAATTGAGACAAATTAATTATAAACCTTATTATTTTTATTGACAAATATCTATCTATAAAACAGGATGAATTATAATTAGCAGAACCACAGGGATAGAAATAGGAGAGACATGTACAGTACAGTAGTGTGCGTAGAAATATTGCTTTTTGCTTTACAATAATAAACCACATATTGTCTCGCCTTGGAATATCTATACATTACAGAAGCTAGGTTAACCCAGAGGAGTGCACCTGAAAACACAAGCAGATTTCTCTGGCAATGAGCTAGCTAGCTAGCTAGCTTGCTTGTGTTCTCAGGTCACCCCTTTGGGACACCCTGTTTAAGTATCTCGATCAATCAGGTTCGTTTATGCTGGAGATTCGGATTGATGAAATTGGAGAATCTCGCCAAGAATATACGGTTTACTTATCCCAATATTCACAATCTAATTTAATTTAATCTTATTTTAAAATATGTTTTAGATACTGTTGTTATTGTTCAGTGTTCACATGCAATTTTTGATACTTGGAAGGTTCAAAAATTGGTAATTTATTAAATGTTAGGGATGTGAATGATATTTATTTTTTGTATAATTGCCTTTGATACAAATTCTTTACCAAGCATACAATGCCCCGGGTAGAAAAAGATAAACAGATTCGTATATATGACTTATGTGCTATTTATAAATATCTCTCTAGCTTGGCGATAAAGTACATTAGTGTCTTGGGAGATTATGTTCTTTCTTTCTTTCTTTGTTTAAGATAAAAAAGTAAATGATGAAAATAGTAAGTTTTACTGCAAAACCATTTTCTTCATTAATTATGATGATACTCCATAATGTTGACATACAATTTTATTTATTTATTTACTTTTCTTTTTTCTTCCCCCAAAAGTCTTAATGGAGGCTTTTATTCTCAAATAAGACTTGACTTGTTCCTCCAGAAAGTCTGTTAAAAGAGTTTCTCTATCTTATCCCTTAGAAAAAGAAAAAAAAACGAAAAAAAAAATTATCATGTTTATCTAACAAAAATTCTTAAAGTAGTTTAGGGTAATTCGATCTAACCTTGCACTGTCCATTTAAAATGATACAAAATTTAGATTTGCTCCAATTTAATACTAAATTTTGTACGCATCATTTTTTATTTTAGTAAAAAAAAATTATAAAAAGATTATTAAATTTTTTTTATATAATAAATTAAAATTCAGTATATGATATAAAATTAATAAAAAAATTTATTAAATATAACATAGAGTTAAAAATATAATATAAACTAAAAAATATATTCTTTGTTGGGAAAATCGGGTATATTTTCCCTATTTTAAGTAGTAACTATTCACTTATGATTTAAATGAATAGAACTCAAACTAACCCGACAAAATAATGCTATTGGAAATATAATGCTAAAATAAACTAAAATAAATATTGAAACAGAAATATTAAAGCAGAAAAATAATAACACCAAAAATTTAACGAGGTTCGGTATAAATGTTACCTAGGTCCTCGGGCGTCGTTGACCACTTCCACTATCTCCAATTGGATGAACTCCAAAATTACAACTAATTGGGCAAAATTGAGCTAATCAATTACCCTTACAAAAGAGAGGAAGATTTACAAATTTTGGGATGTATACAAATGGTGAAGGAGGGCTTTATTTATAGCCCCAAAACCAACACCCATCTCCATTCCTAATCAATGTGGGACTTTTCTAATTTTCTCACTAAGGAGCAATATATAACAAATCTCCACCTTAGCGACTTAGTGGTTTTAAATGATTTCTTCAATTGCTAGATCAACGACGCCAGTGCCAATTCAGATCTGTAGGATGTTAATCAAGTCCAGACAATGTTTGAACTTGATTGTTGTTACCACCTTGGTCATCATATCTGCGGGATTCTCTGTCGTACTAATCTTCTGAACTAGTACTCCACCTTCTTCAATAATCTCTCGCACGAAATGATAACGAACGTCAATGTGCTTTGTACGTGCATGGTAGACTTGGTTCTTTGCTAAATGAATAGCACTCTCACTATCACAAAACACCTTAATATGTTTTTGACCAACTCCCAAGTCTTCAAGCAAACCTCGTAACCAAATAGCTTCCTTCACAGCCTCTGTAACTGCCATATACTCTGCCTTTAAATGATTTCTTCAATTGCTAGATCAACGACGCCAGTGCCAATTCAGATCTGTAGGATGTTAATCAAGTCCAGACAATGTTTGAACTTGATTGTTGTTACCACCTTGGTCATCATATCTGCGGGATTCTCTGTCGTACTAATCTTCTGAACTAGTACTCCACCTTCTTCAATAATCTCTCGCACGAAATGATAACGAACGTCAATGTGCTTTGTACGTGCATGGTAGACTTGGTTCTTTGCTAAATGAATAGCACTCTCACTATCACAAAACACCTTAATATGTTTTTGACCAACTCCCAAGTCTTCAAGCAAACCTCGTAACCAAATAGCTTCCTTCACAGCCTCTGTAACTGCCATATACTCTGCCTCTGTAGTAGACAAAGCAACTGTGGACTGCAAGGTAGACTTCCAACTGACTGGTGCTCTAGCAAGAGTAAACACATAACTAGTAGTTGACCGACGCTTATCTAAATCTCCTGCATAGTCAGAATCACAATATCCGACTGCACATTGACCAATGGTATTATCCTGCTGAAATACTAAACCAACATCTACAGTATTTATAATATACCGTAGAATCCATTTCACAGCCAACCAATGTCATTTACCAGGATCATGCATGTACCTGCTTACAGTACCAACCGCATGTGAAATGTCAGGTCTTGTACACACCATTGCATACATCAAGCTACCAACTGCATTTGCATATGGTACCTTTGCCATATATTCTCGTTCTGCATCATTCTTAGGAGATAATTGAGCACTAAGCTTGAATTGAGGAACTAGCGGAGTACTTACAGGTTTTGTCTGTTCATTCATACCAAAACGTTGTAGTATCCGCTTCAAATATTGACTCTGGGTCAAACTAAGCTTCCCCTTCTTCTTGTCTCTGCTTATCTCCATACCGAGAATCTTCTTGGCTTCTCCCAAATCTTTCATCTCGAACTCTTGACTTAGTTGAGCCTTCAACTTTTCAATTTCTGCTTGGCTCTTCGATGCAATCAACATATCATCGACGTACAATAGGAGATAGACGAAAGACTCATTTTGTAGCTTGCGAAAATACACACAATGATCATGTGTGCTTCTGGTATACTTTTGTTGCAACATAAACTGATCAAATCGTTTGTACCACTGCCTTAGAGATTGCTTCAATCCATACAATGATTTGTTCAGCTTACAAACCCAATTCTCTTTACCAGCAACAATAAACCCTTCTGGCTGAGACATATAGATCTCCTCTTCTAAGTCACCGTGAAGAAATGCGGTTTTCACATCAAGTTGAACTAGTTCCAAATCGAACTGTGCTACCAAGGCCAACAAAATTCTAATGGAAGAATGTTTTACAACTGGAGAAAATACCTCATTATAATCGATTCCCTCCTTCTGAGCGTAGCCCTTAGCCACCAACCTTGCCTTGTAGCGAATACCATCTTTGTTAGGAAATCCATCTTTCTTTGCATACACCCATTTGCATCCAATTGCCTTCTTGCCCTTAGGTAGTTGTGTCAACTTCCATGTTTTATTCTTCTGAAGGGATAGAAGTTCTTCATCCATGGCTTCCTTCCATCTTTCAACTTCAGGGCTTCTAATTGCTTCTTTATATATGGAAGGAACATCATCATGCACAACTGAAAGTGCACAGGCTACCGTATTCTTAAATTGAGCAGGTAGGTCTTCAAAATCCTTGTATCGAGCAGGTACCTTGACATTTTGTCGTCGTGGCCTATCAACTGCAGTTTCTTCTTGTTGCTGTGGAGGTTCTTGGGTTAAAACCTCTTCATCTGGTTCATCTTCTGTCAATCGAGGATCAGCTTCTGTCTTATCTTCACTAACTGGATTAACAATTTTGCTTTCAAACTCCACTTGTTTCAGAGTTTGCTCCACCTGCTCTAAAGTGCCATCAATCTTCTTAGTTACCTTTTGCAACAAGGCAGATTCATCAAAGGTAACATCTCTGCTAAAGATTATCTTTTTCGTTTCAAGGCACCATAGTCGATATCCCTTAGAACCAGAAGGGATCCCCAAAAAAATGGCTTTCTTGGCTCTTGGGTCCAACTTTGATTCCGTTACATGGTAGTATGCAATTGAACCAAACACATGTAAGAAATCGTAATCTCTAGCAGGTTTTCCAGACCATACCTCCATAGGTGTTTTGCCTTCAAGAGCAGACGATGGTAGACGATTGACGAGATGACATGCATATGTCACAGCCTCAGCCCAATACTGCTTGCCTAAACCAGCATTTGACAACATACACCGAACCTTCTCCAGCAAAGTTCGGTTCATACGTTCTGCAACTCCGTTTTGTTGTGGTGTTTTTTGAATAGTGAAGTGTCGCACTATCCCTTCTTCTTCACAAACTTTCATAAATGGATCGTTTGTGTACTCAGTGCCATTATCAGACCTCAGACGCTTGATCCTTTTATTAGTCTGAGTCTCGATCATCTTTTTCCATTTGAGAAAAATTCCCAGCACTTCATCCTTCTTCTTCATGAGATACACCCAAACTCTTTTGGAAAAATCATCAACAAAAGTGACATAATAATGTTTGCCACTCATGGATGGAGTTCTTGTTGGCCCTCATACATCCGTATGGATGTAATCCAAAATGCCCTTTGTATTATGGAGAGCAGTGCCAAAACTTACTCTTTTTTGCTTCCCCAATACACAATGCTCACAAAATTCCATCTTGCTGGTTCTCGCACCTTTTAACAGGCCTTGCTTTACTAGAATTTGCAAAGCTTTTTCACCAGCATGTCCCAAACGCATATGCCACAGCTTGGTAGTTTCTAAATCTCTTTCTTCCTCTGAAACTGCTGCTGATGCTGTCCCAATAACCGTACTACCAAGGTAGTAGTACAAGTTATTCTTTCGAACACCTTTCATCGCCACAAGTGCTCCAGAAGTAACCTTCAATGCCCCATTTTGTATGGTCACAGTGAAGCCTTTTGATTCTAAGACTCCCACAGCAATGAGATTCTTCTTCATATCTGGAACATAATGAACATCTGTCAAGACCTTGGTTGAACCATCTTGATTCTTCAAACAAATTGTACCGATTCCCAAAACTTTGCATGGATAATCATTACCCATGAAAACAACTCCACCGTCTAGTTCTTCAAAGTTAAAGAACCACTCCTTGTTAGGAGACATATGGAAAGTACATGCTGAATCAAAAATCCAATCACCAGGATGAGATGATGTTGACGAACCAACCAATGCAAAATCTGAATTTGAATTGCTTTCAGCTACACATGCATCAGATTGTATAGCTTTTCCTTTCTTTTGTAGCTTCGGACAATTTTTCTTCCAATGGCCTTTCTCATGACAAAAGGCACATTCATCTTTACCAAGTCTTCCTTTTGATAGAGATCTACCTCTCCTTCCTTTATGTTGTGTTTGCGGACGTCCTCTTACAGACAATGCCTCTGCTGCTTCATTCCTGCTTTCTCTTTTATCTTTATTTCTAATTTCATAACTATACAAAGCAGCACAAACTTCCTCAAAAGACACTTTATCCTTCCCAATGAGTAAGCTCGTAATAAGATGATCAAACTCATCAGGAAGGGAAGCTAACAACATCAAGGCTAAATCTTCATCTTTAAAAGTTTCATCCATATTTAACAAATCTGCTACTAATTGATTAAAAGCAGTAATGTGGTCGTTTATTGTAGTACCTGGAAGGTATTCAAACCGGAACAACTTCTTCTTCAAATAGAGCCGATTCTGTCCACTCTTCTTCATGAACTTGTTCTCCAACGCCTTCCACAACTTACTTGCGGATGTCTCCTTCATGAACGTGTACTTTTGTTCTCTTGAGAGACACGAACGAATTGTACCACATGCCAATCGGTTGATATTTTTCCACTCTACTTCATCTGCTCCATCTGGTTTCTCTTCTTCAATAGCGATGTCTAGACCTTGTTGAAACAGAGCATCTAGAACTTCGCCTTGCCACATGCCGAAATGACCGGTTCCATCAAACTTCTCCACCTCGAACCTTGCATTCATCACCATAGTTCTACTTGACGTGGATGACTGACCTTTGTTTGAAAGAAATTTTTCTTCCGCCATTTCTTCAAATTAAAACAACTAGCAACTATATTCCAATAGCAAACAAACGGAATACAAACAAATGCCTAGGTAGAAAACCTTCGGCTCTGATACCAATTGTTGGGAAAATCGGGTATATTTTCCCTATTCTAAGTAGTAACTATTTACTTATGATTTAAATGAATAGAACTCAAACTAACCCGACAAAATAATGCTATTGGAAATATAATGCTAAAATAAACTAAAACAGATATTGAAACAGAAATATTAAAGCAGAAAAATAATAACACCAGAAATTTAACGAGGTTCGGTATAAATGTTACCTAGGTCCTCGGGCGTCGTTGACCACTTCCACTATCTCCAATTGGATGAACTCCAAAATTACAACTAATTGGGCAAAATTGAGCTAATCAATTACCCTTACAAAAGAGAGGAAGATTTACAAATTTTGGGATGTATACAAATGGTGAAGGAGGGCTTTATTTATAGCCCCAAAACCAACACCCATCTCCATTCCTAATCAATGTAAGACTTTTCTAATTTTCTCACTAAGGAGCAATATATAACATTTTTTATAAAGAAATATTTTTTTAATGTAATAGTTGGTGTTGTGGTCATTAAAATTAATGGTGCAAAAAAAGGAAATTGAGATGGCTTATTTTAGTGTTAAATCTTTCAAACGATGATATATAACAAATCTATAAATTATGTGTTTTTTTATATAAAACGTTACTTAAAATTAAAAAAAAAATAGATATTAGTCGGACCATTATAAATAGTATAAGTTGGATATTTATGTGGGAATGGGAAACAATATAGCATTAGGATATAAGCCAAAGTCCAAAGCTCCAATCCTTCACTAGTTGCTCCTTGGAAAATGGTGTATACATGCCTCTGGATCGTCTGCTTCTACTATAATAACGGTCACAAATATTTTACTTTGGTTATTTATACTAAATAACTTGTTTGTATATAATGTGTATATATAAAGTCTAAATTAAAAAGACATTTGAAAATTTTAGAAGTGCTTAAACACAAGGCTAGCAGGTGTGAAATTTTTAAAATCATGAAATCCACGTAGGGTACGGCATTTCATCCAATTTTATCCATTATATTGTGATCTTTGTTTAGATTTTTAGTACTTAAGTTTCTTTAATATCATTGCATTTCTAAGTTCGCTATTTCATTTATAATCTTGAAATTAACATTATAATCTCTATTTTTAGGGGTACATAACGCTACCATTTACAAGTAACTAGCCATGCATAAATGTGTGCAATGAAGGATAATCCTTTTTACTATTTCAAAAATATCATTTTCTTTCTTTTGTTTTTTTATTTAGATATTTCCTTCTTTTAATTCCAAGTGTAGTTTGGACTTTTATGATAAATTTTCAGCATAAAATTGTATTTTTGAATAGTATCTATTATTATATTTTAAAAAAAAATATTTATAATCTCTTAAAAAATTTAACCATTAAATAGGATATATTATGTAATCCTACACAAACATTCTACATTTATTGTTGACTAATTTCACGCAATTTAAATTCAACTTGGACGAGTTAGATTCAATTTAAAGTTGAATTGTGTTTTATTAAAATGATTCGATGTAATTGGTTTAACTTGTTTAATTTTTATCAAATTTGATGGGATATTTCTACTCCTATATGCCCTTGGACTTAAAAAAACACTATATCCCAGCACAACTAGAACTAGAATTTCTAATCACATCCAAAGCTTTTATCCAACTTCTATAAAATACTCAAATTATTTATTTTTATTGTATGTAATAATATGGTATTATAAATTAATATAATATAATATTAATGTAATAATTTTTAAAAAATATATATTAATTTCGACTCATTAAGATTTTTGGAATAATTAAGAGATTAAATTAACTCAGGTAAAATTTATATTGTCAGATCATGTTTAAATCAAGAGTTGAACATAAAAAAGGAAAAATTAACAGTTCTGGCCAAAAGGATGGTGACATGTGACACATGGAAATTATCGGACAAATTAGCACGTGATGCATGACAAAATGGATTGGTCTTTATCAACGCACGCTGAGTTAATGCCATGTGGCATGATGTAATTCATAGTTGTTGATTGTCTGGTGCTTTAGTTGAAGGAATGGATGAATCAGGTGACGACGCGTGACTTTACATTTGACTGCATGATGATACTTGGAATGAACGTTGTGTTGATAAATGATATGACACTACATCACACAGTACATATGGCATTGCAAGATTGACCCTCTCCACTTGTATGGCATTTCACGTGGCTTACCTTATTAGTTCCTAGGCTTGTGTAGTATCCATATAGCATCTTATAATTGGTCTTGCATTAAAATATCCAAAAAAAAATAAAAATTATATTTTTACCTGTTTTTTTCAACAAGTTCATATTTTAATATTTTTAACCCCAAAAATATTACTTATTGAATCAAACGAGCCAATATTAAGTAAAAAAGTACATTGATGACTTATCTTCTCAGCTCTTGATTTTCTCTTCTCATATATATATATATATATATATATATATATATATATATATATATATATCCATAAGTTGTTGCAATATTTCTTAGTTCAAATTCCTCGTTTCCTTGACCTAGTTATCTTTTACTTAACCATTTATATATAATAAGAATTTCCTCAAAATGTTCTTCAACTCATTCCTCGAATAACTGTACCTTATCTACCTCTACTCTCTCTAGAGCCTTGGTCTTGACCATATTTGATTATGTTGATTGTCAAGCTATAGCTCATTTTAATTGAACGTACCTTAAAACTTAAGCCGCACGTTAGGTGTCAAAATGTTAGGGATAATTTGAGTTTAGAGAAGAAAGTAATAAATGAACTTTGAATGATGATGGCTCAAGCCTTTCATTAATTACATATAAGGGTTACAAACACATGAGATTCATATAGGAGTAAGCATAGAACTACATTGGTCAAGTATACAAAATAAAATAAACAAGTTTAAGTGCAAATTTAATGTTTTGAAATCTCAAGAAGGTTTGATAATACCTTGGTCTACACCTTTAGACCAATGTTGTGGTCACGTGGATGTCCAAACAACAATTATAGCATTTATATTTAGATGAAAAATATTAAAAACAATAAAAATATAATACTTAAAATTTATAAATATAAAAATAATATCTATTATATCTGACTTTGTTTAAATTAAACTACGATCATTTAGACTCATTCAATATTGAATGTCATTTAATTTAATCATACTTAATGTTATTATGTGTTATTTTTATTGTTATAAATTTCAGATGTGTTATTTTTTATAATTGTTATTTTTTAATATACGTGTACTAGTTAAAGAAAAAGAATTAAATAAATAAAATTTAATATATGTGTAGTTAAAGAAAAAGAATCTAAATATAATTTTTCTCTTGTTGAATTTCTATAACATATTTAAAATTTAACTGATACAATGAAAAATAAATAAAGAAAAAGAATTAAATATTAATTTTTTTAAATTAATTATAAAAATAAATAAAAATCACAAAATTTTAAGGCAATTAAAGATTAAACACTGTTTAGCAATTAAAAAGCATACATATTTTAACTAATAATATATTTTTTAAATTAAATCACGTATTTTATTAAGGACGAAGGTCCTTGCATCAAAAGCTAAAGCAGAATGAAACCAACATGATGCTTTCTTTAATCATATTTCAAAACCATTACGTGAGAAACATCGAGCTCTTGTGACTAGCATGCACACCGCTTTGTGTCCCTCCACAGCAAAATAAGACTACACCTCGTATTTTTATTGGCCACGTATTCTTTTTCGATCGGTTTTTATGGTCAGATAATAATAATAATATATTTGTAAATTTTTTGCTTAAGAAAATTCGTTATTTTTTTTAAACTTTTTTTTCCCCAATATATTACTTCCGAGAGGCTTTATATTTGTACTTCAAACTATTTCAAGCCTTTTAATGCGAATGAAATCAAAAAAATAATAATAAAAATAATATCTTTAAAATTTATAATTATAAAAATAATATTTTTTATATTTATTTATATATTTTTACTATTTAAAAAAATCTGATACATTATTTTATTTTAAACAATTAACGTTAAAATTAAACTATGACTTTTTAAATCAATGAATATCATGTAATTAAAACATATTTAATGTTATTATGATGCTATTTTTTATTCTTATAAGTATTATTTTTTTATAATTTTTCAATAAGATTTTCACATGTTCAACTAAAAATGTGTAAAAAACTAAAGAAGTAAGAAAAACATAAAAATAATGTGGAAATTGAGATGTATTATTTAAGCCTTAAATATTTATAAGGACAGTACACAATAATTTTTTAATAAATTAAATAATATTTGGTATGTAATTTAAATTTGTGATTTAAAATAATAGATAATAAATTTTATTATTAAATTAATAGATTAACCATGTAAATTAAAGTAAATAAGTTAGATATATATATATGGAGTGGAAAACGAGAGCATTATTATATGACCAAATCTACGAGCCTTCACTTGTTGTTCTTTGCAAAGTGATGTATACATGCCCCTCTGGATGGTCTGCTTCTACTATAAGAACGGTCACAAATCAAAAATATTTGCTAGTAGTTAGTTATATATAATGTGTTTATACGTTATAATTATATATAATAAATATATATTTTTAAATAGTCACGTGTCCTGTCCAAGTATTTTTCTAACATAATAAAAAATAGAGGACGAAAAGCTATAGAACTCTATTATAACTCTCCATTGCTTTATGTACAACGTGTTTTTGTAAACACATGTTCGATGTTCGAGGAAAAAAACAAAGTTTAATTTACTAAATAGATTTTTATTTTATCTTGATTTTTAAAATTATTATAAAAATATTATTAAATTTTGATTTTTTATTACTATACCAATAAACTTAATAATTGTTACAAAAATTCATAATTTTTTTTTATTTTCATATCATTAAATTTTACAAAATCTTACAAAAATATAATCAATGTTAATCATTTAAGATAATCTAGTGCATATTAAATAATATTTTTTGTTATATTTATAAAATTTGATGATATTTTTATAATATTTATAAATTTTAATAGTATGAAAGTAACAAATTAAACTTCGATGATATTTTTATAATTAACACGATAAAATTTGGTTTTAAAGAAAATCTATTTAATGTTAATATAATGTCAAACTGGATTAATCCCATAAAAAAATATATGTTAGTTTTAGATATGTATGATATTTTTTTAAGGTTTAAAAAAGAAAAAAGAAAAATACAATGCAAGTGCACGTAGAAATATATATTGAAAATTAATCATGACAGTGCATTGTTGTAATTCCTAATCCAATTCCATTCGTAAAAATTAAGAATTTAATCATCTGCATCCCATGTACACATTACCTTTATAACTTTCTTTTACTCCATTCATATATATATTCAAAAGCCATAATTATTTGTGACATAAAGAAATTAAGAATAATAAAAATATATGTTTTAAAGAGTTATTATTGGGTGTGGAGGTCTAATGAAAAATATTTTAAAATTAATAAAACCTATAATTTTGACAAACATATAAATAAAATATATGATTAGTCATTATAAATTATTATTTAATTGTTTACACTGTCACATATATCAATAATTGAGATTTAAATAGATAATTTTCTTCTTCAATTTCTTAACAAAGAAAAAAATTATTTGACATGAAAAGATATCAATGATTATGATTATAGGAACATACAACTTGTTGTATTTAATAATTTCTCACAAAATAGGGAAAGAACTAAACAGAGAACCTGAAGATGGCGAAAGTATTTGATAAAACAATCTCCAGCACAATCATCCATACACCAAGTGTATACGCCAAAATTTTCCTTTAACTTTGGCCAACAACCTATATTGCATTTACCAGTTAGGCATGTATGAAATTTCACAAATTTCCACTTTGATATATCAAGTGAAAGTTCAGCATGATCAATTCTAGGATTGGAATTAATTGAATGAGGAAATGAAGAAGATAAATAGAGTTTGTGACTGGCCTTTACTACAATAGGGTTAAACACTATGATTAATCCCATTGTTGTCATAATCATTATCATTAATATAGTTGTCATCTTAACCATAATCTTTCTTATCACTGTTTTTTTGAAGTATATGATTAATATTGTCATGAATTGGGTGTCTAAGATCATAAGGTTTTATACTAATTAAATATATATTTTTTATAAATTTAATATTTTACTAAATGATTTCACACCTTTTGTACGTGTAGTCTAGCTGGTTGTATTTTTTACTTATATATTAATTAAGCTCTTTTATAATTTGAAAATTAATAAATTGCTTTAATAATAAAACTTCATCCAGCTTTTCATAAAACCAAGGTTTATATAATATAAGAAAATCTATGTGTCATCACTTTATTTTGTCATTTGGATATTTTAATAAGACTAGTAGAATGCATTTAACTTTATCAAGAAGGATATTCTAGTCCATTTTAAAATATTTTAATTACTTTGTTTTTAAACTAAAATTACTAAAGTGTTTCAAAAATGACAAAAAAAAAGTATTTGTTAAAACTAAACCAACTAAAATGTATTAATTCAGATATATATCTTGGAAATAAAATTAATTAAAGCTGTAATTTTGGGGTTAACCCTCTAAATTATTTTATGCATAATCTCCTCTTAATTATTTCAACAAGTTATTCTATTTTAATAAGAAAAAAATATGCATTAGCTTTTGGATATTGGTTTTAGATGTATCTTTCACATTCAATTAAATTTAAACAGATGGTTCAAGGAAAGGTTGATTAAAACAAAATAGGTTAAAATTTATACGCAAACTAATCTCCAAATTTAAATATGTAACAAAATATGCATGTTTCTTTCTCATTATTTTTAAAAAAATTCTAATTTTTATCTCAATACTCTTTAAATATTAATATTTGTACAGGTTGAATAGTTTTGTATTTTTGTATTTATTTTATTTTATTGAATTAGACTATATTTTAGCTAGTTAATTTTTTTTATTTTACCGTGTTTGATAAACATGAAGATTTCGTATATTAATTTCTTAATTTTTTTTTTGCTATTAAATCAATTTCTTAATTTTATAACTAAATTTTTCATTTTATATATTAAAAAAATAAATTTGTTTGATATCAAACCTACACAATTTTCAACAATTTCTAACCTCCCCTACAAAAATAATTTACCAAAAATAAAAATTTATTATATATTTATAAGATTATTTGTACATAATATTTTCACAAATATATTTTTCTTTTATACTTACTAATATTAGTAGTATACTGAAAATATATTTATTATCATATTAGTAATATATACAATTTTGTTAATGAATATTTTTAACATTCGTACAGTGATGATATCGAAACAGAAGATTTTGTATTCATTTATTAAATTTCACGTATTAAATTGATGATTAATACACACACTTTTTAGAAGTGAGATATAAATTAAATTAAAGACTTTTGTCACATCTAATAAGAAAAAAGCATACACACTAAATCACTAACATAAATTATAAGAATTTGAGTGACGATAAAAAGTGGAGTTAGTAACTAAAATGAGTGACAAATTATTTTTTATATCACTATATGTTTTGTGGAAAAAAATACAAGAGAATCTATTTCCAAAAAACACTTTAAAATGCTTAAATTAAAGTGGGTCAAAATAATAACGTAAGAGAATCTGTTTTTAAGAAACACTTTAAAGTGTTTAAATTAAAGTGGGTTATAATACTCTTAAAAATAATTCAAATTTTATTTTTAAACACAATTTAAGCATATTTGTTTCTAAAAGTGGGAACAAAAAACACTTTAATTAAAGTAAAACATCTTATCAAAAACACTTTAAAGCATATATATATCGGTTCCTTTAATTATAATTAGTTGATACCGTATGTACACTTTAAAAAAAAATTACTGAAATGATATATTGCTTTTAGGTGGCTCTAAAGGCACACACCTTTTATCTCAACAATTATTTTCTTCTCTTTCTCTTAGAGCCTCCATTAAAGATTCAACTTGAATCTTTAAAAACAAAAAAAACAAATTAAGATTTTCAAAGTATAAGTCCTTCTATTTTGAATTTTTAGCAACAAGGTGAGAAGATCTTTCATTAACCAATATAATGATGTTTTATCAAAGAGAAGGGGAAAAAAATGAAAAACAAAATGGTGACGAAACTCTGAAACTTCAGAATTGATAAACTATAAAAATTAAAAATTAAAAACAATATTTTCCTTTGTATATATATGTCAGGAAAATTAAAAGGTTGGTATTAGTTTTCTTTTCCTTTTCGTTTGTATTAAAGGTTTGATGTTCTTTCTAATTGCCAACTCATTCAAATACAATGCATTTATCACATTGCTTGTATGCATAATCGAATAGATTTCTCATTAATTTTTAATTTTTAATGCGATGAAAAAATTGTTGAATTCAACAAACACTGCAAACACAATTCAACAATCACTGCACCGACGCCAAACATTTTTTCCAATATACACGGCGCCTACCAATCAAGCTGTAAATCATACAATTCAATCATGGTGGTTGGTGAAATAGTAATTAGTATTTGTCTATATAAACAATGTAAATATCCGATACAAATCAAGAAATTATATGAATGAAACGTTTATTTCTTCTTCTGATTATTTCTTCAAACATTGATTTCTTCATGGTATCAGAGCCAGGTGTCTTGGTCGGTACCCGGTTGATTAAATATGCAGCAGAAGTAATTGCTTCTCCCCAATAAGATAATGACATATTAGCTTCAATCAATGAGGCACGGACAACTTCCAACAAGTGTCGATTTTTTCTTTCTGCAACTCCATTTTGTTGAGGTGTATCAACACAAGTAGTTTGATGAATAATGCCTTCTGATTGAAGATATTCTTGAAGCTCAGAACTTTTATATTCTCCTCCATTGTCACTTCTTAGAACTTGGATCTGTGTTTTATATTGAGTACGAACCATTTTATGAAATTTTCTAAATAAGAAGTTTACCTCACTTTTAGATTTCATTAAACAGACCCAAGTCATTCTACTAAAATCATCAATAAATGTAACAAATCAACGTGATCCTCCCAACGTAGAGACTTTGGAAGGACCCCATACATCAGAATGTATAACCATAAACGGAGATGGACTTTTATTTAAGGTTACAGGAAATGAGGAACGATGACTTTTTGCTAGTTCACAGACATCACACTTTAAAGTAGAAAGATCTAAGCTCAAAAATAAACTTGGAAATAATTTTTTCAAATATCCAAAAGAAGCATGACCCAATCTCCTATGCCATAGCCATATATTTGATTCATCCTTGTTAGATCCAGTTGCTACCAATGCATGATTTGTTGAATCCAAGTCCAAATAATACAGGTTTCCTCGCTTAACACCACGACCAATCGTTTGCTTTGTTTGAATGTCCTTGAACACACAAAAGTCAGGCCAAAAAATAACAAAACAAGATAAAGCAGTGGTTATTTGAGAAATAGATATAAGGTTATACTCTAAAGAGGGAACAACTAGTACTGAGTCTAAATTCAAAGTACTAGTGAGAGACAAAGATCTTTCCCCAATGACTGGGGTTGTGTTACCATTGGCAGTGCAAACAGTTTTGTGTGAGGATGGTTTTGAGATTTGTCTAGAATCGAATGTCATATGATCAGTTGCACCTGAATCAATTATCCATGTATTATTAAAAACAGGAGAAAAAACTTTAAGCATCTTACCAACATGTGCTGAGGAGGTTGCAACATGATCCTTTGTTGTTTCAGCAATGGTGGCAGTAGATATCTGTCGTGGATTTTTCTTTCGAGAGTCACGGTTGTGATCCCACCAGTCAGGATATCCCACCAGTTCAAAACATCGTTCTTTTGTATGACCCTTTTGATGACAATGGGTACATTTAAATGATGATTTATCAGTCACCTTTCGTTCTTGCTGATTGGAAAAAGAACGATTTTTAGATATCATGGCGGAAGCGTCAACATCTCTAGATTTTTCCTTCAATGAGATTCGACGTACTACCTCCCGTCGAATCAAGGAATAACAACCTTCTAAATCTGGGATAGTTTCTTTTCGCAAAATTTCGCCACGAACCTGCTCAAACTCATCATCTAATCCAGCAAGGAAAATATGTATCCTTAGTCTTTCAACAGACTCTTGATATGATATTAGATCATGAGGGTCTTTCATGACCACCTTATCACGATGGTCTAGCTCTTGGAAAATTTCAGTTAACTCTCCATAATACTCTGAAAGTGATTTTCCATTTTGTCTAGAAGTAAAGGCTTTTTGGTTTAAGACAAATACCTGTAATTCATCACTTCCATCATAGAATGCTTTCGCCAAAGCACCCCAAATTTCAAGAGCAGTAGGTATGCGTAAATATCGCTTCATGATTTCTGGACTCATTGACATAAGTAGCCATCTCTTCACTTTTTGATTTTCTGCATACCACTTGTTATAATTGTTTGATGTTTTTTCGGGTTGCAAATTTTTGTCATGAATGTAAGAGAGTTTTTCTCTCTCTGCAATATGCATTTCTATTATTTGAGACCAAACATCATAATTAGTCTCATTAAGAACAATTCCAGCATTAAACACACCTTCAGACTGAACAGATTGTACAACAACTGGATTTGATTGCTCCATAGGTAATGAAATTATACCCTCTGTCATGATATTATGGTAACCAAACTAGAAAATGGTGTAATAATTTTAGGACTAACTTCCAAACACCACTACAAGCCATTAACTTCCAAACACCACTACAAGCCATCACTGAAGCAATTGTTGCACCAAATGTTCCCAATTTACCTCCTCGTGTCTTTGGTTGTGTGGCATTTGTACACCTACATAAACAACAACGTAGCAAGTTGGATCCACGAGCAATACGTTGTGTTTTTATGGGATATGCCATACAACAAAAAGGGTATCGGTGTTATCATCCTCCTACAAAACAAATGATTACTACTATGGATGTTATTTTTCATGAAGATACAATGTATTTCTCCTCTACACCTGAATTTCAGGGGGAGTACAACCATGCTGAAATTCAGACCCTTACATATAAATTGCTTCCTTATGAAGAAAGACAAATTATATGTGAGGAAAATACAAATAACTTGAATTCAGATGGTAATAACCCTCAATATAGAAAAGACTCAAGGGAAATGGAATCAAGTCCTCATCAACTTCAAGATCATCAAGGAAGTTCCTTACTACCACTAAATGAGTACGAGATTCCTTCTCCACAAGCTGCTGATATACCTAACCAATCGTTTGCAGAGGATGTTCCAACTATTGAACCAACCAGAAAAATACTTCCATCACGTCCTAACAGAGGTATTCCTAAAGCCATGTATGAACCTGAGATTTCTAGTAAAGTCAAATATCCCATGAGTAACTATATGTCTAAACATCGTTTGTCAAAATCAAACGTATCATTTGTGAATCAATTATCTGCTGTATCTATTCCTAACAGTGTGCAGGAAGCTTTAGCTGACAAAAAATGGAAAGATGCTATGAATGAAGAACTAAGATCTTTAGAAATAAATAGAACTTGGGAGCTTGTCGATCGTCCACCAACAAAGAAAATTGTTGGATGTCGATGGATTTTTTCAGTAAAATATCAAGCAGATGGTACAATTGAACGATATAAAGCAAGATTGGTGGCAAAAGGATACACTCAAACATATGGGATCGACTATACAGAAACATTTGCACCTGTAGCCAAAATTAACACTGTTCGGGTCTTGGTATCTCTAGCTGCAAATTTAGATTGGCCATTATATCAGTTTGATGTAAAAAATGCCTTTCTACATGGAGATTTAATTGAAGAAGTCTACATGGATTTACCACCAGGAATCAAGAAATCCACAATCCATGGAGAAAAGGTGTGCAAATTAAAAAAATCACTGTATGGATTGAAACAATCCCCAAGAGCATGGTTTGGCAGGTTCACAAGGTCAATGAAGGCATTTGGCTACAATCAAAGCAATTCAGACCATACTTTATTTCTAAAAAAAGGGTATGGTAAGATCACTGCACTTATTGTATATGTTGATGATATGATAGTAACAGGAAATGATCTTGAAGAAAGGAAAGCGCTACAAACTTACTTGTCCAAAGAATTTGAAATGAAAGACCTTGGTTCCTTAAAATATTTTCTTGGGATTGAGGTTTCTCGATCAACAGAAGGAATCTTCTTATCTCAAAGAAAGTATGCCTTAGATTTATTAAAAGAAACCGGTATGTCAGCATGTCAACCAGCTAATACACCAGTAGAGGAAGGATTAAAGTTATGTATCAAGGTTGATCAAGTTCCAACAAATAAAGAAAGATACCAAAGGCTTGTTGGAAGGTTGATGTATTTGGCACACACAAGACCAGACCTTGCCTATGCTTTAAGTATTGTCAGCCAATTTATGCATAATCCTGGAGAACAACATATGAATGCAGTTATTCGTATTTTGAGATATTTAAAGTCTGCTCCTGGAAAAGGAGTATTGTTCACTAAGAACTCAGAGTTTTCTAGAATTGAAGTATATACTGATGCTGATTGGGCTGGATCAATAAATGATAGACGATCTACATCAGGTTACTTCACTTTTGTAGGGGGAAATCTTGTAACATGGAGAAGTAAGAAACAACATGTTGTGGCCCGTTCAAGCGCAGAGGCTGAATACAGAGGAATGGCACTTGGGCTTTGTGAGGCCTTGTGGTTACATTCTCTCTTAAAAGATTTGACATATCCTGCGAAAGAATCAATTAAGTTATTTTGTGACAATAAAGCAGCATGTGATATTGCGCATAATCCAGTTCAACACGATCGTACAAAGCATGTTGAAGTTGACAGATTTTTTATTAAAGAAAAGTTAGAAGAAAATTCATTGGAATTGCCAAAAATTAAGTCAGAAGATCAATTGGTTGACATCCTCACTAAAGCAGTCTCATATCGAGTATTCACAGAAGTTTCAGTCAAGTTGGGCATGAAAGACATCTATGCACCAACTTGAGGGGGAGTGTTGAATTCAACAAACACTGCAAACACAATTCAACAATCACTGCACCGACGCCAAACATTTTTTCCAATATACACGGCGCCTACCAATCAAGCTGTAAATCATACAATTCAATCATGGTGGTTGGTGAAATAGTAATTAGTATTTGTCTATATAAACAATGTAAATATCCGATACAAATCAAGAAATTATATGAATGAAACGTTTATTTCTTCTTCTGATTATTTCTTCAAACATTGATTTCTTCATGGTATCAGAGCCAGGTGTCTTGGTCGGTACCCGGCCGATTGTAGGGGATGGACCCTGCGTCGGTGTGAGGGGGAGGCGCTCCATATCCCCGGTCGGAAATCGATGTGAGGGGGAGTGTTGAAGTCCCACATCGATTAAGCATTGGGTTTCTGTTGCACTTATAAGTCTATGGCAACCCTTCCTCTTTGAGAGCTCTTTTGGAGGGAGTTAGGCCATGAATTTCTTCAAAAATAAAAATAAAATTAATGTGAAATGAAATGAAATATATGTTTAGATTTTTAATTCTTTATATATTTGATTAATTTTTTAGTAAGTATTTAAGACAGCTAAAAAAAATTACTTTATCACTTTGCATTTATCTTAATTTTCTTAAGTTTTTAAATATTTTAAATAAATTATATAAGGGGGTGCTTTCAAAAAGTATGTGGCTTGAGATTAAAGACATGTGACTTTAGGATTTATCATGATTGCTTTTATTATTATAACAAAGTTAGATGGAACTAAACGAAGATACATAAATAGGCATCAATATAAACTGCAACCCAGCACACTTTTCAGATCATCGTTTACAAAACTGGATACAATATATGTCCTGTAAATTAACATAATTAAGAAAAATTATCAGAATTAATATAAATAGACATCAATCATTTTCGGTATAAACAAAGAATGCTCTCCAAATTATATATATATAAACTACATAATGGATAACTACACTTTGCTATCAAAAAATATGGATAGCTTTACTATTTGCATGGGATTTCTTATTACTTATCATATTCATAAATCATAATTTTTTGTATTAGCTAGTAATATTATAATTTTATTTTTAGTATTTTTTTTATTCAATTTTTGAGGTGATATTTTAATGATACATCAAATTAAAAAATATATAAATTCAATATAATTTATCATTTAATTAGAGATTTTTTATATGCGAACGATGGGACCTCGTAAGCATCGTTATCCAAAACATCTCACAACACTCAAACCTAAAAAAAGAAAAAAGGTAGACATTCATTGTAATTGATACTGAGATAGTTATCCTAAATAATGTTCATGTGAGTTTTTTAGTGGTTAGACGAGGTGATGATCTATCTCTAAAGGTGGGCTATGACATTGAAACATATTTGTATTCAGATAATATACATGTAATATTGAGAAAAAATTAAATAATAAATTAATTAAATATTGTTTAGAAAATATTTTGAGATCATAAGAATTAAAATTTATAGGAATGTAAATTTATCTAGTAAGAAATAAAATTTGTATTAAAATTCTAATTTTGGTACAGATGGGGAATGCCTCCAAGGGGGACTATGTAGAGTTGGAAATTATCGTCCCGTCTACCTATCCGCTATTGATAACCTTATTCACCGCCACATAACATGCATAAATGATTAAAATTATCATTCCTTAAATTACAAAATAAAATAAATATTAAACTATTCTTACTTTTGGTTTAAGGTTTTTACAAGTATTGTAATTTTTTATATACTTTAATCTTCTAACTTGTACCGTATATATCTTGCAATTAATTAAAAGTTATATTTTAGTTCTAAGATATAGATTTAGACTCCTCTAATTATTTAAAAGTTTCAAATTATTCTAAATAGTCTTTTTTTCATATGGTAAATTGAAATTTTTGAAAAATAATACAAAAATGTAATATCTTTTTAAATGTGTTTTAAAAATTTTAAAAATAAAAGTAAAACCATAGATTTGAAATGGAAAAAGTATTTATTGTTTTTTAAAAAGTTTAAAAAAAATTATGAAAAAAAGAAAACGTAAAAAGACTAAAAAAACAATTAAAAACAAAAATTTATTTCTTTTTCATTTCAAATATTAATTGAATTTTTTTTATTTTTTAAGGATTATTTATCAAAATTTCAAATTTAACCATACAAAAACACTATTTTGATTTGATTAAAACTTTAAAAAAAAAAAAACTATAGAACTCTATGTGTATACTTATAAAAAAATAAAGCGTAAATTTTGATGAATTATCGTTCAAAGATAAATATCTTAACCCTCGTTTTTCATACACTTTTCCAAGTAACAATTGAAGTAAACATTTCATAAAGTAAAAAAAAATGAAAAAAAAATTACCAAATAAAAATTCTGATTTCATGGGAATCCTTTTCTCAAGTAATGTTCGGCGCACATATTCCAACATGAAAGAAAACACTGCTCGTAATTATTATCAGCAACACCACCACTTGGTTGAGGCTTCTTATCCTTACCAAAGCACTTTTTATTGCATGCGTAAATTACACACCAATTGTATTTAAGGATCTGCTTCTTTGGAGATTGATCAACTGAAAGTGAAGAAGGAAGTGGATAATTATAAAGATCAGCTTTTGGAGCTTTCACTAATTCAGGCATTATACTAAATAATATCAATCCCATTATCACAACTATAACGTTCTTGATCAACCCCATTTGTTTCATATTTGCTATAGCTCCTCTAGTACTAATTAACTTGACCGCTACTACAATTGAAATATTGAGTTTTGTTAATTTTACTACTTGAAATTGAAATACAGGTTTTATATGATTCATTAATTATTAATTTTCTGATGTTTAGATAATCTTTTTTCTATTAGTATCGACTAATATATTAGTTTTTTTTTTAATTTTGTATTAATTTTAGGAATGATTGGTGCTAAGTATTTTAGGGTATCTGGATTGGCTTTTGAGTGTTGCCATTGGAGATACATCTTTAGATGCATTCAAATAAATATGCACTACTATAAAAATAATTCTGTATAGCAAAAAAGTTAAAAATCTATGCTTAAATTAAAAAATTTAACCAACCATTTAGCGACTTTTGATAGATCAAGGAGTTTAATTAATTCAAGTTATACCAAATAAATTGTTTTCATTTCTCACTTCTTCACTACTTTTGATTACTATGCTAAAAAAAAATTACCTAGCTTTATTAGATCTATTAGCTTTTAATAATCACACTTTAGCCCACTTATTTTGAAAAAATGACAATATAAGTCTAGATGATCAATTTTATGTTTTTTCATTATTTCTCTATTTTTAAAAAATATATATATTTAAAAAAAATGCTTCAACAAATCTTCATATTAAAATTTTCTTTTAAGAATAATAATACTAATGGACTATACTGTTAAAAAAAACAATGGAACTAAGTACTACTATTCGATTTAAGTACTCTAACTATAATAACTTTGTCTAGTAAATAAAATAGAGAATCTTTTATGTTAAAAAGAAGTTATTGGATCTAGTGGAAGATAAAAATGGCAGCATAACTTAGTTGGGCTGTGTTTGTATTGCCCAAAAAGAAAAGAGAATCTTTTGGCAGGGAATATTGGAATCCATGTTTTATGATACAACTCACCACCACCTCATAAGCATGTTCGTTTTCACAACTGGAATAATAACCTAGTTTACTTCACAACTTACAAGCATGCTAGTTTTGCCTGACATTATGATGTATTTACAAAATCAATATTTAATTTCTAAGTTCCAAATTCTAAGTACAGCTGTCTAATTTGACAACTACAGAGACCAAGTAAATTAATAAATATGAAGCTTCATCTTCTAGGAGGGACCAAGGAATTAGAAACCTTTATCATCCTGGCAATGGTAATCACTTGCAAGATAATTTAGTATAACCTGAAATTAGTGTAACCAAAAGTACTGTAAATAATTACAACCCAATTCATTTTGGAATATCACACAAGCTATAAAGTAGCTTAAATGAGGATGGATGGGTCACAAATAGTGTTTTGAGTTTGAGCAGAAATTGTCCCAAATTCGCCCTTTTTTTCTATCTAAAGACTGTACATTGGTCATCACGTACAGCTTATGCTGCAGTCATGTACATTTAAGGACCAAACTCACTCTAGTAGTAATATGTGTCTTCAGTTTTTGTACGCAATTCTTTATGCTCGAATAGAATTTGCCACAAACCAGAAAACACCAAACATCAAAAATGAAAAACACCAGCAACATGTAGCATACCACTCTACCAGCATAGCATTCTTAATAAAATGTATATGAACATCAAGACCCTGAAAGAGATTCTCTGAAGACAACTTAGCAATCAAAAACTACCCAGATTTAAGAATATCAATGAGTAAAACTGCATATGAAGATACCCAAACAAATAATCTTCTGTAACTTGTAAACAATAATTCTTAATACAACACACTTCATCACCTTTTCTTAAAAAATAAAAAATATATAAAACAGAAAACAACTAAATGTGAACATTTTCCTATTTCCATGCCTCCTTTCATCCCACCCTTATGTTTGTATGCATGAGGGACTTGTGGGAAAAAAATGATCAAAGCAAGGAGACTGGATGAAAGTTTGTCCTTTTAGAATGCACTTTTTTTTCCGGGTCATGATTTAGAATGCACTTTTGTTGACACTAGTAAAGCTAATTTCTTACAAGCTTTGACGAAACCATAGTCTTCAATTTTCATCTATTTTCCAAATAACTTATTTTATTTTTTTGGTTTTACTTTCACATGAGTTTTTATGTTGCATTGTTTTGTTCTTTTATTTTACACTCTTCCTTTATTCTTAAGAATCAGAAAAATCTCGCATATAACAAAATTTTAAGTTTGTTGCTATCCATTTGATCAGTATAATATAATTCCAATCAAAGTTTATTGCAGTCTAACAAAAATACAAGAATTCATTCTCATGATTCATATATATCAAGTTCATTCAATTGTATTGTATAACAAGTCTAAAAGAATGTCCTCAACAGGGATTGAAAAGCTAAATATCACAACCTAGATGCATATATGAAATGGCAGCATACGCTTTCTTTCTAAAAAAAAAAGGAAAACAACAAAATGGCATCTTTAAAACTTGAAGCAATAAAAATAACACCTTTTACAATCAACTCATATATTTTCATTATTAAAAAGAGTCTGGTACATCACTTCATATTGAACACCATCTAAATTGAACTACAGTCATGTAGATCAAATCAGTTCAATATTGAAGGCCACTAAATAAAACGCCGTTCAATGTTATTGATAGAAACTAGTAGAGTGGTAAAAGACTTGGTATTTGTCAAAGAATACTCTAGTTCGATTCACCCACCCCAATTATCATTTGATAAAAAAGTGTTGACAGAAATAGAAGCATATGAGAGAGGAACGACAAACCTACAGCAGTTTGATCATGTAACAAGCGGTATAGCTAAAGATATGGGTCATATCAGAAGACGTCATTTTAGACACCTATCCTCCCAGAACCACGGCACTTTGTGCATAGTGTTTTAGTGTAACAGAAACTGAGCTTATATGTGAAGAACACTAAACAGACTATACAACACTTCATCAAACCTTTGTCAAACAAAGATCAGAATTTTCCATCATCACATAACTCAACAATTGGAAGATAACACAAATCTGTGAAGAAAAAAAACAGATAGAATACCATTACCAAGTTCTTTTTATATCGAAAATAATATGAAGATCGGACCATGGAACTAAGGCAGCAAACATCATACTAACCAGCAAAGTAATGTGACTCTGCATCTAATTTTGGAGTTGTCATCTTCATCTAAAATGTAGCTAAAAATACAGTGCAACAAAATTTTGTGTTATGATTTAGGGCAGTTGTTCTCAATCAAACCAAACAATAATTCAATCAAAGTAAGCGCGGATAGTAAAAATGAACACGTATCTTGTCTAGATAAAAACAAGTACAATTACCTCTCAAATTCAACTCATTTGGACACAGGTTTTTGAAGCAGAGCAGTCAAGTAAACCTCTCCATTCTTCAAACCACTCGCATCACTCTTATTTGCAATTGCCCACTTAACCTTCCTATAACCCAATTTCCCAATCAAGGGACTAAAAATCTTATCAAGATCCAACCTTTTGCTAAAGAAATGATCCAACCACAAATACCCACCACCTCTCAACACTCTATCCACATCATAAAGCAAGAATTCCAAAGCCGTAACTGGTATCCACCTATTAACAGCACGACCACATCTCACAAGATCCAAAACCCCATCGAAAACCGGCAACCTTTGTTGTAACGGCACGTGAAGTGGCACTAACCCTCTTAAAGCCACAGCCTCATTGTAAGGAGCACCATTGTTCATAGTTGTGGTCACAATAGTGACATTAAAAAGCTTCATTCTAGCAGCAAAAGTCCCAGTACCACCTCCAATATCAAGCCCTAGACGAAGAACAGAGTTAGTTGCTTTTGCAATTTGGAGTAATTGTGGAATTGGGAGGTCCAATTCGGACTTATATGTCATAAAATTAGAAATTTCATTACTAAGGTCAAAACCCATATTGGGATTTAAGTGATTGAGACAGTTAAAACTCTTGCAAGAGTATCTAGTCCACAAGACATTGGAGTCAGGAAGTGAAGAAGGAAATGGGTTTTGGGGAAGAGAAGAAGTGGGTTTTGATGGGGTTTTGGAGAAACATCTTCGCCTAGGAAGAGGATGACAACCTCGGATGATTAAAGACTCTGCTATGAGGTCTGAATCTTGTGGGCAAAAAGAGAAAGCTGTGTAATTCATATACTTGTGGAGGAGTTCTGGGTGGTTGTGACAAGAAGAAGCTATGGGGTTGAGTTGGGAATAGAGTACCAGATCTGATGGTATAGTGGGCTTGTTAGTTGAGGTAGTTGTGGAAGGATTTGGATGGTGAAGTGTGAGATGATTAATGGTGGCTCTAATGGTGTGTAGTTGATGAAGAAGATGGTCAGGTACTGGATGTTGATAAGATTGTAATGGGGATTTGGGTGATTGAATTGTTGTTGAGAGATGGTAAAGGGAAAGTATATTGGTGAACACCATAGCTAATAAGAGGAGTAAGTTCAGATTCATAGTGAACCCCATTCTTCGCAGTTTCTCTTCTCTTTTTCTCGTTTTAGTTTTACTCCGACAGATGAGATGCTTCCAGTTTCAGATTTTTTGTGTGTTCATTATTAGAGCTTTTTAACCTTTCTTATCACTTTGACTAGAAGCTAACAAGTAAGCTTTCCTTGAAACTTGAAATGTTTGAGCTTTGATCGTGTGTGCCTCTGTGGGTAAGTTAAAGAATCAGGACTTTTGTTTATGGATTTGTGAGCGTTGGATTGTAAATATTCATGTGATGACAGACAGAGAAACTTGATTTAGATCTTGTCGGAGTCTTAATAAAAAGGGGGGGAAAAATAAAAAGAAAAGAAAAGAGAAGCAGGGGAAGCATTTTTGTTCAAATACATATGGAAATTGCCCGGTTTCACGTGAATTAGAATCTATTGCAATTTTGGTTTTTCCATATATATAGTATACTTGTATTTTATGATTTGTTTTGTATTTTATGAATGGTTGATAGTAAATATTTTTTTATTTATATTAATTAGAATAATTTGGTTATTTTTTATTTTTTAAAAATTACAATAAAATTATAAATTATAATTTTTTTATTTTTATTTTTTAAATTATGTTTAAGATATCAGTTTATTGAATTGTTATAATATAGATAATAATTACAACAAAATTAATAAAAAATTAAAATTTAATCATTCATTTTTATAATAAAATAATGAAAATGTTATTTAAAAAAATAAAGAATAGACAAAATTGTTTTATTTCACATAACTAAAAGTATTATGTTTACATTTATGGCTAAATAATTCTGCTCTTAAGTATCATAGATTTAACAAATAGTTTGTTTTTCAAAGTTATTTAATCTTTTTAAACACAAAAATATATACCCATAATTAAAAATTTATAATGCATAGATTTTAAATAGATATTTGAAATGACGAGAATTAAATGGAATACATATAGCAAGCAATTACGATTTTGTGTTAGTGATCATAATTTAGTTGACCCAACTGTGGATTAAAAGGATGACATAAAATAAGAGTTTATTTAATAACGATTTTTTATTTTTTTAAGTGATTTTTCAATTTGTATATTTCATAACGATTTTTATCTTAATTTGTACTCTTTTAACAAATCATTACTAAATTATGTAATGATTTCTAAATTTTTAAAAATAATATTTTTAAATTAGATTTATATTTTTTGATTTTTTTTCATTTTTATCAATCATGTTTTTAGAGAATAAATCAAGTCTCGTTGTTTTTATATTTATAATTATTTAAAAATAATAATTAAAAACATAAAATTTATAAATAATAATAAAAAATATTTTTTAAAAAAATTTCAAAAAAATAAAATATTACCAAACAATTTATAGGAAAATTTTGTTTATTCTTAAAAATTATTATCAAATATATTTGTGATTATTTTTAAAAAATGATAATAAACCATAAAATTAATTATTTAATTATAAATCATAAATCATAAATTAATTTTTTTATAAAAGGCTTAAAATAATTATGGATATTTAACAACTTGTGTTAGCTAAAAACAGTTGGCAAAGAACCTAAAAAAAAAATAGTTGATTTTCAAGCTTCAATAAATTACTTTGATCGAATAGTTGGTAGTAACCATGGTGTAGTGAAGTTATCCTGAATTGAAATATATATATATATATGGAGATCTATATACCATATTATATTATTTGGTTTTAGGACATGAATAAAAATAATAATATTTTTTCTCCAAAATTTAAGTTCCATTTTAAAAATATTAGAAAATTTGAAAATCTTATTCACCTCCTCTGTCATAATGTGATTATCAATATGCTTTGAATGTGGTAACTGTAAGCTTCAGGATAGGAGTGGATTTGAGTCATATGATCTTTTTCTTGTGTTTGGATTTGTAGAGTGGGAAAAAACTTTTGATAAATATCAAAAATTAGGTTGGATTAGATGTTTGTGTGGTAACATGGTCTCCAACGAAGCAGACAAGAGATAACTGTTTTAGCGAACTCTATTATGATTTTTTTGTTTCACATTTTTGCCTTTCCTTTTTTTTTTTTTTTTTGAGGATTTGTTTGAAAATAATTTTAATTTATTATTAAATAATTAAATTTATAAATTATGTATTTTGTAACAATTTTTACTTAATAATTTTCAAGAAAAAAAATTAAAATTATTTGATAATGCCTTTTTTTATTTCAAAAATTTACAAAAATATTTTTTTGTTATTATTTATAAATGTTATGTTTTTACTCCTTTTTTTTTCAAATCTTATCAATACAAAAGTCAAAAGATTTGATTTATTCTCTAAAAAAAATATTTTTTGAAAACTAAAAGAATTAGAAATCATAAATCTAATTCAAGATCTTATTTTTAAATATTTATATACAAAGATCTTATTTTTAAAAATTTATATACAAAGATCTTATTTATTCTCTAAGAAAATGTAATGTGAAAATTAAAAAAATCAAAAATCAAAAATTTCATTTTTAAAGATTTATAAATCACTCTATATATTGATAGAGATATTTTAAAAATATGAAAAATAAAAAATAAAAATAATTATTAAATATATCTAATTAAAAAATTAATTGAAAACAATTTAAAATTAAAAATCAAAATCTTTAGCAAAAAATCCCTTAAAAACATTATCACATAATAACAAGGGATTACAATAAATTTTAAGATCCAAACTAATATATACAATTGATGTTTTTTTTAGAAATTTATATATACACAGGTTTAAAATATATATATATATTATAGGATAAGTTGGTACATAAATATCTTAATTTAAGCCATTTATATTATTTAGTTTTTTATATTAGAAATTGTGTTATTTAATTTATTAGTTTTGTAAAAAATATAAATTTAAGATAAATTATATTATTTTAATAATTTTTATTTAAAATATTGTTTTATATCGATTAATTAAAATGGTATTAAAATATGAATAGTTAACAAAAATAAAAGTAAAATTTGATATATAATAGTTTAAAAAAATAAATAACAATAAAATTCAAATAAAAAGTTATTTAAATGTATATTTTAATTTTTAATAAAAAACATTAAAATAAAATAATAGTAATTTATAAATATTAAAAAATAAATAATTTAATTTTTTTATATTAATCGTGATTTATTTTATTAAATACTTGTGTTATAATTGTGTTTGATTAATTGATAGAAAAATAATAATATATTTATTTTTAATTGATTAATTTTAAAAAACTAAGGAAATAAATTACAAATTTTTATAATGTAAGAGATTAAATTATATAAATAATATAATGTAAATTAATTTTTAGTATATAATATAAGTTTATTTATAAAAGTAATAATAATATAATTTTTTTGTCAAAAAAAAAAACTAATTACTCTTAGGAAAAAGGGAAAATAAAATTATAATATAAACTACAAGTCGTATATCTTTATTGCTCCTTGCTTATATCGCTCTGAGAAGAAGTGAAGGAGCTGGGAGCTGGGAGCTGGGAGCTGAACAATGGGTTCTTGCTCCTCCATGACTCTCTCTCATTCTTTCTTTAGGTTTTCTTCCTCAAATTTGAAAATCTGTGGAAAACCCAAAAACCCGTCTCTGAATTTTCAAAATAAGATATGTGAATCAAAGCCACACGTTTCTACTCCTCTGTTTTCTCTTCAAGTTCTTCACAAGTCTGTCCCTTTAGCTGCTTCTATTGTTATTCTTGTGTGGTCAAATCCAGGTAAGAATTACCTATTTCTGGTTTTATGCTTCTTTTTCTAATCTCATGAATAAAACATAGCAGCTTCTGATATTCGAATCTTACCCCCCCTTCCCCGAAAAAAAAAAATTAAAAAAAAAAACAAAGATAAGAAAATGAAAACATCGTGCTATTTCGCAAACATTTTTTTGTTTTCAAAAATTAAAAAATGAGAAACATTGTTTTTATGGTATTTGGCTAATAATTTCGGATAGTTTTTGTAATTTGCAGCAAAAGCAGGGTTTCTTTCTGGGTTCCCTGGGATAGAATCAGTTCCTGGTCCTCAGTTACCTGAAATTGAATTCCTCAATCGCTTCAATGGTTTGTATCTACAACATTTATCTCTGATTTTTATATTATAACTTTAGGAAATAAATGGGGGAGAAAACATTTTATGAATATTGTTGCATTATTAATTTGCAGAAGAAAACCAGAAGAAATATGCAGAGAATGATGAAAGATTCAAATCTTCTCCAATTATAAAAGAGCTTTTAGAGAAGTCCAAGTTGAACAAAGAAAAGTAAGTTTTCATTTGTGTAGTATTCGAATTGTTGAACCAATGTCATATTGTCCCTAAAAGAATGTGGGTTTTGCATTTGGCCTCTTAAAATGCCTTATAAATTCATTTATATGCTTCAATATAATTCAGGTTAATATGAGCTAGTATTTAAGGCTCTTTAATGAGTGAGACTTTATCTGTTTCTAATTTTTTTTGGTGTTTAATTTGTGTTACCTTTTATTAGACATGGTTTCTAGTTATCATTGTGTCAGTGACTTTGTTGACTGTTTTGTTTTTTATTTTTGGTTTTTTAAAAGGTTTTATTATTATCTATACTGTTGCTCACCCAAAACTTTTGAGTGCTATTAAATAAAATTCAAAAATAAAAAAATTATGTTATTGTACCTTGTCGACCAATTACATTTATGATCCATTTTGAAGTCGATCCACAAATAAGATAATCCGCAGAAATATGATCTAAACATATTTTTTTGACACCCCTGTATGTTGGGCATTATTAAGGGACTAAAGGAGGTGAAAAATTTAGGCTCTTATGTAGTTTGCTTTTTCCCTTTTTTTTTTTTACAATCAATTTTGATAATTTATATGTAGTTATCCCTTGTGGTCCAAAATTGACCTATATAAATTCATAATAATTATTTAAAATTAAATCATAAAAAGTTAATTTAATAGATAAAAAGACCCATGATTATTGTGGGGAGAATTCTTGTATATAAAGGATTCTAGTGAAATATTAGAGATAAGATAATATTCATATTTTTTATTCATTTCATCAATAAATTATATATATAGATATATAAGAGATAAGTGTTAATGTTATATCGGTAGAAACTCTATTTCAAGATATCAAAGTTAGTCTAAGCATAATAATTTTACAATAAATATATGATTGGGTCTTGCTCATTAGATTGTAAGGTTTTGTTGCTCAAATTACTTGAAATGGAATACATCCAAGGTCATCTAACTAAGATTGGATTCATTGCTTAATCATGAGAGGTCGTCATATTCGAGCTGTTATAGAAATGTCACATCCTCTATACGAGCGAGGTACATCAAGTCGCTAAGGTCGCATACCTGTTACCTGTGGGATATCAAACTGACACAGAATGGAAGCACAAATGCACTAATAATATGGAAGCATTTAGGAAATAAGAAAGAGATGAACAAAGATTATACTAATCAGACTCACACTCTAACAAAAAATCCTATTATTTTTGTACGAAACAAACTAAAAGAAACTATTATCTAGGTAAGCACTCTAGCAAATTTAGAATAAGACAAGTTTAATTATGTTATCTATATTTAGATGAGCACTCTAGTAATTTTAGAATATGACTAGCCTAAAGATATTCATCTATCTCACGGATAAGAAGATTTCAACTTATAAATGAAAAAAAAATCCTAAAATATTAAGAATAAGAGAAAAAGAAACAAGATAACTTCTTTATTGTTTAGAGAGAATTTTATGGTTAAAGATTCTAGTAGAAAATATGGACAAATGAATAGATCATTTATTCTCCTCATTTAAGGGGTATATATATGTATGACATCCTATGCATGTGGTAAGGTACGTATAAGCGACTTGTATATATGGTTACATATGTAGTAAAAAACAGAAGGCAAATCGCTATAAGTGTTACATATAAATAAAGGGAGGTCGTTATATGCAGGTCGCTCACGGAGAGGAAGGACCGTGATCACGTCGGGATATCATAGTTTCACTAGGTCTTGACATCCAAGACCTCGTCGTTTGATAACGAGGTACTTTTATCGATTGGGTTGTACGCTTTACCAATCTCGTTGGGCCCAAACCATTTGTTAAGTCAGGCCTATATCTTCGATATACCCTAGCGGGGTACCTGTACTTATTAGATCGTATGTCTGTTACATATTTAATATCAAACATTTATTATTATTAAGTTGATTATTTTTTAGGATGTCTTATACAAGTATAAGATCTAATTATTTATAGTTGAAAAGTCTTTAAAATAGTTCATAAAATTTCTAGATGTGACTCTAGTAATGCATACAAAAAAAAAACTCTAAATAAATTTTTACATGTGATTCTAATAATACATTAAAATTAAACTTCTAAATAAAATAAACTATTTCTTTATTAAAACTCTAAACTTAAACTTTAAATAAAATAAATTATTTTATCTTTTTTAATCTTGTTACATATTATAAATTTTTTTATAAACTCTAGAATAGTATTATTTTTATAAATGTAAGATTTTTATCGGAGTAAAAAAGTAAAAAATAAAAAATAAATAAAATAATGAGACAATAAAAGATTGATGTTCGGTTGGTATTTTTTTTTAATATTTTTTATCTTTTAAGGCAAGTGTTTCTAATCGTTGTTGGTGTGGATGTTGGACGCTATTGATGAAGCACTGGCTTAGCTAAGTTCACGTGTATGTATTTGATGACTTTGGGGATCTTTTGTGGTATTTCTATGTTTTATTTACTGTAATATCAATTAAATTGTAGCATTTTGTAAAATATGTAGTTATGTTTCACTTTGATTAACCCGTCTTTCAATATGCTTTTCTGTTTGTATCACGTGTTGTAATTTAACTGATATAACAAAAAATAATACAGGAAATATATGGTGGGTGGGTGTTGAAAGTAAAAAGGGTATTAATTGTATATATTTTCAGGAACCGTCGAGAAATAGAAGACAAATACTGCTTACGTGGAGCAGAATGGGGAGTTGGAGATTGCTCAGCAGAGGGAATGTCACCCGAAGAACGAGAGAAATTCATTTCAATGTTGAAGGAGAAGGCTAATATGAAATGATTATCCAGCTGGACTAACCATAAGCTGTCATTCTTTCTTTGTAGAGAAAGCTTGTCATTCTTTCTTTGTAGAGAAAGCTTGTCATTCTTTCTTTGTAGAGAGAGCTGCTATTTGTATTACAAACTTGGATGAGGCTTACTGTTGTTTGATGTTCGTTTAGCCAAACTGCTTTTAAGAATGTGATTTATAGATTATGTACCTGTATTTTTTTAGGGTTGGTTATTTTTTTTAAGTACTCATATTTAATCTATGTAAGTGGATGATTATTTGATAAGTATATATTTTATACATTTAATTTTAAATATATCAATAATTTAAAATCGAGAATTCAGTATATGTTATGCAAATAGACTAAACTTGTCTTTAAGTTGTTTATAGGCAGTGAATCATATCTTAATCTCAACAGGTTATTTTTAAAAGTGTTAAAAGTTGTTATAAATCTTATTACGTGTTGATTTGTGATAAAAAATCATAAGTTTTTATCATAAATTCATTATATTCTTATTTGTTTTTGATAAAATGATCGTGTTTAAAGTGATTTAATTTTTTAATTTTTTTTTTGAAACTTATCCTCACTTTTGTGTGATTTCAATTTGGTTTTGGGTTAAAATGAAAAAAAATTGATTAATAATATTACTATAATATAATTGTATAATTGTGTTAGTATATCTTTGGTCTTTTTGAGTGAGTAGAGGTTGTAAATGTAAATTTATATAAGGGTACCAATGATTAAGATAAATAATATTGATAAATTATAATAATATTTAAATTAAACTATTTAAAAATATAGATAATAATGAATATAAAAAAATCCTATATATCTTAAGAACAAATATAATGTTACAAAAATAATTGCTCTTTTATATTTGTTTTAGTTTAAATGTATCATATAACTAAATATGTAATAATTTTAGTAAATATAAATTTAAGTATTTTGAGAAAAAAAATAAAGTTTATTTAATTAGATAAATTATAAAATTATAAAAATTATTGAATATATTTTAGTACGTGACTAATCATTATACATCTTTTTAATTTCGTTAAATTGATTTTGATTTTAAATTTTGTGTTTTATATAATTTTATTTTTTGAATTGATATGTAATAAATTCAAGATGTAAAAAATAATTTTTTATTAAATTCTATTAATTTTTAAATTAAAATTTTATATGTTATTTAAATAGATTATATTATGTCATAATTAATTATATTAATTTAACTTAATTTTTTTAGTAACTAATAATAATAAAAACATCATTTTAATAACATGAAATAACATTTAATATTAAATATATTTAAATAATCTTCAATTTATACCGCATTAAATTAAACTATGTTTTCCTAACCTTTTTTTTTTATCCATTATTTGGGATTCTAATTTGAAATTGGTAGAATATCCAATTTTTCTCTTTCATTTTCGTACAGATGGAGAGGGTAGTGTGATGTCCACCTGTTCTTATTGTTTTACTTCTACCACTCTCTCTGTCTAAGATCTGCCTCTCACTATACGCAGCCATGTCTGTACTTCCAACTTTACCAAAATGTCCTTCCCCTCCGCCCCACGCTCGCTCCATGTTCTCATTTTTTCCGTCCTTTCACATTTCTGTTAAACATCGAACGACGACGAAGAAGACGTCGTTCGCATGCCGCTGCGTATCAAATCCTCAATTGGCTGTGGTTAATGGGAAAGCTGATCCAGAATTCTCCGAGAGAACGGAGATTCGTTTGGGTCTTCCTAGTAAAGGTCGATTGGCTGAAGATACACACCAGCTTCTTAAGGTAAATTCATACGAATAAATTAATTATAATATTTACTATTTTCTTGGTAATTAATTTGATATTTTCTATTGATTAAAAAAACAGGACTGTCAATTGTCGGTCAAGCAAGTCAATCCTAGACAATATGTAGCAGAAATTCCTCAGGTTTCACCTTTTTTTTTACCAGTTGTATTGTGTTTCACTTGTCTAGACTATGGTTTGGGACTTTAATGGAGTTAGAAATGGTTGTTTTTATTGTAGCTGTCAGATGTGGAAGTGTGGTATCAAAGGCCTAAAGATATTGTACGGAAATTGTTGTCAGGAGATTTGGACTTTGGAATTGTAGGATTAGATACTCTAAGTGAATATGGCCAGGTAATATCTTTAATGTTGATTAACTTTATTTCTAACTAAATCAGTTTCACCAAACTTTATTTTTTTATTTTTTGCATTAAAGCGATTATTTTTACTTGTTCTTCTAGGGGAATGAAGATCTTATTCTTGTTCATGATGCTCTTGAATTTGGAGAGTGCCGTTTGTCTATTGCTGTGAGTACTGTTTTCCTATAACATAGTGTTTTTCTTATCGTTTCTTATAACATGGTCATATTCTTGTCTTGTCAGATACCCAAATATGGGATTTTTGAGAATGTTAATTCACTTAAGGAGCTAGCGCAAATGCCCCAATGGACAAAAGATAGACCATTACGAGTTGCTACGGGCTTCACTTATGTATGCAATGTGTTTTGTAGTTTTATATTATAACGTAGCTCGATTTATGTTCTCCAAAATTTTCTATTTAAAGTTTCACGTTTGTATTACTTCTTACTTTTTGTCGCTGTGCAGCTGGGTCCTAAGTTTATGAAAGAAAATGGACTTAAGTATGTGACCTTTTCAACTGCTGATGGAGCACTGGAGGCTGCTCCTGCTGTAAGATTTGCTTCTTCAGGAGGAAAATATAGTGGATATCATTTAAGAACTTAATGAAGAAGTGTTTTGTGCCATTTGATATACCTGTTTTGTCCTTGTTTACATGACATTTTAGCATTGGCCTGTCATTTCATTGATGAGAGTAGAACTTTTTATGTTTTTCTTTCTTTGAAGCAAGGTTATTTTCATCTAATAATCAAGGTTATTTTGAAGTAAGAATCAATCATTTAATCAGAGTTAAAATTTCATAGTTTAGCGATTATTAGAAACAAAACTTCACTAAAGATGGAAAAACTTCATTTAGCATTGAAGAAGTTGAATTCTGGACATTATGATGAAATTTGTAATAACATGGAAGTGGAATTTAAAATTCTGTTAAATTACATTTTAACTCTTGAAGTCATTGTCTGTCTCAGTCTGTGACACTATCTTTGTGAAACATTACTGCGATTTACAGATGGGTATAGCTGAAGCTATTTTGGACCTTGTGAGTAGTGGGACAACATTAAGAGAAAACAACTTGAAAGAAATTGAAGGTGGAGTTGTATTACAAAGCCAGGTAAAAATTTTGGTTTGTGGTTGACCTTTCCTCGCATATGATCTTGGAGAATTAAGATGGTTTTAAAATGCCTTCAAATGGCACTATTTAATTATTTCTACATTATTTCTTGAGAAATCAAATGCACTTTAGGCAGTTCTTGTTGCAAGCCGTAGATCATTAATCCACCGGAAAGGTGTACTAGATACAATAAATGAGATGCTTGAAAGATTGGAGGCACATCTAAGAGCAATGGGTCAGTTCACGGTTAGTATACCATGTCTTTGGTGTTTATGTTTGTTTCAGCCTTTGGGTTTTCTTTTGTTTCTCACATCTCTGGCAGGTCGTTGCAAACATGAGAGGAAATAGTGCAGAGGAAGTGGCTGAGCGAGTCTTAAGCCAACCTTCATTATCCGGTTTGCAGGTGACTTTTTTCTCTTGTCTCTCCCTTGTAGAATTATCAACTCTGTTGAAGTTATGCAGGGCAAAAACAAACTGTGTTTTCTTGATTATTAAATTATTTTTAGTGTCTTGTGAGCTTTTGTAAATTTTTTCTGATTGTTACTTCCCAGGGACCCACAGTTAGTCCAGTTTTTTGCAAACGTGATGGAAAGGTGGTGCCTGATTACTATGCCGTAGTCATATGTGTGCCCAAGAAGGAACTTTACAAGTCTGTGCAGCAACTGAGAGCGGTAAGTAATATAAGCACAATACATTACATATTCTGGATCGTCTTCCCTTTTTATGATGCTATGAGAGTAATATAAACTCTATTGATCAATATGTTTGCATTCATAAACTAAAAGTCTTTCATGCTTATTCCAGCTTCTCTGTATAGTGTATTGTTACATACTTGTGTATGCTTCATTCAACTTCAAATCTCCTGAATCAGTTTAGGTGTGCTATTATATGTGCCACTAATAGTTGATAATCCCATGAAGCCCATTTTTATGAAAATTTTCCCACATTTTTAGTTGTTTATGCCTTCATGTTTGCTACATAATGATATCACAAGCAGTGGTACATGATAATTAGACTTTGCTTCATTTACTCTGTTCACCACCACATTTTTTAACTGATAAGCTGTATGAGGAAAATGACTAGATGAAGAGAAAAAACCTAATCACAGGCTTGATATTTCTTCCAAATTAAACTTCTTGGGGATTGCTTCTCCATGAACTACCCTTTCCTGATCTAGCATCCCATCCCATTTATCCCAAATATACCTTTTGATAATTTCATGCCTGAGAGCTGTTTCTTCCAATAGAAACCTTCACAGACATATAGCCAGCAATGCCTCACCGCTCCAGCAACATTACCAATTCCCAATTCTCTGCTTATTGGCCTTTCACCAACTCCCATTGACAACCTTCCACCAAAAAAAAATGTATCTTTTACATCCTTTTACGACCCCCTTGGATGCTCTAAACAAAGATTTAGAAAGAAAAAAAAGAAAAAAAGAAGTTTGCAAACTAGAGAAAACTGGCTCTATTAGTATTAGGGCTACTAGTAAGAGTGGCAGTTTAGGTCAACCTAAAGTTTTATGGTGAATATCATTAATATCCTAAAGTTTTTTATAATTGCTATAATGCCCTTGGATTTTTTGGGTAATATCATTTATATTCTTAAGTAGTTAACAATGTTAACTCTAATTGTTGGCTCCGATGTCATTTTTGTGCTTGCATATTATAACGCTAGTTATTATTTCTTACAGATTATTATTTAAAGGTAAGCTTTTAATTTCCTATCAAAACATTGTTTTAATGTTTTAATTTCCTTATGTTTATTTTTAAACAGACCTAAGGCTAGTTTCTTTGTATTCGTTTTCTTATTTTATTAGTTTTATTAATGTTATAAGCAAATATTTAAACATTCAATATCTTTAATTGGCTTAAAATTATAATTACCATTATTGAATTTAATAGGTCCACCACGGTCTTCTCTTTCGTTGTTCGTCTTCTCTTCTTACACTTGATATGCTTCAGTTTGTTCAAACCTTAATACCCTTTTGTTAATTGTGAAGTTTTTGCATTCGTACATATTGCTCTATTTTTCAATTTGTATCCTCCTAATGAAATAAAGGTTCCTTTTATAGAGTAAAAAATCACTATTTTATCCCTATTTTAATAATTCACCTGAATTCTTGCTTTTGGTTTTTGAATATGAGTCATTCCTTTTCCTTGGCATAACCTACCGATTAAAGATGTGGGTTTTACGTCTTTATTCTTGTCGTTTTCTGATAACGGTTTTTTATTTTTTATTTTTCCTTGTTGTTTTCAGCCAATAATTCTTTTGATGACGTAAATGATGCATTTTCATCTTCTTGATCCCTAATGTAGTGAATACATTTGTTGTTCTTGGTGGTTTTCTTGGCTTAAGAACATAACACCTTTCTTGTATCTTGACAAAATTTTAGATTATTATTGTTAAAATTTGTTTCAAATTTACTAATTTTTTCACTGTCTTCTTCAGTGAGGGTCATATTATTATGAGAAGTAGTTATGACTTTGCTGATTGAATAGTTTACCTTGATCTTAAAAGAATTATCAATTTTTCTGAGCTCATGATGGATTTGGCTTAACATTTGTCCTCTTAATATACAGAGTTCCTCTTTGTTGAATTTATTTTTCTAGAAGTGTCCTAGGTTGAACTTCTTTGTTAGTATTTGGTGAAAATCTCTAATTTGATAAAATGATAGAGAATAACACAAACTTCCTCGTTCCAATCCATAAGTAAACTGAAAAATCTGAAAGACACAGGCTTGTCACCTGCTCTAATTTTTTCCTAAAATTCTTGATAGTTTTTTTGAAGTTTTTAGAAAAATAATTTAATTCATTTAAATTAATTCTTGGATATAAATTTCAATTAATCCTACATGAAAAAATTTACTTCTTGTAACTTTTCTGTGACGTAGAACTTCATGTTTTCAATATGTTCCTGGGTAAATTTTATGACTAAATTATAAAGATTCAACCATTGTGCTTTACTTAAATTCTTGTATTAATCTTTTTCATCTTTAATAACCAATCCATTCTTGGGTGATGTTTCTCTAAATAGTATTGATAATCGTAATATCTTTGATGTTTCTACGATAAGTATTTCTTTGAATAGTATTAGTGATCTTATTATTTTTTTTTTGGAGTTTTTAATATGCTTGTTGGTGCTAGTTGTTGTTGTAGTATTGTAGAGTAATTTTTTACCATCTTCTCTGGAGTTATTAGTTTTAGTATTCTGTAGTTGATATAATTGTTTTCATCTTTTATTTTGTTAGTGAAGTTTCTTAGAGTGACTACACTATATCCAATAATAGTTTTACATGCCTCAAGCCAATTATTGTAAATTCTAGGTTTTGGGGCATTGGAAATCATATAAATCTTTTTGTTATTCTCTTTCTAGTTCTTTAATCCAACTGAGCTTTTCTTTTTTCTTTTTAGAGACATTATCTTTTGAACTATTAGATTCTTCTTTCTCATTTTGAATTCTTTCTTCATAATTTTTAAAATGAATCTTTGATAATGAATCTATAATCCTTGATAATAAATTAAAGATTATAATTTTAAGTTAATTAAGGATCTTTAATGTTTAAATATTTGTTTATAACATTTATAAAACTAATAAAATGAATACAAAGAACTTAGTCATAAGTTTGTTGAAAAATAAACATAAAGAAATTAAAACAGTGTTTTGATAAAAAATTTAAAGATTTATCTTTAAATAATAATTCATAAGAAATAACAACTAACTTATAATATACAATCACAAAAATAATATCAGAGCCAACAAGTAGAGTTAACATAGTTAAGTATTTAAGAATATCAACTGTGTTACCCAAAAAAATCCAAGGACAGTAGAACACTATCAATTATAAAAAAACTCAGGGATATTAATGATATTCAATGTAAAACTTTGGACGGACCCGAACTGCCACCCTTACCCATTAGTATTAGGGCCGCCTCTAGAAACAAATGCTCTCTTTCAGTATCCCAACTTTTTCCCCCTTTCTCTCCTCTACCAACACAACCTTGCATTTCCACTTTATGGTAAACCCAGGTATTTCGGATTCCAAAGTATCGCAAGTTAGAAAAGGAGCCAACTCTGAATTTTATTCACACCACAACTAATCCTTAACCAGTAACTATTCTATTCCTAGCTTTATTATTTGTCCATTTTTCTGCATGAGGGTTATCTATCGAGCTACTCAAATTGGTTTCTGAAAGAGGGTTTAATTGCTGTGAATGTTTGCTGCAGATTGGAGGAAGTGGGGTTTTAGTTTCTCCTTTGACCTACATTTTTGATGAAGAAACTCCAAGATGGCACGAGCTTCTCTCAAAACTGGGTCTTTAGTGCTTTATGGTTGACTGGATGATATTGTCGAGGTTTTATTGTGTTACACCAATGCCTAGTTATTTAGCCAATCTTGATTTTCTGGGACATGTTGACAGAGCATCTCAAAATGATTTGAAAGTTTTGTGTTAGTGAATAAACAATCTTGACGAACTTGTTACTATAGTTGTGTAGGAATATAATTGCTGTTTATATTTTGTTTGTGCACTTAACAAGATTCTTTTGTCAAGGATTTGGTTTGCAACTCTTTTTTCGCTTGAAATATGCTTTTTATCACCAACTTAAACAAATCTCAACTAATGCGTCAAAGAATCATACCATTATGCATTTTTTTGTTTTGTTAATGAAATAATTAAACTAATTATTGTTTTATACACAATAATCTGTTATTTTTATAATCGAAATATTCATTAAGTGATATCAATGTTATTTTTAATCAAAACTCTGTAGAATTTAACTATCTGTCATTAGGGGACTCGAGTTTATTTTAATAAAATGGAAATAATAATCAAAGTCATGTAGATCAGATTAGTTGTAATGATCATTAATCTTTATATATATATATATATATATATATATATTTGTTGTTATAATAAAATGGGTCACAAGAAAAAAAGTCATTTTATTGAAATTCATTAAAAAAATATTATTATTTGAAATATGTGATTAAAATATTATTATTTAAGTAAGGGTAAAATGAAAATTAAAACTAAAAAAATGAATAAGATAGAATAACATTTTAAAGCGTTCGTTGTTGAATTATAAAAATAATAATTAAAATAACAATTTTAACCACTATTAATAAAATCATCTATAAGTCATGTGATAAATTTAATTAAAAAATATTCAAAAATTGATTTTGTTATTTATGGATCATATTTTTAAAAGCAACAAAATGAGAAAAAATATTAATTTAAATTACAATTTAAATGATCTAATTTAAAAAGGTTATTATGATTCTTCTTCACATTTTTGTACAAAATGAAACTAATTGAGATATATGATTAAAATATTATTATTTAGATAAGGGTAAAATGAAAATTAAAACTAAAAAAATGAATAAGATAGAATGGCATTTTAAAGTGTTTGGAGTTGTTGAATTATAAAAATAATAATTAAAATAACAACTTTAACCCATATTAATAAAATCATCTATAAGTCATGTGATAAATTTAATTTAAAAAATATTCAAAAATTGATTTTTTTTATTTATGGATCATATTTTTAAAAGCAATAAAATGAAAAAAAAAAGTTAATTTTAAATTACAATCAAAAACAATTTAAATGAACTAATTTAAAAAGATTACTGTGATTCTTCTTCTTTGTACAAAATGAAACTAATTGTTCGTTAAAAGAAAAAAAATTAAAGCTAGGGGAACATTTTTATTAAAAAGGACAAACATTCTAAATAATTTATTATGTTAGGTTATTTGGTCAGTTTAATCTTATAATTTAAAAATAACATTTTTTTATCGTTTTATTTTTAAGGAAATAATCAAGAAAGAATTAAATCGAGTTTTGAGTATTTTTTTTAATTAAACTTATCAAAATTCTTTGCACCTGTACTATAAATATCATTTTAATCATTTTTTTTTGTTATTAAACAATAAACTCAACACTTTAATGTATTGTTATTTCTCTGTTTTATTCATTTTATAGTTTTAATTTTATTATAATTTAAATAATAATATTTTAATCAAATATGTAAAATAATAAATTTTTATTATAAATTTCACTTTTTTATCTTTCTATACCCTATTTTGCAATAACAACATAACAAAAACAAAAATCTCTTATATATTCTAAAAAATTAATGTTCATATGAGACCTAATTTACGTCACCATTTTTCCTACTAAAAAAATAGTAGTTGGGGTGTTATGAATGTGGTAATTTATGATTAGGAAAAGAAACACAAAATGCACCCGACCGACTCTATATATATTGACACGTCTCGTATAATTTGTTTAATATAATAGCCATAATCGACTGAAAGAGAATCACACTATTGTGGGATTATGATAAATCTCCATATATCAGAAAACAGTCCAACTTGTTTGAGATATGCTTTAAAATCCCATTGGAGCTTCAAATGCTAACTCATTAAATAAGTAGTTAGTATTGATACAGGGTTTACTTCTTCGTCCGAACAACACGACATCCCTGACATCGTCGTCCTATCTTGAAACAATGTCGTAATAAAAACAAAAGGAAATGTATGTTAACAAAGTAGAATACCGAATACATGATAGGATAAAAAATATTCCAAGTTTATCTACTAAAAAATAATACTGTACACAAGATTATTGATTAAGCCTTTACAAGTTCCAACACTAACATGCTCTTCATCTGCAAAAGTTCCTTCTGTCAAAAAATTGTGATTACTATCATGTATGTATCTACTTTTGTTTCAATGGATAGAAATTACAGAAGCATAACTGCTGCAATGGATGGTATTTTCTCCCTCAATTTCTGAGTAACAGAAACTCTTACAGTCATGATGCCTGCAGCTGGACCTATGATTCGGACTTTTAAGATTGGTTCTTCAATCACCACAAGTTCCAAGGATCCACCAGCTTCACCTACTAGATAGGGTCTTATTTCTTCAAGTACTGAAAGGAAGGGAGCATCGGTTCACAATCACAGATCAAAAGGGAAAATGACCAACAGTTACAATAGCACTCCAGAAGAGCTGCTATGTGTTATACTGTAAGCCCTAGGGCAGTGTATTTATTCAACTTCCTCAATAAATACACAGTTAAAGAATACATACAGATGCTCCATTAAATTATTTAAATAAAATGTAAAATGTAATAGAGGGGAAGGACAAGTAATAACAGAGCCCATCTTTTCAAAGTTTTCTTCATTCAGCTCTAGCCCAGTTTCTTCGTCAGTAATAGGCTCCACTGCAAGTAATTCTGGGATCTTTTCCATCAAACGACGCTCAATACCCATCTTCATAGTCATAACTGAACTTGGACAAGAACCGCATGCTCCCTGTAGTTTTAATCGTACTACATTGCCATCAATTTCATGTAAAGCAACATTTCCGCCATCTGCAATAAGATAAGGTCGGATTTCATACAGAATGCTTTCCACGTTTTCCACTGTCAATGGCAATTCAACTGCCAACTTTGGAGTAGCAACAGCCTTTACAACTATGTAACATGAAAAAAGATAGACCAGTCTTAAGAGCTATGACAGTGGAAATGAAGACAAGATTAAGAACTAACCTAAGGGCACGCTATTAGAGGATGATCTAAATACCAAGTATGAAAGGCAAAAAAGAATAACAGATGTTCTCCTCAAATCAACTCACTTCACTTCCTGAAAGCGCTTGTGCTCCTAGGATATAAAAACACTTTTATCTGACTTTAGGACTCCTCTATCTCCAATCTTGAGACAGTTCAAGAAAAAGTCAAAGAAAACAACTTGCAACAGTATTGGAGCTTAGTTATCTAAAAATCTAAATTGATGAACCCTTGGGAGGAAAAGAGGGGTTATCTTACACTCTATCTGAGCCAACCTCCTAGATATCTCACATTTTCTTGACATCATAGCTCGTGACTACCAATTCTAGCATATTAACTTAAGAAGTATTTTATATTATATTTGAAGTATTTTTAGATTATAGTATTTTATATTATATATTTAACTACATTTCTATTGTGCTTCTAAAGTTTACAAAATGCATGAATAAAAGTGCTTATTTTAACAAATTTACGTGCAACTTATATCAATATTTGTTAAATATTGTTGATACATAAAATGAGATATTAAAATATGCACTGAAAAATTAGACATAATATATTAACATAAATAAAATGTATTTATTTAATAATAAAATAAAAATATAATTATTTTATTTTTTGAACATTTAGCCAGGGCTACAACCCCGTCCCCTTGAAGCACACGAGAAGCAACGCCTCTGAATGCAAATTTAGTAATCTTGTTCGTCTCTGCTAGACAACATAAAATACGTCGGTTTTTCCATCAGCTTATTGATGACCAACACACTCTGAGTGTAATTTGAACATCCCATAATAACAACTACAGAGTGTAATTTCTTTTAAGTTTTAACTAGTTTCCCAAAGGCGATTAATTCCATCAGAAAGAAGTAGCTAATTACTTTTTTGTTGACATAGCTGATAAAGAACATTAATGCAGGAAATCCATGAATTGGGTAAAAAAAAAGAAGAAAATGAGAATTAAAGAACATGAAATGGGCATTAACAGTTAACTTCTAAAAGAGTTCATATACTGCACTAAAAATAGAACTATTTCTGCAAAACAAATTTTATTGGAAACCCAGTAAGAAGCTCTTAACTGAATTAATAAAGATCAACCTAAAATACACCTAAGAATCATCCAAAACACTATTAAAAGATCGAAATACTTGATGAATGAAGAGTATAAATAAACTTTCCAGTAAAACAAAAAATCGCGAAAAAGAAAAAGGGTATGGGGAACCGACCTAGCTTGCGCGAAATGGAAGGGTAACTAGTTTGCCGAATCAAATTGTTCCCTCGAGTAAAGGAAACGCCAACTCTAGCAAAGAAGTTTATACTAATTAGGAATTAAGTAACATAAATCAAATGTAAAATAAAAATCAATAGGATAACTTCAAAAAATTTCAAAAAAATCAAAAAAATTAATATTTTTCAATAAATAAAAAATAAATAATTTTTAACTAGTTATATTTATATCGACATAACTAAATATAAATTAAATATTTTTTACATATTTCAACACAAAATAAGATAAATAAATAATTTAGTGATCAAATAACTTTATTTATTAAATTTATTACTATAATCTTTAATCTCATGTATGTTATTTTAAGAAAAAATTATTATATTTTATATAATAATAAATTAACATGTTATTTTGTAACTAATTTAAGAGTTATTTAAGGTATAATGTTTTGGTTAAGAAAACATCTAAAGGAGTGACGCTATTTGCATTTAACCTCCAAATCATTGCATAAATAGAATACTAACGAGTTAGAAAGATTGCTTGTTCTAACTCAGAACTACTTTTATATGTCAGCTAATCCACCATTTAAACCATTAATTTCACCCCTTGAATTGTCTTATATATATAATATATATTTTTAGAAATACTGTAACTACTTAAATATAGATAACATTGTTATTACTTATTACAAATCTAAAATCATAGATATATAATAAAATGTATATTTAATATAAAAAACATTCTATGTAATTAGATTGAATTTTCTTTATATTTATGCATATATATTATTTTAATTAAATTTTTTCCTTAGTATCTAAAAAACAACAACAATGTTATTGGATATTAATCCTTAATTCAAGGAATAAAACAAGAACTTTAATTTAAAGAATAAAACAAGGTTCTTAATTCAAGGAATAAAACAAAGTTCTTAATTCAAGGAATAAAACAAGGTTCTTAATTCAAGGAATAAAACAAAGAGCTTAATTCAAGTAGTAAAACAAAAAATGCTTAATTTAAAGAGTAATTGAAAGAGTAAAATTTCATTATAAATAGCTATACAATTGTAATGAAAATATGAAGAAAATAATACAAACTAGAGAGCTCTTTTGTGTAGAGTTATTTCTTGTTTTTTTAACATGGTATTAGAGCAGGAAAATTAACTTGCTTCTGCTTTATTATTATCTTAGCATCTTCAATCTTTGAAATGACTGAAGACGCGCTAGGATCAAAAGCTAAAAGTTCATCGGTGCTTTCCTTCGTGAATATGCATGAGGTGGATGTCAACCCAAATCAAAGATTAAGCTCAGTTTTGTTGAATGAGTTTAATTACTTGCCTTGGTCAATAGTAGTGTCTCTGGCTCTAGATGGAAGGTCCAAGTTGGGGTTCATAAATGGAAGCATCGAAGTACATGATGTTTCCTCGCCAACTTATGAATCGTGGCTTAGTAAGGATCAACTGGTTATGTCATGGCTCCTAAATTCCATGGAACGTAAATTAGTTGAAATATTCAGTTATTCTGAATCTGCATACCAACTATGGGAGACGGTCAAGGAAATGTATGGCAGTCAAAACAATGTTGCACGAGTTTTTCAATTAAAGAAGGACATCTCAGATCTACAACAAGATGGAAAGCCTTTTGTACAACTCTTAGGAAGCATGAAAAGCATGTGGAATGAGTTAGAAATATATCATCCTTATACAATCGATATAGCTCTGCTACGAAAGAGAGCGGAAGAAGATAAGATATTTCAACTTCTATCCAGTCTCGATTCAACATATGAAGATATATGATGCCACATACTCGTGAATACTAAACTTCCCTCCTTCACCAATGTATGTGCGACAATTCAACGTGAAGAAGTAAGGAGGAAAGCCATGAACAAGGGTACAATGGCTAGTGCACTTGAGGCAAAAGCCTATCTAACCAACGAGAGGAAGTACAAAGGGAAGCATCCAAACTTGAAGTGTTAACACTGCAACTATACGAGTCATGTTAAGGACACATGTTGGATTCTACATCCAGAATAAAAACCTGATTTTATAAAAGATAAGGGTTTACAGAAAGTGAATCGTACTGCACACCGTGTAAATCATGCTTTTGCCTCTACCTTTAATGAGTTTGATCCATTCAAGAACTTGACAACGAATCCAGCTGAACTTATGAATGAGTCTATGTTGTATCTTCAAAGTAAGACAGGAGAAGCTAGAATTGACTGTGTGGATAACATAGAAGAAGGAAACTCGACAACATTTCTAGGCAAGTTTGTGGGTTTCTTGGCAGATACAAAACTCATACCACAAGAGGACATGCAAGGTATCATAAAAACCTTTAAAACTGCTCTTAAAATAAATATGTTGCATGATTTTTGGGTTGTAGATTCAGGTGCCACATATCATATGACAAACCATGTGTCAAAGTCTCATAAGTTTGAAAAATTAGCAAATCCTTCTCAAGTTTCAATTGCAAATGGTGAGAATGTAAAGGTTTTAGGAAAGGAAAAAATAAAATTAATGTCAGATGAATCGAGTTGGCGGTTTTATATGTACCTTCCTTTCCCTTCCAATTAATGAATCTTTTGATGGTTATAAGTATTTTGTGATTTTTGTTGATGATTTCTCTCGAGTCACATGGTTATATCTTTTAAAGTCTAAGAATGAAGTTATGGAAGTATTTAAGGACTTTCATAACCTTGTTAAAAATCACTTCTTTTCTAAAATTCAAACCTTAAGGTCTGACAATGGCACCGAATACATGTCACATATCATGAAACAATATTTGAGCATTCATGGCATTATGCATCAAACAAGTTGTGTTGGTACACCTCAACAAAATGGTGTAGCTAAACGCAAAAATCGGGACTTACTTGAAAAAACTAGAGCATTAATGCTACAAATAAATGTACCAAAGAGATTTTGGTCCCAAGGGGTTATGGCAGCTGCTTACATCATTAATAGATTACCCAACCGAGTTTTGGATTTCAAGTGAAAGGAAGGAAAATTAACCTCTCACACCTTAGAGTCTTTGGCTGCATCTGTTTTGTACATATTCAATCTTATCATCGAGATAAATTGGATCCTAGAACTGTTAAATGTATTTTTCTTGGTTATTCATCTACACAAAAAGGATAAAAGTGTTATGATCCCCAACTTAGGAGATTAATTGTGTCTAAAGATGTTCGATTTTATAAAACTAACCCTTTTTTCAGCAAGTCATATGAAATCACAAGTCAAAGAGATGACATCTTGGATGTGTTTCCATTACCAAGAATCGAACTTGAGGCTTCACAACAACATGTCAACATTGATGTATGTCTCACTGAAAGTAACAATGAAGGGTCTCGTCTTAATGGTACACTGCATGAAGATGATGATAATCAAGATGATCCTCACAATATGGTACAAGATGTGAACGAGTATGAGATAATTCCTCCTACTCCACGACGTAATCCAATGCGTGCTAAGCAACCTCTAATAAGACTTCAAGACTTTGTCACCTATAAACCCACACATCTCATCTCAAATTATGTGTCATATAAGAGAGTGACACCAACCCATGCTGCATTCCTCAACACTATATCGAGTTACAGTGAGCCTCAAAACTTTCATGAGGCCAACAGCCAAGAGGTGTGGAAGGAAGCCATGCAAGAAGAACTTAAATCCCTAGATCAACACAACACATGAAACATCACCAAACTTCCAAAAAGCAAGAAAGTCGTGGGTTGCAAATGGATCTATAAGCTCAAATTCAAGTCAAATGGATCAATTTAGAGGTATAAAGCAAGATTGGTGGCTCAGGGATTTACTCAAACATTCGAGGTGGATTACAAAGAAACATTTGCACTTGTTGCAAAAATGAACACAATAAGTGTGCTACTGTTTGTGGCTGTAAACAAGGGGTGGTCCATGTACCAAATGGATGTGAAGAATGCATTCTTGCATGGTGATCTCAAAGAAGAAGTCTATATGAAATTGCCACCCGGGCATCCTCAAAGCAATGAACTGGATTTAGTGTGCAAATTGCACAAATCCATTTATGGTTTGAAACAGTCCTCACAAGTTTGGTATGCCAAGCTAAGCTCAGTTCTCACCAGTATTGGTTTCAAAAGCAACAATGTCGATTCCTCACTATTTTTTCGCACAGGATCTATGGGAAAATTGGTTGTGCTGATTTATGTAGATGATCTGATAATTATAGGTGATAATGCTAACGAGATTTTCAACCTCAAACAGTCCCTCGGACAAAGGTTTGCAATTAAAGACCTTGGAATATTAAAGTACTTTCTTGGTATAGAAATGGCAACCTCGCACAAGGGACTCTTTCTTAACCAAAGAAAATATGTCCTAGATTTTTCCAAGGAAGCTAACATGAGCGATGCTAAACCAGCGACTGGTTGGTAAGTTGATCTACCTAACAATCACCAGACCTGACATCACATATTCTGTAAGTATTGTGAGTCAATTCATGCACTCCCCGATACTTGAGCATTTGACCCTTGTTAAAAGGATCTTACGCTACTTAAAAGGATCAGTGGGTCGTGGTATCATCATGAAGAAGAATGACAACACACAAATCATGGGGTATTGTGATGCTAATTGGGTAGGGAATGCAATCGATCACAAGTCCACTACTGGCTATTGTACATTTTTCGGTGGAAACTTGGTCACATGGAAGAGTAAGAAGCAAACTGTCATCGCCAAATCAAGTGCTGAAGCTGAGTATCGTGCAATGGCTTCAACTGCGTGTGAGTTGATATGGCTTAAAGGTCTTCTGTGTGATTTAGGTGTTCCTACAACTCTTCTTATGTCCTTATTTTATGACAATCAGGCAACAATGCATATAACATCAAACCCAGTGTTTCATGAGAGGACGAAACACATTGAAGTTGATTGTTATTACGTTCGTGAACAAGTTCAATCACAGGTGATTCAGACACATTATACAAGAAGTTTCGACCAACTGGCTAACATCTTCATCAAGCCCTTGGCTTCTCATCAGTTTCAACGACTTTTGTCCAAGTTTGGATCCATAAACCTTTTGGATACAGCTTGAGGGGGAGTATTGGATATTAATCTTTAATTCAAGGAATAAAACAAGGACATTAATTCAAGGAATAAAATAAGAAGCTTAATTCAAAGAGTAAAACAAAGAATCCTTAATTCAATAAGTAAATTAAGGAATGCTTAATTTAAAGAGTAATTGAAGGAGTAAAATTTCATTATAAATAACTATACAATTGTAATGAAAATATGAAAAAAAAAATAATACAAACTAGAGAGTTCTTTTGGCGTAGAGTTATTTCTTGTGTTTTTCAAAAAATGTAAATATTATATAATTATAAATAATTTAATGAAATAAATATGTTTTTTTTTCTTAAACTAATTTTTTTTTAAACAATTAAAATTTTCACGCATTCACTTGGATTTAAAATTCATATCTTACAATTCATACAATGGATAACATACCCCATTATTGTATATCCACCCAAGTAATATATTTTAAAAATTAAAAATATGGTTAAATTATAAATATGGTTAAATTATAAATAAACTGCTAAATTGCTCATATCCAACAGTTTTCTTAAACTTTCTAAAACTAATATTGCACATCCCACACTCGTCATGGTTATGTACGATGAATGATGTGTATGTCTCTTCCGTCACCTAATTGATGTGTTCAATCTCTATGATATTAATATTCTACAATTCCATTGTCATGGTTACATGTTCTTGATTCTTATAATTACTTCTACACCAAACTTTAGTTAACATCAGACAGTATCTCTGTATTAATAAAAAAATAATGGTACGTACCAAAATCAGTTAGCGTGTCCTTTCATTTACCTTGAAAAAACAGACTTCAATTTCTCTCTCACACACTTTTTATATAAATATAACTTGTGTATTTGAAGTAAAAGCAAAGAAAACTCAAACCTAACCAACCATATATATCATATAATAGTCATTGCTATGCAAAACTGTTCTTATTACTACCAATAGCCTAATGGATTCCCAAACTCCTCCAAAGCCAACCACAAATTACCTCTCCAATGTCGACACCTCCAGCCCTTTCCGCTCTGTTAAAGAGGCAGTTGCCGTCTTCGGCGAGCGGATTTTAGTCGGAGAAATGCACTCCCTCAAGCCAGCTTATAGTGGTAGCTATGCTTCAGCAGCCAGTAGTACTACTAGTTATTCTAAGCAAGAAGAGGTCGAAACATCATGCAAGTTGTCTTCACTAAGTACGAAGAGTACTACTACTACTAGGCCCAATGACAATATATTTGAGGAGGAGGATAAAAACGTAATTTTAGATGCTTTAAAGAAAATTAAGGTTGAGCTTGAGGAAACTAAGGTGGAATTGAAGTTGCTAAAAGAAAGAGGGCAAGAAACAGGGGAGGCTTTGGCATTGATGAATGCTGAGCTTCAAAAGAGCATGTTGAGGTTGGCCGAGGCTGAGGCGGCCGAAAAACACGGTATTGTTGCCGGCGGGAAAGCAACAAAGACTTTTACAGGTGATGCTGAAAAATGTACGAAGGAACAAGAAGAGAAGAGGAGAGAATTGATGAGAAGGATGGGAGAAAATACTACTTTGGCTCAAATATTAAGCCTTGGTGAGAATGATACTAACTATGGGAAGAAAAAAGAAAGGAAAATGTTGAAGAAGAAGCCTATTGTTCCTCTTGTAGGAGATTTTATTTTTAGGAAAAAGGAGTCTCCTACAGATTTTCTTAATTCGTTTTATTCATCACCTCAATTTTATAACTAATTATGTGTGTTATTATCATTTTCTCTTTTCTGTCTAATAATGTGTTTTTTATTCCTCTCTCTAAAGAAGAAGAGAGAGAGAGTATATTACTTACTATTCCTGATATGGAATGCATATGTTGTTTATAGTAGTAGCCTTAACGATGTACCTGCTGAATCTGATTGTTTTATATATATGTTTGAAAATTTCAACGAAAATCAATAGATTGGCAATGGATGAGGACTTTTTGAGATAACATTTCGCAACTTTGGATCGAAGCAATTAATAGTCCTTACAAAAAATTGCAAATTGCTATAGTAATGTATTGAAATCCAAGCGCTGAACACCAAACCAATCTCAATTTAAAAAAAAAACTACAAACAATTACATTAAAAACCTCTATTCATGACGTGAATGGACGCATTGTTATTGTCATTAAAGTGTTATAACGAAAATAACGAAAAAGCTTTTTTATTTATTTACTCGCAAACCTCCACTTATAAAAAAATACATAAATTAATAAACATCAAATAATGAATGTCCCGCTACAAGACTAGTACGTATAGGTAGCATAGCAAAACAAATACAGTATACTTCTACATATGAAAATAATTAATAACTCTGAGGACATATATATCCTTGGAGACACTCCATAAATTCACACAAATTAAAGAAGAAATAATATCGAAATGAAGTCTTAAAACCGGTGACACATGAATCAACATGTATATATCATTTATCATAAAGATTTAAGGGCTAGGGGTTGATTCTTTTGGGATGTTAGGCATTGTTGGTTCAGGCAATTTAGGAAATTCAGGCAATTTAGGAAGTTCAGGTTTAGGTAATTCAGGTACTTTTGGGACATCAATTTTTGGTAACTCGGGTAATTTAGGGACTTCAAGTTTTGGCAATTCTGGTACTTTAGGGATTTCAGGTAACTTAGGAGCTTCAGGTTTTGGCACATCTGGGATTTTTGGGACATCTAACTTTGGCAATTCAGGTAGCTTAGGAGCTTCAAGTTTTGGAAATTCTGGTACTTTAAGGGTTTCAGGTAACTTTGGAGCTTCAGGTTTTGGCACATCTGGGACTTTTGGGACATCTAACTTTGGCAATTCAGGTAGCTTAGGAGTTTCAAGTTTTGGAAATTCTGGTACTTTAGGGATTTCAGGTAACTTTGGAGCTTCAGGTTTTGTCACATCTGGGACTTTTGGGACATCTAACTTTGGCAATTCAGGTAGCTTAGGAGTTTCAAGTTTTGGCAATTCCTGTGCCTTTGGTACTTCAGGTAACTTAGGAACTTCAGGCTTTGGCAATTCATCTTGAATCTTTGGAGCTTCAAGCTTTGACAATTCAGGTACTTTTGGGACTTCAGGTACCTTAGGAATTTCATGTTTTGGTAGTTCAGGTATCTTGGGATTTTCAGGCTTTGGAAATTCAGTTGGTATCTTTGGAGCTTCAGTCTTGGGAAGCTCAGGTACTTTTGGTACATCTAACTTTGGCATTTCTGGTAGTTTGGGGGCTTCAAGGTTTGGAAATTCATGTGCTTTTGGAACTTCAGGTACCTTAGGAGTTTCAGGTACTTTAGGAATTTCAGTTGGTATCTTTGGAGCTTCTGTTTTTGGCAACTCAGGTACTTTTGGTACATCTAGCTTTGGCAGTTCTGGTAGTTTGGGGGCTTCAGGCTTTGAAAATTCATGTGCTTTTGGGACTTCAGGTATCTTAGGAATTTCAGTTGGTATCTTTGGAGCTTCTGTTTTTGGCAACTCGGGTACTTTTGGTACATCTAGCTTTGGCAATTCTGGTAGTTTAGGGGCTTCAGGGTTTGGGAATTCATGTGTTTTTGGGTGTTCAGGTACCTTTGGAATATCAGTTGGTATCTTTGGAACTTCATGCTTTGGCAACTCAGGTATTTTTGGAATTTCTTTTGGAACTTCAGGCTTGGGCAAATATGGTAACTCAGGTTTTGGTAGATTTGGGAAATTAAACACCGGAGGAATTTCAGGCTTAGGAAGCTCTGGTAATTTAGGGGTCTCTAGCAGATAACGAGCCCCATCAACTATTGTGTTATAGCTAATGAATGACAAAATTAAGAGCAATATTGGTAAAGTGAATGAGCACAGTTTGTGAGAAGCCATTGGTTAATATGGGAAAGGAAAAATATATTAGATATGAAGAAGAATAAGATCTCTGTAGTTTTTTGAAGTTATTGTATTAATGTTGTGAATTGAATTTCAATTGCATTGAATGGGTTTTTATATATAGACAAAGGGAATGAAGAAATGTAAAAGTTTCAAGAGATTTTGGTTGGTGGGGGAAGGTATCAATATTGTTCAACTTCTTTATCTGCTTGGGTACACAGACACTTCAAGGTAGATGAGAGCCCAAGGGACTCAAACAAAGTTGTAAGTCCAAACCTATAACATCTAACACACATTTTATAATTGAAAAAGAAAATATTGGTTTACCCCTTTATACGTACATAATGGTCAAAGAACCAATTAATGAGGTGGTATGTTCTTGGCTTATCGGCTTACATTATTTTTTCAGTTTGGTGTAACCAAATAAATGAAGCAATATATATTATCAACGTTCTGAAATCAGCACGTCATTAACAGGAAGAAAAAAAAAACCTAAAATTCCTAACATCAAAAATAGCACATTTCATTTGAATTTAAAGGAATATAGATTAGTATTAGGATGCTGTAATTTATATTGTTATAAATTTTAAAGGGTATTATACTTGTTATTTTTTTCAAAAATAGTCTTTGTTTTCTATCTTATATTCGTTTTTTACATGAATGAAAACATCTATAAATGTTTCCATATATACACTTATTTAAGGCTGTCGTCAATTTTTTTCATTAATTTTGTTATTCATTTTTTTAATGTATTTTACAAAAATTTCTCATAATATTAACAAAATTTTAAATATTTCTTTGATATTTGTGTTAAATTGAAGTTTCCATATTTTATTTTTTACTTATTTATTTAACTTATTGACTTAATAAATTTATCTTGATATTTGTTTAATTAGTAATAGAAAAAATAAATTAATAAATGGGTTAGGAGTCCAATTATTAGCTATCATTTTTGGTAGGATTTTAACTATGTAATCAATATTTGACAAATATGTTAATAAAAATAGTTGAAAATTAAGTGAGTATTTATCGCATAATCATATGTTCAAGTTATAGAACTCGATAAATTTTTGTTATTTGTTTAATTAGTAATAGAAAACTAAATTAATAAATGAGTCGAGAATTTAGTTGTTCCGTGCTATTTTGGGTGTTGTAGTATATATGTAATTATATGTGTTATTAATAATATGCGATAAATATTTAAATAAAAATAATTGAAAAATTGATCTTTATTGCATAAAAATGGATCCTTTTTATGTTTGTTAATTATTGTTGTCACATAAAATGATGGAACAAAAGTAATTCAGGTTATTTGAATCCTTAAAAAAAATTATTTATTATCTCATAAATATTGTTGGTGTTACAGTACATAACTAAGTAATATGATTTACATGAAATACCTCCTCAATCCATAAGGGTGCATGAGACATGGAGTGGTTCCAAATGTTCTTGCTGCAAATCTGTGACATTTCAATAAAGAGCAACTACAATCGATTTCTCTTAAAAGGTTGTTCATATATCAAGTATTTATGCAATTTCATTTTAGTTGATTCGATTAACCAAATTAAACATATGTAAATTTGTTATATTAAAAATTAAAATAAACTTATAAAATATTAAACCAATATATTTATGTTAATTTGATAAATTTGATTTTCAGTTTATACTTATTTATTTTTAATTGATTATTTAATTAAAAAATATGATATATTATCATTTATATTAGAATTATGTACCAATATTCAAATAGAAAATAATTATTAAAAATAAGTAAATTATTTAGAATTAAAAATAATAATTTTAATTTTTTATTAATTAAATATTTTTTTTAAATGAACGCTAGAAAAGAATAATCTAAATTGTTTCATTTTTACAACTAATACAAAAGTTTAATTAAAATCATATGATTATAAATATATATGAAATATGTATTATAAATATATACAATTAAAAAATAAATATGTATATTACTAATATATATATATATATATATATTTGTATAAGTATAATTTCGATTTATAAATTTTAAAATTTTAATAATTTTTTATATTTTTAATATCGAAATCAATATATTTAGAACTTTTTAGTCATTTTGTTTATAATTTTGGATTAATTATTCTTTTTATTTATAAAATGTATTTTGTTATGAAAAATGGGTCATAAAATGACAAGCATCATGCATGATTATTTTTATATTTTGCACATTTTTATATTTTTTTTGCAAATTGATTTTTAACATTTGTATTTTCTAGTCTAGAATATTTCACCTTATACTCCGATAGGGCTATAAAGCCATTAGCATACATTCAACGAATGAACATCAAAGAGGTAGTTTTGTTATTTATTGTACTTTCAATTATTTCAATCTTGCCATTTTTAAACCTTAGAAAATCAGATAAATGATATGCTATTTTTCTATAATTTTTACCATTTTAACTAATAAAAACCATGAAATAATAAAAAACATTAAAAAAAATTCGAACACCCTTTTAATTATAAGAATAACAAAATAATACAAATTTCATGATATTAGTTAAAAGCAAGAGAAAAAAATTCTGTACATATTGTTAAAAACAGAAAAAATTATTTGTTATTTTACAGTTATTTTTTTTATAATAATAAGACTAAATTATTACAAAAAAATAAATATAAGATTTAAGTATTATTTTTAAAATAAGTATGAAATTTTTATTGTTAACAAGAGATGCCAATTCATACAATAGTTCTACCTAAATCAAACTAACTTAAACCAAATTGGTTCAATCCTATTACAATTCAAATTTAATTCAAGCTAATAAAAGTGAGTTCGAATCCAAATCAAACACAAACGAACTAATCCAAATTAACCTAAATTAGTTCAAATTTTTAATTGCATTTTTTTAGTTAATTAAATCTTTTTTTATAAATTAAAAGGTATGTTTAATAATAAATGCTCATTAGCTCAAACAACATTACATGAAACATCAAAGATAAGAGAAATAATATTACAACAATTAACCTTTTGAACAAATTTTAAATTAACAATGAATGAAAAACCCACTCATAACAACATCTATAAAGATAATAAAACTCCTCAAACACATATCATGTTACGTTAACTAATTAATTACAAAATAAAAATACTATTAAACATAAGCTAAAAAATATAATTCTTAAATAAATTCAACAAAAGTAAATGTCGTCAAATTTTTCTAATGTAAAAGTCAAAGATTATCATTTTTTCATAAAAGCTTACAGTTTGAATAATAGCATTTTCTCTAATTACAGAGAAATTTATGAGTAAAATTAAACAAAGAAATGCATACAACTACTAACTAAAGAGTACAACAGACTATCTATTAATCTTTTCGTATCTTTAATTTTAGATTAAATATAATACACATCTAAAACCTTAAAAAAATTATTGATCTCTTCATATCTTTAATTTTAGATTAAATATAATATACATCTAAAACCTTAAAAGAATTATCCTTGTGGTTATCATTTGAGGAATGACCTATTTAAATAATGAATACCTATAATATGAGTTTGTACACTGTTATATATATCACAAATTTACTATGTATTTACAAATAATACTCTTAAGTCATTACAAATCTTTTGCATTATTTTAAGATTATTTGTATTTATTCAATTTATTTGTTTACTTTTTTAGAAAATATATCTTTGATATAAGATCACAATATATTAGAAATGTAATTAGCAAATGATTTATTCCCTCTTTTGTATATATATGTATTTTCTTTACGTAATCAATACATGAAATTTTTTACTAATTCTCATTCTATTTCTTATATTTCTTTTGTAATTTATTACGGTATCAAAGTAAGTTTATCTTTGAATTTTTTTCAAACACAAGTCTCATTTCAAACATTCAAATACCAACAATAGTAATTCAAGTATGGACCCATCCAATCTATTCTTTATTTGTTATTCAAATCTTCTTGGTCTCAGCTAGTTCCAATAAATGGCATTTAAAATTTCAACAACTCAACAATTTCAAGGAATCAAAACAATAAATCTCATCAATAATAATAACATGGATCCCATCATTTTCATGTTGTCAATGCAATAATATTTTTAAAAATATCAATAATATTCACTAGAATTGATCAAATACAAAAAGTTTTTTACATATCATCAAATATGACAACATTTGGTATCACAATAAAATAAAAATCCTTTTGAAATCTGAACCCATAAAGAATAGAACTTAAATAAATAAATAAACCTGTAAAATATAAGCCTAGATCTAAATTATCATTGACCCTTATCATTCTCAAACCTTTATTGTCTCTCTTTTACTGTTTGTTTATAGAAGATCAAAACTATCTATTTTTTGCCGATCCAAATTCGATCAAATTCGAATGTATTTGAATATTTTTAATATAAATTTGATTCGATGATATAGTCAATTTGAATCTGAATAGATCAATTTTTTCGAATAAGATAAGATGAGATTGATATTGAAATTTATTTATGAATTATTATCACATATAAAACACAACATACACAAATTTAAATTTTAAATTAATATTTTTATAACAAATATTATTATTTTTAGTCACAATTAAAAAAATCAAATAAGTATATCTGTAAAATTATTAAATTATTATAAATATTTATATTTATTTTTAAAATTAAAATAATAATCTTATATAATTATTATATACATAATATTTAAATGTAATATATTATAAAATAAAATAAATATTTATTTATAATTTACTAATAATTCGAGCGAATAAGATATAATGTATTATAAAATATATTAATTTAAATTCTATTAGAATCTAAACAGATTATATAATTTTTAATCTAAATTCAATGTAAGTGTAAAATTTATCAATATATTCTTATTTAAATTTTACAATTCAAATTGAATTTTTAAATTTGAATAGATTAATTAAATTATTTATTCATTATTAATACTAAGTATAAAATTTATGAATATATTCTGATCTGAATTTTACGATTCAAAATGAATTTTTAATTTTAAATAGATTAATTAAATTATTTATTCATTATTCATAGTAAAGCCTTTTTCGGCTTCTTCCCTTGCGCCTAAAAACAAGCCTATTAATGCTTAGTTCAAAACTGATAGTACATGAGCGGACCAACAGATTGGAACTTCGGATTTTTTTTTTTATAATTTAAGTGGGCTTTTAAGATAGAAAAAATTATTGGGCAAGTTTCTTTATTTAGTTGTATCATTATTTAAAATAAATGTGTTTTAAGTTTTTTATTTATGAAAAATATTTCAGATAATAATAAAATTAATTTTTTATCAAATTTTTGGTTAAATATAAAAAATATAAAATATGAGATATATATATATATATATTATATTTTTCAATAGATAATTTTTAATTAAAAATTACACAAATATTTTAACAATTTATTGTTTAATGTTGATTTTAGATATTAGATAATGAAATTTTTATTTAAGTTTGAAAGATTATTTTTTAATTAAATATTAATTTATTACATGTGTATATATATGAAAAATATAAATAAATATGTAATATATGTGTTATTTTTTATATTTAACAAACAATTAAATAAAAATTTAACTTTGATCTTAGATGACACTTTTTCTCTAACAAATGAATTTAAATGATATATTTTTTACAAAAAAAAATAACTAAAAAATATATTTTCAAAATTAGTGTAATAAACAATAAATTAAACTATTTTACTAATTACTTTTAAAAAATTACATTATTTATTAATTTTACAACACTAATAGTAAGTCTCTTTTAATAATTACAACAAATACAAGTCAAATTAATATTTTGGTTATCAAATATGTAACTTTTTTCTGTAAAAATATTTTCTAATGAAAAATACTTCTTAAAATATTGCCTTATTTAAAATTCTTTTTGAGTAATGCATCAAACGAAGATGAAGTGACAATTTGATTTCAAAATCACCCATTTAATTTATTATTTATTATTTGATTTTTTTAAAACCTACAAATTTAATTTTCTACTCCAATGATTTAATTAATCTAAACCACGATGTCTTTAGAACAGACCAATAATTCATCTTGGAATTTTTAAGTTTATTGTTTGGTCAGTCAACGTTAATAATTCTGCGTAACTTAAAAACTATTGGTTCGTTTATTAATTCTATACAAGTTGCAAACAGGCCAAGTAAAATATATAATAATAGTATATATATATGTATATATATATATATATGCACATCCAAATCAATATTGCGTATATAGATATACATCATTCATCTTAAATCCCGAGATCTTGGTTCATTCAAATCTTTGAAACAATGTCCGATCAACCAGATTCTACTAATACAATTGCTAACATCAAACATGAGAGAGTTGGTATATATGCTTCTTCATCCTAATTCCTTCTCAAACTTTATCTACATATTTAGTTTTTCTTAATAATAATTACATTTATTTTTCGATTTATTAGGAGATATATTTGAGGCAACCGTGACAGTCAAGCTGCAACTGAGAGCCGGTGGGCACCTACCTTCACCGATTAATGGTAAAGCCAAAGCTTGATCGAATGTTTTCTTGCGATCTCCTATCAATTTTGGTTTGGTTTGGTTTGTTTTATTTTTATATTATATTACGTTGGTATTCACTTTTCTAACGTAACAAAGGAGCTGTCACTGTAACTGTTGCTTTTACTCACCCCACCCCACCCATCTTCTCTCTCTCTCTCTCTCTCTCATAACGAGGGAGCTATGAAAATGTTTATTTATTTATTTAGGATAAGCTGATTATTTTTAAATTTTATCATCATTCATTTTATTTTTAATCTAAAATTTAAATATCAATGATATAGTTGAATCTTCTATAGAAACATACACATAGTGTCATTTTTTTTTTTAGAAATGAGACAGTGTTATTTAAATATGTAACTTTAAATGAGTGTTGTTTTTGATTGTTATATTTTTTTCAAGTAAAATTTCATTCTTCTTCTTGTAACACTCTTTTTTTTTGTTTTATATTAAATTTAATAACAAAAATCTCAAATCCCATTATATTTATAAAAAAATTATATTTTGGGTTTTTTTTTAAATGCATGATATATTAGTGCTTTACGTTTTACCCAAAATTTTAAAAATCTTTTTATTTATTTATTTTTATGTCTTCTGTGCATAAATAATTATATTATTTAATTGAATAAGATTTTTTTTGAAATTAATATATTTAAAATATTTATATTTATATTTTAGTATAATCTTTTATTTTTATTTTTAAATTATTACTATTGATACACATCTTAAATAATAATCTTAATAAGTTAAGATATTTAAAAAATATTATTATCGTTAAAATTAATTAAAATAATTATTAATAATTTAAATAAAGATAATTTAAATTGAAAATAAAGTTTTTCCCCTTAGCAGATGCATTTGAAGCGATCGTTACTACTGTAAAGCTGCAGTGGAATGGAAAGAAAGGCCCACAGAGTGATGGTAAGACGAAAGCTTGGTTGAATTTATTTTCTTGTATTATATTTGGGTCTTTTATTCGGAAAAGAAAAAGTGGCTTCAGACCAAAGCCCCAAATCTCAGTCTACTTCATCCCAATTTCAGTATCTCCCTCTCTAACCTTAATACCTCATAGAAAGGCTCCTTCAAGACTCAATAATCTTTCATTGTTCTACCCTTTCCATCAGTCCGTCTCCCTCTTCTCTAATCTGTAAGATGCCTCTATGACTCAGTTTGTGATTCTCAAATTTGATTAGTAGCTGTCCTCTGAAATGATGTATTCGTTAGTTTCATTATCCTTGAAATCATCTAGATTTCCTATCAGTTTCATTTAGATTATGTTTGGGGTCATAGGTATGTGGCTTCCTATTCCTATATCCTGCTTGTTTGGCTTTTAGTAATAGGTAATGCATTTACTTGGGCTCTTTCGTATGTAGTCAAGGATTTGATTTAATGGTTTCGGTTTTATTCTTTATGCTTGGATTTGCCAAATCTTTTATGTTGTATGATACAACGTTATTAGCTAGTTTAGTGATCTGATATGCTGCTTTCTGTACTTTTGAGTTATTCGATTGTGTTATTATGAACCTTTCAATACATTATGTAGTTTTTCTTTTCTTTCTGGATTTGTTGAAGGCTTGTTGAAGTAAGGAGTTTTTGAAAAAAATTGAAGTTTCTCATCTTAATTCCTCCCTCCCCCTCGAATTTAATTGTCAAAAACTTGGAATGCAAAGGTCAAAAACAGTAATAACAAACAACAATAGAAGAAATAATTAATTAGAAAATTGATAGAATTAAATACTAATGGCATAGTTATTGTTAATCCAAAAATATGGTTTTTAAAAAGAGTATCCACTTCTTCTTCAGGTCCCATAATTATAAATTTTAAATATTTTTATCATGGAATTATTATTATGATTTTCTTTAATCATATATTTTTAAAATATGATTAATTAATTTAAATTTTTAAAAATTGAGACTTTTTCGAAAAAGATGAAGATTATTTATTTTTTTAAGAAAAAAATAAAAAATCCCAATTCCCTCTCGTTCGTTTTCTCTCCTAGTAACTCTTTCTGTGTCCTCTATCTCTCACTCTCTCTTAACTTTTTTTTTATTATTAAAATATTAAAAAGAAAGACAATAGAGAGAGAATGGGTGAAAGAAAGACAATAGAGACATAATGGGTGATGCTTACTGTTTTTGTGTTTTTTTATTAATATATTTTATTTTTAAAAATCTTAATTTTTAATTTTTTTAATATAATTAATTATATTTTATTATAAAATTAAATGAACTTGTTTAAACAATCACAGAATATGCAAATATATAAAAAACCATAATTAGGCCTAAACGACTACATACCCTTTTAAAAAACTGTGGAAGAGTCACCTTTGTTCATTCCCCCCTCCCTCCCCACACATGTGATTATCAAATACCTATTAGATTTTAAGTTTTTTTTAAATTATCACTGAATTTTATTTAATATCAAAAATGTTCATAAACGTTATCAGTGTTATATCTTCGTTTAACAATAAAGATAAAATGATAATCTCATCCCTATATATATACATATATCATTCTCGCGTAAAAAAAATAAAAAATATTTCCGAAATTTTCAATATCTTTATAAATATTCTTAACGTTTAAGAAAAAAAACTACAATATTCATGAAATTTAAAGTATTTTTAAAAATTACCTTATTATTTAAAATAAGCATAAAAAAATCATGAAAAATTATATTAATATTTGAATTTTTTTTTACCCTTACCTAATAGCTTTTTGAATATTGTCGTTAAGAATATTATCACAAATACTCTTAAATTTTTATTTTTTTTCAAAAATATATTTGTTATAATAATTAATTTAATTTTATCAAAAATATCCATGTTATAATAATTAATTTAACTTTATCAAAATACTTTTGCTATAATAATTAATTTAACTTTATCAAAAATACACATGTTACAATATTTAATTTATCTTTATCAAAAATACACATGTTTCTCAAAAACACGATATAAAATATTTTACAAAAATAACTCTGAAGATAAATTAAGTTAACAAAGCACACAATATTAAATTAAATATTTTTAAAAAATATTTTATATTGTATTATTGAAAACAAGAGTATTTTTGATGAAGATAAATTAAATATTATAACAATGATATTTTTTATGAAATTAAATTAATTATTATAATAGAATTATTTTTAATAAAATAAAATTAATTATTATAGCAAGAATATTTTCCATAATATTTTTAAAGATAATATTTAAAAAGTTATATAAGAATATTTTCCATAATATTTTTAAAGATAATATTTAAAAAGTTATATAAGAATATTTTCCATAATATTTTTAAAGATAATATTTAAAAAGTTATATAAGTAAGTGTTTAAAAGATTTTTTGATATTGATGTAATTCGACTTTTTAATGCTTTGTCAAAATAATAAAAGTATTTTTGATTTTTTTTCGGTCACGTGAGCTTCAAGATTAAAGAATTTCTGAATTACCTGAAGTTTTGATCCAATTTATCCGGTTATAGATAAATGGTTAAATTTTCTTTCATCACGATATGATAAAATTTAATCAAAAAAGTATAAATAAGAAATTAAGACATAGGAGAACCATTGTGTCGAAAAAAGTTAAGACATGTCTGTGTAAAATGGATTACAGTTGGAGTATGTCTCGAAGTTGTTCAACCGAGCTTTAAGGCTAGTCTTTTCTGCAAAATTTTGGGGCTTACGCCTCTGCCCTTCAAAATTGTGAATCTTGGTTGTGCCTGTAGACTTAAGATAAAGGCCATTGAGGCCTGTGCCTCATTTACTTCTTGTTGCCACATTCAGTTCATGGATCTAACTCAGAAAACGTGGGCTGAATGTGATTTTAATTAAATATGCCCATAATGTTTTTGTTTCACTCCCATAAAACTCTGGCTTATTCCTATTTTTTTTTTGGTTTCTACCGTTAATCTCTCCAGTCTTCCTCTTCTTTCTTCTTCTGTGCAAACAAGCATGTACCACTCTTCTTGACAATCTCATCATCTTAGCCTGTAGCATTTTTCTATGTTACTCCGACTCGCTTGTTTGCCTTGCCGTACCAGTGTCAACACGACATGACACCGACACCGGTACGGGATATGTGTCGGACATGGCCATTGATATACCGGATTCGGATGATAGCGAAGACGAAGAAGAAGATGGCAGTGCAGCAAAGATGATGGTCATCAGCGAAGAAGAAGAAGAAAGGAGCTGGCGGCGAGACGAAAACCCTAATACTCTTCGATATTCAATTCTCGTTTTCTTTTTTAACTGCGAGCTGGGCTTGTAAATTTCAATTGGGCTAATTGGACTGTAACTAAGCGAAGTTTTTATTTGTTTTTTAACTGCAGAAAATTTTAATTTGGGTTAATTAGAGATAAGTTTTTGTTTTACTTTTTAAAGAAAAATTTAACATTTAATAACTTTAATTATGAGAAAATTCACTTAAAACAAAATACATAGTATAAAAATAAAATAAAATATAATTTAACTTAATGGTAAATAATAATCTAGATTTTAATTGTTTTTGTTTTACATTTCATATTTTAACCATTTCAATAATAATCGTGTTTAAATATCCGTGTTTAAATACTGGACATTGTTAGGTATTAAAGAAACAATTGCATCAAATCTGCGTGTTTATTGAAGCTGAAAATATGCCATTATATAGACATTACAGGAAAACAAAAGCAAGCAACGAAACTAACTTTACAAAATGCTAAAATTGTGCTAACTACCCATAGGACTCGGTCACTAGTTGATCGAGATCTTAGAACTGTTTTTGTTTTTGAAAATCAGGAGCTTTATTCGCACATTTCATGTAACAATTCTTCCCCTAAACTGCACTTATTAAAAGTAAGGCAGTTTAATCTTCAATGCTTCAAACACCCAGCTTATCACCCAGTTTTAAAAAAGTCTCTAACTTCAGTGGCTTTGTCATGATATCTGCTAGCTGCTCATTTGTTCCACAGTAGACCAATTCTATTGTACCTTCTTTAACGAGATCACGTAAGAAATGAAATCTTATATCAATGTGTTTAGTTCTTCCATGAAGAACTGGGTTTTTGGATAATTTGATAGATGAACTGTTGTCACACGAAATCTTCACACATGGGCATGAAAGAACACCGAGGCTGTTAAGAATTCTCTTCATCCAAATGCTTTGGCATACACATGTTGCTGCATCAACATATTCTGCCTTAGTTGTGGAGAGTGTCACCAATGGTTGTTTTCTCGAGCTCCATGCTACTACACCACCACTTAGGAGAAACACATAACTAGAAGTACTTTTTCTGTCTTCTATATCTCTAGCATAATCACTATCAGTATAAGCTCTAAAATTTTCTTCTGAATTTTTCTTTTGTAGTACTCCCAGAATTTTAGTACTTCTATTATAGAATATGCCCAAATTTACAGATCCTTTCACATATCTGTGAGCTCTTTTTGCTGTTTCCATGTGAGATGTTTTTGGATCTGCCATGTATCTGTTTATGAGGCAGACGACAAACATAATATCTGGTCTTGTAGTCGTTAGATACATTAGGCTACCAACCAAATGTTTAAACATGATTGAGTCTACACTGGCTTCTTCACTATGTCTCATTAATTTTGTACTTGGAATAATGGGATTTTTTACCGGGTTGCAATCTTTCATTCCAAACCTTTCGAGAATGTTATTGGCATATCTCCTCTGGCTTAAATGTATCCCTTTATAGCTCTGCTGGACCTCAACTCTTAGGAAGTATTTCATTTCGCCCAAGTCACTCATGTCAAATTCTAACAGTATTGATTCCTTGAATCTTTTGCATAGTTCCTCATCATTCCTTGTGTAGATCAAATCATCCACATATAGGCTGACAATTAGAATTTTACCTTTATCTCCATATTTCAGAAACAATGTGTGCTCATGACTGCATTTTTTGAACCCTTCTTTCAAAAAGTACCCCTCGATTCTACTAAACCAAGCCCTTGGAGCTTGTTTCAATCCATAGAGAGCTTTCTTGAGTCTTAGGACTTTGTGTTCCTCTCCTCTGCAAACATAGCCTTCTGGCGGCTCCACATACACTGTTTTTTCCAAATTTCCATGAAGGAAAGCACTTTTGACATCTAGTTGGAAGACAGTCCATCCCTTTTGTGCAGCTAAAGCTAGGATCAGTCTTATGGTGTCCCAGCGAGCCACTGGTGCAAAAACTTCACTATAATCAATCCCATGCCTCTGTGCATAACCCTTGACCACTAGTCGTGCTTTGCACTTATCTGCTTCTCCCTTTTCATTTAGTTTTGTTTTGAAAATCCACTTAACACCAATTGTGTTTGTTTCTTTTGGTGGGCTTACAAGTTCCCATGTCTCATTCTTTTCTATAGCCTCTATTTCCAAATCCATTGCTTCCCTCCATTTCCTTTCTTTTACTGCTTCATTGAAGTACACAAGATCATCGTGTATCATGAAATAAGCCAAATGTAACTCCTCAGAGAGACCAGAACCAGTAACATAGTCTTCCATCCATTGTGGTGCTCTTCTGATTCGTACTTCTGGTGTGGTGATAGGAGCTTCTGTTTCCACATCAGCTTCCTCTGTTGGTTTTTCTGTTTCCTCATCAGTTTCCTCTGTTGGTTCTTCTACATTTTCAATTTCTTCCTCCCCATCATAGTCACTTATCTCCCCATCATCACTGTCTGTCTATGTAAAAACATCATGCTTTGTGTCTTCTTTACTCCTCCCCCAATTCCAACCTTTGTTTTCTTCAAATGCTACATCTCTACTAATAATCACCCTTTTAGTTAAAGGGTCATACAATCGATATGCCTTTGATTCCTCACTGATACCGAGGAATATGCATTTGTGGCTTTTATCATCTAGTTTTGTCCTTCCTTTATCAGGAATGTGTACATTAGCAATGCACCCAAAAATTCTAAAGTATTCAACATTTGGTTTTTCTCCACTCCAACATTCTTCAGGAGTCTTTCCTTTCACTGCCATAGTTGGACTCTTGTTCAACACATGTGAAGCCCATCTAACTGCTTCTGGTCAGAAGAGTTTAGGCATCTCCTTTTCTAAAAGTAGGCATCGAACCATGTTTAATACAGTTCTATTCTTACGTTCTGCCACTCCATTTTGTTGAGGAGTATAGGCAGCAGTCGGTTGTCTTTTAATGCCATGATCAACACAAAACTGATTGAATTCCTTAGATGTGAACTCCCCTCTCATATCTGTTCTTAAGCAGCATATACTACATCTTGACTCCTTTTCAATCTGATTTTTGAAAACTTTAAACATAGAGAAGGTTTCATTCTTCTCGGCTAGGAAGTAAATCCATGCTTTTCTACTGAAGTCATCAATGAAACATAACAGATACCTCTTGAGGCTGCTTGAAGTTGGGGTGATTGGACCACACAAATCCGCATGAACTAGTTGAAGTTTGTTTGAAGTCCTCCACTTACTTTTCTTTGGTATGACAACCCTGTGCTGCTTTCCAAGATGACAAATTGTGCATTCTTCCCCTTTTAATTTGAGTTAAGGCAGTCCTTTCACGAACTATTTTCTTGCCAATGTTTGGAGGTTTTTGGTATTCACATGGTCATACCTTCGATGCCACAAGTCTGTTATGTTATCTTCCGTTGCTAATAGACACTTGTGAAAGACCACCTTGGCCAGTAGAACGAACATTCTGTTAGCTAACATAAGAGTTTGCATAATTAGACCTCTTGTAGGAATGATATATTTTGCAAGTTCCATCTTTAATAACAATGGCTAGCCCTTGGTCTTGAAGTTGCCCAATGCTCAATAAGTTGTTCTTGAGATCAGGTATGTAAAACACATCTTTGACCACTTGAGTTAAACTTTCAATTTCAAGTTTTATGCTTCCTTTACCCATCACCATCATCCTTGCATCATTTCCCAAGTTAACTGAATGTTTGAATTGCTCATCAAATTCCACAAACCAGTCTTTGTTTCCTGACATGTGGTTAGAGCATCCTGAGTCTAGAAATCAGACTCCATCTTTCTTTGTCAACTTATGCTAGGCCATTAGAAGAAGCTCATCTTCCTCATTCATCTCAGCATAATTGACATTTTTCTCCCAACTGGGACACTCATTTTGAAAGTGTCCTAATTTATGACATTTGTAGCACTCCACAGTTGCTTTGTTGAAGCTTTGTCTTCCTCTTCCACGTCCACCTCGTATAATACTGTGTCCATTTCCTCTTCCTCCTTTGTGTTCATGAGTGATCTTAAGAACTTGTTCTTCCTCATTTTGCCCTTTCATTCTTTGCTCGTGCACAAAAAGACTACTTTGAAGTTCATCAATAGTTATTGTGGTCATATTGTTTGATTCCTCAATTGAGTACACTACATAATTGAAATTGGATACCATTGAGCGCAGAATCTTTTCTGTGATTATTGTTTCATTCATATTTTCTCCATGTGCTTTCATTTTGTTGGCTGTAGACAGAACACGTGCAAAGTATGTATTCACAGATTCACCTTCCTTCATACGAAGGGTTTCAAAATCGCAACGCAGTGATTGCAGTTGTGCCCTCTTAACTCTCGTTGAGTCCTAAATTTTCTGTTTCATGGAATCCCAAATTGACTTGGAGGAGCTTCTATCGAGAATTGTTTCTAGAACATCTCTGTCAATCGCCTGATAGAGAAGATTTTTAGCCTTCAAATCCTTCAACCTGTCTTCTTCATATGTTTTTCGTTGAGTATCAGTAAGTTGTTCCTTTTCAGCCACTACAGACGAGAAAGATCTTTTTTCACTTGCTACATTCACGATCATCCCATGATCAACAACATTCCAATACTCCTTGGAATGAAGTAGGTTCTTCATCAGTTCAACCCAATGATCATAATGTCCAGCGAATTTGGGCACATAGCTACTGCTACCTTCTGACATATTTTACAACTCAATCACTTCTGATTTTACTTTATTCTTCGCACGCAGGCCCTGTTAAAGGCTCTGATACCAATTGTTAGGTATTAGAGAAACAATTGCATCAAATCTGTGTGTTTATTGAAGCTGAAAATATGCCATTATATAGACATTACAGGAAAACAAAAGCAAGCAACGAAACTAACTCTACACAATGCTAAAATTGTGCTAACTACCCATAGGACTCGGTCACTAGTTGATCGAGATCTTAGAACTGTTTTTGCTTCTGAAAACCAGGAGCTTTATTCGCACATTTCATGTAACAGATACTTCGTATTTATTTCTAAATGTCTTAAAATTTGAAATTTAAAATGTCTGATACCAAGACATATATCCATCTTCGTACATAACATAGGCTTTTTGAGCCTACATTTACCCATGTTTCTTTTTCTTTTCCACTTTGGTAATTTTTTTTAACTTCTTTATCATAAATATGTAACAAATACCAAACATCATAATTTTTTTTTATCATAAGCTTATGCTAAAATGAGTTATTTATGATAATCTGTATCATGTTATTATTTATATTTTTATATTCTATTTATTTGAAGTTGGAGCCTATATAAACGGGAGAAAGGAAAACGCCTCAGGACTAAATTGCCTTTTAAAACCTTGTCCAAACGTTGGTTTGTACTATTACATATCTTTTAAAACCTTGTCCAAACGTTGGTTTGTACTATTACATATTGCTTATTATTATTATTATTATTATTTTGATAGATTTATATTAGAATAAGTTTCTTGGTTATTTTAATTAAATAAAAATTTAATGATTTTTTTAACAATATTAGTTCTTATTAATCAAGGGCTTTGTTTTTATTGTGTTCTACCACCTCACGAGCTTGAGCCTCCCTGGCTGATTATTATATTACATGGACTCTAATTTTTCTCAGTTATGAAAAGGAACAATCCCTTGGTCACTTCTACAAAAAGCAACCATTTTATTCTCTATAAGTTCTAAGTCTATTATTTTATTATATTATGTCTATAATATTGAAAATTACACATGATATGAAAAACGTGTAACCGATGCATTGATAACCTCATTAAGGAGTTTGATTGTGTCCAGATGATGTATTTGAAGCTGTCACAACGGTCAAGCCGCAACAAAGACGTGAGAAAAACTCAGAAGATGAAGGTGATTGAATTTGTTTTCTTTTCTTATGCAATTTTTGGTTTTTCTATTTCAAATAAAAATGTTAAATACATTATTTTCTCGTTAGGACGATGACATGAATTTATTTTTTTCTAGTTTTAATTAAATATTATGCATTTTGGGGAAAACAGATAATCCTTATTTACTTGCTATCCAAACTATCAAATTTTTGTTTTGGGAAAAAAATCAAGTTTTACTATATTTATATTTTCTCTCTTCTTTTGGTTGATCACTTGATTAAGGATATTTGATTATGATTAATTTGCAGATGTATATGAAGAAACCACTACAGTCAAGGCACAAAGAAAAGGCGAGGGTGGCTCGCAATGTGATGGTAAACTTAGAGCTTCGTTGAATTGGATTTTTGATCTCCTTCTACGGGATTAATTAATTTGAACTGTTTGAAATGATTTAGTTATCCCAAAGTAAGAAAATTTATTTTGGTTTTGTGCTTCTTTTTTTAATTGAGTGGTTGATGTGACATTGATTTATTTCCTCTTTTCCTTTCCACACCATTAAGATTTCGTTCTAATTATTACTTTATCTTTTTCCCCAAGTTCGCATGTTTACTTGATTAAAGATCTTGATTGTGATTAATTTGTAGATGCATTTGAAGAAATCACGCGAATAAAGTCGCAGAGGAGGGGCGAGAGTGGTCCTATATGTGATGGTAAACCCAAAGCTTTTTTGCATTCTTGTTTTCTTCTGTACAGGATTGGTTTGTTATTTCAATTGATTATGGAAATATTCAAAAGATACAAAGTTTTTGATTATTATACTGTTATTTTTTTTTAGAATTTACAGAGTTAAGATTAGGACTGGTTTTTCAAAAAATTATTGACATGATTTTGTTCTCTCTAGTTTTATTAAAACAGTATCGGGTAGCTCCTAGAAGCTAGAACATGACCTTGATATTTCTTTATGCAATGTACTCAGAGAAGATGGCTTGAACTCTATGTAATGATTTCTAATTTTAATAAAACTTATTCTGGTGTTTTTAACAAAAAACCCAAACCAAATTCTCTGCTATTTTTTTTAAATTTACTTTTCACCGTATTTATATTGATTTATAATTTGAATGCATCTCCTAATCATGAATAAGATGTTTAATCAAATTTAATAGCAAAACAGATATTTAATCAAATTGTAAACCGACTTAATCATGATTAGGAGATGCATTTGAGTAGTCAATCAATGGCGACCAGTTCACGTGTGTCTACATTCTCCACCCAAAAGCTTTGAATTTGATGTTTCTCTTTCTTCATAGTATTTATTTGGTTTGTGCTTTTCTTGTTGTCTATTTGAACTGAGCAAGCGGGCGGAACTGAAAAATAAAGCTGGGACTTGTTTAATTTTAGCCTTTTTAATATGTTAGAGCTGTCAGAGAAATAGTTTGATAGGGATTATCACCCATAGTTTTATTAGGACATGATTTTTGTTGTGAAAGGATTATCATACATTTCTACCACAATGTTCTAACTCCATTCAATTTATAACTTTTATTTATTTACTTGTTTGTTCCCTTTTTTGATATAACTACTTGGTTGTTCCCTTGATTATGGGTCTTGATCGTTATTAATTTATAGATGAATCTGAGGATACCAAGATAGTCTATCCACAACAGAAATCTCAGATTCCATCATCTGACGAAGGTAAACCCAAAATTTCATTGAATTTAATTTCTTTTCTCATTCAATAAGATTAATTTGAATTTTTTATTCGAACTGATTACGAGTATATTAAAAAATGACAACTAAATTTGGGAGTGAATTTAGCTACTTTTCTCTTATATTCTCAACTCTTAAGGGACTGTAAAATGTTTGTACAGTTTAATTTCCCCTGGTTTTAATTCCTATAAAAAAATTATCCCTAGTTTTAATTCAACATTATGCATGTTGTGAATAGTGAAAACCGATAATCATACTTTTATTACTCGAATTTTCAAACTTCTTTCAATTTATGCCTTTTTAGTTCTGTTAGGTTGATCACTTGATTAAAGACCTTTATCATGATTAATTAGCAGATGAATCTGAAGATTTAGTCAAGCCACGACAGAAAGGTGAGAGTGGCCCATCATTTGAAGGTAAACTCAAAATTTCATTGATTTTTTTTTGTCTCCTTGAACAAGATCAATTTGATTTTTTTTTTCGAACTGAGTACATTACTATTCAAAAATGGATTTTTTTGCTAATGAACTATGGCTATCAATATAGGCATGTAGTTCATTTGGGAACGTAAAATGTTTGGGGTTTGAGGCTCAGTTATGAGCGTGAGTTGTAGTTATTTTAAAAAAAATGATTTTTTTCTCTTGCTTTAATTGAACATTATCCATAATGTGAAAAATATATAATCACTTTTACTAGCTAATTTTTTAAACTTCATTCAATTTATCTATTTTTTTTTTTTTTGTTGATCTTTTGATTGTGGATATTGATCATGATTAATTAACAGATGAATTTGAAGATAGAACAAAAGCTAAGCGGAAACAGAAAGGCGAGAATGGCCCATCATCTGAAGAAGGTAATCCCAAAGCTTCATTGAATTTGATTTCGTCTCTTTCATCAAGATCAATTTTCTTTTTTTATTTCAACTAATTACGGGTACTTGAAAATGACTTGGGTTTGGATTTTAATGTCTACTTCTTTATATTTATGAGGAGACAATGAAATGGTATGAACCTCCTTAGTTTCAATTAAAATTATGCATGTTGTGCAATGAGATAATCATACAAGTACTAAATATATAAGAAAATATAATAGCTACAGTTTTATACAAGTTTTCATCATACCTAACTTCAGCGGTGTGGACTCAACAGGAATTAATTTGCGTGAATGTAAATGATTCCCCATTGGATCCCCACCATTGAAGTTAGGTGAAGTAAAAACTTGTGTATAAAATTGTAGTATTGGTCTGTTGCTCTCTCTATTAAATATATTTTACTGAATATGGGTGATTATTTGCAGATGAATTTGGAGATACCACGGCATTGAAGCCGCAAAGGAAAGGTGAGAGTGGCCCGCAATCTGATGGTAAATCTAAACCTTCATTGAATATGATTTCTTCAATCCAATAATATTATTTTGGTTTATTTATTTGTTTTGAATCATTTACTGGCACTGGATTTTAGCTCCTCTTGTTTTTATATTTGTGAGTGGACAACAAAATGGTTGGAAAACTGTAATCATGATTCATACTTCTGCGACCCAAGTTTTTAAAACTACCTTCAATTTGTTACTTTTTTTCAATTTTTTTTTTCCCTTTAATAATTGAGAAAAGGTTTACATAATGCATAAAATTGCAGCCTTATGAAGACTGACATAAGTTAGCAAATACAAACAAAATAAGTTATAGGAAAAATAAGGACAATGAAAAGGCGAAGCAAAAACCTTGACATACTGTGCATTAAGATCAGCCACTAGATGAACACTAGGCCTTAGGTGCTGCACTTAGATTTTTTGTTGTCTTTGTTGTTGTTTAGTTTCAATTTAGAGTCTAAATACTTTTGAAAGAGTCTAAAAATCGAGGAGTATTCACTTAGGAGTGTTTAATATTTTTTTCTAAAGAAGTCTATAAAATTAATTAATGAATTTCTGTGGAGTTTGATGGAATTGCACTCTCCCTTGAGATTTTGAAGAATTTGTATTCATGGCAACCCCTTTCTTGTTATAATTTATAATTCCATATTATCTCGATTCCTCCCTCTTTAACTCTTCCAATGTTATCTATATATCTATCTCCTTTGATCTCTTTTTAAAACAAAAATAAGTATTTTGATATTGATTAATTTGCAGAAGAATCTGAAGGTGTGACAGCCAAGCTGCAAAGAAAAGGCGCGAGTGGCCCACTATCTGATGGTAAACCCAAATCCTTCATTGAATTTGATTACTTATCTCCAAGAATCTTAGAAATAAAAATGAAAAATACTTAAATACATAAGTATTTTGATATTGATTAATTTGCAGAAGAATCTGAAGGTGTGACAACCAAGCTACAAAGAAAAGGCGAGAGTGGCCCAATATCTGATGGTAAACCCAAATCCTTCATTGAATTTGATTACTTATCTCCAAAAATCTTAGAAATAAAAATGAAAAATACTGAAATACATTAAGTATTTTGATCTTGATTAATTTGCAGAAGAATCCGAAGGTGTGACAGACAAGCTACAAAGAAAAGGCGATAGCGGCCCACTATCTGATGGTAAACCCAAATCCTTTATTGAATTTGATTATTTATCTCCACCAATATTATTTGTTTATTTATTTATTTGAATTGATTTCATGGTTATTTGAAAATGACAAAATTGAGACGGGACTTTAGCTCCTCTTCCTTTTATATTTATGAATGGACGGTGAAATTAGAATAATGATATCTAAGAACTATTTTTATAATTGTTATAATAAAAATATATAAAATATCTATTTTATCTCTATTATAAATTACAATTTAGTATCATTATTATTAAATAAAATGATCATTAATAAATTATTATTATAATAATAACTGTGATCATTTATTATTATTCAAAATTTGAAAGGTGTTGATATTGTTACAACATAACATGAGTTTATTAATGATAATTTTATTCAATAATAATATCACTAACGTGATTAATAATAGGAGTGAAATGGATTTTTTTTTAACTTTTGTTGTGATAAAAATAAAATTAATAGTGACAATATCATTAATCAATTTTAAACTTCATTCAACTATCGTTTTATTGCTATTAAAAAAATTTCAATATCATTAATCAATTTTAAACACCCATTTTAAACTTCATTCGACCAACATTTTGTTTTTGTTTTTTTTCTTTTGGTATTTAATTTTGTTTATTATTATTGATTAAGGATCTTAATCTGCATTTATTAACAGATGAATTTGGAGATATGACAGTCAAGCCACATCGGAAAGGCGAGAGTGGGCCACTATCTGATGGTAACATAAAACCTCGTTGATCGTTTCTTGATTCCTTCTACGAGATTAACTTTATTTATTTGAAATAATGATTTATATGAGTATTCAAAAATGACAGCTAAAACATTGGTTGATGGTGAAGTAGTTAGAAAAGTTGTAGTTAGGCATTTATTTATTTTTGTCAAAAAAAAAAAAAACTCCTAGGATGCAACTTCACATCATAGGTTAATTTTTTTTAATTCAAATCTCACGCTAGTGAGAAACTCGGCATTTATTACCTAAGTTATTCCTACAATTTGCATTTTTTTCATCTTAATCTACATTAATTAACAGATGAATTTGGAGATAAGATAGTCAAGCCGCATTGGAACGGCGAGAGTGGGCCACTATCTGATGGTAAACCCAAAACCTCATTAATTTTGATTTATTGATATAAAAGATTAATTAATATGATAATGATTCTGATTTATGATTTATGAATTTTGTTTAAATAATTATTTTTGTGATTTTTGGTTCTTTTGTTAAAATAATTATTATTTGTGTTTGATAGTAATTTTTACCAATGCCTTTCAGAAAATATAAAAATAAAAAATCACATAGTAGATGTTTGTTATGTCTTTTGATTTTTAGTTTTTTCCTTTCAAAAATATAGAGAATTAATAATTTTTTTGTCATTATTTATAAAATTTATGTTTTCATCAATTTTTTTTTTCAATTTTATCGTTGAGAAAGGTCATAAGACTTAATTTCCTTTCTAGAAAAAATGTCCAGTGAAAATGGAAAAAATAAAAAATCTGATTATTAAATCTTCATTTTGAGATTTATGAATCATACATTTTTTGTAAATGATTTTTTAGACAAATCAAAATAAAAAATCATTATTAAAAATACCTAATTAAAAAATCAGCTGAAAAAATAAAAATGAGGAATCAAAATTGTGATAAAAAATGTCCTTTTGAAATATTGATCATATGAGAATTCAAAAATGACAAATCTAAGGCTGGATTTAGTTCTCTTCTTTAGTAGTTGACGATGAAATGGTTGGAAAATGTATAATTAATCATTTATTACTTTAGCTTTCCAATTTCCTTCAATTTATCACTTGAGTTTTTCTTGCTTTTAGTTTAATTTGGTTGATCAATTCAGTCATCAAACCCTTGAACTTGGAGAAGAGAGGATAAGTTTTGCAATCCTATATTGTTTGGAAAAATAGTATGCGTGGCCCACAATATATAACAATAAACAAAAGGTTCATTGAAATTGATTTATTGATTAGTTCAACGAGGTTAGTTGGTTTTTATTTGAATTGATAACTGGATATTGGAAATAACAAAAGCTGAGACTGTATTTTAGCTCTTCAACAACTTTACTCACACTATCAAGCTGGCTTTGTTGAACGAAGGATAAATATGTAAATTAGTAATGATAAATCTAAGAATATTGCTGTGGAAATTGTTATAAATTAGCATTTGCGGAAGCGAATATCAGGTCCAATTTTGGTTCCACAAATTAATAATAATGGATAATAGCAAAATAACAAACAGTAGTAAGAAAATAAATAGCATACAATAATTTAAGTGGTTCAACTTTTCAATGTGAAAAATCTTCTCCAATAACGACAACACATCTAAGAAAATCTACTAATAATCAAATAGAGAAACAAACACCAATTTTAAGAGAGCTTCACAAATTATACCAAAATCCAAAATCAACCCACAAAATATCCCCTCTAATTTACTAGTAATATATAGCAAGATAAATTAACAAATTTGTTATTAAATCAAATATTACTACACAAATGAGCTTTTTTTTCTTCTAATGTGCTTTGCACAATTTGAGAAGAAAAATAAGAGATTCTTTGGCTAAAAAATGGAAAAACAATAGCTGAAATTTTTCTTCTTCTTCTCACTCTTTTAATTTGATAGATTTGGAGCTCTCTATGTTCTGGGAGCAGTTTTCTTTTCTTTTTTATTCTTCTCTAGCGGTTGCTTGTATTCATGCTACAAGGGAATATATATATATCACAAGAGTAAGTGATTTAATATATGGGTTTGGGCCAAAGATTTGTTTTTTTGGGTTTAGGCCAAACAAATAACAAATCTCCACCTTCGCTCAAAATAGAAAACAAATTCTTCAAATGAAATTCCTCATATTACCAAATAACGGTCGTCCAAGGCCCCGAAGGGTGATTATCTTATAAAAACACCAATCAAGTCCAAACAATGCTTGAACTTGTTAAATGGAACTGGTTTGGTTAACATATCAATTGGATTTTCTGTAGTGACTTTCTTATTGACAACAATAGCACCCTGAGAGATAATGTCACGAACGAAGTGATATCTGACATCAATATGTTTGGTTCTTTCATGATACATAGTATTCTTTGTTAAATGTATCGCACTCTGACTATCACAAAATACAACAAAAGTATCATGTTGTAAACCAAAATCACAAACCAAATCTCTAAGCCAAATGACTTCTTTCACTGCTTCTGCTGCTGTCATATATTATGCCTCTGTCGTAGACAAAGCAACCGTAGACTGTAAAGTAGTCTTCCAACTAATGGCACAATGAGAAAGAGTGAAGACATAACCTGTCAGAGATCTTCTTCTATCCAAATCACCAGCATAATCGGAGTCCATATAACCAATAACACTGCAACCAGTATTAGAACTCCCATCATATACCAAACCAAAATTAGATTTACCTCTCAAATATCGAAGTATCCATTTCACTGCTTGCCAATGACCCTTACCAGGATTACCCATGTATCTGCTGACAACACTAACCGCATGTGAAATATCTGGATGAGTACAAACCATAGCGTACATCAAACTGCCAACGACACTAACATATGGAACTTGAGACATGTACCGCTCTTCTTCTTCTGATTGTGGTGACAAATCCAAAGAAAACCTGAAATGCACAGCTAACGGCGTACTCATAGGTTTAGAATGTTTCATATCAAAACATTCAAGAACTTTTTCAATATAACTTTTCTGAGTCAAATAAAGCTTGCCCGCTTGTATATCCCTGTAAATTTCCATGCCCAAAATTTTCTTTGTTGTACCCAAATCTTTCATCTCAAATTCACCACTAAGTTGAGACTTTAATTTCTGAATCTCAGACTTATTCTTAGAAGCAATAAGCATGTTATCAACATAAAGCAACAAATAAATGGATGAACCATCGTGAAATCTTTTATGATAAACACAACTATCATAATCACTCCTAGAGTAATCATGATCAATCATAAAAGAATCAAACCGCTTATACCATTACCTAGGAGATTGCTTCAGCCCATATAAAGACTTTTTCAATAAGCAAACATGATCTTCCTTACCTGGAACAACAAACCCCTCTGGTTGATGCATATATATTTGTTCCTCAAGCTCACCATGTAAGAAGACTGTCTTGCATCAAGTTGTTCTAATTCTATGTCAAACAATGCAACCATAGCAAGCAACACACGAATAGAGCTATGTTTCACAACAGGTGAAAATACTTCATTGAAGCCAATACATTTCTTCTAACAATAGCCCTTTGCAACAACATGTGCCTTGAACCTAGCTGCTTCAACCTCAGGTATACCTTCATTTTTCTTGAAGACCCATTTGTTTCCAACAATCTTTTGGCCCTTTGGCGGTTTCACCAATTCCTAAGTATGATTCTTATGAAGTGATTCAATCTCTTCATTCATAGCAACCAGCTACTGAATAGACTCATCACAAGTGACAGCTTCATGATAACTAGAAGGTTCATGCACCTCAATAGACTCTGCCACAGATAATGCAAGAGAAACTAAGTCTGCATCTGCGTACCTCTGAGGGCGTCAAATCTCTCTTATTCCTTTACCCTTAGCGATACTATATAGTTGCTCATGTTGGTCTTCTGCTACATCATGAGCAGAATCATCTATCTCATCCACAGATGGTTGATTTGAAGTGCCCTCTTGCACTTGACTAGGAGCTCCACTCTCAAGCTCCACATACTCACTAACACCGTGATCTTTATCTGCAACAATAGACTCTTTTTTTTCTTTTGCAACATGAAAAACTCATCAAATTTAACATCTCTGCTAATAAAAAATTTATGTGACTTGGGTTCAACACACCATAATCTATAACCCTTCATCCCAGAAGGATACCCCAAAAATATGCATTTCAATGCCCTAGGCTCAAGTTTACCATCATTAACATGAGCATAAGCAGGACAACCAAAAACTTTCAAATCAGAATAATTAGCAAGAGTACCAAAGAACACCTCAAACGGAGTCTTCAACTCAATTGCAGTTGATGGAGACCGATTCACCAAATAGCAGGCATGGTTACAAGCTTCAGCCCAAAAGGATTTATCCAAGTCAGCTTGAAAAAGCATACAACGAGCTCTTTCTAAGAGGATCCTATTCATACGTTCTGCAACTCCATTTTGCTGTGGTGTATGACGCACAGTGCGGTGTCTCACTATGCCATTTCTTTCACAGAACTCGTTAAACTGACTATCACAAAATTCCAAACCATTATCAGTTCTCAAATGCTTGATTTTCTTGCCTATTTGATTTTCTATACAAGTCTTGAATTTTACAAATTTTGAGAACGCGTCATTCTTGTTCTTCAGAAAATACACTCATACATGACGAGAGAAGTCATCAATAAAAGTCAACATATATCGGGCACCACCCTTAGACACAACACGAGAAGGACCACAAAGATCTGAATGAATATAATCAACAGTACCTTTCGTTTTATGGATGGCTTTACTAAACTTGACTCTCGATGCTTTCCATAAACACAATGCTCAAAGAAATCAAGCTTCCCAGTTTTCTGACCACAAAGCAAATCCCGTTTGCTCAAAATAGACATCCCTGTCTCACTCATATGCCCAAGCCGCATATGCCATAATCGAGTAGTGTCTGAATCTTGATCTGACGAGGATGAAACTGATACACTGCCAATAACAGTGCTACCTTGAAGCATATAGAGACCACGCGACAATTTCCCTTTAATAACAACGAGAGCACCCTTACTAACTCTTAAAACTCCACCTTCAGCTAGATACTTATAGCCTTGTGAATCAAGAGTACCCAAAGATATCAAGTTCTTTTTCAAATCTGGAACATAGCGAACATCTTTCAAAGTCCTAACAATACCATTATGCATCTTAATTCGGATAGTACCAATACCAACAACCTTGCAGGACATATTGTTTCCCATCAAGACAACACCCCCATCAATAGACTGATAAGAAGCAAACCAATCTCTACTGGGACACATATGGTAAGTGCAACCCGAATCAAGAATCCAAACATCTCCAGGAGAACCAATAGATACTGATAGAACATTATCACCATTGGAACCAGAACTATCTGCAACACCAGCAACATCATTAGTACCAGAAGATGTTGTGGCAGATTTTTCTTTACCTTTGAGTTTCGGACAATTTACTTTTCAGTGCCCTTCCTGATGACAATAGTTGCATTTATCTTTTCTTTTTCTAGATTTGGATCTAGACTTGCCTATATTATTACTTGTGTCTTTTTCTTGATTTCTACCTCTGACAAATAAACCAGCTATTATCATTACTGCTTGTAGACACATTTTTCTTCAACTCTTTGGAATTCAAAGCTGCTTTGACATCCTCCAAAGAAATAGTGTCTTGCCCATATAACATGGTATCAATAAAATGTTCAAATGAATGAGGTAAATAACATAATAGAACTAAGGCCTGATCTTTATCATCAATCTTAACACCACCATTTTTTAGATCACGAATAATTTTAGTAAATTCATCAAGATGATCATGCAAAGGTGTACCTTCTGACATTCTGAATGTATACAAACGCTGCTTCAAATATAACTGATTGGTCAAAGACTTGGTCATATACAAATTCTCCAATTTAAGCCATAACCGAGCAAAAGATTTCTCATCACCAACTTCGCGTAATACCTCATCAGACAAGGATAACTGAATTGAACTGAGAGCATTTTCCATCAATGCATCTTTTTCTTCATCAATCAATTTCTCTGGCAATTTATCCTTGCCTTCAAGTGTCTTAACGAGCCATTCTTTAACTAATACGGCCCGCATCTTCATACGCCAAAGACTGAAATCATTTCTACCATTGAATTTCTCAATTTCATATTTTACCGTCATGACAGAAAACCCAATATTAAATAAACAGAAGCACAACCCAGAAAATATGAAACCAATCAGATAACCAGAAGCTCAAAATAAATCTAAAAGAGCAAACTTGATCAGTTCCAATAAATAGCAGAATAACCCAATACTCTGATACCAATTTGTTATAAATTAGAACTTGCGGAAGTGAAGATCGGGTCCAATTTTGGTTGCACAAATTAATAATGATGGGTAACAGCAAAATAATAAGCAGTAAGAAAATAAATGACACACAATAATTTAAGTGGTTCAACTTTTCAATGTGAAAAGTCTACTCAATTGACGACGGCACACTGAAGAAAATCCACTAATAATCAAATGGAAATACAAACACCAATTTTCAGAGAATTTCACAAATTATACCAAAATCTAAAATCAACTCACAAAATATCTCCTCTAATTTACTAGTAATATATAACAAGATAAATTAACAAACTTGTTATTAAATCAAATATTACCACATAAATGAGCTTCTCTTTCTTTTAATTTGCTATGCACAATTTGAGAAGAAAAATAAGAGATTCTTTGGCTGAAAAATGGAAAAACAACAGCTGAAATTTTTCTTCTTCTTCTCACTCTTTTAATTTGATAGATTTGTAGCTCTCTCTATTTTGGGAGCATTTTTCCTTTCTTTTTTGTTCTTTTCCGGCTCTTTGTATTCACGCTAGGGGTGTCCATAAACCGGACCAAACCGTAAAATCGGACCGAACAGTTTTACAAATCAAACAGTCCGGTTCGGTTTGTACTAATTTTAAACCGTTCGAATCAGATCGGACCGGTTTAATAATATATTAAAAATTTCACATTATTCTTCATTAAATGTATAAAAAAATCGAACCAAACCGGACTGAATCGTTTTATAAATCAAACGGTCCGGTTCGGTTTTTATTACTTAAACCGTTTCAAACGGTCCGGTCCGATCTGGTTAAAGTTTTTTAACCAAAACCGGACCAGACCGTTGGACACCCCTAATTCGGAATATATATATATATCACAAGAGTAAGGGTTTTAATATATGGGTTTAGGCCAAAGATTTTTCTTTTATGTTTGTGACAAACAAATAACAGAAATTATAATTGCGTACATTTACTGTCCAAATTTTCACACTATTCCTTTATTCATTTGTTGTACTTTGTTGATCACTTCATTAAGGATTGTTATTGTTTGTGATTAGATGATGCATTTGAAGAAATCAGAGAAGCTGCTGAATCCGAAAATGTATGGGAGCACTTTCTGCCCTCCATTTATCATGACACTGTTGGTAATGATCCATCACTCAAGTTTTCTACCAAGAAGGAACTCTTTTCCTTTCTTTGTGAAAATCCCATATTTATTGACAATGGAAAAAAGGTACACAGTATCTTTATATTTGATTTTACTATTCCCTTTTCTTATTTATATGAGTTTTTAGATGCACAAAGTTAAAAGTGCTTTCAGAGGAAAGAGTACTTTTTTGTGCCTTTGTCATGCAAAACTAAAGTGTTTCTACTTTCATCTCACTTCTTTTAAAAATAGGTGTACTTAATAATAAAAATCTCAGTAAAATTTCAATCTTGGCCCTTTTTATTTCCCTATGATGTTATTAAAAAAATCAATAGTTTAAAATTTCACATTTTGATTTATTGCCAAGCTCTTAAAAGTTCTTATGTGTATATATATATATATTAAAATGTTTTCTTTCACCAAACTGCCATTGCTTCTTTGCAAAATTGGCTTTAATCAGAAGCACTTCTTATATAATCGCTTCTACAATTTGTGAAATTGTGTTTTATTTATTTTAGTTCTTGTGAATTTAGCAAGACAAAAACTAAAGCACATGCTGGTGAAACAGAGTTTTTTCTTAGACAAATCGAGTGGCTCGAAGTGCTACATTCTTGGTGCAAGGGACTTGCGTATTACATGGGGTGATGATAAGTGTTATTGGGAATGGATATCTCTACCCGAATCCAGGTATTTTTGGTCAATTATTTCAACATATAATATTAGTTATTCTGTACTTTCAATTGCAACGTGATCATTTTTTTTGGCCGCTAAGATTAGAAACATGATCGGTAATTAAGCATATATATATATATATATATATATGCTATGTTATTTGGATTCTTCATTTTTCTTGAATTATTTGTATCCAAGGGACGTGACATGGACATGAATGTGGTATTCGTATTGCGTAAATTTACAAAAACAAAAATTAAAAAATTTACGTATCCGATACTCAGATATGTATTTAAAAATTTACAACTCTTTGAACAAGATAATATCTTTAAGTTTCCTCATTGTTTGGCAATGTTGATGCAACCATAAATAATAACCTAACATAGAACACTGCTTCTTTCGTTTTTTTTTCCTGTAAATGGAAAGCAAAATGTTGGATTTTATTGATATTTTTTGTGCTATATATATCAGACCAAATCATGAGAAGATGTGTGATAATTACCTTTGCATTAACAAATGTACCAGGTTTTCAGAGGTTGCCCGGTTGAAGCATGTGTGGTGGTTTGAAATACGAGGGACAATTAGAACTTGCTTGCTTTCTTCATCAACCAATTATTCTGCCTATCTTATATTCAAGATGATTGGTGATACTGTTCTTGGATTAGATATAGACCCTGCAAGAGTTTCAATAGGAGTTCTAGGAGGTTCCAATCAAATAACACATGTTTGTTTAGACCCTTATTGTGGACTACACAACTTTGAAAGATGGCGTACACAGGTATCTCCTGATATGATGGGTTTGAAACGTCCTAAGAAGAGAAATGATGGATGGTATGAAGCTAAGTTAGGAGAATTTTTCAATGAAGGATCAGATGATCGTATTAATAATGATGAATTGGAGATTAGTTGTTGTGAAACAAGAGGCAGAGTTTCCAAGTCGGACATCATTATTGAAGGGATAGAGATCAGACCCGCCAAACTTGTGAGTTTTCTTGTATCTGCTGTTTTTCTTTTATTTTTTTCATTTATTTATTATTATTATTTTTTCGCTTCACAATACAATTTCTCGTTTGATAACATTCACAACAAACAACAATACATTTTTTGTTTATTGTATTAATTTCTCATATTAGTTTTTTTTCTTTTATACTAATTTACACACCCATATATGTGAGTTACACACATGCATATGTATTTTGCGTTATATAGGCGTATATATAGCTAGTTAAAAAGTGGAGAAAGTATTCATTATTTATGGAGTATGGATAATGTGTTATTCCATATTAATTACAAGCTTGTTTACTGCAAGCATTGTTTTTGAAATGTCCCGTAATCTTCACGTAACGTCAAAACAAGCAATATGATTGAACGGGAATATACATATTACTCTCTCTCTTTTTTTTTTTTGATAAGGGAATATACACATTACTATAGAAGAGATGAATAATTCTTTGTTAAAAGTGTTTGGGGTATAGGACTAAGTGACTAACTGAAGATAGATATATTGTGAGTTTTGTGTACACAAGACTGTAAAAGGAGATTTCCATTTTTATTTTGTTTTCTTTATTGGCGTAAAATATCTCATTATTTACTGAAGGAAACAAATTCTTTTGTTTATTCCTAAACTTTCCTGCTTACTTATAAATAGTGTTACATTTTTATTAAAAAGGTTTATTAAGGGAGGGAAGTAGAGAGAAATTTGATTATTGAAGTATGAATTTTTCACTAATATATCAATGAATCTAAAATATGGTGTTTCTTTTCTTGGTTGTAATTCATAGGATGTGGAAAATAATGATGTGATTCGCAAGCCTCCAGCATAAGAAAGTGGTATGGTTCCTGTTTAATGAAGATATGCTCATTTAGTCCAAAATAAAGATATTTGGAAGAACGAATCTGAGATTTTCAATTTGAGCAGTACTGTTGAAGAGAACAATTAATACTTGTTTGTTGAAGCTTGAAAAGTACTTTATTTGGTTTGAACCCAGCCATTTGCCAAATTAACATTATCATATATAATATCTTACCATTATGATCAAATTTAATTTTTTTTTTAATTTGAACGGTGTTAAAAATAAAATAATATATCATTTTTTTAATAGTGAATAATAGGTATTATTTTTGTGTTATAAGTTCTTAGAGTTATTTTTATTGTTTTTCTCAATATTTTAACTTCTGATTGATGGCTTTTGCACGTTTGGCTTCCTGAGTCAATTTTTGAAAGTTTTTTTTTCGTAGTTAAATCGAATTTTGATTGCTACTTATGAAAGCTGAGGTGGCACTTTGCTATTGTTATCAGTAGTTTACAAGTTTTCGGCAATTCTATTTCTAACCCCATAGTAACCCCCACAAGATATGATACCTTGTTTGAATTTCATTAGCAAGAGACCTAGGACAGTAGTAAACATTAGTCCATGTATATTGATGAGCTCCAATCGATTGCAATGGCGTTAAGCCACAGATCCATTACCGATTATTCAAGCTGCCTGGTCGTCTCTGCTTTTCGTCAAGTTGCTCTTTTGTAATGGACTTCTCTTGATTTTGTTAGAAGAGTCATGTTTAATCATAATTTGCTTATTCATTTTATTTGTCGTAATATTTAATTAGTAGTCAGTTATTTTTGCATTAATTAAATATTAGTATATTAGAATAAGCTTTTTATATTGAAAATCTAACCATTTAAAATAGATAGATTTTTAATCATAAAGTTGTATTTTCTTAATTAAATATTTCATTTAATGAGTAAAATTTATTTGTCTTTAAAAATAGTTAAATTTATAAATAAATATATAAATTATACACAATTGTAAGAAGATGAATTTATAATTTTCTTATGGTTTATCCCATCGATTAAAGGTTGGAATTTTCTTTACCGCTATTGATACACTACTATTCACATATAAACAAGGTGTCAATATCTATCTTGAATAAAGCAAAGTTTTAAGATATTTGACTCTTTCCTTGTTAGAAAATTTGGATAAAATAGTATAATCATAAATTCTCCCTCCTAATATCTTCTTTAACAGAATATCAAATAACAGAGAAATAGATAATACACAACATAAGAATTATAGTGAAAACTCAAAATTAGAGAAAAACCATTTTCGTTGTAAAAAGACAACCAGAGAAAAATTTACTATGTGGAAAATTGTTACAACCACACTCTTAGTAATTTTCTCACACACCCAAAAGACAAGAGCAACTACAAGCTCAAGAGAATTTTTCCACAAAATTCTCTCACTCAAGAACTTCTCATACAAATTTTTCTCTATTTTTGAGATGATTAACAATGAAGAAATGAAACCATATTTATAGCCTTCAAATTCTTATTTCATATGCCAAACATTTCTTCATTTAATAAAATTAGGCTACCTAATTTTTCTATTCTTTATTCAAACAAGGTTAGGCACCTCCATCTTTGACAATTTGGTAAACCACCTTCCATGAATTTTCTTCTAAATTAGGCACCTCCTATTTTGACTAACAAACCTAATATCATTTTTAATCAATCATAACACTCCCAAAAAAAAAACCTAATTATGAGTTCGAAGTTGATCCAAAATAATGTACTATCTAATCTTTTAATAATTTGAAATGTATTACTTAGTAAGAACAATGTTATAGCAATGATCTTAGTATTTTTGTACCTAGCAAATACTGAATCAATATGGGACTGGTATTCTTTTTATTTAGTAATATGTTTGATTACATGCAATTATATGCATACAATCAAATGATACTTAAATTAAACAAGATTATAATAATTATTGATAAGAGTACACATTTAACCTTATTTATAATAGCAATTATAATGTACCATTTTGTACAAAAATATTGACGATTATGTATTGACATTTTAGATTAGATACAAACACATTCATACAATAAATTAGTTGATCATTTTAATTCATATATACATAGTTTTGATATTCAAAAATAAAATTAAACACATCAAAAATCAGTAATTGAAAGTTAGATTCTACAAAAATCAATTATATCATTAATTTAGTTTGATATGGATTATACAAGAATCATCATTATAATTATTAAAAACTAAGTAGAGAACAATTAAGAAAAGCTCGTCAAAATCTCCAATATTCTCTTCAAAATCTCTTTTAAAACTTACTCTAGATGTCTTTGATCTCTCTTGTATTTTATCACAATTGTTATGTTTAAATGACTCTTAGGTTGTTTTGTTTTTATAGTATATTTTAGAGCTTAATTTGAGTTAGATTAGAGTTTGATTGATCTAATATCAAGGATTAAAAGTTAGGTTGATAAGCGTCAAATTTATGTGCTTATTGGATATCTTGATCGATATAATCTGTGTGATTTTTAACCCAAGAATGTCCCAGTGATCCTCAATCAATACATTTTTCGTCGATCTAGCAATTCTTATCACTCGATCAATTAAGTATTTTGTTTTTATTTTAAATAAACACTTTCGTCTTTCTTTTTTTTGCTTATTTCTTTTTTAAACATCCATATAACACACAATAAACACATAAAACACATAAAAAATAATAATTCATTATATATATATATGAAAATTGATGCAAAAATATATGTATAAAATAGTACTAATTATCTATATATATGTCGTATTTATATACCAAACTAAAAACCAATGTTCAAAAAACTAAAAACTAACCTTTAAAAAATATTTGAACAAATTAAATAAAGACAATTAATCTATCAATTGTAGTCCTCTGCTCAATTTTTCTTTGAGTTGTTCTCTCAAAGAGAGTATACAATTATTTTATTTACTCTTAATCCCCTTTCATGACCTTCCCCGTTTGCTCATATTAATCTCACGTTTTGAATGGAATAGTTAGCTTGATTTTTACACGTTTTTCAATTACCCCTAGAACAATGGACATTTGATATCTTGTATGATGCATATTTTTCATTTAGTTCCACAATGACTTCAATTCGATGATGTCAAGTTGTTGTAGAAACTAAAACATCCACTAAATTTGTTTAAAGAGAAGAACTACGACACTTTGATAAAATTGTTTTTTAAGTCTTTTTTTTCATCATTGTAATCAATTTCTAACTATGTTTTTAATTTTCCTTAGTTTTTTTTTGTTTCCAATTGCTTTGAACTGAATTTGAAAATGGTGAAACTTGGATGTAGTTTATGGTTTTATTGGATCAACATATCGAAGAGTTTGAAAATAGAAGGATGTGCTTCATGCCTAATAGATAAAATGTCTTGATAAAATTGTTTTTTCAAGTCTTTTTTTTTTCATCATTGTAATCAACTTCTAACTCTGTTTTTAATTTTTCTTAGTTCTTTTTTGTTTCCAATTGCTCTTACTTGGATTGAATTTGAAAATGGTAAAACTTGGATATGATTTATGGTTTTATTGGATCAACATATCGAAGAGTTTGAAAATAGAAGAATGCACTACTACAAAAATGGGTATTTAAGTCGATACGTAAAGTCGTTTTTTTTTCTAAAAACCGACTTTAAATTGGTTTAATGTCGGTTCGGTATAGAACCGATGTTATCCACGTAGGACGTAGCGTCGGTTGACGTGTCGAACTGACGCTACACATGGATGTAACGTCGGTTGACGTGATGAACCGACGCTATTCACGTAGCGTCGGTTGACACCTGGAACTGACGCTATCCACGTAACATAGCGTCGGTTGGCACCTGAAACCGACGCTACACACGTGGATAAATTCTTTTATCTTTTTTCGTCCCAGATAGAAACTATTTTCAGCGTTACAGAACTCTAAAAAACCGAAAACCTCCTCCACTTCTCCTCTACTCTTTCTCATTTTTCGGCCACCTTCAACTACCATTTTCAGCACCGGTTAGTGAGTTTTCTTCCTCTTTAACTAATCTTTTAGATCCCCTATTATTCATATTTTTTTCTGTTATTATGTGTATAAATTTTTGTATTATATATGTAGGTTTGTATTATAACATAAGGAGAAGAATATGATGATCTTGAATAAAATATAACAAAATGATGGTAATTTTTCTACTATTAATTAATATTTTATTTTTCAAATATTTGTATTATTTGAACTATTTATTAAACTGATTTTGGTTTTTTTTTTACTCGAATACAGGTTTTTATTTGAGTATAATAGAAAATGAATAAATTAAAAAAAAAAATTAAAGTCGGTTCACGGGATGAACCGACTTTACGTTTAAAAATCGGTTCACTAATAATAATAACATTAAAATATAACTGATTATATAAATAAAATAACACAATTATATTTAACAAACTATAATTACTAATAAATAGCATTTTCTTAACATTTTATATACTTTTTTATTATTAACAAAAATAATTATTGCGATCTGAATTTACGGTATTAGTGCCTATCGACTTTAAACAAAAAACAATTTCTATGACTGAAAATTTCCCAAAATTCTATCTCAAAAACCACTCGCTCTATCTATTTGGCTATGTCGAAGCTATCTCACTATCATCTCAAACACTGGCTCGTTTTCTTTGCCATATTCTCTCTATTTGTCTTTCACCTCTCTCGTTTCCATGTACTCGCAGATTCCCAGTTCGAAGGCTTTGACGGTGAAGAAGACGACGAAGACGAGTCGTCTCTCACACAGGAATCGATTCATCTCCGATCCCATCCATTGACACAGTCTGAACCAAATCCAGATCCAAAATCCTCTGTTTCCAACCCGATTCACATCTCGGATCCTCAACCTTCTTCTTCTGCTTCGGATTCTACACAACCTTCGTCTACTAGCTTTGAGTATTGGGACGAAGATGAATTCGAAGGTCTACCAAACAAAGAACCAACGCAAGAAATCCCTAAAGTTGCTGAGAATTCAACCCCCATCAATCCCAATTGGGACCCTATACCCTCGTCGGAGCCCGCGATTTCAAAGGGTCCAAAATCGTTTACTATTGAGATTGTGTGCGGAGGTTTCTTGATTATTTTTGTGATAAATTACTTCACTGGAAAGCGCGAGAACGAAACTATTGCGCTTTCATGGGCAGCGAAATTCGCTGCAAAAGATACAATTTTCGACAAGAATTTTAGTCTTCTTGGCGTCGGCATGGGTGATGATTCACCATTGTTGTTGAAAGAGGGGCAGAATGTATTCAAGTTCTATGCGAGTGGAAGGAGGTACTCTCAGGGACTTTTGGCAACAATCGAGTTAAAGAGCAGGCACGATTTGATATCGAGGATGTACAATTTGGTGGTACCTTGTAAAGATGAAATCACTTTTGAGGTGTACATGAATGATGATGCTATGGATCATGTAGTTTTAGCTGTGGCAAAGAAGAAAGCAGCCAAAGTTATGCACAAGGAGGTCAAGGATTTGCAGAAGTTTGCAACTATGATGTCACCTCCTAATGGGAGGAGGTGGGTAGCTGAAGAATTGTCCGTGTTATCGGAAACGAAGGAAGTTTCTGGTGATTTGATTACTGAAGCTGTGCTTGATCAGGTATCCCCTTTTGCCTCAATTTAGTTTTGGTTGATTTATTAATGTTCTCCAGTTGTTTTGAAGTTGAGTAATATGGTAAATTTCTTTCTATTTGATAAATTATGAGAATCGTGTTAAATTTGTTCTACACCTCGAACGTGCTTGTTAGGCCATTTTGTATCCTGTAACAACTAGAACAAAGCAGGAATATTTTGTTGATGAGAGGGTTTGGAAGTATTATTTCAACTTATATATGGAAGTTAAAACATGCTATATATTTATCATGTGTATGTTATGAAGAAGAGCATTTCTATTTATAACTTGTAATAGCACAACTGATGTGGCAGTTGTTTATTGGTTGGTTAAGACAGTTGAACCACTTTTTTTTAATCAATAAATGACTACCATATTAGTTGTGATATTACAATAAGTTGTTGTAAATAGAGTTTTGTACGAAGAAAATCACTTTTTACATATAGGAGTTATAACATGCTGTAGCATGTTTTATGTATTTCTGATATGTATGTTATTAAGAAAAGCAATTTGTATACCAGCGCCATCTAGTGCAGTAGGTAAAGGCATGTTATTTCCTGTTTCTCCCACCCTGAAATATATTTAAAGAAGGGAAAACAATTTTCATGTGTTATGAATGTCATGCCTGCATTTGGGTCAACTATTTTTTTCATATGCTTCCCAATGCAATGCTATTGCATGGTAGGATTGGGAAATTTAGTAATACTTTTCTAAAACTTATATTTTTTATTTTTCGGTTCCTGTATGCTTTAAGTTCAAGTGTCATCTTGCAACCCTTGGTTCTGAACAGGGCATCTCATTTATTGATTCCTGATCTTTTCCGTTTAATTATTTTCAAGGGAAAATATCATGGAGCTCCCCCTAGGTTTGGCTTAATGTCATGAAGCACCCCCGAGTTTTATTAATTTTATAGAATCCTAAAAGGTGTAAACTAATGTGTAGCTTTTCTTTTGTTAAGGAAACTGTAAAAGTACATATTTAGGCGCTAAAATACAAAGTTCTTGAATTCTTTGTTGGACTTCTAGATTTTTAATCAAGACAGTCTCTCTCTATTCTTCTTTTTTTTTACGTAAAGAAGGTTAATTTGACCGTTGATTCTGAAGGGTTCTAATTACTTGCCACTCATTCTGAAGGTTAATCTGTTTGTTTTACTTTCTAGTTCTAGAATCTTGATAGTGAAATTTCTATTGAAGTTTCTTCTAGTTTCACCTTTCAGGTTCTATAAAATAACCTTGTATGCTTTTGGGTTCTATGAAAAAGATTTGCCAAAAAAGAGTGGTGTACACCTATTCTTGAAGCTTGGGTGCTTATATGATAATAAGCTAAACCTGGAATAATTGCATGAATTTTTCCTTATTTTCAAATATCCTTGTGTCCTATAATCGGGAATGCTGTTTTTGATTTCATGGAATTTACTTAATTGGACATGCTTTTTATGCATATGTGTTTATGTACATCCAAACCATTCTCGATTCCTAGAATATGAGTGATTATTAGTTACCTTCTGGTATTTGCAGGTTTTTGGTGATAAAGCTTTTGAGAAATTTGGAAAGGGTTTCATCTCAATGCATTTCTCGGATCAACAACCGGGCACTCACAAGAAGAAGCTGTTGTTCAAGTTTTCCCTCCCCGATGCAGATAGCATGGCTGATATGACTCGCCTGATGGGTTTGGTACCTTACTATATTGATCTAATTGGCCGGTACAAGCTTAGCATTCAGGTATGTCAGAGTCTTGCTGTGATGTGTTTTTAACTTAAGGGGAACTTTTATTTAATGAGATATTTTTGTGTTAATGCAGGCTCGACCTAAAACCGAAGCAGCGAGGCAGAAGATTGCTCAGGAAGCATACAAAGAACTTCAAAATGCTAGGCAAGAAGCCATTCAAAGAAAGAAAGCTGAGAGGAAGAAGTTTATGGAGGAGGCTGAAGCAAAGATTAGTGCTGAGGCTGTTCGCAAAAGAGAAGCAAAAGAGCGTGCTCGTCAAATGAAAAAGTCTATGCCAAGAATGAAGATTTCCCGGTCTTAAATCTTGATTATCACAATATTATTCATGGATCATAATTTACACCAACTTTATTTCCTGATTATTTAGTTCCATTTACTTTGGCAGCCATGGAAATTTTGCAAAACACTCATGGCGTTGTTTGCTTGCATTAGTTAGTTCTAACACTGAATGTAACGAAAACTAAATATATCAAGCCTTGAGAAACTGTTTAAAGAATCAACTGTTCGTTGGTGGCTGCTATTTTTTATTTGAAGTGAATTTTTGTTTTTCTTAGTTAAAGGAGAGAGAGGTACCACACTTTCACTAACCTGTAGATTTTGTATAAACAAACTGTGAGAGAACAGAATATTGCGTCAAATAACTATGTAATTAGCTCAAAGTTTGTGGGAGGTAGGTAGGTGATTATTTCAAAAAAATAATCCCACGTGGGTTTGTGAAGCGAACGAAGCATATGGTCTTTGACTCTTGAGCCACTCGACATCTATGGCAGTTTTGTTTAATCCCAAACCAAAGCAAAGTCCCCATCCTCTTAATGTACCTAAAAAACACGAGTTGGATAGTATAAAATTTTAATTGTATTGAGAAATTATGAAATTTCAGAAACATCTGAAGAAGGGCTGTATAGAGATTAAAAGTTTGATCGCCGTCTGTGGGAATCGAACCCACGACCACATGGTTAAAAGCCATGCGCTCTACCATCTGAGCTAAGACGGCTAGACGCTGCTTTCGATGTAATTAAGATAACAAGCCATCTACGAGCGTTTTATTTATTAATTTTTTTTTAAATTTTAAAATAAACAAAATTACCCATTTCTTGATGGTGAGGTTGAAATCGGGATCGGGTACAAGAAGCATGACTCAAAAATAACCATAAATTTGTATGATATTAATATTTTTCATGGAAGAGAATTTGTGTCGTCTTAATCGAAGAGAAATGCAATAAATTGTAATTAACTAATTAGGTGCATTGTTTTTACAATAAGTTTACCAAAATGATTTCTTGGCTCAGAAAGCACACTTCAATGGGCATTCAGAAAGAGGGCTAAACTAGCTTTTACTTTAGCTTCTAAGACTTTAGGCATAGTAGACTTTATGCTCCATTTGTTTGTACTTCAACTAAAAAAAAGGTTTGATGTTTTGTTTATAGTTAATTCTCTAAAGTTCTTTGCTTCTTTGTTATGATTTTTTTAATTCAATTTTATTGATTAAATGATTTTATTATTTATACCTACATTTTTTTATAGCATTCGAGTCTTATATGAGAAATAAGATAGTATAGAAGGAAACTTTGAGAAGAAAAAATGAATAAAAACTAAGAATGCTTCTTGAATTAACCATTAGAGTTTTACCTGTATAGCTATTTATACAAGAAAATAACTATGACTCACAATGGACTACATGTGTCAAAAAACATATGAATGTAACACTATTATTCTACACACTTCTCTATGTAACTAACTAACTTTGTAACAATCTTATACAAAAGATCTTCTATGTGTTGGTGTAGATTGATATATTGCACCATATATGTAGTGACGGTAGGCTCAACTTGCACACGAGCTACTAATTCTCCCACACCTTGTACATCACGTTATTGATCACAAGCTTGCACTATTTTATCAATCACCACACTTTCAGTTGCTTTATGCTACTTCATTTTATCACTTGTACCTTGATCACCATTAATATGAGTGTCATAATTGTATTCATAAACCTTATATTTTTCATAAAGAAATACATAAAAATTAATAAATAAAAGAGTAGAAAAAGAAATAAAATCAATCTCTTGAATTGTAGTGTTAATCTCATATTGATTCTCCACCAAAATTGTATCCCTTCTTGAATTTTTCTGTATTTTTTTTTCTCTTTTTAGCTCCAAAAATTGACCAAAATTATGCTAATGATAGATCATTAAGGTTTATGGGGTGATTAGGGGCTTAAATATAACTTAGGTGCGATCTGGACTAACATATCAGCTTAAAATCAAAGGCTAAGATCAAAACTAGAAAAATTGATAACACCAGTCAATCACAGAGTGACACGTGACACACAGAATTCACTTAGTGAATCAAAGTGCGACGTGTGGCATGGGAGATTGGTCAGAGTCAACGGTCGCTAAGCCAGTGCCACGCGGTGTAACGTGATTTGCCAAAACGGATGGCATGGCGCACGGGTGGAACACAAGGAGCAATCAGGTGGCGACATGTGGTAGTATTGTTTGATAGCACTCCGAAGTTAGATTGAACATCGTGTTGACACGTGCCACACGATTCATCCTCCTTACACTTAGTGATCTACGATTTGTTATCCCTACTTACGTGGTGTCTGCGTGGCACACCCATTTAGCTCATCTGCTTTCGTGGTAGCTTCTGATTGGTCATGCGTTAAAAAGTCATAAAAAATTCTAAAAAATTATATTTTAATATTTTTAGCCCCAAAATACTATTTATTAAATAAAAAAGTAAATATTAAGTAAAAAAATATGCTAGTAACTCTACTTTTATAGAGTTATCAATATGTTGTTGACTATGTGAAAGATAAGGCTCATCCAAAGGAAGATGATCAATAATTTTATGTTTAATTAGGGTAAGAACATGAAAGATTGTCTTAACATATTGAAAATTGTGATTTTGAGAGCTTGAAGTTGAAGAAAAAATGACTTAAAAAGGAAACAATTTTCATAAAATATAACCTTTTGGCTCAAGAAAAGTCTACCATCAGCAGCAAGACACTTCTACTTTTTATGTCTTGGATTGTAACCAAGAAATGTACAAACTTTGAATCAAACTTCAAGTTTGTGAGAAGTGTTTGGTTTGAGGTAAGGAAAGCATAAACAACCAAAAATATTCAAGAAATGATAATTTGGTTTAATGTTTAATAAAACTTCTGAGGGAAAGTAGTCATTCAAAACAATACAAAATAGATGACTGATGAGAAAGACACTTGAGAAAATAACTTCATCACACAAGGTAAGTGGCATAGAGGCATGACTTAGCACGGTTAATCCTAAATCAAAAACATGCTTATATTTTCTCTTACTATACCATTTTGTTCATGAGTATGAGGGTAAGCAGTGTGATGAAAAATACCACACTGATTGAACAAGACAGTGAGGGACTGAAATTCCCCTCCTTAGTCATTTTGAAAAAAAATTATTTTACAATGTCTTTGTAGCTTAGCTCGAGCTTTGAATTGTAAAAATGTTGGACAATTTTTTGAATTGGTTTTTAGAAAATAAATCCATGTAAAATGTGAGTATGCATCAATGAAATATATGTAATAATGATGGACATTAAAGTACATGACACGTGACACCTATATGTCTGAATGAACTATTTCAAGCGGAAAAGTTTCCTTATACATAGATGCAAAAAAGGGAAGTTTATGTGTTTTGATGTTATTACAAGATATGCATAGAAATCAATCATCATTTTCATCAGATCGAAAAATAATTTTATAATGTGTCAATGCTCTCTTAACACAACAAGTGATGCATATCCTAACCTCTGGTTCCACAAAGAAATGTCAACAGTAGCAACAACATTTTTAGAGGCTTTATTGTTTGAAAATATAGTGTGCATATTACTAGGAACATAATAAAATGTAGCAAATTTGGCCTCCTTTGGTAGGGTGAAGTCAAACTTGTATAAGCCATTATTGAGTGTGCCTTGAAGAAGCACTTCTTCCATATCCTTAACATAGTAAGTGTTAGAATAAAACTCAAAGTATACACAATTATCTTAAGTAAATTGTGATACACTAAAAGGATTTTAGAAATGCAAGGAACAAGTAGAATATTATGCATATTGAATGTGCGAGAATGAGAAAATTTTGACTATGAATTGTTGTCACCTATATAAGAAATTGGAAAACTAGAACCATTACCTATCATAAGAGTTTGATTACCTGTATATGACTTATTAGAGACTAGATTGCTAGGATCAGTTTTCACATAATGGCTAACTCTAGAATCTAAAAACCAATAAGGATCTCGAGAGACTTAAGATGAGACACTAAAGCCAATAATAGATGCAAGATGGTTAATAGCACCAGTAATTTGTAGGGAAAATTGTGATTATGGATATGAATTTGGAGGAAGCAATCCAGGTCCATTGTTCACATAAGGCATATATGATAATCCAGAATGATTTGTAGTAGCAAACATAGCATTCAGAAGTTATTGTTTATGCGAGGTTAAAACTAATTGGAATTAAACACCTAACCAAGTATATTGGAACTGATATGAGAATTTGATGTAATATTATTTTGTGGTGGCTAAAAACCTCGATCAAACATAAATCAATAATTCAAGTCCATGTGACCTAACTTACCACAAATTTGGCACTAGGATTTGTTGCCTACCCTTCCTCTTTGATATCATCGTCCTCTACTATTAGATTGCATGTTGTTCATATTAGAATTTTGTGAAGTATCTACACTACTTTGAGAGGATCTAAATCCTTGTTGTATGTTCTTATGAGGTTGTTGTTGTTGTTGAACATAAGCATTGTCAGATACAAGATCTTTTTTCTTTGTTATATTAACACTAGGTAAAGGTGAAACAAGGACAACTCTTCTTTGTTCAAGTTGGCTCTTATAACTAAGCATTAAGGCCTTTGTATCATCAATAATTGTTTTCTTATCAAGCATTTTTTCAATTAGTCTTAAGAAGACCTGTCAAATGTTTCATCTAGTCCACCTAGGACATACATAAACTTATCTTCTTCACTTATAACACAAATAATATATTCAAGTTCATCACTTAGAACCTTGATTTTGGGAATGTAATCATTCACATTTAGATATTTTTTCTTAAAATTTTGCAGCTTTTCTTTGATCTGGATCATTCAAGCTCTAAACATGGTGGCAAAGTTCTTTTCAAGCATGCACCATGTCTCTTGAGATGTATCAAATTCAGTCACTTGTTTAATCAATTCATCAATCATACAATTCATGATCTAACAACCAAGCATATCATATTATTTCTTCCACGTTTGAATTGTTCCATCATCAAGTCTTTTATTTGGAGGATCTTGAAGAATAAAGTGATTTAGCTCTAAACTTCACAAGATTCTCAGAATTTCATGTCCTCGTATTATGAAGTTGGAGTTATCGAGCTTGATTATTACTAAAATGTTATGAAATGAAAAGATTTTGTGAGGTTTTTTATTACCTGTTATTATGATTGTATCAAGATTTTGATCTTGATCATGTATCACTTGTGGCATATCCATTGTTGCAAAGAAAATGAGAATGAAGCCAACACAACTTCATTAGCTCTGATACCATAAGAAATAAAAAAGGAGAGATGGAAACTTTGAGAAGAAGAAATGAATGAACAACGTGAGAATGCTTTGTGAATTAATCATTACATTTTTACCTATATAGCTATTTATATCAGAAAACAATTATGGCTTATAATGGCCTATATGTGTCAAGAAACGTGTGAATGTAATACTATTCTTTTACACACTTCTCTACATAATTAACTTTATAACAAACTTATACAAAAGATAGCGTAGAATACTATATTGCACCATATTTATCTTTACAATATTTGCATGTCTTCGAGTCACATGATGATGCATAGGCAATGATGGTAGGCTAAATCTACACGCAAGTTGCTATTGCTTGTACACTATTTACATTGTCTTGCATATCATTCTGTTGATAGCTGTGACACCTTGTACATCACATTATTGATCACAAGCTTGCATTATGTTATCAATCACCACATTTTTGACTGTTTTATCTTGATGTATTTTTATCACTTGTACCTTGATCACCATTAATGGATCAATTTATGTTACTTGTATTTTTTTATAAAAAATAATAATTGTTTTAAATTTTTAGATCTTTATTTAAGTACCATCGAGTAGTACCTACATAATTTACTAAATTAAAGTTGTAGAGTAGTACCCACAGTACATATTTATGTCTAATCGCATGGATGGAATGCATATTTCATGAAATTAAAACAGTAAGTATGTAACAAATGGTTGTTTGATTTGTTAATTGGTTGATTTCTTCTTTATCATTTCCTCGAATCAAATTACTCAAAATATGATATTTATCATGATTCATACAATATACTAGCCATCTCATTATTTTGTGTTTGTTGATTTTTTTAACTATTATTTATAACAAGAAAAAATAGTAATAACTTTGAATATATAAACAATTAGTTGAATTATGGTTCAATGACGTGAAGTTTATATGAATATGTAAAAGGTTTATAGTTCAAGTCTCAAATATAAATGTAATTATTTCAAAAAATAAAATTAGCTTTTAATTTTAAAAATTTAAGTGTAATAATTGATCTAAAATTGTCACCACTATGAAATAATTGGAGTTTTACACTTTAGAGGAAAACAACTCATTTTATACCTAAAAATGTGTCAACTTTTGATTTTTAATACATAATATTAAGCATGATTTTTTAATGTTCTATTTTACATGTAAATTAAAATATTATTTAGAGTGATTTTATTCTTTTTGTTATTAAAAGAATTAGGAGAGTTAGTTATATCAATGTTGTGTTAGATAACTTCTATTTAATATTACATTTTCGTGTAACACAACTTATCATTCTTACATATGCATGAGTTGTACAACACATGGTTATTATGACTTGGTCTTGGTGGGTTGCTCTAGTGACTATTTTATATTGATATGTTTGTTTAATGAATTGGTACAAACTTCAACTTGTGATGTGTCAACTTGTAGTTATGTTTCATGGGTTTTCTTTAGATTTTAAAAAGATTTGCTATTTAGATTACTGTGGGAAAAACGTTAAAATGAAGCATTCAGCTACATAGCTAGAGCCAAAGAAAAATTCAAATGACGACTAGAAGCCTCAAACTCTCACGTTTTGTGTTATATTTTTAAATTTAAATTACAATGATATGTGATTAGTTTAAATGCCACTTTCTTATAAAAACAAATGTTTGCTTGCTCTCTATGGTTAATTTATACCTAATCCTGCAAAGAGAGTAACGTTGTTTGTTATCTAATTAAACAAAAGTGACCATTTAAATAACAATTGCTTAGTTTGCAATGAAAAATTTGCTCATTGCGGTTAATAAAATAACATTAATTATATATTTATGTACATCTGTAACTGTTTATACTAAGACTTGGGTATTTATAATAGATGAACAAAGTGCTAATATTATCTTTTGGGTGTAAAATAACCCTTAGCCATGTGGATGCCTCTTCATTGGTCCAAGTCTTCTAAGTAATAGGATAAACATATATTTCTTATGATAAGTAACAATTGTTATTTATTATTTCGGTATTATACTCATTTTTAATTAAATTATTTTTTCTCTTAGTTAAGTTTTATTTTAAATAAAATTACATTAATTTTAAAATGTCATATCATCGTATATTTTAAAAATAATAAATATTTTTTATATAATCAAAATAATGTATAATATACGGATAAAAATGGCATCAACGTTATTAAAATAGTTTAATCCGCATGAAGTTTTCAATTGTCATGCGCATGCCCCATAGGCTATGGGAAAAAATAAGAATAAATAATAGAGTGCATTATTGTTCGCACGAATTTCAAACTTTTCAAAAAAATAATAATTAAATCCTCAATGTGTTTCTCGTTTTATTTTTTACCTTTATATGTTAACGAAGGATAAAAATTTAAGTTTTTTTTCTTTTACATATATTCAATGTTTTTAATTTTAATTTAATTAATTTAATTATCAATATATTTAAATTAATTAATTTTTTGATATTAATTGTACATCTAAACTGTATAGTAAGTCAATGAAATTTTTATATTTTTCTTAAAAAAAATATTTCCCTCATATAAGTACTTTGTCGTGCGATACTATAAAGTTCTTGTTTAAAAAAAAAAAAGGAAAAAAAAGAAAAGTTAAGGTTGAAACGATTCTATTTAAAATTCAGTCTCCTTGAATATATTTTTTAAATAATTAAGTAATAATTAACCACAATAATTAAATAATAGAGAGAACAAATATGAAAGTGAACAACTCAGCATAAGAACTATTCAAAGCCAGGATAATAATTTAACATTCTAATATACTCAATTTAAAAAATGATGGTAAAGAAACCCAAAACTGGTGGATGAGTTGCTTTGCTTCGTGTAGTAAATGGAAGTGTAAATCCATCCGGCTGTAAAGCATGAATTTTGCACCATAAAAGTGGGATCGATACTTCTATAATATCATGAAAAAAAATTACTTTTTTATCGTATTTTTAATATAATTTTTAAGTAATAATTAAAAAAAATTCATTTAATATCTATAATACTTTAAGATAATGTTAATATGAACGAGAATGTAATAGAACATTTGTATTTAATTTTATAAATAGAATTAAAGAAAAAATTAATATTATAATATTTTATTTACAATTAAAATGTAATAAAAAAGAAATATTTTTTATTTGATTTGGTCAATAGAATCAAAGAATTAATCAATATTACCGTATTTAATTTACAACTAAAATAGAATTAAAAAAACTCATTATCTTAATATCCCTATATTCAGTAAAATTTAAATAATATTATTTAATTATTATTTTTTCGTCAGATAAAATACATTATTAAAATTATTATTTTTTTAAATAAAGTATGATTTTGAGGTTTGGGATTTGGGTTTTGTGATTTAAGATTTAGTGTTTAGGGTTTTATTTATGTGTTAAAGTTTAAGGTTCAAATTATTATTTTTTTAAATAAGATTTTGGGTTTTGTGATTTGATATTTAGGATTATATTATGTGTTAAAATTATTATTTTTTTAAATAATGTTTTTGTATCTGTGATTTGTGATTTATGATTAAAATTATTACTTTCAAATAGAATTTTAGTTTTATAGTTTAAGATTTAAAATTTAGGTTTTAAGGTTTAAGGCTTAGAATTTAAGATTATATTTGGGTCGGATAAAATAAAAAAAAATTAAAATAGAATCATAATTACTTACCAGAGAGAAATAATTCTGATTATCTCTTTTTTAGAAATTTATTACGTTATATTCACAATTTTCAAACATGCTTGTGTCATTTGCTTTTTAATCCGTAGACAATAATCTATACCCACCACTTGTCTCTTTAAATGTATATAAAACAAATAACATGAAAAATTATTTTATTCGTTAAAATAAAATCATGTGGTGTGGGTCTATTATGCAAGTTGTTGTTTAATTATTATATTCTATCAATTTATCCCAAAATTCTGACATCATCGTTTTTTTGACGTATACTTTCACAGCCCATTATTTACGTGTGACAATATTTGTTCCATGCGGCCTAAAGAGGTCTTTGTTCACTCAAAGTGAAGAGCAATTTTTGAAAGAAAATTTCACACGTGAGATGATAACTAAGAAGAGTTGTAACAGCTAGGGAGGTAATGTATTTAATAATTTTTTTATATTTTTTTTTTTATTTATTTTACAAAGAAGTTATTGAAAATAAACAAAAACAACTGATAAATTAATGTGAAAATAAATAAATAAATACACTAAAACACAAAAAAACTTACTTAATATTTTGTGTTAGAAGTTATTGAAAAATTAAATTCATTAAAAACTTAAATTATTAAAAAGAAGATTTAATATTACTTCTATATATCTATTATTTTTTTATAATTGTATCATATTAAAAGTTATTAATCAATTAATTTTAAAAAAAATTTAAGTTGTTATGAAAATGTTTAATATTAATTTTATACATGTATTAGTTTGATTAATTACCTGATATATTAATTTATAATTATTTAATCCAATATACATTACACTTTTTATGTGAAGGATAACAAAAATTTCAAAATAACTCTTAGACCCAAAGTTTCAACCCAATGAATATCAATCTCACACACAAACCACTGTATGTGAAGAATCTCAAATTCCCCAAGTAATTTTATTTTTTTGAATTTCTCTATTTTGGTTTATCGGGCAGCCAAATAGCGTAACTTTCCTAAATACCAATATATAACGCATAATAAAACCTATGGTACTACGATTTAAATATTATTATTATAATATTATAAATTAATAATAAAAATAATTATTAATATAATATTTGGAGCTGTAAGTTCAAGAGAATAAAAATTTAATATAATATTTGGTATAAGATGGTACAAAATTTAATATAAAATAAAATAATAAGTTGTACTAATACCAAATGTTTGACTTAAGAATTTTAATAAGGAAGAAGAGAGAAATTACATATTCTGTTTAGATGATTGATGATAATATATGATAATTATGATTAATGAAGTAAAAGATAATTTCTTCTAAAATAAATATTAAATATACATAAATAATATATACATATTTTATTTTAATTTTTAAAATAATTTTAACACATAATATAAAATTATATTGAATTATTAGTATTTGTTTACTAACCAATATTAATTAATGGCGATTGGCTAATGACTTTCCAACTTCAATGGAAACGGCTTAACCACTTCAGCCAAAACAACGTTTCAATTTTTTTTGTTTCGCCAACTCCAATATTTTCTTTTGTCATATGGAGAAGAAACGACTCCAACATATTTCTTGATGAAGAAGCGTATTTAATTAATAATTAAGTTGATGTTTAAAAATTTCTATGACATTTACCGTCTGTATTTGTTACATTCACTACCTAATATATCATGAAATTTCAATAGATACCCCACCATTAATTCTTGACTTGTATAACTTCAACAAGTTCAGCAACATCCCAATATCCGCCATGTAAAATGATATATAACATTTCTATAGTCATTATTATGACATAATTTATGAGTAAAAAATTATTAAAGTCAATATCATATATATTTATCAGTTTGATACACGTACTTTTGACTAATCAAAATTTTATATATTAATAATGTTGCGTGTAAATTATTCATTTTAATAATATTAGGTAACACTACTAACCTTCATTATTAATAATAAAATAAGTTATATATATATGATGTAGTACAAATAATACTATGAGTTTAGCAGGATTTATAAAAACTATTTTAAAAAACTTCTAAGATTACAGTAGATTTAAGCTACACAGCAGGGGTTAACATTTTAATATTCTTTGTTTCATCCTCGTCTTAAAAATATTTACTTCATTTCATGACAGACGTAAAAAATTAACTTTATTATTAACTAACATAATTTTTACAAATAAATAAATTTAAATGATATTTCTTTCATAAACAAATAAACTTAGAATACTCTTTAATCTTGTTTTATGTATTAAGTGACAAGTCCATTATATATAGATTAAATATAAAATAAAACGTGAGATTATAAATTAATTATGGGATATCATTTATTAATAAAAGATAATTAATTTTTATCACATGAATTGATGTTAGATTATAAAAAATATTTTTTATATTAATTTAATGACATTGTTGAGTTATGATTTGTGACAGATATGTTAATATAAATGAAATGGATAGTTGGGATGGTTATATTAATAATAATTATTATTTTTAATTAATTTTAAATATATTTAGATAATAATTATCTGTTATTAACGGATAATAGTTTTCCGTAACTCTTTTTATCTTTTAATATTTAGTCAAAAATATAATTAATTTTAAAAAATATTAAATGATTTTAACTCCGGTACATTTTTTATAATATTAATATTAATTTAATAAAAAATTAATTTAAAACTCTTAAAGTTTTTTAAAATTATAAAAATATCTTTTAAGTTTAAAAAATAAAAAAATTCATCTCTTTTATTATTGCTTGTTGTAATATTTTCTATTAAATTTTATATTTTTTATTGATTATAGAGAAAAGTATTATACATGTTTTTTAGATTAAATTATTTATATTATTTAATTTTTTAGATTAGAGATGGATATCATTTCGTATTTTAGTTTTTTTAAAAATAAATTATTTTAATATATTAATGTTAAAATATTACTTTAAAAAATATATTTTGTTAATTAATTCATTTTTTTAAATAACGAAATTAAATAATACTAATGTGACAAATCTGTATGACCCACCCTCTTGATTATATTGCAAATACTTTCCATCAAAAGTTAAGAAACAATATTTTTCAAACATAGGTTTTTTTTTTTTTTTTTTTTTTTTTTGGCTGATTGATTCGAATCGTTTGGATATGAAATGACAAATTTATTCTTGGACGACTGGCTATTGACAAAATAGGTATTTATCTTTGCACCGCAATTTATTCTATCGTGCATATGGGCTCCATTGACTTTATAGAGAAACCCCACCAAATGTCAGTGCTTCCCCTGAGGAAGTGCTTATCAGCTGCCAAACTGACATTATTTCAAATATCCAAATTAATTTTTTAATGCTTAGAAATTTAATGGTGTACAAATCTCAACTGTTTTTCTTCACATTAAAATAACACTACTTTTTTTTTATGTTTTTTATTATATCAGATGATCTTAAGGGAATAATAAATCACATATTTGGTCTATTCCACTTGGATCTCGAAAAGATATTCGAGATAACAACAAAACTAATGGTGCAAAAGTTTAAACAATATTACATAATTTATTATAACATTAAAAATTTTAATTTTAATTTTAATTTTTTCTCATATTTTTTATAAACTTCAATAATTAAGAGATATTATATAATAAATTATAATTATTAAATTATTCCATAAAATTAATAAGGAAATATTCAGGTAATTTATAAAATGTCACTTTGTGCAATACATTAATATATTATTTAGTTGTCGTTTAGAAAACATATTTTATCGTATTTTTGTCTCATATTAATAGTAAAAACAATTATATGAAAATTGTGATGTTTATACATCACAAATAATATATATTTACCAAAAAGAAAAATATGACACATTATATTAACAATGAATACTATTAACCAATAAATTTAAATGTTATATGTGATAAAATAATTTTAAATATAATAAATTTATTTATTTTTAAGAAAAATGTCACCTGATATATGTGAGTATAAATATATTATAAATTTATAAATATTTAATATTTATTTTACATTAAATAGTAAAATTAGATTGAATAATATTAAATTAGTAAAATTTTATAATTATATTCATTAAAAATATTCTTAAAATTTTCAAATTTTCGAAATAGGTTATTAAATTCATAAATATGGTAGATAGTAGTAGGTGTAGAAATTAAATTAATAGCACTAGGTTCCAGACAACTATAAGAAGAATCGTTAATAATTAATAGAACATGCACAGAGAGTATAAGATCCAGCATCGATCCACCTGCTTAACGTTATGACCTTTATAATTATTATTATTTTTGTTTTTTGATAAAAAAATAAAATAAAATAAAATTTCTCCAGAATTAAAGAACGGTCATTGTGTTTACTACTTGAATCATTATTATATTTCATGATAACTAATCATGAGCTAGCAAAAGGCTTATTTTTTAACACAATTACTAACAAGCCCACAATCGATAAAATGTATTTTTTTTTAAATGGTAAAATGCATTTCTTATTAATCAAATAATTTTTTTTCCAAAAAGACTTATTTAATTGCATTATGCACTGGTTTTCCTTGTTTGCCTATAAAACTTCTATGCGTGTAACATATTCAAAAGAAAAAATTGCACAAGTGGACAATTTAATTTGACAAATGGTAATTTTATCTTACCTAGTATATTTTAATTATTTTATTGTTATTTTTATAAATATTTTAATTTTTTTAAAACTTTTTGAAATATTTTCTTATTCAAACATCTAACAACCTTTTTATTGATATGATTTAATTCGATCAAATTTAAGTTTTTTTAACAAAAAATTATACATAAATACCAAAATTGATAAAATAATAATAATTAAAGTATTCAATAATAAAATTGTAAGTTGATTAAAGTTGATTGATTTAAAAAAAATGATTAATGTATCAAATTTATAAAAATAAAATTGATCAAATTATCTTGATAATTTATTTAAAATACAACAAATTTAAATCTAAAAAATTATGAATATCTTTAGTCCATTATTATTTATAAATAAAGACTATACGAAAACAACAATTTATATTATAATAATAAAATAATAGAATATATATTTTTTAAGGTACAACAATGTCATTAGCAATATACTATAAGAAATAATTTCTTATTGACCAAATAAAATAAAGAAAACCAACCCCTTTCATTGCAATTGGTAACTTATCACCTACTTGTGTGTTTGCCGGCAGATAAGACCTTTTCTTTTCATTTCAAATAACAAAATCCAACCGCACTTAGTACAATTTGGTTTTTTTTTTTTTGAAGTATTAATTACATTTCAGTATTTTCTCTCCTACTATAAATTTTACCTGGGATTTGCTTGTTATTTATGACATCTCCCGAATTCAAGTTTAAAACTCATCCACGTATTTTTTTATTTAATAAATAAAGTGATTTAAGTGCCATTTTTTTAAAAAAAGAAAAATAGCCCTAACTTATACCATAAACACACATTAGTTCTTAATTTTTTTTAAAAAAAATTACACCTCAGTTGCTGTAACTTGTTACACATTAGTCAAATTAGGGCTAAGAGCTCATTAAAATCGATTACAACATCACATTTACCTCATACATGAATCACATGAAGTGGTGTTCATGTAGGTAAGTGCAAAACCATAACTTTCCAAAAAAGGAAAGAAAAAAAAACCACGCTGAGCCCTTAGGAACTGAAACCGTTCGACCATAAGAAAAACTATTAACCCTCTTTAATATTATAAGAAATCCTAAAAGCCGAGAGATTTGAGAAGAAATTTTGGATTTTATATCCACAAAAAATAAAGGATAATTATATAATTTTAAGTTTTAAATTGAAGATTTTATTAAGATACTTAACATATACGATATAAGTGAAAAGTAATTATATAATATTTTAATAGTATTTTTATTTAACAAAATGTATGAATATATGATAATAATAATTAATTTATTTAATTTTAAGTATATCAATAGTTCAAAATTAAAATTTAATTAAAAATATTAATATATGTCAAATACAATTACAAAAAACTAATTAAAGAATACAAAAGTTAATTAATTAAAAAAATAATTTAACCTAAATTCGACAAGTTAATAGATGGTCTTGAAACAACTCTAAAGTAATTGAATCATATTAAAAATAATAGTTTTGTGACAAAAATAAGAATGAAGATGGATTATTTTAGGATAAAAACTTAATGGTTTCATTTAATACTAAAACATTTAAGTAGAAGAAAAAACCTAATTCCTATAACAAAAAACAAGACATATTTAGAAATTATGTGATATAAAGTTTATACAAAAATATGCAAAAGAAATTATATGTTAAAGATTGAAAGGTGGTTTACTGATAGGAAACAATTTTAATGATGAATTTGTCATTTATTTTTTGTCCGTATGTATGAAACATGTTGTATTGTTGTGAAAATATTAATCTATGTACCTACCTTTTGTTAAATAAGGGTGTTATACTAAAATATTATAATAAATTATCAAATCTTTTAAATTATACAATTATTTTTTATATATAGAATATGCTATAAAATTTGTAATTTAAAATATAAAAATAAATGATTTTATATTTTAAATAAACAAGATTGTTATTTTGAAAATATGAATCAATATAGTGAATTTTGATTAAGTTAAAAAAAATATGACAATATTTTTTGTTACTGGCATATCTTAACTTACAGATCATACAAATTGATAGATGCATTCACATTTGTAAAGATATTAATAATGAGTGTGCCATTTACATCACACTCTCATAAATCAGCTATATATATATTCGTAATATCAAAAGCCATCTAAAAAATATTTTATAAAAATCAATAATAATAAGTCAACAAAAAATGGGTTTAAAAAGTAATTATTTTTAAATTTTAATCTTTAAAAATATATCTAAATTTAATAAAATATTTATTATAAATAAAATTAGAATTTAATCGATAAAGAAAAAATTATTAAAAGATACATTCTCACCAAAAATTAATACAGAATCAATCGGAAGCTTCCTGGAAGAAGCTAGAAGAAAGGGTACAACATTCTGTACGAATGGTAGGGCGTGTACTGTCAAATATTCACATGGCATCCATTTCTGCCATTCTCGTATCTCACGCATGACAAACGTTGATTTTTGATTTTAATAAATTTAAATTTAAATTTAATATTATTATATATAATAAATATAAACAAAATTGTAGTTTTTAGTTGATTATTATTCTATAAACAATTATATGAGTAATTTTTTAATGTAATAATATTATTATAATAAAAAAATATAAAATATTTATAAAAATAAAATTAATTATCCTTAATATTCTTAATATTAGATAAATAATAAATATTTTAATGATAATAATAATTCACAGATAATATTTTAATTTATTATTAATTTAATACTTTTGTTTCAAAGAGTTACAATCAATTTTTTTATACGTTTTCTTTTAAAATAAAACAAAATCAGACATTTTTATTAGTCATTAGTATTAACCTGATAAGATTTATAAGGTACATGAGATCTGAATTTTATACTTTTTATATATGAACAAATAGCCTTTAAACATTTGAGTAATGGCTCTTTGACATGTTATTATTAAAAAAAATGGCTGTAGTAAATTTTAAATTAAAATAATAAATTAAATTTTTTCAATAACATTTCTATATATGATATATGATAATTTTTTCTTTTAATATAATTATATAAGTTAATTATACTTATTATTAATATTAATTATAATTATCAAGCTAAATAAATTTGTTATTCATTTTAATTTACCCAATTCCTATCAATATTAAACATTTTATGTTTTTCCGTACCAAATCTGAGTTGGCTTGGCTGTGGATAAGATTTCCACAAGGGCACTGAGAGAGCCAAGCATGAAGGGATGGATTTCAATTAATCACACGGAAAAAAAATGTTGAAAATTAATTTCTCTTTTTTGCCCCTTTGTTTTTTTTTTTTCCAATGTGTCCTTTTCAGATTTAATAATCCTACTTTACTCATTTACCCACAACTATGGCCCAACCCTACCCCTCTTGTATTTTCATCTAGAAATTTATCTCCATTTTAGTGTTTTAAATTAAAATATTAATATCCTTTTAATTTCCTTTTTTACCCTCCTTTTGATTTCCTACCTCATTAGAGTCCTTCTCTCCTTCCTTTCAGGCTTATATATGTAAACCTGCAATATCTCTAACCTGTGTGAGTGATTTAACTCAGAGAGAAAGAGAAAGAGATAGAGAGAGATTATTGAGGTTATGGAGAATTGGTCGTCGTCTTCTTCAAAATTGCCTCTATTGTCGTTGAACCATGTGTCATTTGTGTGCGAATCAGTGAGTGACTCAGTGAGATTCTATGAGAATGTCTTGGGATTTGTGCTTATCAAAAGACCTTCTTCTTTCAACTTTGAAGGAGCTTGGTATACAAATATGCTTTGTTTTCAAGTTATATATATATATATACTTTCTGTTTATATGTGTTACTTTATTTTTCTGATATATCTAACAATTAAAAGTTTTAATCGTTAATATAAATTGTTTTTAATATAATGATATACATATTTTATGTGTGAGTGTGTTTGTTTGTGTTGGGTGTATTGATTTTAATTTGGATGATTTATATGTTTCTCTGAAAATCATATATGATTCTTGTTGTTTAATTTTTTTTTGACGGTAACATGATTATAATTAATTGAACTATAATATAGGTTTTTTTTTTAAATAAACAATATATAACAAAGGGAGAGAGCAAAAATAAGTAATATTTATGCACACACTGATTTTTAGAAATATAATTGAAGTATAATATAGTTAAAAAAAAGTTTATAGTATGTTTAGTTGGTTCAGTAAATACATTTACTAAGAAATTTAAAGCTGGAAATTATATCCACCTTTATAAAGAAAGGGGAAAGAAATTAAGTTGTTTGATAAATTTCAAACTTTTTAATTGATACAAGCACAAGTTGTTTTAAGTGCAAAAGCCAGCAATGAAGAGTCACGTTTGCCTCTTCTCTTTTTCCTTAAATTTTTTTTTTGTTTGTAAAAACGCTTCTTAATTAATCGAGAATAATATTGCCGAATCACTTATAAGTTTTAACATAAACACAAATAAAAAAAGTTACATTTAAGAATGATATTTTTTGAAGATGTAATTTGATTGTACCAAATACTAATACAAAATTGAATAAAAAAAATAAATATATATTTTAATTTGTTACTAAAAAAATAATGATACTATGTTATTGATGTGGGGTGTATCACAATCTATAAGTGCATTGTAAACTGTGTAAAATGAGCAGCAGCTCGTTTTAGATTGTTTCAATAATTTAATACGTTGAAAAAAATCTAACTTCTATAACTCAGGGCTTACAAAGAGTTATTTCACTTAGATTTTTAATTCATTTAATTTTTTATTTATTAATAATAATGTTTTTATAATTAAAATAATATCATTATAAAAAATTGTAATTAAAATATACTATTATTTAAATTTTTTCCTCATTTTATAAAATTATAATTAAATCTATTTTGAAATAAAACTATAAATATTTTTATTTTATTTTTTAGAAGGGTAAATGAGTAATTAATAAGCTATTTAATTTGTGTTAAATTGGGTAGCAGAAAATCCATTTGCTTGCAAATTATTTTATATATATATTGTTTTTGCTTATCATTTTAATTAATTTGTAGAGAAACTAAAATGATTGCAATGTATGCACAGGTTATTTAACTATGGAATTGGAATTCATTTGTTAGAATCAGATAAGATGCCAAAAAAGAAAAGTGAAATAAATCCAAAGGATAATCACATCTCATTTCAATGCTCAGATATGAAGTTAGTTATGCAGAAATTGAAGGAAATAAATATTGAGTATGTGACAGCTATTGTAGAAGATGGTGGTATTAAAGTTGATCAACTTTTCTTTCATGATCCAGATGGTTACATGATTGAAATTTGCAATTGTGAAAACCTACCTGTTCTTCCAATTTCCTCTTGCCCTCTTAAGCTTCCTAGAGAAACTTCCAACTATCCATCACCATCCTTCTATGGTAATTTTCTTTTTGCCCCTATTTTAATTTCAGAAAAATGTTTTAATAGTCCTAGTGTTAAGTGAAAAATATATATTTTAGTCTCTTAATTTATGATTAAGATAATTTTAATTCTATTATCTATTAAAGTTTTAGTATATATTTTTAATAATTATGGGATTGGATGTATTTATTTTTCTTAATATTAATAGAACTAATATTACCTGCATCATTAATGGAACTGAGAAAAGTAGCTTTTTTTGCTTCACTCATGTTTTTTTAAAGCGTTTCGTTCTTTAGCTTTTAGCATAAACACAAAACATGCAGACACCTATTATTTTAGAGGTTGAATCATAAGCAGAATATTTTATAAATATTAATGTTGGTAAGATAACGCAGGTAAACTACGATCGGAGATGCATTGCTCTGCCGAAGCCGCAACGCTGATGATGGAGAACTTAGTGGTGGACATGATGAACATTTCTATTTGATAGCTTCGATAAGAGGATTTGAAGAGCTTCTATCTACTGTTTTATGAATTTTGCTCTGTAAATTGTGTAAAGAGAGGGTGGGCGTTTTGGGATTAGTAAAGCAATGAGTCATGTTTAATTTCAAGTTTAAGTTCTGTAATATTATTATATGTAGTGCTCTTGTAGGCTCCAATTGCTTAATTTATGAAATGTTAATTTGTTGTATTGTATTGTATTGTAATTCTGATGTAATATCATCCCATTTAATTTTAATGCAATTAGTTGGTTTAATAAGTTGTCTCATAATTATTTTAACATTTTTTTTTAAATTCAACATCATATCCAAATTGACAAATATAATATTACTTAATGTTTAACGTCTCTCAAAAGCTTCATATCATATCCATGTCCTTGGCTTCAAAAACCTTGATAGCAACCTTAATTCCAAAGCCTTGACAATTGCATGTATTTCACATTGAGGACTCGTGTGCCTCTGTTGATTTTAAATCAACATTTGGAGAACCCTTAATTAAAATTAAACATAATATTAACTGTCGTTAAAATAACTATAACACAACACACTATCTTTAACGTCTCTCAAAAGTTTCATATAAAAGGGACTATTAGAACACTATCTTTCACAAATACCTCACCACTTGTGTAGCCTCATTTACCACACATGCACCAACCAAAGATCCTATATTTATAAAAATCCAAAGTGGCTTATTTAGAATTTCATATATTAAAGTGGATGTCAACTAATTAATCTTTATACACATTAGATTTTATTCTAGAACATTGGAGTGAGAAAGAGAAAAATTTATACATATAGGATTCTAAAGAGCTTAAATATTTCTGAGGAGTTGGTGAGGTTTATTCTCAAAATCCCTTTGCCAGGGCCTTCCTACTACCTTTCTTGTAGGAAGGTAGTAGGAAGAGAGATGCCAATGAGTTTCTAGCACAACGGCATAAAGTACATTTGAACAAGTTGAAGGTCTGGGGTTCCAAAGAGGAAGAAAACTGATTCCACCCCCTAATCACGTGCATTATCGATATAGAGTTGCAATGTACTTCAACCTCCCTATTTTTGCAAACTAACTATCAAATGTTAGCTTTTATAAATTTCTCTTGGTGCAACACAACTCTTCATGTAGTAAAAGATGGAACTGAACTGATAACAAATTCAGTGGATGGTCAAATTAGAGGCACAAACCACAAGTTAACAGAAGGCAAAAGAAGGTTAGGTGGGTCTTGATCAGCTGCAGGTGTGTAGAACAGAACAGTCAAGCCTAAAACTCTCTTTACCTTTTCATTCGTCTGAGGCGATGACAATAAAAACATCATCATGGGACCACTTTCTTGGTTCTGATTTATTTGAGGGATTAATGAAAGCTCGTTCTGTATCTGCAAGGCGATAACCAATCATGATTTCTCGCCTTTGGCGGCCTCGAATCATTATGTCATAAAAACATAACTCTTCCTGGTCGAACAAATAGAATTCAGCTGGTTTGATACATAGCTCATTCCGCTGCATAAAGGAATAAGTCAAAAACAAAACCATGTAGCTTCTGATTTCATTAGATATTTAACATTGATACTCAACGAATAGAGTTTTAAGAGTTACTAAAGGAAATACCTCCTCTGCAAATAGTTCCTCTAGAACTCGGTTAATTTGTTTGTCTTCTGCCACCATTGCTAATGCCATACTCACCAATTCATTTGACAAAACATAGTCACTGATTCTGGAAACTGATACCAGGTTTCTAGTCCTAGAGTCCAAAATTTCGCTGATTATTATCGATTTATCTGAAGCTTGTTGCATTTCACGAATCCAAGTGCTGTGTGAGAACCCAGAAATCCGCAAAGAAGTTGTATTTGTGTCTTTATGAGGAAGACGCTTTGACTGCAATTAGTAAGGTGTCACACTGTATCAGTTTAGGTTAGTTGCTGGAACTTGCCAAAGCAAACAAGCTAAATGGATTGTTTTTACAAAAACTGTCTAATATGAGAGTTTGCAACAAATTCACAACGTAGATTGGAATATCCGAACGTCGCATTGTAACAATTTAAACTCGATTCCAGAGTCATGTAAATGAGCTTCAAAGGTGTGTAACTCGTTTACTTGATTGTGTAACCGAGTTGAAATTGTTACATTGCAAAATCAGGATCTACCAACCAACCTTCATTGTGAGTTTGTTGCAAACTCATGCCTACATTGGAGTTTGCCTTTGTCTTTACTACATGACATATTACACAGCAAAATTTTCTTTTCCAAAAAGATGACTAATATATGTCATAAGATAGAGAAGAATGTTCCATTTTCACCAACATAAAACAACATTGTGTCCTTACTATATGGAACCATCAAGCACAATAGATATGCATGTACACATGTTCGTGCATGTAAGTATATGCGTATGAAATAATAATAACAATGTCAGTAGTAACACAGACCAGAGTACGAGACAGCAATAGCAGTTACCTGTATGTCTCGAATAAGGAGAAGAGTTGCAAGAGATCGTGAATCAGAGTGCACAATGGAGTCCTCCAATGACTCATCTGCAAGAATTAATATCTGTTCATTTAGAGTTAGTATTCAGCTGTAATGTACATCCAGCATGTCAAAATTCGAAAAGACTTGCTTAGGGCCAAATATAACAAATTTCCATCAATATCACACGTGCAACTCTTTCTCAAGTTTGTATTGCCTTTAGGTCATACCAGGGAACTTTTTTTATATGTAGGTAATATATTATAAACTTCTTTTCCTAAATTCACATCAATAATATAACAAACACAGAATGATTGTACATACAGAATCAAAAGTTTCTAGAGGTAGACTCTCCAAATGCCGTCTAATTACTGCATTTCCCTCACGATGGACAAGTTTTATGTTCATTAGTCCCGGGATATCAAGCCCACCATCAGTAAGTTTCTTCTCTCTTTCATTTATAGGAACCTCATTAAACATCCACAGTTCTGAATTTGGAGGCAAGAGTGCCTCTAGAACCTGCAAAAATTGGAATCACATAGAACAATCAAGTTAGGAACCAATCTTGAACTATGTGTAGATGAAAAAATTGATGGCCAATTTAACTTAAGTAAGGTCATGTTTGATAACCATTTTAATATCTAATTCCTTGATTTTGGAATTGAATTTTCAATTTCAATTTTTTTTTTGGAAAAGAAATAAAAGTGGTTTGATAACCAATTCTAGTTTCAATTTTGAAAAGTAAAAATTGAAAATTGTATATGCTTCTTTGATAACCAATCCCCAATTTTCAATTTTCAACTTTCTAAGTTCCAAAATTCAATTTCAAACTTATTTTTGATAAATTTTCATTAGATTTTGACTCTTTAATCATTTTGAGTAAGGTTGAGTATGATTGAATATGGTTGGCTTATTAATTTTTAGTGTCAAAAAATAAAATAAAATTCAATTCTCAAACTGAATTTCAAAATTAAAAAAATTAGAAATTGGAAATGAGTTATCAAATATACCTAACTTCAAAATTTGTAAAATTTGAAAATTAAAATTGAGAATTAAGAATTGAAATAATTATCAAAGGATTTTAAAAAAATTTCTTTAATTAAAAGAGAGAAAATTAAGAGTTTATATGAATAACCATAATCATATCATCTATATCGCGACGCCAGCCACAAAACAATATCTTCTCTTGGTATTTGGGAGGGTCAACAATCTTTGGACAATGACCCCCATGTACCTGCAAAAAGAATGCAACATAAGCTCATTAGAAATAATATAAATACTTTAAGGCAATGTTTTTTCGGAAGTCAATGAACACGTTTTTAATAGCAAGTCTATTTTATTGATATAACTTTTCTATCTTATCAAATAAAGAGGCAAAAGGTTAGAAAAGAAAGATAACCTCGGGAATGAGACCTGGAGCATAAGTGTCATCATCTTCAGCGATAACAAGGATTTCATCCCCCTCTTTGAGGACATAATTATCATCTGGATTTAAATGTATCTTCCCACCATCAGAAGCAACCTTAACTCCACATGGAATTGCATCAGGAAAAGAAATAAGCATGTCTTGAAAACGAAGACCATCCAACTGAGGCCACCTTTTGATGTAAAATTCTGCATTCTCAAAGCCCAATATGTCTTCCCATATCTGGCCAATAGAGGGAATATGAGAGGGAAAAGAAAACTGCTGCAACAAAATTAGAAGTATGGGTAGACAGTACGAAATAGATCAATCAAAATGAACAAGTTACCTGTGCAAGACCAGGTTGCAGAGCACATTGTATCATTAAGCGTCCAATCACATCATGTGCAACAACTGTTTCAATAAGCTCTCCTCCAACAAGCTTTACCAGAGGCTCATTGTCAAGGTCACTCATCTCTACAACAACATGACCTCTTAAACCCTCTTTCACTCCAGTAAGACTAAGCACAACCCTCAAAGCACGTGCATCACTCTGGTGACAAAATATAAGCCCCCGATTAGTAATAGCATTTTGCTTTAATTAACATGAACCATTGAATCATAAATTTCCGATGACCTGATCTGCATTTTCATCAGATGCCAACACAATGATAGCACGTGCCTTAGAAACTGAAACCTGAATTCGAGAAAATAATTATTCGAAAAGTACATGTATAAACTCTCTCTCAACAGAAATAAAGGGAGGAACACGGGGAGAAATAGACACAGTAATACCTACATGTATATATCAACAGTAGCAATGCGAGGATTTGAAGAAGGACAGATAATGACAAATTAAAAAGCCATGGATGCCCCTTTTACCTTCTTTAAATCAGCTAATATAAGAGGACTACCACTTCTGCATATAACTGATGTCCCCATCAAGTCAAATTCAAGCTTTGCTATATCCATCTCCATTTCCTCCTTGTCTCTTTCTGCAAGTACAACCACTACGCCACCTCCGATACTCATGTTGGCTATGGCAAGCTGCTTTAGAAGAGAACCCTACAGAAAAGAGTGCCATTTCAAATTTCCTTTTCAACTCAGGAGCTGAGTTTTAACTGTGAGATTACACAAAGGACCTACTATCAAAAGAAGAGTGTCATAGATAACAAAGTTTGGGCTAAGGGCACAGAAGATGCACAATGCAATTACAAACATCTAAAATTAACAAGCCCAAGTACAATTTTGATAATGTATCCAGCAATCGAATAAGCAATTTGTGTTTCCAAATTTTCCATGTATTAGAAAGTTAGATGATGAAATATAAAACCAAACAAGATGTCAAGATCTAAAGTTAATCCCTACAGAACTAGGAACAGAAGGTGAATCAAATTCAAAGGTATTTCAAAGATCAAACAAGTATACCAGCTTGTCACTCCATCCAAGAATGAGTATGTGATTTCTCTCAATAACCTCACTCTTTCCTTTCCGCAGTGAATCCACCTTCTCAGAAATAGCATCAGAAACCAGTCCAAGCATCATTGCAAATATCAGCATGCCTCCTGAACTAATAGATACAGAAACAATTCTCGGCCCTATGCCTTCTGTATCAGCATGATTTCCTGAGTCGGCTACAAAAGTCCATGCAAGCCAAAGAGCTTCAGCAAAGCTATTGGTATTGACAGCATACAGTGCCAATCCACCAAACCCTATAAGAAACATGGTTGCAAAGAGAAGCGCTAACAGCTTCGCATAAGGATAGACAGAGAAGCAAACATCCACTGTATAGGCAATTCTTTTCTTCAGTGGTACTTCCTCCTTGTTCTTTTTCTTGTTCCTTTTAGAAAAAGTCGTTATTTGGGGAAGATAATCAAGATATTTGTACAACACAAATGGCAATACCAGTGTGATCAACACAGTATACAAAGCAACAGTTCTACTTGCAGCATTACCAAAACTCCACAACCTTACATTCTCTCCAGAATGCAAAGCCTTTACGCTGCTAACATTTCTAAAATTACCTGTTTCAGTACACCATTGATGAAGAAACATGTTCTCTTCCTGAAACACGGTATTGGATTCCTTGTTAGTGAATTCAAACAAGAGTTTTACTTATGACACATTATTAAGCAAATTTTAGTTACCTCAAGGTTTGCAACTCTACGACGCAGATATATAGCATAGGGTGTAGATACTATACAAGTCATTGCTAGCTGCATCTCAAAATAATCATCAAATCAACATGTTAGAGAAATAAACATTCAATGTAAACATAAAACTTAAACACGTATGCACTAAGCATAATTTGAGATCCTGCAATATTAACAAGTCACTATTTTGTTGGATAAAGTATTGGTTTTTACCTCTATTAATATACCCACAATTTAACAAAAACACAATTTTATTCCACATGCCTACTAAATCCCAAATTTTCTATAAATATACAAATAATACAATAATGAATAAAATTTTCTATAAAGCAGAGTCAGGTAACTCATGAATTCGAGAGCTACTTAGCCTCCTGATCAAACATATAAATAAAGATGATAACTCACCAGAAAAATGACTAAATACTCTTTGTGAATACTAGATCTTCTACAACTCGACTGAGACAACTCAGTAATGGAGGAAACCGAGTCACGACCCGAAACAAACTTCGACTCCTTCGTTCGTACTTCAACTTTTTTCAACTCCGGCAAACCACCTGAAGTGGAAGGAGCAATAGTCTGCGTTGTATTAACCACCTTACCGTTCGACCCGGTCCCGATGGAGTTAATCCGGTTACTCGAATCCGAAAACCCCGGTTTCAGACCGCGCTTCGGAGCATGTGGAACCACAAAGGAAGGGTAAAACCAGTCCCGATCGGAAAAATTCCCCTGGTTCGCTGGCGCATCGTTATCAACAGATACGCGGAGATCAGATGGTCGTTGAGGGGGCAAAGTGGAAACTCGACGGACGGCGGGAAATAGTGGGCCCGGGAAGTGAACGTCGTCGTTTATGGTCCTTGATTTCTTGAGCAACGGTGGGTTTTCTAATTTCAAAGTGGTCTTCGTGTTCGAGTTCGAGTTCGAGTTTGAATTGCTATCACTGTTCTGAGGCATTCTCAGAGAGAGAGAGAGAGATCGGAGTAAAGTTTTTTACTTCGGAGCTCATCAGCTGTTTTGTTCCGAAAAAGCACCGATGTTTGAGAGATAGATTTGATTGAAGAGAATCTGAGCCGTAAAAGCTGTATTATTGTGGATCCTCCAATGATGTGGACGGTTGGGATATTCTAATAGGCTTCAGAATCGAATTTCATTGTTAGGCTCGTGATTCGGTTTCGGTTTTCAGTTATTTTGGAAATAGAAGAAATATATTTTAAGTTGAACATCCTCTCAACGAAAAAAAATAGTGTGCATTACAAGTTTATTAGACCTCTTAACTTTTGTTGAGGAAGCTCTTATTATATTATTATTTGTATGGTTTCCCACTTTCCATATTACATGATAATTGAATTTGTGATTTCCATATCCTACTATGTAGTTTAAAGTTATTCAACCACAACATTATATGAAATCCTCATGTTTTCCATTGATTTTGCTCGTAAAATAAAGTAACATTGTGAGCAAACGTAGATTCAATGAAAACAGTTTGAAGATAAAGTTCTTTCAAAAATATGCCCATGATTTTTTATTTCATAGTCAAATATGTTTTTTTTTCACTCAGTCACCAAAATAAAATTTTATTTCAGAAGCGCTTATTACATATCTCGTAAGCATAAACAAACTTTTATACACTTTTCTGGCAATGTGTACCGTTCATCACCATTGACAATTATCTTTTTATACACATGCCTTACAAGCAAGGCCAAGCCCAGCATAACATTTCCTACACTTACAAGCACACAACTTCAGCTAAACACATGAAACTCTTGAAGATATCATAACAGAGATACATGAAACTAAAAACATTACTAGGGAGAAGTAGAACATCTCATAAAAGGAGGCTTAAACGCGGTTTAGTCTCATGGGTCGGCCTCAGGGCCTTTGTTAGAGTTAGAAGGATCTATACATCTCCAAAAGAAGCCAAGACTGCTTCCCATTATGTTCATAATAACAGCAGACATAGCGGCAGGCAATGCAACCATGGGTGACGTGAAATGGGAAGTTGCTAGAACCACACTAAGAGAAGAATTTTGCATACCAACCTGCAAGTAGTATTATGATCTGTATCAGCTTAACATAAACCAATGGCTTTTGACACCACTATCAAAAATTGCATATTTTGTTTAGACTGAAGTACCAATTTATTCTTTTTATCTTTTCACTTCCGAACGATTTATTCATAAATCATTTAGTTTAACTAACTTAGTAATAACATGTGCACATTTGACTAATTTACTCCAAATCTTTAAAGTTCTGCCAAACTAATGCGTAACCTTTTCGAAATTTGAACTACTTTTGACCAACTTGGCCCCGACTAAATTGGTCCAAAATTGAAAGACAAAAAACTATATTGGTCAAAATTCAAGGTTATGACTAGATTGGTCAAATCAATAAGAGCTTGAGAGCTAAAACAGTAAACAAGTAAAAAGTGAAGGACTAAATGGGCTCAAGTACCCTAGAAGTAAATTTGTTTATGTCAATAAGCCACTTTAATTACATTGTTTTCACTAAAAACACATATAGCTCACTTATTAAAAATAGGATAGTTTAAACAATGACATAATATTTTATTATTAAACTGAAGGCAAAATGATCAATATCAGTTTTTTTTTTCTATTATCATCTTCCCTCCTATCATTTTCTTCATTTCATTTGTTTTTTTTTTATAATGTATTATTATTATTTGACACTTTTTTCTCTTTTCTTTTCTTTTGTTTTTAATTCTCATGAAATTATGTATGTGTGCTATTTTTTTTTTGTTAGGAATTAAATGCATAAGTTATTGTGAAGAGACTACAAAAAACGAAAGATTTGAACTAAATGAGTAACATGCTCAAAGATGACACAATTTTTTTCCTGTTAAGAAAAAGAAATAATACAAATTTTTCAAACAAAAAAAGAAAAAAGAAAAAGAGATCACACATACAGATAACTTATCTCCTACTTCTTAAAATTTGTATGCTCCGATAGCATACTTAGTCTGTCCATTATAGTAGCTTAGGAGATGTCTAAACTGTAAAACAACAAATTCAAAAGATATTGCCCATCCTTTCAGATAATGAAAAGGACAAAGTAGATAATTTGAATGAAAGAAAAAGAAGAGAAAAAAATGTCAAATAATAGTAATGGAATTATTAAAAAATAAAATGATAAAAGGAGGTAAATGGTGGGATGGACGGTGATAAAAAAGGAAAATTTGATATTGACCACTTTGCCTCTAATATCTTGTCACTATTTAAACAATTACTAACCTGTCATCTTTTTAATAAGTGAGTGACTTATATGTATCACTTGTGAAAACAATATGACTAAAATGCCCCTTTGACACAAGCAAAGGCACCTTCTTATTATGTTTTGGCAAACTGATGTTTTTGATTTTAAATCATCAAAGACCCTCAACAGCTCAAGTTTTCAAATCTTGATCATTAAGATAGATAGCTTAATGTAGTATTATTTATTACCTCGATTGATATTGCCCGTCTCTGTCTCTCTTTAAAGCCACCAATTGCTGCTGCTGTGTACCTGCAAACAGAGACCCCATTAATCTAACATTTGTATGGCATACAGTCCAAGACAAAGCAAGTGTAGTCAAATAGGTCAGGCACTAATAAGAGTGTTTCAACCAAAACCAAATAACAATGTAAAAGCTAGCACTCAGTCTAGTAAGAAATCACAGAGATAGAAACTAATAATTTTGCTTCTTTATGATCCAACGGAGGATTCCTTAAACTATAATAACTTGTGTTCAAAGATCCAAGGTATTGAAACCCCATAATAACAAGTATAGATTGTACATAATGTTAACTCATAAGTTATCACTTAAAATTCCAAAATCAGCTCTTACCCAACAAAGAAACCAAAAAAATGAAATAACAGCACTGACAAGATTACAATCCCCAATTCCCCAGATATAATCGCTTGAGCTTGATGCATTAGAGAAGCCTCAGGTGTCAATGATGCACTAAGCATAGATGATTTGAGACGAACAACATTCTCCGAGAAGATACTGTTAAAACAAAATAATTGAGAAAGAGACATAAGGAGAATTGTGGTGTTGATACTCCATAATAACATGTACATGTTGCATATAATCAAATTGGTCTCAAAATAACATATCATTTGTATATAGCGCATATACATGTACATATCTAATTTATGTACAGTTTGTACATAAATAAATGTACATTTATACAACTAACATGATATTTTGGGACCAATTCAATTATGTATAACATGTACATGTTATTTAAGGCCTGGATTTGAGAATTGTGAGAGATCAATTGCAGTTTGATCGATCATATTTATTTGAATAACCAAACCTGCATGCTAGTAGTGATGAAGCTAAGACAGCAAAAAGTGGTGCATAAGGTGTCACAACTTTGACAGCCGCAGGAAAAGTACTCTGTAAATAAGAACCTAGGAGAATCGGGGCAACAACCACCTAGAAATGAAAAAAGAAAATAAAAGAATAAAAAATTCAGATTATATATTATTCTTATTGTTTCTTTTCCTCTTACAGAAAACAAGTACTGTAACTAGAATCATAAATTCACCTGCAAGGTGCTGATTGAAAGTTTGAGAGGATCGATGGGAACGTAGGTTCCAGCGAGTATATTTGTGAGTAAAGGAGTGAGAAGTACTGCCCCAACTGTGGTGCACACTGTCATTACAATTGACAAAGGAACATCTCCTTGAGCAATTAAGGTCACCTGAAAAGCTATTCCAAAGAAATATACATAATTCAAGTACATTGCACTGTTTTACTCATAATATATTAATCATTGTATATAACCTCTGCATTTTCCTAGACTATAACGCCATGCTGCATACTACAGTGATTGGTCTAAGTGTAAAAATGAGTGTGACTTTGTGTTTAGCAGTATCATTATTCATATTACAAATAAACCAAGAGAACAACAAAAAGGGAGAAAAGCCTTACCACATTGGAGGCTGTACCTCCAGGGCAACAACTGAGTAGAATTAAACCAACAGAAAGAGATGGTGAAAGTCTAAGAACTTTACTAATGATCGCTCCAAGAGCTGGCATTATTGTATACTGGGCAATGCAACCAAACAATATCTGACCAAAACTGAGAAATCAGAACCTTTTACATATGAACAAAAATACGTTTTAGACAAAAAAAATCCAGAATAACATATACTCCTCAAGAAAGAGCATATAATCAAGTTGTAAATTATTGTGTCTTGTCGTTTTGTGTTTGTTCACACCTAGTTATTCATACCAAATTTAAGTAAATTGTATCATTATAAAAAAAAAAATTTGTTTTTACTTATTTATATTAGTAAAAAACCAATATGTATATAAGCACAAACCAATTAGCAAACCAGCAAACCAATTTTAACCATAATATTTTTTTTCCTTTCGTGTTCGTGTTGTGTGCCGTGGCCAAATTGTCACCCCAATTATGCCACTAAAAAAAACAATAGCCTAAGCTCTGGAAATGCATCTTGTTCAATCAAACCAAAAACTAATTCCAAATTCAGAAGTTAACTATACCCATTTCCCAAAATTCACAACGGATCCTAAATTCAGTAATGTGCCTTGTGAGTTGATCAATACAAAACGCTGTGGCTAAAATCAAATCCAAAATCATATAATCAAATGAACTAAATTCAAGCATGTCCAAAACAATTTAAAAATCATATAAAATAGAAAATAAATCAATACATACTGACAAAGGCCTTTGCAAGAACAAACCAAGCAAGTCTCTAAGCTCCAGAGTAACACCCATAGCCAACATGATCAACCCAAGTGACAAACTATACGAAGTTGGGCTAGCCTTTACAAACCATGAAAAAGCAGAGGGCTTTAAGCAAGCAACAATCCCGCCAACGGTCACATAGATAGGATATAGGCTAGCCGCGGTGGATAGTATATTTTCCGATTTGGGTTTCTCAGGAGATAGAAGAAATCCTTTGGAATTTTCATGTATAGCTTTAATGGTGGGTAAAGTTTTGAGCTTTGGGAATAAAAATGAAGAATTGGAATGTATAGGTTGTCTGAGAAGTGAAATTTTATGGTGGGTTTGTGGGGTTGCAGTAAAAGAAGCGAGTCTGAAAGATATTGACATGGTTCTTTAATTCTAAGTCTGGCAATGGAAGTGAAAGGTTGTATGGTTATCGATTTAGATTTTCTCAAGGTTTGTTGTGTTACTTCATATGCAATTGCAAGTGTCTCAAGACTCAGAATCAGTAGTGGAAATGGAGATAGAAATAATAATAATAATTGAATTTAATGAAAATATTATTTTGGAGACGAGGATTAAAATATTGTTGTAATTTTTTTTTATTAGGATTCGTAGGTTTACTTCTTTAATTTTTAAATAGAATTAATTTAATCTAAATTTTTTAAGAATTTAATTATTAGATAATTTTTAATATTTATTAAAATTAATTTTTTATTTATAATACTTTCAAAAATCACATTAAAAATAAAAAAGCTACAATTTTTCAAATTTTGTTATCAAATATAAATAATTTATTTTATAATTATGTATCTCTCAATATTATTCTTTTTTCTTCATTAAAAATATTATTTTTCTATCTTATAATTTATAAATTTAAACAACTTTAAAAATAAAAATAAAATTTATAATATTAATATAAATGAATTAAAAATATATAAGAACAAAAAAGAACAAAAAAATAATAAAAATAATGAGAGATTAAGAGGAGAAAAAGTGAGATAAATTAAGATATAATTAATATTTTTTAAAAATAAGATATAATTTTTATTTTTTTTATTTGTCAATAAAATCTAATTTTATCCTTAGAAAATTATGTTTAATAAAATTTGGACTAGATTTATTACATTAAAAAATTACATAACTAAACTTTTTTAAAAGAAAGATGAATGAAATGTTCTTATAAAAAATTACATGGACGGTAATCATTTCATTATAATGATTATTATCGATATATTTTATATTTAATTTTAAATTAATAATCAAATTAAACGTATAAATATTATGAATTATTTTTATTATTATTTTAATTACGAAAGCATATTTACTAAAAAAATGTAGTATTATTATAATTAATTATATATTAAAAATAATTTTTATTAATTAATAATTATTTAACATATTAATTATAATTATAACGTAATTTTAATAAAAAGTTTTTTTTTCAATTTGAAACGTACGAAAGATGGCCAATGTTGACGTGAAAATGACTCAATATGAAAAAGGTGTCGTAATAATTGATTAATGATTGTTTAAAGTTTTTAAAAATAAAAATTTGATTAATCTATTTGTTTAGAAAAATTTGAAATTGTTGGATATTGTTATAAAACTTCTTAATTTCAGGAACAAATTAAGGAGTAAAATATGGAACAAAATAAGGAATAAAACATGGAACTTAATTCAATGAGCAATTCAAGGAACCTTGTGTAATTGGGTTGTAAGTTGTGAGTGTTGTAAACACCATGTGTAATTTCTCATATTTCAGTAAAAAGATCTACAACAGGTCCGGAGACGTAAGCAAGATTGACCGAACTCCGTTATCAAATTTGTGTGTTATTTTTATTCTTGATTTCTCATAAATCTGGCTTATCGTGAATTTGCGTAATTTGTCAACAACTGGTATGAGAGCTATTGGTGGTGATTTCTGTCAATTTTCTACAAGGATACTATTTACGTGAATAGTGAAATTTTGTCGACGATATTTGTTCGTTGACGGAGGTGTTCTAATACATGGTTTACAAAAATAGTCAGAAACGATCCGGAAGAAGTCAGATTTGAGTGGAAGCAATGGCCGCAGATGAAGGAAGGGTGAAACTCGAGAAATTTGATGGCACAGATTTTGGGTTTTGGAAAATGCACATAGAGGATTATCTGTATCAAAGAAATCTATATCAACCTCTCTCAGGAAAGAAGCCAGAAGCTATGAAGAAAGAAGATTGGAATCTTCTAGACAGACAAGCTCTCGGAGTTATTCGATTGACGTTATCCCGTAATGTTGCTTTCAACATAGCAAAAGAAAAGACCACGGCGGGTCTTATGGCAGCTCTCTCCAATATGTATGAGAAGCCATCAACCTCAAACAAAGTACACTTGATGAGGCGTTTGTTCAATTTGCGGATGACGGAAGGCGCATCGGTAGCTCAACATCTCAATGAACTCAACACAGTCACAACCTAGTTGAGTTCAGTGGAAATTGAATTCGATGAAGAAGTACGAGCATTGATACTTTTGTCTTCTCTACTAGAAAGCTGGAATGCTACTGTCACGGCTGTGAGTAGCTCATCAGGAAGCAATAAGTTGAAATTTGATGATGTTCGTGATTTGATTCTCAGTGAAGAGATCCGACGTAGAGAGTCAAGTGAATCGTCAACTTCTTCAATTTTGCATAAAAAGTCAAGAGGAAGAAATTCAACCAAAGGGAATGGACGTGGCAGAACAGACTACCGAGGTAGATCAAAGGACAAGAGGTCCAAATCCAGGAATCCTAATAATTCCCATAGCTCGAAGACTATCGAGTGTTGGAATTGTGGAAGAACCGGGCACTACAAAAATCAGTGCAAGAGTGCACCGAAGGACAAACAAGTGAAGGCAGAGGCAAATGTTACTTCCACCTCAGGAGGGGATGATGCATTCATATGCTCTTTGGAGAGCAAGGAAGAATCTTGGGTGTTAGACTCAGGAGCATCGTTCCATGCTACTTCACAGAAAGAATTCTTCGAGAGATATGTCCCCGGAAACCTTGGAAAGGTATATCTTGGTGATGATCAACCATATGCTATTATTGGCAAAGGTGTAGTGAAGATTAAGTTGAACGGATCTGTTTGGGAGCTGAAGGATGTCATGCATATTCCCGACCTAAGAAGGAACTTAATCTCAGTAGGGCAGTTGGCGAGTGAAGGCTACACTACGATCTTCCATGGTGATGATTGGGAAATTTCAAAGGATGCAATGACAGTTGTTCGAGGCAAGAAAAATGGCACTATTTACATGACATCAGAGGCACGTTGTTCAATCACAGTTGCAGCAGACAATGAAACACCAAATTTGTGGTACCAGAGACTAGGCCACATGAGTGAGAAGGGGATGAAGATTATGCACTCAAAGGGAAAACTTCCAGGTCTACAGTCTGCGGAGATAGACATGTGCAAAGATTGCATAATTGGAAAGCAAAAGAGAGTCAGCTTTCAGACAAGTTACAGAACCCCAAAGAAGGAAAGGCTAGAGCTTATTCACTATGATGTTTGGGGACCAACGACCGTCTCATCTATTCGTGGGAAACACTACTTCGTGACTTTCATCGATGATCACTCTCGGAAGGTATGAGTTTACTTTCTAAAGCATATGTCTCAAGTATTTGAGGCTTTCAGAAGATGGAAAGCTATGGTGGAAAATGAGACGAGTTTAAAAATCAAAAAGCTCAGAACCAATAATGGTGGTGAATATGAAGACACCAGATTCAAAAATTTCTGCTATGAGCATGGGATCAGAATGGAAAGAACTGTGTCAGGCATGCCTCAACACAATGGTGTAGTTGAGCGTATGAACCGAACGTTGACAAAAAGAGCCAGAAGTATTCGTATATAGTCAAGTCTACCGAAGCAGTTCTGGGCAGAAGTAGTCAACACGATAGCTTACTTGATCAACCAAGGCCCATCTGTTCCATTGGAACATAGAATACCATAGGAGGTATGGAGTGAAAAAGAGGTGAAACTATCACATCTAAAAGTTTTCGGCTGTGTAGCATTTGTGCATATCAGTGATCAAGGCAGGAATAAGCTTGATCCCAAATCCAAGAAATGCACATTTATCGGCTATGGTGAGGATGAGTTTGGCTACCGTATTTGGGATGACAAAAACAAGAAAGTTATCCATAGTATAGATGTGATTTTCAACGAAAGGATGATGTATAAGGACATGCAAAAAATAGACGCCAATGACTCAGAGCAGAATGAGTCAGTATTTGTAGATGCAGATGATGTCCCAGATAGTTCCGCAACAGACCAAATTGTAACAAGTCCTCAACGAGAGGAACTTGTTGGACAGAGCAGTACGCAGTTGTCCGACACACCACAGCCTCCTACTCCAGCTCCTGTATTGAGAAGGTCTTCTCGACCTCATATGCCCAACAGGAGATACATGAACTATATGTTATTGACTAATGGAGGGGAGCCTAAATGCTATGATGAAGCTTTCCAGACTCGAGATTCTAGCAAGTGGGAGCTTGCCATGAAAGAAGAAATGAAATCTCTCATCTCCAACCAGACATGGGAACTAGTTGAGTTACCTATGAGAAAGAAGACACTTCACAACAAATGGGTGTACCGGGTGAAAGAGGAGTATGATGGTTCCAAGAGATACAAAGTCTGCCTAGTTGTCAAAGGGTTTCAACAGAAGAAAGGAGTTGACTACACTGACATTTTCGCTCCCGTTGTGAAGCTCAATACTATCAGATCAGTATTGAGTATTGTAGCCATTGAAGATCTTCATCTTGAACAGTTGGATGTGAAGAATGCATTCCTTCATGGAGATTTAGATGAAGAGATATACATGTACCAACCAGAAGGTTTCTCATGCAGACTTAAGAAGAGTTTGTATGACCTGAAACAAGCCCCGAGACAATGGTACAGAAAGTTTGACAGCTTCATGCACAAGGAATGTTTTCAGAAGTGCAATGCTGACCATTGTTGCTACTTCAAGAGATATAGGTCCAGTTATATCATTTTACTACTTTATGTTGATGATATGTTAGTAGCAGGTTTAGATATGGATGATATTAAAAGGTTGAAGCAGCAATTGTCAAAGTAGTTTGACATGAAAGACTTGGGTCCAGCAAAAAAGATTCTTGGAATGCAAATCACAAGAAATAAGAAGAAAGGATCCTTGCAGTTATCTCAGGCAGAGTACATCAATCGTGTTTTGCAAAGATTCACCATAGGCGATGCCAAGCCAGTTAGCACACCCTTGGCTAGTCATTTTCGCATATCTAAGAATTAGTCCCCTCACACAAAGGAAGAGAGAGAATTCATGGCTAAGGTTCCTTATGCCTCAGCCATTGGAAGTTTGATATACGCAATGGTTTGTACGAGACCAGACATTGGCCATGTAGTGGGAGTTGTTAGCATATTTATGTCAAATCCAGGGAAAACTCATTGGGAAGCAGTCAAATGGATTTTGAGGTATCTACGAGGTACCACAGAAAAGTGCTTGTACTTTAGTAAATGAGAGTTAAAAGTACAAGGGTACGTAGACGCAGCTTTTGGAGGTGAAGTTGATCACCGAAGAAGCACCACCGGTTATATATTTACTGTTGGAACTACAGCTGTTAGTTAGATGTCACAAATACAGAAAATTGTCACTCTATCCACTACAGAGGCTGAGTATGTAGCAGTAAAATGAAGCTAGTAAAGAGATGATATGGCTTCAAGGTTTGTTAACTGAGCTGGGATTCAAACAGGAGAAGAATGTTATGCATAGTGATAGTCAAAGTGCAATACACTTGGCGAAGAATTCAGTATTTCATTCTAGAACCAAGCATATTGGACTTCGTTATCACTTCATCAGCTATTGGAAGATGATGTGTTAATACTGGAGAAAATTCAAGGAAGCAAAAATCCAGCAGATATGTTAACAAATGTGGTGACTATTGACAAACTGAAGTTGTGCTAAACTTCAGTTGGTTTGCTAGAGTAACAAAGACTAAAAAAGCTACTGCATTAATCGAGGTGTGAAGACAGATTGAAATCAGTCTTCAAGTGGGAGATTGTTGGAGATTGTTATAAAGCTCTTTAATTTAAAGAGCAAATTAAGGAGCAAAACATGGAGCAAAACAAGTAGTAAAACATGGAGCTTAATTCAAGGAGCAATTCAAGGAACCATTAATTTAAGAAGTAATTCAAGGAGTGAATTTTCCTATAAATAGATGTGTAATTGTAATGAATTAATCATTCAAAGTGTTCATTCCAATTGAGACAAAAGCTTTTGTGAGAGAAAATTGAGAGTAATTTTTCTTAGGTGCAATTGGGTTGTGAGTTGTGAGTGTTGTAAACACCTTGTGTAATTTCTCTTATTTCAGTAAAAAAGATCTGCAGCAGGTCCGGAGACGTAACCAAGATTGACCGAACTCCGTTATGAAATTTGTGTGTTATTTTTATTCTTGTTTTCTCATAAATCTAACTTATTGGGAATTTGCGTAATTTCCCAACAGATATGATATATTAGATTTTAATTGTATTGCATTGCAATTTTTATAATTAAATTGTAAGATATATAATTTATAGATTTCGTTTGCAATCAAAATTACAAATTTTGGATCTTAAACAAATTATTATTAAAATTATAAATTAATATATATTTTATTATATAATATGTTATATTTAAATATTATATATATCATAATTAAATTATTATTTTAATTAAAAATAAAATATAAATTTTAAAATAATTTAATAAATCTTTAATTATATATTTTATTATTATTATTTTTTAAATTGTAACTATAACTAATAAATGTGGTTAAAGATGTACCTAGTTAAAATTAAAATTTTATATATAGGAGTAATTTATAAATAAGTTTAAAGTTTAATGTAAACTTTTTTGATTTATAATCTAATATGTTTAGATTTTATTGATTACTTTATCGAAACGATTTTAGATTAAAAAAAATTAAATTTATTTTGGATTGCAATCTCACTTAAAATGTCTAAATTATATCTTATCTTCTAAATTTTAATATATTTATTTTAATTTTAACTTTAACATTAAATAAAGTTTACATGTTTTGTTGTTCATGCTAAATACTGTTTGTTTATATCAACTTGTTAATTAATCAATTTAATATATTTTTATATAACTTCCATTCTTCAATACTTTTACTTTGCCTTTTGATAATTTTCATAACAGAGCTAACGTGAAAGCTTTCATTTTTGTATTTAAATATGACATAAAAATTTATTTTTCAAATCCATAATAAAAAAAATTCTGGTAACGTCTCTGATGAATTCAACGCAATTAATGTTGTGATACGACATGAATATAATTAACAGAATATATGCATAAATCATATTGAATTATTTCAAAAGTAAATTAAATAAAATGTATAATTTATAAGAATTTGTTGTAATTGACATTTCAATAAATATATAATACAGTTATTCACATTATTTCATTTTTAACGTTCATAAAAATAATATGTTAAACAATGTATATTTTTTTAGAAATAAAAATAAAATTTTATGTACGAAAGAAAATATATCATGTTTATTTTTTCTTTTTCTTTTTTGGATTCATAAATGATCATCTGTATAAACTTGTCATTTAAATAAAAGAATTGTTGGGTTTAAGCCATTGCATGTGAAAGTTGAACCCATGTTTTAAGGCAAATTAATCCATTAATTATCAACTAATCTTTGTCATATTAATTTATCATTTGAATAATGATATAAATTACAGGACTAATCCCACTATATATGTGTAAAAAATAATAATAATAAATAGTTTCAAGGATTATATGTGTGAGCGTGAGATTCAGTTTTAAAGATAATAGTTAAGCTAATGCAAAGATAAATAAATAAAATACGATCATAATTGTGAAAATGTTAGGAATTTATTATTAGTAATTAAATTTTGAGTAAATTGACACAAAATTTATAATTTATAATTTAAAATATTGAATATAAATCTTTAAATTTTTTAATCCTACAATTTAATTTTTAAATTTTTAAAAATTTATGAATAAATACTAACTTCTATTAAAATTCATATTTATGAATCAAAATTTAAGACATATGTATGAAGTAGATGATTTAAAATTTAAAAATCTTTGTGTAAAATTTAAAAGTTTTAAATACTAATTTATATGTTATAAAAGTTGGAGACATATGTCTAAATTTAATTAAATTTCGATGACTTCTAATAATTAGCAACAATTTAATTAACCTAAAGGGATTAATAGCTTACTCTTTTTTATTTACATTTTTTTTTTTGTGTAATTTTACTTGCGAACTAAAACTTAAGTTAATTGGCAAGTATTAGTATAACAATTAACAAGCAAACTATGCTGTAAACTTGGAAAGCGTAACTACATTTCTTAGATGATTCCGTAAAGGAATCAAATAATATTGCTTTCAAGCTTATTATATTGCCAGATCATACAAATTGTGTTTTATTCTACTTTTTCTTGTGATTTACAACTAAACTAACTAATTAAACAAAGAAAATGGTTATTGAATATTGAAAATACAGATCAAACATCAACCAACATAAAATAATAAAAAAAAGTCAATGGTGATCAAGAACATGAGCAACTATTTGCTTGAAGTAATAGGGTACCCAATGCCATGCCTTGTAGTAGGGAAGATCACAAACAAGAAGCTACAAAGAAGTCCAACTCCAATAGGAACAACATCCAAAACCTCCTTAGTTTGATCTCCAGGCATTGGATAAAAACACCCCAAAACATTCTTGTCCCTCAAAGCCACAGTACCAAACACTAAAACAGATACAACTGCATGAACCCAATCAATAAACCTTATCCTGAACTTGCTCAAATCGGGAAAACCCGATCCGGATGGATCCGGGTAATCAAATAGCCACAATCCTTTGAAAGTTGCCAACCCATAGTAGACTTTTCCATCAGAATTACACTTGACACTGTCTGTGAAAGAAGCAACGAAACAAGAGCAGGCAAGAATTAGATGAAGAAAGAAAGTCATAGTCTTTGTGGCAGAATCACATGCTCCATTGTTAGTGAAAATTGGTGTAAGGAGTTGAAAGGACAAAAGGGTTCCTGTAGGAAGTAGATTAGCTAAATTTGCTGTGCTTGTTAGGGTTTGAGATATGGCTTTTTGAGAGAAAGTGGGTGATTTTTGGTTTGGAGTTTTTGGGGTTTCTGGTTCTGTTGTTATGATGGGATTTGATTCTTTTGATAAAGATGGTTGTTTCGTGGGTCTAAGAGACATCTTGGGTTGTTGTTAATCAGTTACGTTGATATATGTCTATTTGCTGAGAGAGTGAAAGATAATATATGGTAGTGAGAATGGAGAATTTATATAGACATGTGAGGTTTGCTATTAAACTTATAAAAGGGTTGGTTTTTCTTTCTTCTTTTCTTTGTCTTAAAAAAAAAAGTCTATTTCCATAGAATTCCTGGTTGGGTCAAGATTTTGACGTGTTCAATGTCCTTGTTTCAGATATGTCTATTTTTAAACGCGTGAAGTTATGATAAGAACATGATATAAGTAACTGTTTAGAAAGGGAAAATATTTATACAAGCAATGTCAATGACGAGTAGTACAAATCTTCTTTTTTCTTGTATTACAAAAATAAAAAAAGACCAGCCAGATGAATAGCTCAAATGACATGAATCACATGGCTCGTAAAAGGGGCTGGCTCGGAGGTCCGGCCCATTTCATAAAAGATAGCCCACTGGGTTGGTGCACCTAGACCGGCTCAATTCACAATAGGCAGCCCGCTAGGCTGATTATCCAGGGAGGAGGAATCTTGTGCAAGGCTGAACATCTCCTAACTTTTTTTCCATTGATCCTAACTTTTTAAATTTAATAAATTTACGGTGAAATTTTACTGTAACTCTCAAATTTAACATATTAAAATTATTATTATTTTATCTTATGAGTTAGTTCCTTAATTTTTTAAATTTAACATATTTAATTTCTTTTGGACCAATTTTATAGAAATTAAAAAGTTAAAAGATCAAATCTAACAAAAAAAAAAACAAAAAAAAAGAAGTTGAGACTAACTTGTGAAATTAATAAAAGTGAAGATTAAAAGAACATATGTATTCTTTAGATATGATATATATTGCAACTTTGTTCTATGTAACAATAAAATAAGCTAGATTCTTCATACAACATGAAGCATTTATCATTAGGTAACCAAAAAAATTCCAATTTAAGAAAAAGAAATACAAAAAATTGTTATCCATTGACTCTTAAGAGCTCTATGTTCCTTCTAAAGACGGGACAAAAACTCATCTAAGTTTTGTAGTTGAAAAATAGCCTTTTATAATATAATAATGAAAAAGTCTTTTCATCTTAAGTTGTGATAAGTTATTGGCTTAGGTGTCACATTAATGAAGCAGATGGGTCTGCTTTTATCATCCAATTATCTTTTATCACGTAAATTAATAACTTGAGATGAACAAAAAGTACTCTGTAATAATAGATGATATTATAGCTCTCCATAGTTGCATGACATGTATTCTTTAAAGAGGCTCAATTTCAAATCTCGAACGAGACTTTCTTCAGCAAGACAGTCTTGTGCATATAAAACATTACTGACAGAGATGTTTTCGCAATAAGTTGCATTCCCACTAATCTGCCCAAGCTGGTAGGCTCTCAAGGATATATTCTACATGTTCAAGTGGCTTGTAATAAATATTTATTTCTTTATCCATCGGGAATCGAACAACAATTTCTCCTAGAAAGCTAATCAGAGGATATTTCTGATGGGAATTCAGTGGGATGGATGATACATTACCCAAAAATCTACCCGGAACATGAGATGAGAATACAAGCAGGCTATCAAAGTGCCTTTGGTAATGGAATTCTCAACTCAGGTGCTTCCAGGAGCATCACTTCCAGCAGACTTACGGTTCAGATAATGAATGACAGCATCTTCAACCCTGATCAATGAAGAAGAGGAGAAAAAGTCAGTTGTTATATGAACTCTCAATTTACGACATAGGTTCAACCCATATACAGTTGGTTTCAAGATTGAAAGTAATAGCATGTATAAGCACTTTTTATTTTAAAAAAACGTGTATTTTGTTTTTCTCAGTAACATCAGCATTACTAAGCATGACAGTATTGTCATATATTTACGAACGGGTGAGGAACGGACAAAGTTCCTTTATTTAGATAAAAGGGAATCATTAGTCGTACATATTTGGCCCTCGTTTTAATAATTAAGGCACTTAACCAATTGGTACAATATTGTTCAAAACTTGACGGAAAACTCAAATTGTTTGCACACTCACCCAGTTCTAAATAACAAAATCTTATATGATGTGCTATTTTTGAATTCAAAATGTCTTTTTTAAATGGTACGTTTTAAACACATGATATTATTTTCAATTTTGTAACAGTATTGTACAAATTGGACTTAAGTGTCCCAATATTTGAAACAAGAGCACTAAATGTTATATGATGAAAGTAAAGGGACCAAAGTGTCCCTTTTACCTAAACAAATGGAACTCCAGGGCATTTTAATCATTTCTAAGTTACCATCCTTGGCGTTCCGAGAAAATAACATATAATATAATTCTGTAAAAGATCAAATATATTTTAAACAAGATTTCTAGGAATTATAAAACTTTTGCCTGATTTCTTCCCTGAAGGAACATTTTTTGCCAAATGATGTCACAAACTTCTGCAAAATATTCTTCCTAGGAAAAAGAAATACTTGAATATGACCAACAAAATCACAGGCACATTAGCACCCACAAAAAAAAAAAACTGGAGTCAGGTATGAGATATCATTCCCAAATTGACAGGTGAAATTCCACTAGAAGTTATACCAATGCCAAAATATCAATTGAATAAGGATCATTTGGTAAACAAACACAGATTAGCACACATACCAGGGTTGATTATAGAAATCAGAATGCCGCTCCCTTTCGGCATTGCGACCAGCATCTCCTGCAACAAGCTTTAAATCTTTGCTTTGGGAAGTAATCAGAGTATTAATAAATTCTGCTGGAGACTGACTAAAACCAAGAAAGAAAGCCCGACGACGCCGATGTTCATGGATCTTCTTGATAGAGGCTGAAATCAATTCATCACAGGTGTCAATCTCTTTATTCTTCTCTGTATTTGCCAAGAATGAAGACATCTCCTTATCAAGGGGCAAAGGTACATCAACCGATACATCATAGCAAGTAGTTCCAGCTGGGCAACTTCCTGAAAGCTTGATTTTATGTTCCAGATGAATAGGTTGTGGTGGCATTAGATGTTGTGATATCTTTTGTGGAACCATGGCAAATTTCATTTTTTCTTCCCCAAATACTTTTTGAAGAGGTGGATCACAGACAAATAATGAAAGATCATTTGGGTTCTGCAACTTCCTACTCTTCACGTAGTGCCAAAGGGCAGCAATGATTCCCGGGCGGGTCTCTGCCTCAATTCCAAGAACTTCATATAGTGCTGGCGAGAGTTTAAACTTCTCAGGCACATAATTCATTTCAAGTTTTATTCTGGCATTGAACTCCGTATCTCCTTTTCTCTTCACCTCAAACCCATCATGAAGAGCAGGTGAACGGGCCTTTTCCCATAAAATTACATGGTTATCTGGATATAGAGCCTGGTCCAAATAGACTGTAATCTTTTTAAAAAAAGTTGAAAACCTGGAGCTGAACTTTTGTGTCATTCCGGAAACCATAGGATCCTTTCCATCTTCCAGTAAACTTCCTATTATTTTAAGTGACCATGAAGGTGGTTCTGCATCCTTGTTCCCAGGAATACTTTGTGTCTGATTTGCAAATGTGTTGAACACATAAATTCGCAGAGTCCTTTGAACATGGGGTGGACATTTAAGGGACTCCTGGATGTCTGTCTTTTTCCTTGCCAGAGCAGCATCTACACGAGACTCAAATTCAATCAATTGAGTATAGAGAGCAGATTCAGGCAGAAGTGCAGCCACCTTATCAGGTATCTGTTTATCAGGTAGCTTTCTCTTCTTTCTACGAGCAGCTGGAGTCAGCTCCATGGTTTTGAAGGGTGAGCCCGTGTTCATATTGGATGAACTAGGTGGTCGAGATGGTGGTTTCTGATTAGAACGCTTAGCATTTCCTGAGGCTGGTGTTGCCACAGAGGGTGAAGACACACCAGCATTAGTAGCATTGGCATTATGCAAGTGAGCAAGAGACTGAGCTTGTGCTTGCAACTGAGTTTGGGATTGAGCATGGTTAGAATGAGCTTGTGCTTGTGCATGAGAATACTGTGCCTGGGCAAGTGCCTGAGCTTGGGGTTCAGACAACTGAAAATGACCCGGAAAGCGAGAACCACCCTGTGTTTGAGTTTGCGCCTGAGAGAGGAGATGTGGTTGGTGGTTTCCAGGAATAGATTGTGGCCCTGCCCCAGAATTTCCAAAATGGGGAGGCACGCCAAAACTTTTAGGCTGATTACTATTATTCATTGAAAGAGTTATCAGAAACCTGAGTCGTTAACAGAAAACTATTCCATCAAAGACCATGAAACCCAAAGCCTATAAAAATCTAAGTTCCCCCAAACCAAAATAAAAAAGACTTCTTGTCAATTATAGGATAACTATTAAAAAAAAAACAGTGATAATACAGGATTATATGAAAAGGATGGACAAGAAAAAGAAGCACGTGAAAGATTCAAATATTCCCAGTAAACCTAACAAATACAAGATAAACTTCAATATTCTCTGTTAGATTGGTTTTTGACCTATATGTCTGACCAAATAAACTCTTTCAGCAAGTCATTTCAAACATCAAATCAAACCCATGTAGGTCTAACGAACTGAACTAAAAACTTGCCTTGACAAGTCACTTATGTTGGGCCCACATTTTGGTTTGGAGCTATGCAAAAACTCTACCATTAGCATTAATTTTTCCCAATTTTCATCAGGTTATTTCCTGTGATTCTCTCTCCCTATCCCCCAAACATGCAAAACAATATGCATTACAGCTTAGAATACGTTTAGTTAAAGAAAACTACGACATATTTCCTTAAACAAGTGAGATCCACAACACTGCAACACAACCATTTTCCAACATCCAACATGTACATATACAGTGATTAAGTTATTCAAATATAAAAAATACCAGTAAACTATACATTAATAGGGCCAGCATCCCAATTAATCAACGATATTCAAACGTGATGAGATCATATCTTTTCAAAAATACTTTAGGAGCTCTGTCACCTAAGATACTCTGACAAGGACGCTGACTTTTAAATTGGGCTAAATCAAATAGAAAATGCTTCCAACTTCTATGCGCATATAAAAATGGAAAAAAGTCATAAACAATCCAAAAATCCTTAAGTATTCATAGCTATGAGTAATTAGCAAAGCAAATGAAAGAAAATGAAGCAAAAGGCACATTAAAACAATCAATAAATGGAATTCTACAAGGAATATCAATTAAACGTAAAGGAAAAGATATTAACCAAGCTTCCAGAGAGGCATAGTTGCATACAGTTCGACTGCACTCGTAAGAATGAGGACTATAACGAAACTTTCATATGAAATTTGAAGTTGTGCAGAGTATAAAATTTTTTGGAGCCTGTTTAATTAACATCTTACATCTTAAAGCACAGAAGCATCAGAATTATGATAATCTTTCACGAGGAACGCATACAAAAACTCCACTTTGAAGCAATTATTTCAAATTTCAGGGATCAATGAAATCGGAATTTAAAGCCAGTGATAAGCACTACAACATTGACATAGTTTTATGATAATCTAAGATCATAAATACATGTGGAAGGAAAGAAGCTGCAAGTGAGGTCTAACATGAAATCTAGTAATTAATTATACAACATATTAACAATAACCTTCCACGAAGAAAATTAATCAAGATTAACAAATTTCAAAGACTGAAACAAGAAAAAGAGAGTTAATTATGCATAAAAACAAAGTATTTAGTGAAATCTGTAAGGCCCGAAAGGGAGAGATTTAAAGGGTATAGAGTGAGGATACACCATTAGATTCAAAACACCAAAAAGTACCTTTACTGTGAGAGCTGAGAAATCTGAGAACAGCAACGATAAGAGACGTGTGAGTGAGTGTTGTTCCAAAGGGTTCGCTAGAACGGCAACGACTTAGCCGGTTAGGGTTCGCAGATCGATTTGAAATTTAGGAGCTTTTCTTCTGTCTCTTTCTTTTTCTCCCCTTTTCCCTTTTTTTGTAATTTGTTTTAAATGCATGATTAAATCCCTATTTGGTTTCATAATCTTTCATTATTTAGAGTTTTATTTTTATTTTTAATTATATATATATATATATGTGGATTTTTTTATTTAATTTTATTTTTAATTTTAATCTTTAAAAATTTAATCTAAAATTATCAATAAAATTACAACCAAAAGAAAAATGTATAAAAATAGATGATTAATAATTAAAAGAAACATTTTAAATTAAAAAAAAACACTTACATAAAATAATAATATTCTTGGTCACCCAAGGATGGAGGGTGATGTATATTAAGATTATATTTATGATTACTTTAAATTTTTAATATATATATGTTTTTATTTATTTAAAATGTATATTTTAATTATTAAATATGTTATTTTTATTATCTTTATTATTAAATGTAAATACATATTATATTTGAGGGTTTTATTTCATAACAATAAATTTAAATTATAGTTTAAACATAATTGACAGATTATTACTATCCTTTATTCTATTTAAAATGGTATTTTTTTTAACCAATTATCTCTTATAAATTCAACCTTGAATAATAAATTAAATAAATTAGATTTATCATGTGTCGTACATATAAAAAAAATTGGAGGCAAGGGCAATTTAGTTTTTTCAATTTTTTAATTATTATTTTCATTCTTTTTAAAATAAAGAAATTAATTAAACAAAATTGAGGTCAATTACATCTTTAAGTTTTCAATTATTTTTTGTATTTCAAAAATAGTTTTTTAATTACTATTTTTATTCATAATGTATCCAATAAAAGAAAAAAAGGAAATTAGAAAAGTCTAAAATACTTAATTTCCTTCGATTCAAAATTAATTCTCAATTTATTTGATTTATCGGTTAATTTTGGATGGTACAAAAGTTAAATGTAAGTACCAGAAAAAGGAATAAAGTACAAATAAAGTATCAATTCATCCAAGTTTATTTTAATATTATTCTAATCTTAAAAAATGATGAATTGGATTACTCAAACGAAATTGTTGCATATGCACCACCATTTACACGATGAAGTGTGATGGGTTCGGTACTTTTAAATATTTTTATTTTTTATTTTGTTATCTTAAATCATTAAAATTTAACTCACCTATAAATTTTGAGCTAATAAATTGAATAATAATTTTAAATAAATTTAAGTTTTTCAAAAATTGTTCTACATTAATCAATTATAAAGAGATATTTTATCCACCTATATTTTTTACTTTGTTATTGTGTTTTTAGAAATTAATATTGATTTTTTTATTCAACGAATAGCAACAATAATTCAATTACGAATTGTATTATCGAAAAGTAATTTTCATTAATCTTACATATGCATTTAAAAAATAGAATAAACTAATAATATAATTTCATAAAAAAATTAAATTTAAATATGAGAATTAATACGATAAAAAAACTTCATATAAAATTTATTCTTATCTAATCTGTTTTGTTTAGAAGCTATGCTTCCGTGCAATTTTATTGGAATTAATTATAATAATATTAATATTAGTTAAATATACGTGATTTCTACATGTTTTGAATTTTTTAATCCTAAATATAAATTCAAAAATATTTGTAAAATAATAATAATATAATATCAAATAATTTTGATATAAGAAAATAAATATTTATGTAATCATACAATTAAAATTAAAAATAATACAATAAAACTATATTAATTATAAACAAACTAATATTTTCTTAGTGTCATATTGTTTTTATTTCTAAGATTTCTTGAAATATGAATAAAATATCAAAAATATAAAAAATTATTCTAATTTTTGGATACTAAAGGTACTGAAAACATATTAATATGTGATTTTTCTAGTGTTATGGTAGTAAGAATTACTATCTTCCATTTTAAATCACTTTTGATTCAAAGTATTGTTTGGTATAAAGAAATGTGTTCAAAGATGTGAAATCAATCTTGTAAAGACTCGAAAGTGTGGAGGAAAAATTAAAATATTAAGAAACCCACGACGAACATTTTATTTTGAGATGATAAAACATATTTATTTTCCTAAAATTTTGTTACATTGTATAATTTAAATTTTAATATTTAATACTTTAATTATTTAATAATTTTTTTTCATTGAATATTTTATAAGTGAATCTTATAAAAAAGTTATTATAATAAACATAGCTTTTATAGTTTTAGATTATTATTCATTATTATTAAATATTAAATTAATAATAATAGCTTTCTAAAATGAAGTTTGATAATTTGAGAATTTCTATAACTTCGAATAATAATAGATTTATTATTGAAAAATTGGATAAAATTGTTCAAAATAAAAAATGACATAAGTAATAAGATAATAAGATTAATTATTTTTGGCTAGTGATAATTTTTAAGGAATTAATAATTGTTTTTATAATAATTTTTTACAAATAAATAAATAAATAAAATATATTATTATAATGAACAAAACTGTTTTTAGATAATTATTTGTTATTATTAAATATTTAACTAATAATAATGATTTTGTAAAGTGAAATCCAAAAAAATTGTAGAAGATCAATATCATTGGATAATAATGAGTTGATTATTGTAAAATTGGATAAAATTATTTCAAATAAAAATTAACAAAGATAAAATTAATAATACAAAAATGATACAAAAGCAAATATATATAATAATAAGATAAGATAATAAAATATAGTAATAAAATAAGATTAACATAGCTCTAACATTAATATAAATAGTCGGCGTAGTGGGAGATGATAATAACTTAAATTATTAAAAAAAAATCAAATCTAGAAAAACTAATAACAAGTTAAGTTTAACCTACAACTTTTAAGCATATACTAACCAATATCGACACAAATTATATTTTGGAGAAGTAATGTAAATTATTAGTATATATATACATATAAAATATAAAAAATGAATAAACTAATAATATAAATTTTCAAATAATTAAAATTAAAATATGAGAATATCCATTTTAATAGTAATAATATTAATATTAATATAACTCAAAACATTAATTAATATAAATATCTGGCTAGATCTCTATTGTTTTTAATATATGAACTAGCTAGAAACATTAGAATCAAAAGCAACTTCTACATAATGGCAGAATTTTAATTAACATAATTATTAATAATATTTATATGTATATATTACTAATATATTTTTAGTATACTATTTGTATTATATATTTGGGAAAAATATATTAATATAGGGATAAAATTCAAACCAAATTATTTACAAATAATTATATAAATTTAGAATGTCATCAAATATGTGTTTCAAAAGTAAAATATTTTTTGTAGTAATTGTTTGGAGTAGAATAATTAAAAAATATTTATAATGAAATAATTAGTGATGTGAAATAAAGTAATATTTTTAATTAAAAATAGTTAAATTATTAAGAAAAAGTATGAAAAATGATATAAATTTGAAAAAAAAAAGATATACGTAGATGTGCCAAAAATTGTGATCTCAAATCAACATTGATAACTGTATTTTATATAATTATTTTCATCTATTTTATTAATTATAATTGCTATTTTCTTAATGTTTTCAGTTAATTTTAGTTTAATAAATTAATATTTACTATTTTTTTATATATTTTAAGAAAATTAAATCATTTGTATCCAAAATATACTTAATTGAAAATTTGTGTCCAAAAATATAATTTCAAATAAAAAAGTGTTTAATTGTAATTTATAAAAGTCGAAAATATAATTTAAATTAAATTTGGGCTTAATTTTAATTATTAAAAGTTTAAAAATTTAATTTAAATTAAATTTGGGCTTAATTTTAATTATTAAAAGTTTAAAAATTTAATTTAAATTAGAAAAATGGCTTAACTGTAATTAAAGAAAATTTAAAATATAATTTGAATTAAATTTGTGAGTCAAAATTCAATTAATTAAATTTTAAATTTCTCCGTAGGGAAGAAGAAGCCACACGCCCAAATCCACACGCGACACGTGAACCGTCCGATCAGAGAAGAAAGAGCTATGATTCGCGCATCTGTATCACACCCAACCAACTCGCGTGGGTGCAGGTCTCTGTTCTTCATGCGGCTCGGTTCTCGAGTGGGGCCCACCTGCCGCGCAGGTCGGCGTGCAAGTGGGACCCACGTGTCTGACGCATCCAGTCGTTGTCCACCCACGTTGCGTGCGCCTCTGTTCTTGTGCGGTCGATCCATATGCGCCCGGTTATTCTACAAATCACAAGCTGCCATGTGTCCCACTTTATTTTGTAGCCAATCATGTTCTAACACGTGACATGTTACGATGAGTGCGAAAACGTAGGATCATGTCCACATTGCAGTCGTTGTCTCCCGTGCGACAATCTATCGTGCGCCTGTTTCCCGCAACTAATGAAATCATGGCACGTGTCCCACCTTTTATTTCAGTGAATCAGGCGCTCACACGTGGCATGCACTTTGAATTAAAAATCAGAAATAACTCTGCTTTGTCTCACGTGTAGATTAAAATAAAAATTTCGATATCGAATATCCATACGCATGTGTTTTATTTTTCGATACAAATTTTTACGCATTTATTAAAAATAAAATGTAATATTTTAGATGTACTTTTTTAGCTATAAATAGGGGATATTAAGATAGAGTTAAAAAGTTTTTGGGGTGTTTAATTTTTGAGATTTTTTGTATTGTTCGGTTTTGGACTGCAAAACACGTAGAAGTCATTTTTTGGTTTTTGTTGTGTTCTGCGTGTGCCAAATATTTGTGCTAAGAGATGTTCTAATTTTCTGTTTTCTTCATCTCATTTTTCTGAAACTATTGTAATTTTTATTTTAAATTTATGAAGTAATTTAATTTTTCTAAGGTTGCATTTTATCTAAATTTATGAAGCTTTTATTTTAATTATTTTTGAACGATTTATAAGACGTTTGAGTTGTTTATTCTATTTTTTACTTAATGCTTTTGATTATTTACGAATTTTATCAAATGATCTGTGACACATAAATAAACTTGGAAGATGTATTTTTGTGTATATTGTTCATAGATAGAATGACATGTATGATGAAGGATAGGAATATACCTTAATTGTATGTGTGACCATTTGAGAACTTAGAACGTAATGAATCACGATGAATATAATTCTCATAGGAATATAGGGAATTAATTTAACGAGTTGTGTTTATACGGAGCTCGGAAGAGATGTATGAATAAAATTAGAAGTTTTCGGTTGACAAATTGAATGTACTAAAAAAATATAAATTAAAAGAAAATAACATGATTTGAGTTGATTAATTTGATGAAAAATTACAATTCTAGATTTCTTTTATTTTGTTATTAAACTTTTTTCTTAACTTGTTCTAATTAATGATCGTTTTGAATAAAATTAGAAAGAGATAATTTTAATACTCAACAAACTATATTAACAAAATTCTGTGTGAACGATAACTTACTTATCAAATTTTATTACTTATGATTGTGTATGCTTGCACGTTTTATGTTCTCCAAAAGAGAAAACAAATCCCGTAAAAGTATTTTTCCTATAATATTATGCTATTATAAAAAATGGTGTATTTTCAGTAATTACCAACTTTAATAGGGAAAATTAACAACATTTCTCATTGTGAATAGGGAAATGTAAATAGTGAAAATTACCTACTTTATTGTTTATGAGCGGATAATGAATTAAATGTATATAGTAGAGCTCAATGTGAATGACGTCACAAAAAAATTATTACTTAAGAGCACCATATGCACTGCACATGAATTAAGGAGAAATGTAAATATATTATTTTGACACCTAAAACAGCGCTTGATACTATTAAAAAAAGGAAAAAAATTAAAAGAGTAAGACAAAGATGAGTGAAAAGGACAATAAAGATAGGGGTCAAAAAGATGATCACGATAGTGATATAATTAACTAATGGTGTCATGATTATCATATATTAGTGTCTTCTTAGCAATCAATATAGTAGTATAATTTGTATTCATTCTAAACCAAGACCAAGACCAAGACCAAGACCCAAAGGCCCATCTAATTATGCTACTCTATGCTGGTCATAAACGACAATAGTAATATCACATTAAGGAACTTGAAGAAAAATGAGTTTTACCATAATTAATATAATGATAAAAGAAAAGGAAGTAAAAGCAATAAAAAACAATATGTATGATATTTATAATATTAATATGATACAAAGAGCGTGCATATGCATGTCCACATTTAGTTTTGATGCTCTATCTGTACCTATAAAGTTGACTCTCTTTGAAAAGAAGTGCACCCATTAAATTATATTCCTAAAATCTACATTTGGACCCAGCAAATCCCTCTATCTAAATCTAAATCCCAATATAATTCAGAAATGATTAAAAAAAAATTTCTTTGAACATTATCACAAAATCAAGCCACTTTTAAGACAGACACCATGTAGTTAATTAATTAATTCTAAAAGAAATTTAAAATAAAAAGGGAAAAAAAATTAATTATAGTAGTGTTTGTCTAGAGCTCTTAAACCATAAGGTTATCTTGTTTGAACTTAGAACAAGATTTTATGCAATCCATTTCAGAATTCTTTGATTGTTGACAAGAGATTGAAGAAGATGTTTGAAATTCATTGGTGACATGACGACAAAACTCTGAAAGCATTTGAACCACTTCTCTCATTGTTGGCCTCTCAACGCTATTTTCTTGAACGCATAGCATGGCAATGAAGAACATGTGCATTGCTTCATTTTTGGGCAACGACATTAGCTTAGAATCCACAATGTCCGTCACATTTTCTCTACGACAATTTGTTATTCTCTTTGACCATTGCACTATATCAACACCCTCACCAAAATCTCCAACAGGACGTCGTCCAGTAAGTAGTTCTAACAGTACAACTCCAAAGCTATAAACATCACTTTTCTCATCCACTCTCAATGTATATGCATACTCTGAATTAATCAAGACAAAAAAAAAATTAATTATATATAATATTAGTGCTTATATTGTATTTTCCAAACAAGATATGCTCCACCTTCGTTTTTAATAAATAAAATTTATATATAATATTTATAAAATTTTATAGATAAATTTAAATATCTAATTCAATATTTTGAATATACTTTAACTAAAATAATATACATAGAAATGAAAACTAGAACATGAATATCTTTGGAAAGAAAAAACATAGAGTGGTGGACTGGGTGGTGGAAGTTGGAAGTACATAGTAGTGGTAGAGTTGGAGATAGGGCAAGCAAAGAGACGTGCATGTTGGGTTTGCTTTCACGAAAGTCGACACCTTTGTTGCGTTAGACATCACTTACTCAGAAGTGTGTGTAAAAGTGCTTATCAATAGGTGTGTATGTGTCAGATTGACCTCAGATTCTAAATTTCTAATATTTGCAGAATCTTGGGTCCCCAATACCAAGAAAGGACTCCTCTAGGCACAGAATTTATTGATCAATTTTTGTATGCGTTTCTGTGGATTCTTGTGTTTTTCGAAAAAATTCTTTTATTTTTCTAATTGCTTGTCTTTTTTGTTGTCAAAGAGGAGATGAAAAAAACAAACAAACAAAAAATCATTTGATGCATAAACCACGGGTGGTCTAGGATAGGACATGTCAATTTAGACTATGAAAGCAATTCAATTTTTTTTTTTTAAATAATTACATTATTTGTATATTTATAAATAAAATTTAAATTTTTACAACTAAATTGGACACTTAACCAATGGAACTAGCTATTTTTTCTTGTGTTATTTATGCGTAATAGGATTTGGTTTTTATGTTCTTAGAAGAAAAAAAACTTTGGTTATTTATTTTTGTATAATTTTGTAATTCATGTAAATAATTATAAAATTCTATTTATTTTGATGATAAAGACTAAGATGTAAATTGTATTATACTATAAAACAATTAAACATCTCATGTTAATTTATACATTTAATTTAATAAAAATAAATATTTCAAAGAAACAAAAGAAAAATTAGAAGAAAAAAATACAATATCATGAGCTACCAATTAGACGGATTATACTATATTTTTTCTAATTTAAAAATAATTTTAATGACATTTAATACAAAAAATTACCATTTTCATTATTCTTTACCAAACAATTTATTCATCTCCAATTATTGTATATTTATAAATAATATTACAATTAATTATGTATAAATGTCTCAAATGAACTTAACATAATTTAATTTAAGCATCTCAATGAAGTTGAGATAAAAATACAAGAATAACATATTTGCTTGAATAATGCAATTAAGATTAATGATTTTCTAAAAGTTTTTTATACATATATCTTTATTTTACTTTTGAATCTATGATTAAAAGTTTATTTGGTGTACCATGAAATAATTACACTACCCTCCAATTGCAATAAATAAATATATACTTTATATAGATCTTATTAAGGTATTTATATGTCATAAATTTGTCCATCTCTACTTTTTTATTGTTGATATTAATCTTCTCTTTAAAATGTTTTATTTTCCTTTAATTATATGTTTTACATTTTATTAAAAAAAATTATTATTTTTTCTTTTTTCTATTTTCAATATTGGCCTTAGGCCTTATGCTAAGATTTTCTTTTAAACAAATTAAAATTATAGTTTCCCATGTGTAGTTTAGAACAACGGACGGCTATGATCGTCTAATGAAACTCAAGAGGTTAAAGCTTAGTATCCAAAGTCCAAACCCGGTGGGCCATACTTGTAAGATTAATCTTACTAGGACAATCCAACGGCAAGGATTAACGGTATGGTCCACAAATTGTTATCCATTTTAAATAATTTTTTTAGATTTAACTAACTTACCTAACAAAATAACTGCCAATAAAAAACAGAGAATATAGAACAAAAAAATATAAAAAACATACCAGGAGCAATGTAGCCATAAGATCCTGCAATGGCGGACATACACTCAGAGGCACCGCCAGCAAAGAACTTGGCGAGACCGAAATCGGCGACGTGAGCTTCGAAGTTTGAATTCAACAAAATGTTGTTGGATTTCACATCACGATGAACAATCAAAGGTGAACAATCATGGTGAAGATAACAAAGACCTTTAGAAGCTTCAATGGCAATTTTGTACCTCAAATTCCAGCTCAAAAAAGAACCTTTTTTACTATGCAATGCTTCTCCCAAGCTTCCATTTCTCATGTACTCATAAACAAGAAGATTGGTTTCTTTGTTTGAGCAAAATGCAAGCAATTTCACTATGTTTCTATGTCTAATGTTACCCAAAGTTTGAATTTCAGCTCTGAATCCATGGTCATGACTATTTGGTCCAAACCCTAGAAGCTTTTTGACAGCAATTTCGACCCCATTTGGCATTTTACCATGGTAGACAGTCCCAGCTCCTCCTCTGCCTACAACATTCCCATCTTTAACACATTCAAGAATGTCTGAAACTGTGAAGTCTAGGTTTTGAAAGACTGTCATTTTCCAAGAATCAGAACCATTTCTTTTGAACGATTTCGCTTTGATTATTGCGGCTGTGGCGAACACCAAAGAGCATATTAGAAGCCCAAGTGCAAAAATCAGCTTGAAATCTGAGTTGGGTTTTTTGGGTGTGTTTGCAATTTTTGTGAAATTGCATGGATTATTCAGAAGAAAACCACAAAGTTGGGGATTACCCGCGAAAGAAGACGCATTGAAGAACGCGAATTGGCCGGATTCTGGTAACTTGCCAAAGAGATCATTGAAGGAGAAATCAGCAGTTGTGAGGCTTTTAATGGATCCAATAGATTTGGGTATGGTTTGGTTCAAGTGGTTTCTTGATAAGTTCAAGTAGTTTAGAATTCGGATATTGGAAATTTCAGGTGGGATTGTGTTTGTGAGGTTGTTTTGGCTCATGTCAAGATAAGTGAGATGAACACAATTGCCAATTTCAGGTGGGATTGAGCCAGAGAGTGAGTTTTGGCTAAGATCAAGTTTTACAACTTGGTGAAGTTTTCCAATAGAAGGAGGTATAGGACCTGAAAATTGGTTACCACTAAGCAAAAGGATCTCAATGGAAGTGAAATTTGAAATGGAAGGTGGTAAAGGACCTGATAAGAGGTTGTTTGAGAGATTAAGTTGGCCTAATTCTGCAGGATTTGATGAACTGTTTGAATTCTCCGATAACGAACCCGATAAATAATTGTCTTGCAACTCTACAAGTTTTAGGTGAGGCAAGTATATGAAACCATTTGGTAGGCTACCATTTAAGTAATTCTGCCCAAGTCTAACTCTGGCGAGAGTAGAACATGTTCCCAAACCCGCAGGAATTGGACCAAAAAGGAAATTTTTTAACAAAATTAATACTTGAAGCTTATTTGAAGAGCATAAGTTTGGAGGAATTGTACCAGTGAGTTTATTGGAAGACAAGTCAAGCAATTGAAGATTACCATTTTGGCCAAGTTTCTGAGGTATGATGCCTGTGAAGTTGTTCATCCAAAGCCCTAAAGTTTCCAAATTGGGTAAATCTTCCATGTAATTGGGGATTGAACCGTGCAATCTGTTCATGAAAAGATTGAAGAGCTTGAGTTGTTTGAGGTTGACAAACTCAAATGGGATTTCACCAATAAGTGCATTGTTTGAGAGGTCTAGATTGACCAAGTTTGTGAGATTGCCTAATTGCTTTGGAATTGAGCCTGAAAGCAAATTGATGTGCAAATAAAGAGTGTTGAGCTCCTTCATATTCCCCAACTCTATTGGGATTTGTCCATCAAGTTCACAACTTGAAAGATCCAAGTGAACTAAATTCACAAGTTTACCAAATTCTATTGGAATCCCACCTTCAAAAACATTGTAATAACCCAAGTAAAGTTCTCTCAAGTTAGTTAGATTGCCTAACTCACTTGGGATTTTACCATGAAGATCATTACCAGCTAAAGACAAGTACTCCAATCCAACTAAGTTGCCATAGGTTTTTGGGATATATCCAAAGAAGAAATTACCTCCAAGATCTAAGTACTTCAACTTTTCAAGCCTCAAAATCCCAAGTGGAAGTAGAGCAGTGAAGTTGTTGTTGTAAATATCAAACACTTCCAAGCTGGATATAGTTGAGAAATTCCAATCTAGGCCACCACTAAAGAGGTTGTTTGAAATGTTAAGGTTATGAAGATGAGTCAAATTTGCAATCTCAATGTTGCCTGTAAAGTTGTTTCCTGCTAATGAGAGGTCATTGAGTTGATCAAGTCTTGAAATGAGAGGTGAAACAGAACCACCTAGACCCAAATTTGCTATGTCAAGTGAAACAACTCTGCCTCTAGAGCATTGAATTCCATACCACGAACAAACCGAGCTTGAATTCGACGAATTCCAAGTGTTTAAAGACGGTATAGAGAGATCGAATCCACGCTTGAGTGTCACTAAGACATGAAAATCGTGAAGCATAGAAGAAGCAAAGCAAGTGGTGCCAAGAAGAAGTGAGTAAAGTGCAAAAACAATCAACGGGAGGACCATTTTGCTTTGTTGCGTTGTTTGTATCTTTCAAGAAAATTGGATTTGGATGAAATCTAAGCAAAGAAGAAGAGATTTAAGCATCTGGGCAATGATAGATTTTCCTAAAAAGGAAGAGAAAGTAGGAGATTTATGAGAAACTTCAAGTGCATATGAGCTTAAGGAATCAAACATCTTCACAAAAAGAGTCTTCAAATACAAGGAATAGGCTAAGCCTTCCCTTTTCTTTTCTTTTCTTGCTTTCTCTTTTCTTTTGCTTTCTTTTCTTTCAGAGTGGACTGAGAGGAAAAAAAATAGCAGTAACTATGCAATGGAGGGTTTTAGCATTGCCTAAATTTATCCATCTATGCAAAAGAAGGAAAATAAATAAATTAAAAAAAGTAAAATTTAATTAAAAAATGAAAATAGGAAGGCCGTTGGATAACAGAAATTTAAAGTTAAGATTAGAGGAAAGGGAAAAAAAACAAAAAAAAAGTAAAAGTTGATGCTTTGTTTTTTCTATTCATTGGACAAAAATGACCTGCCCCTTTAGCTTTAATCAAAGAAAGAGCTTTATTGCTTTAAATGAAAGAGATGATGGCATTGCACTTTTAAAATCATCAAAAATCGCTTCATTGTCCTGAAGCTTTTGGTAAATGACTCTGGTAACTTATTTAGCTTCCTATCACTTTATAAACCAAAGTATTGAGACACCAAACCAATCACTTGTTATTTGCAAAATGTTTTGAGTAAAAACAAACTTACAAAGTTTCAAGTTAACACATTAAAATCATGTTAGCTTGGGACAATTGAAATATAATGTAAATAGTAATTTTATTAATATGAGATGTTTTAGTAATGAATTTATTGGTATATTGTTTTTTAATTTTATTACAGATTAATAGTTAAAGCACATGCTAAAATACCTAGAATTTTTTACATTACCATTCTTATTATTCTAAAACCATAATTACTATTTCATTTTAGAAAAAAAAGTTTTACGATACTTTTTTTTAGACAATTTGAGTTCTACTCACAAATTATTTCCTACAGAGAGAGAGAGAAGAGAAATATCTATTTAAGAATTTTAGAAAACCATTATAAATACATTTTTAATAAATTTCACAGGCAATAATGCATCCTGCATATTTTATTCTTGCCATGATAAAAAAGCTTCATTCTTCAAGAACGGTGAGAAAGAAAAATAATTAAAAAAAAGAAGATGACATGTACATATACGTAATACACAAAATAAACACCTTAATTGATTATGCATAGATCGAGGACCCATCAAAAAAGTATTCAACATATGTGAATGATAGTACTACTGTTTGCTTCTCTATCCTCATCATACACTTTAAACATCTTAATTGGTTTCCATTGATTGGTTTTCGAGCATCAATGGATTGAAAGCTTTTAATATTAATGTGATTATATATATATACTACTTTTTAAATAAATAAAATGGTTAAATGCAGAATTAATGCTAGCTAATAAGTAAATTTTTTAAAAGGTTTGTTGTAATTTTATATTTTATGTTGAGTTGGAAACATGTGACTGTAGAGACTAAGGATAAATACACATAAATTTTTATATTTTTTTACCCATATCATTTAGATTTTTTCAAGTGTTTATATAAAATAAGAAATTTAATCATTTATATAGTTTTTAAAATAATTATAGCAATAAATGAAGTGTAAAGTTTTAAAAGTTAAGTAATATTAGATTTTTTTTACTACCACATGTACAGTGATTGTAAGAGAAGTAAAAGATGATGATTATTAATATATGATTACAATGTTTTGTTTGAATGATCAATATATAATTGTGTTGTATGAATAGGTTGCATGGAAGAACAAACCAGTGTAAGCTTTATTTCTTCACTTTGATTCCTTCTACTTCTTTGCCCTACATTAATGGGACCAACTCTCAATGTAAATTAGGGTTTTCTTTATTTATATTTTTATATGTTTTTTATTTTTTAAACTTTGTTTATTAGAAGATGGAATAGTCTTAAAGAGGGCTGAAAAGTAAAAGCAGAGATAGATATATAATCTGCTTTTGATCTTCCTCTTCAAAAGAAAAGGAAAAAAAATTCCATGACCCCCTCTTCACATGGAAAAGAGTGCTTTTGTAATAACTTGAATTCATGCTCCCTTTCTCTCTCTACATTCTTTTTCTATCAAAAATGAAAAAAAAAAAAACATGGAAAAGAGTGCTCTTGTATTAACATGATGAGAAGTAGTCTATGCTACGTGGGTTAGTTTCTTCATAGATATAGATAGTGATTAGTCTCATAGCAATTAAGGGCTTGAGATATAAGGGGTGTGTTTTGTTTTTTTGAAGTGTCTTTGTCTACCATATTAATGGGCAGGCCAGCCCTTTTGAAGGGTCATTGTCTTTGTGGTCTATCTTTGTGTTTCAGATGAGCATCAAATTACACATACATCTTTATAAAAATCTTTAGCTTTTGTCATGTTAGAAGATTGTCATCTTTTTACATGTTTTATTTTTATGAACTCTTCCTCTTACTTGACAAACTTGCAAATTCAAGTGTTTTTTTTTTACATTACGAGATCATAAAATTGAAGAAATTAGAAACTCAAATTTAAATTAACATCCACTCATATAATTGAAAGTTTTGAAGTAATAGATATTTGATATTTCACTATTTAATAATCAATTCTTTTAAAAAATTAATTTATAGGTAGATTTAAGTATCAACTTAATATATTTTATATTTTTGGTATTAAGATGTCAAAAATCTTACATTTCTTGTTATATTAAGACACAACTCTACTCCAAGATAGATTTGTTAAATTCTTCAAACAATAAATGACATATACACAAGCTGATATTTTAAAAATTAACCAATAGTTTTATAATTATGACATAATATAAAAATATTTATTGAGGTAGATAATATTGAAAAAAAAAGTGTAGAAAGGTGTAGAGGAACAGTTTCATATATCTTTTTGTTGATGATCAACAGAGAATTAGATTCTCTTCATCTTATTTTGTTGGAGAGCTAAAAGTAAAACCATTTTTGGATTTCCCAGGTAGTGAAATTCCTTTATTGGTGATTTACTCTGTGTGTATATGCTTTTTAGTATAATAACAATGAAGATTAAATAAATCATCCCCTATTTTTAGCAAAAAAAAATAATAATCCTTTATTAACAAGTAGCAAATTCCTTAAGATCCAGGATAAAAAGTTCTAAAAGCAAACGTGTATCATATAACTTGTAGTTCACTCCTAGTATATAATCCATAAAAGCTACCTTAGATGAACTCCATCAATATTAGTGTCGATTTTAATTATATTTAAAGGGTGGTCGCATTCTATTTAATTGAATATTAAACTATTTTACAAATAAATCTATATGTGAATTTAAAGGTTTTTAATTTTTTTTATCAAAAATTACTTTCACAAAACAAAACCTAAAGAAATTTATAATAATATATATTATTTGTAAGTTTATTTGAAATTGTTTAACCTCGTTAGAAATTAAAATTTTCTAAAAAATTTAAAAATACATTAGACTCCAAATCAAAGGAGCGAATCACGAGAATAAAGATTACAAAAGTGTTTGGAATTAAAAAAAAAAGTGAAGAAAGCTTATTCAGATTGCCGATCAAATTAATACTAAAATTAATATTAATTATAATTTTAAAAAATTAACTTTTTGGAATAGTTGTCAATAACAACTTCTAACATATTGTTACATTTAGAATTTCTGTATTCAAAACATAATAATATTAATTAGTAAATTATAATTACTTGTTATAAATGATACATAAACCAAATATATAAAAACAATATTAAGAATTCTTTTTAATAATTTAAGTTTTTGTTAAATTCTTTGATTAACTAACTTCTAACGAATATGTATAAATATATATTATAAATACAATAAAACTAAAATATATTTATAATTTGAAGAAAAAATATCTTATACTATTATTATATATATATTTTATACATAAAATAGGTGAAAATATAGTAGTTGGAAAGGTTTAAACACAAAAAATTATGATATAATATTATTAAAAAAAATATTATCAATCATATATCTTCAAAAATTATGAAGTAATTATGAAGAATTAAAACCTGGCTAGAATTATGTGATTGGGAAAAATAATTGAAACAATAACAGCAGACACTTTAGGCACTCTCAAATAAGATTTGGGGAAAAAAGTACCAATATCATTATCAATGACCGAGAGAAAAAAGTGATAAGAATTAATAATTTTTGCCCTGATATAGATAGGCTTCTAGTACATTGGTCAGTGACTCTTTTATATTGTACCATACCATACCATCTTGCCTATAGATAAAAATCAGATTATAATGGGAAAAAAAAAGTTTGTAGCAATATTACTTTTCTTAGGCTATTGAAACTAATTCATGATCCTGTTAATTTAAATTATTACTTAAAATGATATACAATTGAGCAATTTGAATCGACACTGGGTGTAATTATTTATTTAAAAAAATTATTAAAATTGAGCAATTTTTAATTATATATTGTAAAATAATTATATGTTAGATGATGTAGGCAGTGAAATCACATGAGAAATGCATCGACTTTTACACGATCCAATGAATTATAATGGAAGAGTAAAGTAAGCTGACCCAATATCCACTATATCAGATGAAGTACTAATTAATAAAGAAAAAAAGAAGAAGGAAGACAGGGTCCTCCTCTATAGTGACATTTTTATTTGTGGGGGGGGGTTTTTGGTCCACAATATATATGCCTATACCTATTTTCTGAATCAAAAACACTTAACCGAGCATTTAATTTGTATGATAAGATAAAAGTTAAAAGCAATATGATGCTCATGCATTAATTGCATACGACAACTGTGAATGAATTGTACACTATGTCATATGAATGTTATTTTAATTCATCTTTTGTGGGAAATTTAGCGGCGAATCTAGCTAACATATGATTCTAATTAGGAATGATCATGATCTCTAGTATTTTTTTTATTTATCATTAATTCAATATTAGTATTTAAAAATAATTGAAACCACCAATTTTTCACTTATTTAAAAAAATAATAATATGATATTTGTATATTTATTAATATATGATTGGTGATATGAAAATAAGACATGAATTTGTTACTTCATTTTAAGGTGCGTTAATAATGATCAAAGGATCTGATAATAATTGAATCACCGCTGGGATTTTTTTTTTTTATATCATGATTGTTTCATGCATTAATATACAAGATCTAATATAATTAGTTTTATTTTTTTGATTAATTGTGAAAGTCTATTAGAATTATCGATCTTTTAATTTTAAAAAGTTAATCCTAACGAGTAAAGATTCTCATAATTTTTATAAATTTAATTATAACATTATATTTAATTAATATAAAATCTTATTCTTAATATTTTCCTTCAAAGTATGTGTCATTGTTATTTGTAAAACCTATCACTTTATATTTTTAACATATTTTATTATTTTTGAAAAATCCATTTTAATTTTCTTATTAAATAAGATCCAAAGTTTTTAATTTAATCAACTAAAATTCTAATACCATGTAATATTTTAAAATATCATCAATCTTTTAATTTCAAAAGACTAATCTCAACAGGTGAAGACACTTATATAATCCTTATAAACTTAGATCCTTAAGATTAATCCAATGAATTGAACTAAAAAAACTTAGTAAAAATGTTTAGAAGTGAGAACTAATAATCAATAAAAATATGAATTTATAAGTACATAATCTAATATATCAAATAGATTAATTTTTTGAAAAATGAGCTCAATTGTCTTGTGAAAACTTAAGAGAGCTATTGAACCTATCAAGTTCACGTAGCTCATTAGCATTTAACAAAATATATTTATAAAATAACAATTATTATAAAAAAAACACTTAAATAATAACATTTTTATTTTATAAGAATATAATTAAAGATAATATTTCTACTATTATTTATATATTTAAACAAATTATAAATAATTTTTATTTTTATTTTTAAAAAATATAAATAAACAAGCTCTTCAATACAACTCATTAATTTAAAAGTATTATGAGCTTACTTAACTCACATAAAATTAAATGGATTGAGTTATAGAGCCAGTTAAGATACCTTAATTCATTTAACATCTTTGTTTATTAGTAAAAGTTTTTGTAATTAATTTAGAATGAAGGTCGCATATGTCATCTACGTATACAAATGGGATGCATGAGTTTTGTAACTTTTTAATATACCACAAAAATTCCTTTAGTTTCATAAAATTTACAACAAATTGATAGTTCACTAAGAAATTAGATTATTTTATCATTTGTTGGTGATGTGATTAAATTTATGAGGATATTTTTTAGGATATAAATTTAGTTTAATTTTTCAATCAATGATTAAAATATAATTTTATTGTAAATTTTATAAAAACTAAAGGAATATCCTAATACCCTTTCTTCTTACATCTTAATTTAAATTCAATTCATTAATGACTTATGTAATTCATTAAAAGTTAAAATGATTTATGCACTCTATTTATGTAAGCTATAACACCTAACACTATTTTCTTATTAATTTAACATCTTACATCTTAATTTTAAATTCAATTCCCTGTTAATTTAGCTAAAAAAAATTTCAACTATCAAAATAAAATTTTATATTAAATTTTATGTAAACAATATAACACATGTAATTTATTAAAAAGTTAAATGATTTATGCATTGCACTGTATAAGATACATACCCTACCACCCTTTCCCTATTAATTTAATATTTTACATATCTTAATTTTAAATTGAATAATTAATAACAAATCTTTATTCATAAGTAACTTGAATAACTTAAGCATAAAACATTTTTTTTATAAAAATAAGTACTTAACATATATATACTAAAAAACCTTAGAATAACCTTAAAGTAATAACTGTGATTCAATGCAAAACTTTATAACAGTCTCAAACCATCTTTCATAAGAACTTCAATACTTAAAAAAAGTTGGTGTACACCATTTACTATGCAATGATTAACATCGAAGAATATGATGTATTATTTATTATTTTTATAATACAAAACACATCAATTATATTACAAATTCTCATTATTCAGTATTATATATATATATATTTTTTCAAAAATAAAATTATTTTAATCTTAAATTTCATTAGCTTAAAATAATATTTTAAAGTGAATATATATACCTTACCTAGAAACGATAATGTTGAGTTTTACTCTTGTTTGGAGGAACCCATGTGACAAGAAAAATACAATTGAATTATTTCATTGCTTCATTAATAAACTTATTTAGGGTTTGTTAAGAATACATTTTGTAGAGAATTAGAATTGCACCAGCAAAAGCACCAGTTACCAGAAAAAAATTTCAGTTTCTCTCTCCATCAAGTCTTCATCGTGCATTCTGATGAAATGTCTTTTGTGGTCCGATTACGTTGAAATTTTACAGGCAAGTTCATGACTCTTTAATCCATACGGTAGGATTTGGATTTGGCTCATAGGTTTGGGAAAATCAAAGTCGTGAACAGTGACTACGAAATTGGGTTAGATTTCTCCATTTTCTTGAAATAATTGTTACTTTCCAAGAAGAGTATTTTTGATGATATTGTTGATTGTTTGACTCTAGTTTTACCTAGAGAGAAATATTGTACAATTTTTTCTTAATAGTGGAAGTTTTGGATATAAGTGTCATGGTTGTTTTCTTCCTACATTTGGAAGGTTTTTCAACGTAAATTACTTGTGTTGATTTTGTGCATGTTTTTCATTTTAAGCTCTATTTTTTGGTTTCCTAAAAGATTCACACAAAGAAGAAGAATAAGTTTAATTCCGCTGTTTAGAGCTTGATTAAGTTCATATTGAAATTGTAATTCTCTTAATAAAGTGATATCAGAGCTATGGTTATTATTGTTGAATTTCTTGTGTTGAATAATAGAAGCAAATTTGAATAGAATGATTAATTTGAATGGTTCTAATTATCACATTTGGAAAGGAAAAATGAAAGATCTATTTTATGTTAAACAATTTCATTTACCGGTGTTTGAAGTTGGGTAATGATGGCTTGGTTAAAGTCATTGGTATTGAAGATGTATGTTTGGAGATGAATAATGGCACGAGGCTACTTCTTAGAGGGGTAAAGCATATTCCTGAAAGTTGTTTGAACTTGATCTCTACAGGTAAACTTGACGATGAAAGATATTGCAATACCTTTAGTAATGGTTAATGGAAAATTAATAAAGGTGCTATGGTTGTTGCTTGTGTGAAAAAGCATTCCAGTTTGTATATATTGCAGGTGAGACTCCTCAAAGGCGTTATTAATGTTGGGATAAATGAGCTTACAGTAGAATTGTGGCATAAGAGACTTGCTTACGTGAGTGAGAAATTGTGTTAGATCTCTCCATTTTTCTTGAAATAATTGTTAGTTTCCAAGAAGTGTATTCTTGATGATGTTGTTGATTGTTTGCCTCTAGTTTTACCTAGAGAGAACTATTGTACAATTGTTTCTCGATAGTGGAAGTTTTGGAGATGAGTATCGTGGTTGTTTTATTTCTATACTGGGAAGGTTTTTACACGTAAATTGTTTGTGTTGATTTTATACATGTTTTTCATTTTGAGCTATATTTATTTTGTTTCCTAAAAGATTCACACAAAAAATGAGAATATGTTTAACTCCGTTATTTAAAATTTAATTAAGTTCATATTAAAATTATGATTCTCCTAATATATACAACCCAGAGCTTCGTGCGGTTATGATTATCAATCTCCTATACTTTTTCTACTCTTTAAAAAAATTATATATAAAGTTGTAATAATCAGAGTCACGTGACAAAAAGTACAAATAATCTGCTAACCCATAATGATTTGCCATGAATTCCAAAAAAAGTGTCACTATTAAATTACATAAAACTCTATTTGGATATTTAAAAAATTTAAGGTTTAAGTTTCAATTATTTGAGTTCATTAAAAAAAATCTCAATAATACTTATGAAGTGTTGAAAGTTTGTTACCAAGATCAAAGGTAGCTTAGATTAGAAAATTAATGATAATAAAGTAATGGATCCGGTCCAATTGAAGATTAAATTAAGAAAGGATAACAAAGTGACTACTAATTAAGGATACTAGACAAAATATTTGTTTGTCTTTGATAAAATCAACATTGGGATGAAAAGAACATAATTGTCCTTTGACTATGACAAAAGCCAATTTTATGAAACCCAATAGCATGAGCCTATAAAAACATGCCTTAAGGGTATGCCACGCTTTGTGCCCCTTTGAACAACTTTGGCAATGCCCGAACGAGCTTTCTTCAAAAGATTGCTAGCTTGTGTTTACTTAAAAGACAAAAGAAGCATCTTCAGAAGGTGGCATATATAACATATGGTCCTTGTTCTTATGCATTGATCCGTTACTAATTGGGAGGGGTGGAAAAAAGCAATGAAAAATAAAAGGGGCAAAAGCAAGAAAGAAAGGAGAAAATGGTTCAAACGCTTGGAGTTAAAGCAAATTCATGAGCTTATTTAGTGAAAGAGAAAAGTAAAAAGGCGTTGAAAATCACGTATATTAGCCAGGTGACATTTTTTATGGGAGAATTTTTATTTCCATAATTAAAAAAAATTAAAATAAGTTAATATTTTAGGAAAATAAGTTAATATAATTTCGTCTTACTAATATTATTTTAATATGCACATCTTAATTGTATTTTTTTATATACATGTGTCATCAGTTTAGACTAAAAATAATAAAAAAGAATTATATTTTTTTATTTATTTAATTATATAATATAAATTTTTTTATCTATGAGATAGTGTATATATATTTTTATATAACATAAAAAATATGTTTTTCGTTATTTAAAAATAAAAATACAATTATATATTTTTCTTTCATGTACCTAAAACACATATCTTATAAAAAGAGTTTAAAATGAAATCATATTAATAACTATATCAATTTCCGCATAAGCAAAAGCATAGGGGTATCCTTTCTAACGATCATACTCCACTAGAGTCTTATAAAGATGATATGTAGTACTAAGTTCAGCATTTTTGACAAAGATTAACACTTTTCTTATAAAATGTTTGCAATGTGATTGATTAATATAACATATCAGTTTATTTCATTTTAGAAGCAATAAACATTATCTCGAGAATTATAGGAAAATGTCTTATATCCTCTAAATTTGAAGCAAGATCTCTATTGAGTGACACACTGTGGATGAAGAGAATTGCAAATATTACACAAATTTACATAAAATAGTTATGGTGTGATATATCAAAATAATTTTAAAAATTTAAAAATTATACATTTATTTACAAAAATTCTATTATGTTTCATGCCATAATTAATGAGTATAAATTTGTATGCATTTAACATTTAAAATGTAATGAAATAGTTGTGTTGATGCCCTTTTTAACAATATCAATGATTGGCGACTTCTCACTTCTTGTGTACCTAAGAACAAAGAAAACATGATTAGGATATTGGATCACTACAGGATGTAGTAGCCTTTTGTCTTTCAATACTTAAATAAGTCCAAGTAATAAAGAAAATGAGTAGATTAGTGTCCCTACTTGTGATGTAAAACGATGGAGGGAGATATTTAAGAATATAGAATTTAAATATCAATGTTTATAATTGAAAGAAGAATTTATGTCTATAGATGAGTTCACTTACCATTACTTTCCATAGCTTCAAGGTAGCATTCATGATTGGTTTAATCTTAAACACTTTGCCAACCACATTTTGATTGAGAACCTTACAGGTACTAACAAGCAATGGTAGGACATATTCATCATGGTAGATGTAGATTTTGACTTAGATCTTCCTAGTGTTATTCCCATTCTCACGCAATATGAGAGTAATGGTAGGATACTTTAAGACTGAGTCTTGCTATGATATGATTTATCTATTTTTCTTTGTTTTTATAGTTTGTTGGTTATGAGATTGTCCTTTTAAGAAGCAATTAAGTGATGAAGTTCATCACTTATCTCTATAGTATGCCCATAGAAGAGCCAAACATTAACAAACTCGTACTTCTAGAACAAATTGCTTATTAGGATTAGACCTCACATTAGTTGAGCCATAAATTGGTGATCTTTTAGATCTTGACATTAAGTACAAAACTCTTATTTTTTTACTTGTATAACCTTACTTCAAATACTTAGTTGATATTTGTGTTTTCTTTGTAGGTATGACTTCTAAATTTTGAAAAATTGTGATAAAAAGAGTTATGTTAGGATAGACCTTATGAAACCTCTATTTTGCAGTTTCAAAATCGTGAACCCACGCGTCCAACGTATCTTTAGTGTAAGCATCAAAATCCTTACTCTTCGATCGTTATTTTCTTAGGTGTCATCATCTCAACTTTGTTATCGTATCCTGTTTTACACCTAAATTTTCAATATAAATAGAAACACTCCCGTGTGAATTTTATAAAACCAAAGAAAATATGAATTCATAACTAAATAAAAGTAAATTGTGTGTTAAATAATAACTTTTATTATTAGGATTGTAATTTTTTTTAAAACTAGATAACGGATTATTCCTTCTACAGTTTTATTTTTTTTTGTTCTTTCAAACTAATATCAAAAAATTAAAAGAAAAACAGATAAAATTGGTAATACTATTTATTTATTCAAAAACTTAGTGAGCAATATTATTGGATATTAGTTCTTAATTCAAAGAATAAACACAAGGACCTTAATTCAAGGAGTAAAACAAGGAATCCTTAATTCAAGGAGTAAAACAAGGAATCCTTAATTCAAGGAGTAAATCAAGGAATGCTTAATTCAAGGAGTAAATCAAGGAATGCTTAATTTAAAGAGTAATTGAAGGAATAAAATTTCCTTATAAATAGCTATACAATTGTAATGAAAACATGAAGAAAATAATACAAACTAGAGAACTCTTTTGTGTAGAGTTATTTCTTGTTTTTTCTACATGGTATCAGAGCAGGAAAATTAACTTGCTTCTGCTTTATTATTATCTTAGCATCTTCAATCTTTGAAATGGCTGAAGACAAGCCGCTAGGATCAGAAGCTGAAAGTTCATCAGTGCTTTCCTTCATGAATATGCATGAGGTGGATGTCAACCCAAATCAAAGATTAAGCTCAATCTTGTTGAATGAGTTTAATTACTTGCCTTGGTCAAGAGCAGTGTCTCTGGCTCTAGGTGGAAGGTCCAAGTTGGGGTTCATAAATGGAAGCATCGAAGTACCTGATGTTTCCTCACCAACCTATGAATCCTGGCTTAGTAAGGATCAGCTCGTTATGTCATGGCTCCTAAATTCCATGGAACGTAAATTAGCTGAAATATTCAGTTACTCTGAATCTGCATACCAACTATGGGAGACGGTCAAGGAAATGTATGGCAGTCAAAATAATGCTGCACGAGTTTTTCAATTAAAGAAAGACATCTCAGATCTGCAACAAGATGGCAAGCCTTTTGTACAACTCTTAGGAAGCATGAAAAGCATGTGGAATGAGTTGGAAATATATCGTCCTCATACAACCGATGTAGCTCTGCTACGAAAGAGAGCAGAAGAAGATAAGATATTTCAACTTTTGTCCAGTCTGGATTCAACATATGAAGATATACGATGCCATATACTCATGAATACGGAACTTCCTTCCTTCACCAATGTATGTGCGACAATTCAACGTGAAGAAGTAAGAAGGAAAGTCATGAACAAGGATACAATGGCTAATTCACCTGAGGCAAGAGCCTATCTAACCAACGAGAGGAAGTACAAAGGGAAGCATCCAAATTTGAAGTGTCAACATTGCAACCATACGGGCCATGTTAAGGACACATGTTGGATTCTACATCCAGAATTAAAACCTGATTTTATAAAGGATAAGAGTTTACAGAAAGTGAATCGTACTGGACTCCGTGCTAATCATGTTTTTGCCTCTACCTCTAATGGGTCTGATCCATTCAAGAACTTCACAGCGAATCCAGCTGAACTCATGAATGAGTTTATGTTGTATCTTCAAAGCAAGACAAGAGGAGCTAGAATTGACTGTGTGGATAGCATAGAAGAAGGAAACTCGACAGCATTGCTAGGCAAGTTTGCGGGCTTCTTGGCAGATACAAAACTCATACCACAAGAGGACATGCAAGGTATCATAAAAGCCTTTAAAACTGCTCTTAAAATAAATATGTTGCATGATTTTTGGGTTGTAGATTCAGGTGCCACAGATCATATGACAAACCATGTGTCAAAGTCTCATAAGTTTGAAAAATTAGCAAATCCTTCTCAAGTTTCAATTGCAAATGGTGAGAATGTAAAGGTTTTAGGAAAGGAAAAAATAAAATTAATGTCAGATGAAATCGAGTCGGCAGTTTTATATGTACCTTCCTTTCCTTTCCAACTTCTGTCTGTAGGAAAAATCACAAATACCTTGAATTGCTTAGCCATTTTTTCTCCTCACAATGTCATTTTTCAGGATTGTGTCACCAAAAAGACGATTGGTGAAGGGTTTTACTTAGATGGTCTCTATTACATATCCAAGAGCAATCCCAGAGGGTTTCAAGCTAAGTTTAATCCTATCCAAGATAATCAATTGTGGCATCAACGTTTAGCTCACCCTTCTCTACCAATTTTGTCAACTTTATTTCCAAACTTAGGAAATGATGAAATTGCATGTGAAACTTGCCACTTGTCTAAGGCCACTAGATTGCCTTTTAATTCTTCCTTGTCTAGGGCTAGTAAGTGTTTTGAACTAGTTCATTCAGATGTATGGGGACCAATTAATGAATCTTTTGATGGTTATAAGTATTTTGTGATTTTTGTTGATGATTTCTCTCGAGTCACATGGTTATATCTTTTAAAGTCTAAAAATGAAGTTATGGAAGTATTTAAGGACTTTCATAATCTTGTTAAAAATCACTTTTCTTCTAAAATTCAAACCTTAAGGTCTGACAATGGCACCGAATACATGTCCCATATCATGAAACAATATTTGAGCATTCATGGCATTATGCATCAAACAAGTTGTGTTGGCACACCTCAACAAAATGGTGTAGCTGAACGCAAAAACCGGGACTTACTTGAAAAAACTAGAGCATTAATGCTACAAATGAATGTACCAAAGAGATTCTGGTCCCAAGGGGTTATGGCAGCTGCTTACATCATCAATAGATTACCCAGTCGAGTCTTGGATTTCAAGTCTCCTCTAGAGGTCATGAAAGGAAGGAAAATTAACCTTTCACACCTTAGAGTCTTTGGTTGCATCTGTTTTGTACATATTCAATCTCATCATCGAGATAAATTGGATCCTAGAGCTGTTAAATGTATTTTTCTTGGTTATTCATCTACACAAAAGGGATATAAGTGTTATGATCCCCAACTTAGGAGATTAATTGTGTCTAAAGATGTTCGATTTTATGAAACTAACCCTTTTTTTAGCAAGTCACATGAAATCACAAGTCAAGGGGATGACATCTTGGATATGTTTCCATTACCAAGAATCGAACTTAAGGCTCCACAACAACAAGATCCCAGCTATGTCAACATTGATGCATCTCTCACTGAAAATAACAATGAAGGGTCTCGTCTTAATGGTACACTGCATGAAGATGGTGATAATCAAGATGATCCTCACAATATGGTACAAGATGTGAACGAGTGTGAGATAACTCCTTCTGCTCCACGACGTAATCCAATGCGTGTTAGGCAACCTCCCACAAGACTTCAAGACTTTGTCACCTACAAACCCACACATCCCATCTCAAATTATGTGTCATATAAGAGAGTGACACCAACCCATGCCGCATTCCTCAGCACTATATCGAGTTACAGTGAGCCTCAAAACTTTCATGAGGCCAACAGCCAAGAGGTGTGGAAGGAAGCCATGCAAGAAGAACTTAAAGCCCTAGATCAACACAACACATGGAGCATCACCAAACTTCCAAAAGGCAAGAAAGTTGTGGGTTGCAAATGGATCTATAAGCTCAAATTCAAGTCAGATGGATCAATTGAGAGGTATAAAGCAAGATTGGTGGCTCGGGGATTCACTCAAACATTCGAGGTGGATTACAAAGAAACATTTGCACCTGTTGCAAAAATGAACACAGTAAGAGTGTTACTGTCTGTGGCTGTAAACAAGGGGTGGTCCATGTACCAAATGGATGTGAAGAATGCATTCTTGCATGGTGATCTCAAAGAAGAAGTCTATATGAAATTGCCACCTGGGCATCCTCAAAGCAATGAACTGGATTTAGTGTGCAAATTGCACAAATCCATTTATGGTTTGAAACAGTCCCCACGAGCTTGGTATGCCAAGCTAAGCTCAGTTCTCACTAGTGTTGGTTTCAAAAGCAGCAATGCTGATTCCTCACTATTTGTTCGCACAGGAGCTATGGGCAAATTGGTTGTGCTGATTTATGTAGATGATCTGATAATTACAGGTGATAATGCTGACGAGATTTTCAACCTCAAACAGTCCCTCAGACAAAGGTTTGCAATTAAAGACCTTGGGATATTGAAGTACTTTCTTGGTATAGAAATGGCAACCTCGCACAAGGGACTCTTTCTTAACCAAAGGAAATATGTCCTAGATTTGCTTAAGGAAGCTAACATGAGCGATGCTAAACCAGCCATTACCCCTCTTGACAGCAAGCTCAAACCTAGCTTGAAGGGCACGCCACTCAGGGATATAAGTTATTACCAACGACTGGTTGGTAAGTTGATCTACCTAACAATCACCAGACCTGACATCACATATTCTGTAAGTATTGTGAGCCAATTCATGCACTCCCCAACACTTGAGCATTTGACCCTTGTTAAAAGGATCTTACGCTACTTAAAAGGATCAGTGGGTCGTGGTATTATCATGAAGAAGAATGACAACACACAAATCATGGGGTATTGTGATGCTGATTGGGCAGGGAATGCAATTGATCGCAAGTCCACCACTGGCTACTGTACATTTGTCGGTGGAAACTTGGTCACATGGAAGAGTAAGAAGCAAACTGTCATTGCCAGATCAAGTGCCGAAGCAGAATATCGTGCAATGGCTTCAACTGCGTGTGAGTTGATATGGCTTAAAGGTCTTCTGTGTGATTTAGGTGTTCCTACAACTCTTCCTATGTCCTTATTTTGCGACAATCAGGCAGCTATGCATATAGCATCAAACCCAGTGTTTCACGAGAGGACGAAACACATTGAAGTTGATTGTCATTACGTTCGTGAACAAGTTCAATCACAGGTGATTCAGACACATTATACAAGAAGCTTCGACCAACTGGCTGACATCTTCACCAAGCCCTTGGCTTCTCATCAATTTCAACGACTTTTGTCCAAGCTTGGATCCATAAATCTTCTGGATCCAGCTTGAGGGGGAGTATTGGATATTAGTTCTTAATTCAAAGAATAAACACAAGGACCTTAATTCAAGGAGTAAAACAAGGAATCCTTAATTCAAGGAGTAAAACAAGGAATCCTTAATTCAAGGAGTAAATCAAGGAATGCTTAATTTAAGGAGTAAATCAAGGAATGCTTAATTTAAAGAGTAATTGAAGGAATAAAATTTCCTTATAAATAGCTATACAATTGTAATGAAAACATGAAGAAAATAATACAAACTAGAGAACTCTTTTGTGTAGAGTTATTTCTTGTTTTTTCTACAAATATAATATAAAAGTGAGAAAAAATGTAAATGCTGGTATCGAAACAAAAAAGGAAAAAAATCTTGATTAAAGTTTGTGCAGCAAGATGTGTAACCACACCTAAGATTGTAGCATTGTAAAAAGTAAAATGGAGAGCACGCTTTTCAAGTAGGAGTTGAATGAAAGGTATAATTTTCCCTCGAAATTACCCACCAAGAAAATTAAAAAATTCAAAAACATTCTCACAGACTTTTCTTCTTTACATGTTATGCACTTCCATGGCAGATTTTACCAAATTTTAATGTTATTTCATAGTTTGAACTTTCAATATCACCTCAATTTTTCATGAAAAAGTACTCTGTGTTTATATCTATACCAAAGCTTCTGTCCTCCTTGCTTTAAGAACAAATCACTTTTAGATAGAATTGTGTTATGATTTATATATAAAATCAACATTAAAAAAAAGTTCATATATTCTCAACAAATCTATTAAATTTTATAACTATTTATTTGAAATATTTAAATTTATTAATAATTATTTTTAAATTTTATTTCTCTTATATTTTTATAAATATTCTACTGTTAAATTTTTCATAAATCTATCTATTATTAATTAAACTTTGTTAAATCAAAATTCAAATATCATCATGTTTATGACTATTTATTTTTCTTATATTTATTATAAAGGATATTGTTATTTTCTAATTTTTGAGTAATTAACTCAAAATTTATTTTTTATTTGTAAATAAATGAAAATATCATTAGTTTTTATTGAATAAATATGTAAATTATGTTCAATTTAAAATTTTAGATGGGATCAATTTAATAATGTAAAAACATTTATTACAAAAGTAGTAAAATATGATTATAATATTAATGAAAAGTTAAATAAAAGTTGAAGATGTTTATTGTAAATAAGAAAATCCCTAAAAAAAGAAAGTAAAAACTTGTTTTCCTAGACATAAAATGTTTACTTAATGTTTTTTTAATTTATTAATCTAAAATGTGTAATACATTACATTAAATAATATTTTAATTTTAGGAAAAAAATTGAAACAATTTGAATCGGGTCCTAGATATTCATTGATCTACTAATAATTACTTGATCTTGTCCATTTAATTCACGAATAAAAAAGAATCAAATCAAACTGAATCTTTTAAACAATAGATGTGATATAATCAAATGGATTATCTTCCATTTCTACAAAAATTCATTTATTCTACACCAATCAAAAATATAAAATATATTAAAATATTATTTTTTTCACATATTTGTATTATCATTTTTTTTCTCAACCAAATTTATTGTCTAAATTTTCTTTATCTATAATTTATTTATTTTGTTTTTAATTTGATACTTATTTTAATTCATATACTCAAATAATAATAATAATAATATCGTGTTCATTGAATTTAGTTCATATCATCATTTCAATTATATTTTCATTCTAGCAACTAAACACTGTTTTTTTTGTAAGATGGAAACATAATGGAAATGAAAATAGCAATAGAAATTGAATCCAATAAAAACAATATTTTTATTACTTTATTTGTTTGAGTAGTGAAGTTGAAATAATGATAAATATCAAAATAAAATTTATAAAATTAAAAATGATATAAAAATTTAATTTAATTTATTTTTAAATGAAATAGAATGAAAAAAGATAATAAATAATTATATACATGTGAAAAAATAAAAATATTCTGACGTATTCTTTAATAGTGTGAAAAGAATGAGTATTCTTACTAGTATTGGAATGTTTTATATTTCATTATAAATTAACATTAAAATTAAACACAAAATATCCTAAATATCATTCCTATTAATATAAATATTTGTAGATAATAAACATGTTGATGTATTACTTCAAAAGTTGGTTTTAATTGAAAGGTTGTTTAAGGAGTAATTTGAACTAGAAGTTGTTTTTCGGGTAGTAAATGATACTTTGGTCGCATTATTTTCATAAATTGAATATATAAGTCACATTTTTAAAAAATTAGTACACTTTACTCACACTATTGTTACAAATTTAGACACTTTAAATTATTTATTGTTAATTTTGATTTTTATAAATTTTTATTGAAAAAACTTAAGTTTTATCGAATTAAACTTTAATAACTGAGGACTAATAGATGTTTGAAGAAAACAATGTCTCATTTATTTGAATAAAAGTGAAAAATAAAGTTATTAGAATTATTAAAATTGACATAAAATACTATAATGTTGTGGTTTTTGTGATATAATTGTAGAAGTGTCAAGCAAAAAATCTTTTGTAAATACTCATTATCTAAACTTTTCTTAGAGTGAGTTTTTGTTGTGAGTCACAACAAAATTAAATTTTTTGATTGATTTTGTTGGTTAACGTAATGAATTTATCTTAAGATCTTATTATTTTAATATCTTATAAACGTTTCAGTTATCATTTCTTTCAAAAATTTAAGCTTGTGAGAGGTAAAACTAGTAATTATTTATACTATTTAATAATAATAATATTTATTACTAGAATCCTAATAATTTTGTGGTAAAATTAATAAAAATTGGAACAATTAAAGGAATTTTGTAAAAAGTAATAAATGGTATAAATGAGCAACATTATTCTAGGATATTTATGTTTTAAAAAGTAAGAGCAGTTTAGTCCATAAAAAAATATTTTAAACTTCTTAAATATTAGGACCATAATTATTAAAACTTAAAAGTGTTCTCAATTTTAGGTCATACACAAAATAAAAAAAAAAACTTTAATTAAACATTCAAAATTAATATTATTTATTTTTAATTAAAAAATAAATAGATATTTTAAATACATTTAAATTATTATAATTTTGTAGGTATTTTGTGTTAAAAATTTAAACTTTAAGATTCGAGAGAGCATAATTCTTTTTTTCCATTGCTACAAGAACACTAGCATCTTTTTTTCTTTTATTTTATAAATATTATACCTTTAATTTTTTTTTGTCAAGACGTTTAAAAAAATTACGAATACATTATATTTATATATATCTTTAAACTCAGGAAAAAGTTATCAATTTTCAATAACATTTAAACACATATTATATATAATTGGTATAATTAAGTATAAAAGTAGCGGAAAATTTATGTTAGGCTAACAGTATTTCGTGATAATAATATCGGGAGAACAATTGTCTGACTTTACTCTAACATGCCTCATGATATTTTTTTGTATGTCATTGAGTTACAACCTTTTCGTGATACGTGATCTATTTTATGTTTTCCTCTTAGCCTTCTATAATATTTTGAAGATATAAATTGAATTTTTTATAAAATTTATAATAATAAAAATAAAATTTTAATAACTTTAAATTATATTTAATTAATCGAAGTTTAACATTAAATGAATTCAATTAACTGTAATTTAATATTGAATGAATCTGATCGATCAAAATTTAAAGTTAAATGAGTTTAATCGATCAAAATTTAAGGTTAAATACTTTTAAATGATTGAAATTCAACTTAAATAACATTCAATTAAATATTCAATTTTTGGTGTAAGATTTTTATAATAAAAATAAATAAGATATATATAAATAATATTATTTTTATAATTATAATTACAAGTATGATATAAATGTTGTTTTCCTAACATAGGACATATAGTTTGAGAAAAATATTATTTATGCTTCAATTAAAATAAGTCTTTTATATAAAAATAAGTCAAATTTTAAATGAAATGATTATTATATGTAAGGGTGAACAAATAATCTTATCAATCTATTTAAATTGAAAAATTTGATTTGATATGTCGAATACGATTCCAAATGGATTGATAAATTTTATAGTCTCATCAGATTTATATTAAAAATTATACAATTTGTTTGGATTCAAATTAAAAGATTTTATAAGTAGTTGTATCCGATCTGGACCGAATTACTATTAAATTATAAATATATATGTATTTATTTTATAATATATTATATTTAAATATTATTCATACCATAATTATATTATATTATTATTTTAACTTAAAATAAATATAAATTTTCATAATAATTAAATAATTATACTATTATATTTCTTACTATTTTTGATTTTTTAGTTGTGATTATAAATAATAATATTTGTTATAAAAATATCAATTTAAAATTGTTTATGTGTATTTTATATATGATAATAATTTATAAATAAATTTTAAATATTAATATGACTTTATTTAATCCAAAAAAATCTAATATGTTTGGAATTAGATTAATTTAAATTAATTATATTATCGAATCATATATTGGTTTGAAATTTTTTAAATCAATTTCAATCGGATCAGATTCGAATCGGTTAAAAAAGATAAATTTTAATTTGATACTTATCTATAATTATATATATTTTTATCCACACATGCATACATATATATAAAAAAAATTATATATTTGACAATTAGCGCTCATCTTTTGAAATTGTAACGCAACTTATCATAATTATGTTAGAGTTGAGAAGTAACCAAAATTTATAATAGTTAATTACCTAATTTTGGGATACCATTTAATGTTTTTAATCGATTTAAAATTTCATACCAAATATATAATAATATAATAATTTAGGGTTAACCTAACGTTTTGAATCTATTACAATTGGAAGTCATGCTCCTTACAAGTGATATTTGATTCAATCAAATTAAAATAATTTAAAATAAAAAAATTGATGGTAAAGATTTGATTTTGCGTGAGAAAACTTTCAAAAAATGTAAACTAAATTATTCAAATATACTATCATTACTTTAAACAAACCAAATCTTCGTTATCAATAATCATTCTTAACTAAACTAGAAAAAATTAGATACAAAATTATGCAATGCTAAGTTTTTTTTTTCAAATAGTAGTTTTAAGCATATGAATCAAAATAAGAATAAATAAACGTGCTATAGTTATATTAGCAAGTGAATCTATGTCAAAGTTTGAGTATCGTTTGTGACTAAAAAAGTAAATAGCCAATATTATAAAATTTCCAATTTAGGAACGTGTACAAAGTCAAATAAAACAAGAAAGAGTTCATTAGTGGAGTATAAAAGATAACGATGGTATAAAAAATATAATTATTTTGAATCTAAACTTCATTAGTTAAAAATATAATAAGGAAAATTTCCTTAAAATAAATTCTATATCTATTAAACTTAAAATTTTCATTTTCATATAAACATTAAACTTTGCTATTGGAGACAAGTAGACATCTAAATTTAAGGAGTATATGATTAAAATACGAATGACTTACTTGATCTAACCCAACTTAAATTTTAATTAAATCCGAACAAACATAATCTTAACCAAATTATTTTTACGATTAAATTTAGAGTTAAATATTTATACCATGACCTGTACCTTCATTCAACTTAAAATACAAGTTAAGATAAGATTTTATAAAATACATTTATATTTAAATATTTTATATTATAATTTTTATAATTTATGATATTGTTTAAATTTGACATAAATAAATTCAAAATATAAAAAAATCAAGCCTAGACTTATTTTAATGTATTAGAATTTACCTTTAAGCTTTTATTCAATTTATAAAACTCAATTTGACCTGATTTAAAAATATAAATGATCTGCTATTATCTTACTCAAGTCTAGTATGAATCAGCATGTTAGAGAATTTATCATGTTTAATAAACTATATGATTATTAATTGAAAATATGTTAAATAGTTATTTTAATATCACCTATCATAACATAAATTATTAAGAGATATCTTACTTAATGAAAATATTATATTATTTAAGATAAACAATTTTTTAGATACCTAAACTTTGATTCATTTTATACAAAAATATCTATAAAAAAATCTTTATAGAAATATATCCAAACTTTATAAAATAAAATAAATTTAGATATTTTTTATAAAAAAAAAATTAATACTTATAAATAAAATAAAATAAAATTTAAATACCTCAAAAATTATTTACACTATTATTTTAACACTTACATATTTACATTGAAAGTAGGTAAGTCCTTTTTCGTCCAAACACATGATACAAGACACAAACACAACCCAGACTTTAGCTACTATATATAGTACAATGTGTAAGCTTTAATGTTTATAGATCAGTTAATGATGAATCTTTACATACATAATAAATAACAGTTTGATCCACTGTATTATGATCCGATAAAATTATAATAAATATAAATTAAAGTTGAATTGATTGAAACAAATAATTATATTAATTCATAGAATGACTCTAATAGAGTGGTTAATTTCTGGCTGGGTGGAGCCATATTTTTTTTAATAGCAGGGTCGAGTAGCTTACAAAATATAAAAATTATAATTAATTTTTTTTATTGTAATATATTTAGAATTAAATTTGTATATATTATAATTTTATTGGTTGTAAATAGAGAATAATATTTTTTTATTATTAAATAGAGATTCATATAATATAAATAAAATATATTAAATTATATACGAGAAATTGAGTTTTCTTAAAATGATCAAAAGTCATGGAAATTGAGTTGATCTGATGAGTTTTATTAATCTTATAATTTAAAATTATAATTAATTAATTCAAAAATTGAAATTCTTTGTAAAATAGGAACTATATATTTTAATAATAAAAAAAAAACAGCAGCTCAATTTCGGTCTCGCTCTGTGCATTCAGTAAATTCTATTTGGTAGCTTATAATTTGATTTGTTACTGTTAATTTTTATGGAATTTGACTATCATGATTAGACGTTTGAGGCTATCTTTGTACCGGTGCAACTTGGAGCTCCAAGATCTTATTGGACTCCATAAATTTTAATTAAATTACATTATAACTTGCAAATCCAATATGATTAATATTAGCTTTTTAATTAAATGAATTTGGATTGAGATTAAACGTTCGATTTATCTTAACTAATTTATTAAATGAAATGGATTTGAGTTGTGACTCAGCAGGTTCGGTACGTAGTTATTAACAGGTGGACATGAAATCAACCAACCGACATGCCTAAACTTTACCTTAATTATGAACAATAATCATAATTAGTGACAAATAATACTTGGTGGAGTATCTAAAAAAATTGCCTTAGAGAGCGTGTGTTTCGTTCAATTATGATAAGACGTGACTTATTAATGTCAATTATTAAAATAAGTTAAGAGAGGGCCAAAATAACGCAATTTTGAAAGAGACAAGTCACTTGCAAAACCATATATATTACAAATTAAATTCAATCAGAGAGTTCGTCACCTGACAGTAAATGTGATGTTCTATATATATATATATATATATATTTTAATATAGGTTAAAATTTCCTCATTGTATAATTTATAATAACTAATAAATATATATTTCAAAATAAATGAAATTGATGGGAAAAAAATAATTCAACGACATAATCTTATTATATAGTTAGTTAATTACAAATTTTTTTTTCAAAAGGAATGGGTTAAAATCATCCAACTCTACGTATCCATTGAAAAAAAAAATCAATCAAATAAATTTAGTGTTAAGTTTAAATTTGCAAATGAGATCATCTTAATTGTTATAAATCTTTTATACGTGATCAAATCTGAATATCATTGTTTTGGATAAGGATAAGAAGATAACAATTTATAACACAATCTTAACACAAACACAAGTTACACAACACAATAAAAATGAGAATTTGATTTTAAGTATTTACTGTTAATTATTTTACGTTTATAATAGTTACTATATTAATTTTCCTACCCTATAACTTGACTAAAAAGTTAATTATATTTTCCTTAGAGATGTAATATAGGTGAATTTAACATAATTAAATTTAATTATATTTCATAAATCCTTTTAAAAATAAAGTTCTACTTTCTAAGATATATATATATATATATAACATAAAAAACATATGTTTTTCATATTTTTATGTTAGATTTAACTTAATTTTATCTCAAAACTTAGGTTGTAAAATGAAGTATTACTCAAGTTTATATGTACAGCGGAAGACTAGTACCTGATCGATATAAGACTTGACATCCCCCTACCACATCGGTTGGTGGTCTGGTCAGTACTTGATGGGCAAAACCCAAGAATAAACACACCGATAAGTTCTTGGGCGTCAATAGGGGCGAAGAAACCTAAGAATTAGTTCTGATATCATGTTATACTTGAGTTTAATTTCATCTCAAAACTCAGATTGTAAAATGAAAAAATATTTAAACTTATATATGTAGTAAAAGACTAGTATCTAATCGATGTGAGACTTAAAAATTTAAAAATATAATACATATATTCTTTTTAATAATGTAAAAAATAATTTTTAAAAAAATGTTGAAAATTAAAAGACGTGAATAAGGTAAAAATACAAATACATAATTAACACAGTAAAATTACAATTAGCTATTATGACGTTAATATATACAACTAAAAACAACACAATTATGTGCTCTAATTTTGTATCCAATATAGCTAATTTTTTTTTTATGGTCTAAACTCTTATATATTAGTGCAATACATATTACCATTATTAGCTTAACAAATAAATCCATGACTTAACAAAATTGAAAAGAAAATTACCCAAGTAACGAGGAGAGATGGTTAAATAAAAATTCCAAAATGGTTGATAATTATTATATGCCCCATATGACATCATTAGATTGACCTTAATACGTGGGGTTCTAATAACCTTTTTATTGGTGGAAATCCAAGTCATTGTCTACGTTCTTGTCTTTTGGGATATCATTGTCTACGTTCTTGTCTTTTGGGATATCATTGTCACTCATAAAGAAATATAATAAAAAATACATCAATATAAATATAAAATTCTATCAATACTTAAAGTTTCAAAGAATATATTCATAATGCTTCTTTTATCATATCCTCCATTTAATGGTGGTAAGATATTCTTGTGCTTAAGATTTACTTAAGATATTCCAAGTATTTTCTTCTTTGGATGTTTTGCTTGTGATAATTTCCTCCACTAAAAGTACTCTTTTGTATTTTGTATTTGCTTGTAGAATCTCTTTTTTAATGAGGTCAACGATTTTTGTATATATATTTTTATTTGGGAAAGTTATTATACTTGTAAATTATTAAAAAATAGAGCACTTTAATTTAATATGGAAATTTTTAGTATCTTAAAGATGATGAATAATTTTAATATTCTATTATAATTAGTTTTTTTAATACCTTAATTTATTAAAAATGATTATCTTAGTATTCAATTTTCAAAAATAAAGAGATCAATTTTTTTACTTTTGTAATTAGGATGCTTAAAAATAGTAATACATGCGTCAAAACTAAAAATTATAACATATATTTATTATAAATTTTATATAATATATAAGTAAAATGATTTATTTGATTTTAAAAAATTATTCTCAAATTAAATCTTATATTATTTATAAATATTATATCAATATATATTTTTATTATAGTGACCTTGCATCACTCTTTAAAGTATAGGTCAATTTAGATAACATTCTTGTATTTTATCATATTTTAATTGTATTTAAGATATTTGTATCTCTTTTTACAATGTCCATGTTTTTTTTAGAGTTTTATTACTTTTTTTTACCTATTAATTAATTAAATTTATAATATTATATAAATTTTGTATAGGACGTAAGTAACATAAATGATCAAATCTTAAAAAATTAACTTAAAAAAAATATAAGTATCATATTACTTATAAATACTATATTAATATATTTCTTAAAATCTTAATTAATATGAAGTTCTCTTTTTATACACTCACTTATATCTTGTATTTTTTTTTGTATGTCTCACATCTTTGCAATAATTTATAGATAATCATTGTAATAGCTATAGCTATGCAAATAAAGATTTTTCATTATCTATTTATAAGTAAAATATATAAAAGTTTAAATTAAGAATTTATTGATGATAAAAATATACTTAGTTTTTAAGGTAATGATATTTGTATCGTTTTTATTATTTATTTTAAAGAATTTTTTTTATGAAGATTAAAGTATCTATTATTTAATTTATTAATGGTATCATATATTAAATAAAAAATTTATGAGATAGAGATATATTTATTTTAGATTATTAATTGAATTATAATTGTAAATATTTTTTTTATTTCTTAATTATTGAATAAATGTTAGTGTAAGTTATAAACTTTAATGGTTTGTATATAACATACTTATATGCACGCGTTCATAATTAGTTTTTTTAAAATATAGTGACCCATTACCCAATTTGGTACACGTGAGTTTGATGTAAAAATTAAACTATATAACGATGAAAGCAATAATTATAGTATTTTTTAATTTATAATTATAAAAATAACATATATGTGTGTAATTTTATATATTTTTGTTATAAAAAAAATTTAATCAAAACATTATACATTGAAAGTTAAATTTATATATTTTTATTATAAAAAAATTTATTCAATATCAATTAATTAGATGTTTTTTAATGTTAAAATTCAATCGAGTGCTTTTATTCAATATTATTATAACTTTGTTTTTTTTATTATATATAAGTTTTAATTAAGATTTTATTTGAATTAATTAAAAACATGTTTAAAGTAGTTGGTTGAGTTTGTAATCTTTTGCTCTTCAAAAAAATAAAATATTTTTTTGAAATCATCGTTTATTTTTGTTATACATACATGTTTTGGGCTCGAATTGAACTGCTTGGAGCTTGAGATGGGTCGTAGTAATTATTGGGCCTTTAAACATCCCATAATTAGTATTTAGCCTCTGATTCTCTGGGTAATGTCCGAGGAAAAGAAAACTCATGCACGTGAACTTTGAGATTAATATAATTTTATTGATAAGTAAATTCATACTTAAGATTAAATTGTATTTTTTTAAAGTTACGAGATTAAATTGTATTTTTTTAAAGTTAAGAGATTAAATTGTATTTTTAAAACAATTGTATCTAGCTGGGTCATTGATTTGAGGTGGCTGCTTACCGCTAGAGGGATCTAGCTGGTTCATTCCCATCTCTCCTGCGAGTTAATGGGCCTGGAAAATATTTTTTAATGCGAAAAGATTTAAAATGGAGTGTGATTTGAAGTAAATAATTTAAAGAGAATTTAATGTGTTAAACACAAAATTATTATAAATAATTTATAGTGTTATTTTAGTAATTAATTTAATATATGAACATCCATCTTAAAATAATTTCTTTAAAAGCAATGATTAATTACTTTTCTACAAACACAAATAATAATTTTTAAAATTTTAAAACTATTTTTCAAAAAGATTATCAAACATTTTTTAAAAAAAATACTTTTAAATCATTTGGAAGCACTTTTAAGTAAAAAGATAAGTGATTCCAAATAAAAGCCAAATGAGAGTTTTTTATTTTTTTTAATACTAGTGTGAATACTAACTAAATGTGTTGGTTCAAACTCAATTAAATATGTGAGTGTTCAACTGTTTTTTTAATTTTTTTTATATACGAAGAATGTTTAACTCTTATTTTAAAATATTTTTTAAAAAAAAAATATATTGTTATATGTTTTTTAATGATAATGGTATTTTAGTAATTCCATAATTAAAATCACTTTTATAAAACAACTTCACCAAGTATACGAGTGCATTCATAAATATCACACGTCTTTCCTTTTAACAAACTCCAGCTTTTAACTAAAAATCACTTATTTTAAATTAACTTTAAGTATTGCATCCAAGCTGGTTCTAAAAATTTCAACAGCTACTCAGCAGTAGTCCTCCTTATTTTTGTTGAATTGTTGGTCACTTGAGTATGCGGTCCAACTGGCATAGGATGGTACTTGGAAGTTACATTCCTCGTCGTATCCTTCATTATTTTCTATTAGAATTCAAATTGGACTTTTCTTCTATTTTAAAATTTAAATTTTCTGGAAAAATTGCTGCCACACATAAATAACTCCTTTTTGTTATTGTTATTATTTATAAAACAAGTAAATAACTCTTGACTGAACATGAGAATTACAAATCATACTTATTTTTTTTTTGAATAATTTTATTATTAGAGCACATTTATTAATATTAAAATAATATTTTTATTTTAAAAAAACCATAGAATATTAAATTATGAAATAAGATATTTAATTAATCTAACAATAATATTTTCTGTTTGAAAAATGTAAATTTTCTATTTTTATAAAGAAAGATTTACTGAGATTATAAATTTGGACTTCTCTACTTTAGTTTGCATCTAGTACATGTTATGATATCTTACTAGTTCATATTTGTCGTTTAAGTAGTATGTCATTAGTCAAAAATGGCTAATTGAAGTCATACTTTGAGTAGCTTCTTAGAATATTAATTTTTAACCATTTTCTTTTTAGATATATATATATATATATATATATATATATATGACAATTAATATATAAAGAAGCATCAATCAGATACCAAAAAAAAATCTAGAAATTAATGGCTGAGCATATTATCATGTTTGTGCTTGAAAGATTGGCAGAGCTTATTATTGATGAAGTAAATTTCTTACATGGATTTAAACTGAATCAAATTCAGCAGGCAAAAACTGAGTTACAATTGATGCGTTGTTTCTTAAAAGATGCAGATACAAGGCATGAAGATGAAAGAGTACGCCTTTGGATTGATGAGATTAAAGAAGCTGCTTATGATCTTGAAGACTTGATTGGAACTTTGGCATTAAAAGTTGGATCTAGAAGAAAAAGAAATGGCAGGAAGAATTTGGTGAATAAATTCTCCAAAAGTATTGTTTCTTTAGAGATTGCATTAGAGATTGAGAAAGTCTCTACTAGAATTTCTAAGCTTAGGTTGAGTTTACAAAAATATGGTATTAAAAAACTAATGATTATAGAAGGTAGTGAAAGGCAAAAAGAGTTGAGACAAACTTATGCTCATGTTATTGAAAATGATGTTGTTGGGTTTGAAGAAAATGTTGATGAATTGGTTAAGTATTTAACAAGTTCACAGGGTAGTGATTTTGTTGCTATTTGTGGTATGGGAGGTTTAGGTAAGACTACACTTGCTAAAATGGTTTATCATAACGATCGAATTCGGCGTCATTTTGATTGTTTTGCGTGGGCATATGTTTCGCAAAGATGTCAAGCTGTTGATGTTTGGGATGTAGTTTTGGTGGAACTTGTGTCACAATCTATGGAGGAGAAGAAGTTGATAAAAGAAATGAAAAGTCATCAAGAAATAGCTAAGAGACTTTATGAGATGCAAAGAGAAAGGAAATGTTTGATTATTCTTGATGACATTTGGACTAGTCATTCATGGAGTTGTCTAAAGGCTGCATTTCCTGAGCATGACACAAAGAGCAAGATATTGCTTACAACTCGCAACAAATATGTGGCTTCCAAAGCTAATAGGAATTGCATAGTTCATGAGCCTAGGTGCCTTAACGGTGAACAAAGCTGGGAGTTGCTTCAAAAAATTATAGCACATGCTCAAAGGGATGATACAAGTAATGTTATTTGCTTCTCTTTTCCATCTATTTTTAATTTTTGTTGTTTATTCTTAGGTGGGTGACTATACTGATACACTAGACATTTTGTGATAAAGTTTTTAGTAAATTATTCAAATGCATTAACTTTCTTTAACTTTTGGATCTTAAATTTGCAGGCCAAGAAGAGAACAGCAGCAAAATTAAAAACATAGGACTGAAAATGCTTAGACATTGTAGTGGTTTGCCATTAGCCATTACTATGCTTGGAGGCCTCTTATCAACAAAGCATACACTTGAGGAGTGGGAAATGTTGGAGAAGAACATTGAGACATACATAATGAAAGGTAAAGACAGACATGAACCACAATTCTCAGGCATGTTTTGGGTTTTGGATTTAAGTTACAGAGAGTTACCATATCACTTAAAACCATGTTTTTTGCACTTGAGCCAATTCCCTGATGATTTTGAAATAAGAGTGAAAGAATTATGTCGAATTTGGATCGCAGAAGGTCTCATATCAGTGACCTATCCACGACGAAATTCTTTAGAAACCATTGAGGATGCATCATATAATTGCTTGGTTGAGTTGGTAGAAAGGTGCATGGTTCAAGTAGGCGAATGGGGCTCAACAGGAAGGATTAAAACATGTCGTGTGCATGACATTATGCGAGAATTTTGTTTGTTAAAGGTTGAAGAAGAAAATTTTCTGCAAATTATCAAAGATAGACACGACAACGAGCCTGTGCAGCATTCTTTCCTTTCAGGAACAAATCACAAGCAAAAGGGTAAGATCCGCAGACTTGCTGTTTATTTAGACAATGATAGTGTTGATCAATTACTTCCATTTGGTAACACCAAGGATCTTCGACTCAGGTCAATCATATATTTCAATCCTTCTTCTAAGTCTCCACTTATGAAGTCCATTGAGAAATTATTCAATTCCTTGTCCAATAGCTTATACACCCTTAGAGTACTAAAGTTTGAAAATCTTACTTATGTTGGAAAGTTACCAAAAGAAATTGGAGATCTTCTAAACTTGAGATTCTTAAGTTTTAAAGGTGGTTCTTTTGAAATGCTACCATCTTCTTTAGGCAAATTGAGAGGTTTGCAAACTTTAGATTTGAGGTTAAAGCAGGAGTGTATGATACCAAATGTGTTTCGAAAATTGGAGGGTTTAAGACATTTATACTTACCACATGTTTATGTGATAAGATTGGCTAATCTTAGCAGCTCTAAAAGATTGTTGCAATTGCATAACCTTAGAAATTTGCAAACACTAGTGAACATTTCGATGGAGTCATGTGACATTGAAGAGTTGGGCAATCTAAGGAAACTGGTCATATGTGCGCGCAATAATCAAAATTTAGGAGAAATGTTCAACAACATAGAGGCTAAATTTAGCCAACTTCTATCTCTAACTCTTCATAATGAATCTGATTTACTAGCAAATGTAACTCCAATTGTGTTGCTTTGTCCTAGCATTTATAAGTTGAGTCTAACTGGTAAAATATTGAAGTTACCAGAAAGCAATGAGTTCTCTCCAAACCTCATTAAGTTAAAATTAGAAGGAACTCGTTTTCTGGACGATCCAATGCCAATGCTTGAAAAGCTGCCAAATTTGAGAATTCTTGGACTTTATATGAATGCTTTCATAGGGAGTGAAATGGTATGTTCTAGAGGTGGTTTTTCTCGACTCGAATCGCTTTCTATGTACACATTGCGCCATTTGAATGAGTGGAAGGTTGAGGAAGGAGCCTTGTGTAGTCTTCGTTATTTAAGAATTGAAGGTTGCATTAAGTTGAGAACAGCTCCAGATGGATTGAAGCATGTTAGTAATTTGAAGGCGTTGATGTTTAAACTAATGAGCAGAGAATTTACTAACCGAGTTGGAGAAGGAGGAGCAGATTTTTGGAAAGTCCAACATGTGCCTTCTATTGTATTTCTTAGATAACCATGTAATTTCTTAATCTTTTGTTCAATATTTTTTTAAAAATATTATTGACAAAGTGGTGTTTATTGTTCAAAGATTATTTTCTGTTTTCTACTATCCTTGAACTTTTTCCCTCAATGGATGTAATATATATACATGAATTTGGGTACTTGACAACTCCAAATTAGTAAAATTTGAAGAAAATTGGGAAAAATTGTATATTTCAACACACTAGGATATGTATTAAAATATTTAGGACATCGTGTCTTAAAAATTTAGGACACGTATCCAATACTGTGAGTGTGAGCTATCAAAAGTTCAAAACCACATAGTAGAGATTGAGAGATTATTCTATTTGTAAAGGAGATAGTGTCATGGCTAATAAGAAGGAAGATGGAAGTAAAAAGATCTATTAATAACTCTTATCGTTGCTGGTTCTTGAAGCTATTGGATTTAGATCGTTGGTTTATGACGAAGAGTATATAGTATCAAATGTCAATTGTATTATTTACACTTAGGGTTGGTAATGTCTAACCAGACAAGATAATACAAATATATGATATAAATAAAATCTCTAATCTGAATTAATAAATAATTCTTAAATTTCTTAAAGGTATAGTAGAAGTGAAAAGTGAAAAGATTGAGAGAAAAATATAAAAACTTGGTTAATTGTCATGGTTAACTTATATTTATAAATTATGCATATTTTTATCAAAATTGATATATTTTAATTATCTTATTATTGTAAATTTTGATTTTTTGAATCATGAAAGAATTGAAGTAGGATCAAGTTAAACCTTGTAGAAACGAGATGATAGATGTTTCAAGAGTAAAATATTTCGAAAAGTTAAAAAAATAAAAAATAATACGAGTGAAATAAATAAAATATTTACAACTATAATAATAATGGTGATGAAAATACATAAATTTAAAATAATATAATCAATATATGTAATTTAGTAAAGTTAAAATGACCTTAAGTTACAGGTGCACATCAACTAGATAAGTAGAAATTCACAAAAAAAATCTACATATACAAATGTCATTAAGTCAAGATAACTATATATTCAAATTGGTTAATATAAATCTCAAATCAACTTTACATGAACTATTATGCATTTGTTTGTTTGGGTTGAGTTTATTGGGTTATATTTCAAACTTATTTTTTGTTAATTAAGTATGTTTAATATTATTTTATTTTTGAAATAAATTACATTTGATTTTTTTTTAAATACAAAATTATTTATACGATATTTTTATCCTTTATTTAAAAATAATTATTATTTTAAGAACACTTAGATTTAAGAAAAGAAAAAAAAGAATGAGCAATTTTAAAAGTGATTAAAAAAATATTTTTTTATTTTTTAAATAAAATCAATAAATTATTTAATATATATAAAATAAATATTGTTCAATATTTTAAAAAAATATCATCAAAAATCAACAACTATGTATAATTTAAAATTATCGAGATTTAAATCTCAGAGAAAGCATATTAATTTACAAGAAAACATATGATAAATAATGTACATAATATAAAGAAAGATAAATTAATCAAAGAGAAAAGAGATTAATTTACTACAATATAAATTATGATTAACTATAAGTATGCTACATAAAAAGAAAAGAAAGCATAAATCAACATATAACAAGTAAGCTTTCGAATTATAATACATATCTATTATATTAGAGCTTAAATGTAAAAAACTTAAGTCATACTAACATACATACTAATCATGCATAACAATATTAAAAGAGTTAAAGACTTGATATTATAGAGTTATTTGACTCTTTAAAGACACAACTAAAACATGCAAATCACAAGGAGGAAAGCATAACATAGATAAACACATATACATTACATATAATCAAATATAGATAGTAATAAGTCAACAAATATACAATTCAATAAATAAAAAACATATGATAAATATCAAAAACTTTCTAATCAGAGTTTAAATTTTAATATATAAGAATATGTACTATTTAAGTTCTAATTATACTAGTCACACGTTCAAGTATGCATAATACTAGATATAACAAGGTAAACTTATATAGAAACCATATCTATATGGTAACATCCTCTTGTTACTTAAAATATCCACTTGATAGCAAACAATTTACTAATCATTATAATAGTTACAACTTTAAAAGAAATAAAACCAATATTAACTCTATGAGGTAGAACCTCTATCCTAACACGAATCCAACTTTCCTTCAAAGCCCATACCATCGAATATGGTGTGATCAATAACCAAAAGTATGACAACTCTAAATCTTTAGGAATACCCTCAAACTCAAATAATTTATCACTTATTGCACATAACAATAAATATGAGAATTTAATGTATTTAACTTAGTTTACTCTCACAATAAGATTCTCATAAATAAATAGTTGCATCCAAGCAATTCTCAATTGAAACACGTCTCACATATAACCCGCCTACAAACACTGCCTTTAGTACTCTTTGCTCACAAGCACGGTTTTTTTCACATAATTACGAATCACTAATACCGAACAACAATCAAGGTATTAGTGATCCGAAAAAGAAAAAAATAGATGTCAATTTGACATAACTTTACTACATTTTTTTGGATATTAAATAAGAAAAAATATAGGGGTATTTATAGAGTATCAGATGACCACCTTGTTAGCCACCTCATTAAAAGTGGTGGTGGCAAAATGTTAAAAAAATATATTTTTATTTCCAAAAAATCAAAATAAATTTCACAAATACTTGAAAACTAAATTAAATAAAAATATGTGATAACATCTTTATCTAACATGCAAATTATGAAAATTAATCCTGTCATGTATATAAATATAATATCATTCATATTAGACAACCCATCTCAAGATTTTGTAGTTATTTACTACCAAGGGAATGATAAATATCTAAAGAATAAAATGTCACAAAATATTGGAAAAAATTGAAAAATAATAAAGATAAATTAATCAAAATTGGTTTAAAATAATTAAAATGTCTTCAAATTTAATAATAATAATGTAATTAAATTACATTAAATTAAAATAATATAAATAATGCGTCCATATTAGACAGCCCATCTCAAGATCTGGTACTGTTGTCCATAAAACCCTAAGCAAGACAAGATTAAATTTAAACCTGCCGAATTAACACAAGTCAATCATAGCCGTTCGATCCACTACAAAATCATTTTATAGGAGCCTTTGGCACACCTATGGCTTGCACTAACTCTGATTCTCTGAAAACCATTTCTCTGCGGCTAACATCCTCGGTTTGTCTCTGATCTCTCTCTCTCCCTTCTCTCCTTTTTTCTTCCTGTCAGATTTCGAGGTATTACATTTGATTTCGATGGAAATTTCGGATTTTGTAATTATTAATCTGGGCTGATTCTTTATATCCGTTCAATGCATTGGAGCTTTCTTTCGTCGATACTAATATTTTACTGTTTGGTTTATAATAATTTTTAACCTGTTTTCACTTTCTTTCCAAATCGTTTTTACAGTTTAATATTAATGCTTAATGCTTATATTTGACATGTAAAAACTCATATTTTAGATTTTCTTTGTGGTTTTCCTTGTACTGAATTTTCCTCTTTTTTTTCCAATGCACTTGCTGTGGTGAACATGTTGGTATTACCATTTTGCCTCAGTTGTGTTTGAAATGGCTACCCAAAAAATACTGTAAGTAATCAAGGCTGGAGTCTCTAACGGGGCTCTTTCCATTCAATTTGGAAAAGAACACCAATGAGCCACCGAGAATTGGCATATATTGCCATAGGCCTTTGGTTTCGGGTAACATTTCTTCATTGCTTTGGCTTTTTCGGTGATATTCAATAGTAGCTAGAGTGAGGGCATATTATTTTGAGTGATCCTATTTCCAGGTTCAAAAATCTATATCCAGGTTCTGTTTAAACTTTAATTATTAAAATGGTTGATTTATTCTTTCTATATATGTAATTTTTTTACCTGGATAAATCTTTTTTGAACCTGGACACATTTGATTCATAGAATGAGAATGATAATGTCTTTTTTGAACCTGGACACATTTGATTCATGAGAATGAGAATGAGATAATATTAGTATTGTAATATTTGATTTATAACTGGAATAGAATTGAAAATATTTTATATTATTTTAATACCTTTATGTTTATAGTATTGTAATATTTGATTTATAACTGGAATAGAATTGAAAATATTTTATATTATTTTAATAATATTTATTGAAATTTAAATGATATCATTTAATTATTACTTTTTTTTGTCAGATATAATATATTATTAAAAATTATTATTTTTTAAAATAATTATTACTTAATCTAAAAAAAGATTAAAGTAAAAAAATATATTTTTGATAATATTTTTCTTTCATATTATTGGAATTGTATTTTAGGGTGAAATTGAAATAATACAATTTTTGTATAATGAGAAGGAAAATGAATAATTTTTCCTAAAGGAGTAGTGGAATGTTAATTTCATGTCTTTTAGTAATTGTTTTCATTCTTTTCTATATCTATGACACAACCAAGTATAAGAATATGTGGAAATAATTCAATTCCCAGTTCCATTAATTCCAACCAAACATGACCATAACATGTACTCTTTTTTTTAGTTTTTCAAAAAAATTATTTTATTTAAAGCATTTTCAATATATATCTTGTTTCTTTTTCTTTGAATTTGTTTTTGTTCTAACTAGATAGAGATAGACAATACAAAATCCTTAGGAAATTGCCTATTATTTGTCCTTAACATGTTAACCAAAATGCTTATGAAACTGTTATTTGTTGGATTTTGCATCTATGGTTATTTGTAATTGAACTACATATCTTATTGATAGGGAAAAAGGAAAAAAAAAGAAAGATTGAGGTTGTTTTGTTTTGCAGCGTGATTAGTGAAAAGGAAACATGTCTCACCGCAAGTTTGAGCACCCAAGACATGGCTCCTTAGGATTCCTCCCAAGAAAAAGGGCCTCTCGCCATAGAGGAAAAGGTTTCTCATCTCTATTCAATTATGTTTGCTCATTATTGAGTTTATGCTATATAACTGTTTTTTTAGGGTTCAAATTGTTCCCATTATTTCTATGGTCAAATGTTTTAATTTATGTTGTGTGGCGCTGTTGTTATACCATTTAAATCATTCTCTCTGATTGCCTTAGTCAACCCTTCATAGTAATATAATTTATTGTATAGAATTTTTTGCTAATGGGGCGATGTGTTGTTTTTTCTGGTTTTTGCAACCATTTTCATTATAAATTATGCATGCCAAGTTGTTAACTAGCCAGTTACTGCCCATGTTCTTTTTGATTTTTCTTCTTATGCATTTGTGTTTATTTCATTTTTGTTTGTATCAATTTTGCTATGCTTGTGTTTCGTTTATATTCGACATTACATTGCTTGCATTTGTAAAAGTGTGGTAAATAATTGTGCTCCTTAATTTCTCTCTACACTGAATTATGTTTATCATAATTTCTTTACCATGAATTTTTACTGTTTTCTACAGTGAAGGCCTTTCCCAAAGATGATCCATCGAAACCTTGCAGATTAACTGCTTTTTGTGGTTATAAAGCAGGGATGACACACATTGTCAGAGAAGTTGAGAAACCAGGATCTAGTGAGTTCCCATTACATCTCTATTATCTTATTATTCTTGCAGAAGGACAATGGTGTTACTTTTAGGAGAGAATTAATATGCAATTATAGTTTGATGTTTTATGTGCATATGAACATTATTGTTATGCTTGTAAATTGCTTATCTTTTTAAATGATACAATGCCAAATGAAACAATATTGGGCAGGTTGTTAGTGAATTGCTAGTTTTGAGATATCATATTTATTGTTGGGATATTGTCAGAGCAATTTTTCCTAGTGCTAGAGCAAAGTTTCTATTTTTAGAAACATTTAAGTATTAATTTATTAGGCAAAATATTCAATTGTTTGGCTGTTTATACAATTTTGTTTGCTTAGCACAGTTTAGAAACTTATTCTTATAATTTTTCTAGTTAAAAAGTTAGGTAGAATGAACTAATTTTGTTGCAACTCTGTAGTTTCCTTCCCCATGTGTTCATTAATATTGAGCAGATGGACCCTGCATTGTCTATGCCATTTTCTTATACAAATTGTACCTCCTCAGAGCTCCACAAGAAGGAAACATGTGAGGCAGTAACTGTCCTTGAAACACCACCCATGGTTGTGGTTGGAGTAGTTGGATATGTCAAGACATCCCGTGGTCTTCGATGTTTGAACACGGTTTGGGCCCAACATCTTAGTGAGGAGGTGAGGAGGAGATTCTATAAGAACTGGTGCAGTTCCAAAAAGAAAGCTTTCACTAAATATTCTAAGAAATATGAATCTGAAGATGGGAAAAAAGACATTCAGGCACAGCTGGAGAAAATGAAGAAGTACTGCTGCATTATCCGAGTTTTGGCCCATACTCAGGTATTTGTCTTCTTGTGTCCATTTGTCCTACTATAAACTTTCTTGTCATTGAGCACACTTGTTTTCATAATGGGTTGTTCGAGTTGCTTAACATGTTCATTTTCTCAATTTTTATGACTTGAATGTGGGTTTTAATATTTTATCTGCTTTAACATGTATTGTTTGCTTTTGTAGATTAGGAAAATGAAGGGATTGAAGCAAAAGAAAGCTCATCTTATGGAAATTCAAGTGAATGGGGGACATGTTGCACAAAAAGTTGATTTTGCTTACAGTTTCTTTGAGAAGCAGGTTCCAATAGATGCTGTTTTCCAGAAGGATGAAATGATTGACATTATTGGAGTGACAAGGGGAAAAGGTTATGAAGGTGTTGTGACTCGTTGGGGTGTAACCCGTCTTCCCCGCAAGACCCATCGTGGGTTACGGAAAGTAGCCTGTATTGGTGCCTGGCATCCAGCTCGTGTTTCATTTACAGTTGCCAGGGCTGGGCAGAATGGTTACCATCACCGTACTGAGTTGAACAAGAAAGTTTACAGGCTTGGAAAGGCAGGGCTGGAGACTCACTCTGCCATGACCGAGTTCGACAGGTTGGTTCATTCTTTTTCACCATACATTGTTAGCCTATCCAGTCTGTTGTGTTATTGAATCATGTTTGGAATCTTTATTGATTGTATGCAATGTGTGTATGGTTAGGACCGAGAAAGATGTTACACCAATGGGAGGGTTCCCTCACTATGGTGTATTGAAAGAGGATTACTTGATGATTAAGGGTTGTTGTGTTGGCCCCAAAAAGCGTGTTGTAACATTAAGACAGTCACTCCTGAAGCAAACATCAAGGCTTGCCATGGAGGAGATTAAACTCAAGTTCATTGATACATCTTCCAAGTTTGGTCATGGTCGTTTCCAGACTACTCAGGAGAAGAAAAGGTTCTATGGCCGGCTTAAGGCTTGATTGCCCAAAGTAAAATGTTCCAATTTGCAACTTTTTTTCTCCGCTTTATACTTGTTGGATTTAAAGTTTTGTTGAAGGATTAATTTACTTTTTGGGTCTAGTAAAAATGATATTTTAGAATGTTTAGTTAAAGACAATCTATTGGCATTTCTTTTGTTATTCTTGTTTTTGGCAATACTTGTTTCTATTTATTATTAAAAATATCTTCATGGCTAGTTTTGTTTTGTTTTTATTTTTTAAATCAAAACTTGATATTGTCTCCCATGTTTTGTGAGAAATGAAACCACCATATCTTGCTGTTTAGTTGTAATTACCTTAGAATTGAATTTAAGGTTAAGACCTCTATGGGTCATGAACACCTTAGTTGTCATGTTACACCTAGTCTTGGTTTTCAGGGTAAATTTTGAAGGAAACAAAACCCAAGGTAATGTCAAATCTTTTTTTTTTCTTTCAATTTTTGTATTCCAATTATGAATTGATTTTTTTTTACTTTTATATGTTTTTTATAAATTATTATTTAATTATTTCTTTTTGAAAATTTTGTATTATTTTTAATCTTTGTATTTTGTTTTCTCAAAATTCTAAGTTTATTCTTGAGAAAAAGATAATTATAACTTCAAAAAAAATTGAAGAATTAAAATATACATTTTTATTAATTACTGATAAATTTTAATTCTTGAATAATTTTAATATTGCGTTGAATTTCACTGAATACATTGATTCCATACAGTATAAGTTGATAATTTCTGAATGGATAAATAATTTTATGTCATTAAAGATCTTACTATATTTTATTACTATAAATAGACTATAAAAAAATTCATGTATTTAACTAATACGTAAACAGGAAGAAACACAACAATACGTTTACCTAATATATATTTTTTTTAAAAAAGTTGGTATTAACTAAGAAAATTATGATGGATCATGGAGACAAGGTAGCGACACTGGAGGTATCGAAGTTATCGCCAGAGATGTAAATTTTATTATGCTACGACTACAAACTCGGTTCTCCAAGTATCTTCAGCTATCATGGTGGAAGCACACGTAGGTTTGCTCAATTTCTCGGTATAAGAAGGGTTCAACTCCAACTCCATTCAGTGACAATCAATCACTCATAGGCAGGTGTCTTAGGACCATATTGGGTCTGGGTTCCTCGACTTTATTATATATTTTATGTCATGATGCATGTAATATGCATTCCATTATCCCTATGCATGCTGTAATTGAATCTTTTTAATTAATGCAAGAATTTCCGGAATGATGGAAGAAAAAAAGAAGTCGAAAGATTTAATTGAAAATTTGATTTGGATTAAAGTATTACTTTTAAAATTATGCAAAAAAAAAAAATAATTAAATTAAAATATTCATAATTAAATCTGTCGCGTGTATTATGTTACATTACGATGATAAGTTAACTTATCGAATATAATTTAATTTAATTTAATTTTTTTTATATATTTGAAGATTTTAGAAAAGAAGGAAAGAATATAAAAAAAGCAATAGATTATTGTTTCAAAATTTTAAATAGATGAAGATAAACACCATTTATTTGGCATGAAGGTTCTACATGTCTTCTGAATTCTCAAAATATACTTTTTCTATCCGTTTATTTCTTTAATTTAAAGCGAGTGATTATAGAGAAGGAACTTTTAAATGCTAAGAGTCAAGGTTGAAATTTTTTATACCAAAAATTATGAATAATTCAGTTATTTGAATTTGTTTTATTTTAAAATAAATAAAGGATGATCAAATTGTATCAATATCATATTCATACATGCTTGACACTAGATAATACAATAATTATAAGTAAAATTATGGATTTATTGTATTCTTATTTATATTTTACATATGTTAAAATATTAATAGAAACAATTTATAGTTTAAACTTTTTGGGTGGAAGTTAATTATCTCTATTGTCCTATCATTTAATAACAAATAGGACACTTTTTGTATATTTACCTTTTCCATTGTTTAGAGGTTGCCATCATTTCATCCAAGTGTGGGTGAGTGGTGACAGGTTGTTGGAAGAGAAAAATAGAAAGAATCACATGAATAAAGTAGGGACGTTTGTGACTTTGAGTGAGCCAAAATAGAAGCAAATTCAAAAGTAAAACATTCGAGTTGAAATTGGAATTTTTTAAGACTTTGGATAATTTCATCTTTGATATCACAATATTATTAAAATGTAAATTATCATATGATATGTTAGAAATAATTAAACTAGCATAGATTTAAAAAAAATTGTCAAATAATAATAATCTATTTTTTTAAATAAATATTTAATTTTTATTATTAAATAAATGAAATAATATAGAAAATAAACTTGTTTTTGTAAAGAACTTAAATTTAAGAAAAATATTAAGTTAGAAAGTGTAGGATAACATGGAAGGAACTAAACCTTTAGGGTAGGGCATATGGTTACCCCTATCCGTAGAAGAAGAAATTTTTCCTACTTTGTATTAATATATAATATAAATATAAATATAAATATAAAAGTGGGTTAAATTGTAATTTGACACTCCTAAACTACAATTTCTGAATCGGTCTCTACTTAACAATTTCTCTCGTGAAAGAGGCATATAAAAATGTACGTGCAGCTAGTAAGTGCGCAAAAGGAAAAGCAAGAGCATTAAAGTAATTCAAAACCAATACATAGGACTTGAAATTGAAAATAATTAAGACATAGGATAATCTCGAACTAAGATATCAAAATTATGTTGATTTTATTAATGATATAATATATAAAAATAAAATAAAAAATTGAAACAGTGACATGTTGTTGCAGAAAACTATTATATGAACTTTTAGACTATAGAATGTCACTACTTGATAAATGTAATCATTTTTTTTTTCGTTTTTGAAAGCAATAAGTGTAAGCATTGCTCCTTAAAATTTCTACATTCTCTCACGGTGTTGAAGTGTCTTTTGCATTATCATACTTAAAATGTAGAGTAATATAAAAAAAGAAAAAAAAAATTAATTAAATTTTTTTATAATGATATTTTTATAATTGTAAAATTATTATGGTAATGAATTAAGTGAATTTATTTTTTTAACTTATTATATTATTAGATTAAGTTTAAATGAATTGAATTTAGATTAACAGATAATTTGAAAAAACAACTATGAGTAAATAAAAAGGTTGATTGAGTTTTATCAATAAAAAAAAAAAAACAGAAGAAAGTTTGCTTAGGGAAGTTCAGATTTGAGCTAAAAAGCAAAAGCAAAAGCAAAAGCAAATGGGGTCTTCAAGATCTTATTTTCAACTCATGATTTATTGTGCTTTCTTGTCACGGGACCCTTCACTTTTTAAAAATATGTCTTACATGGAAATTCCCTAATTGCTGGTCTCTTTTTTTTCCCTGTGTTCTTCTTTTGCTGATGAGGATATTGATTTTATGATTATATTAACATATTGATTTTCTGATTGTATAAACATGTTTTAAATAAGAGAAATGTTTTATATTACAAATTTTTTGTAGTTATTTCAAATAATGTATTTATTTGTGATTTATTATTTAATTATTTAATATTAATAAATAAAAAATAATGTGAGTCTCAACATATTATTTACAGAAATTTATAATATATAACAGTTTCTTTAAATAAGCAAAATATCACGAGGAGTATATAAATAGAAAGAAAAAAAACATCTATTTATCATTGCATAATTAATTATAAATTAAAAAATAAATTTTATTATTTTAATAAATAATTATAATTTCATAAAAAAAAGTGCTTATATAAATGTGGTCTACATCAACTTTTTTTTTCTTCCTTTTTTGATTTTCCTCTCTTTTTCGTTGTGCTACTACCTAGCCGTTTCTTTCTTCTCTTGAATCATGACTCTTCTGGTACAGCATAGCTGTAAGATATCCAACATTGATTCTCTCTCCTTTTTCTTTTCTTAAATTAAAAAAATATGGAAGTAATTTTAAGGATTAATTATAAATACATTTCTCTTCATTTTTTTAAATAACAAAAAAAAAATTGTAGTTTTGAAAAATAATTATTGTATCCTATTTTGTTATTGTTTTTTAAAACTTTCAGGTAAGTATTTGCAAAAAAATTAATAAAAATTATAAAATTAAAGAAAAAATATTATAATAAAATAAAATAAAAATATATAATGACTTATTTTATAAATTTAATAAGATATTTCTGTAATTTTCTCTAGTTTATAGTTATTGTAAAAATAAAACTTAAATTATGTACTAATTTTTTGATAATGCACTCACGTCGTAGAGTTATTTTTAATTTTGTGTTTTATTTCTTCAATTCTGTATTGGCTTTTTACTTGATAAATGTAGTTGAAAGATTTGAATTTTTTAAATAAAAATTAAGAAAGAAGAAGAAGAAGAAAAAGAACAATAAATAAACAAAAATATAAAAGAACAATAAATAAATAAAAATGATAATTTCTCGTTTGCTTTAATATGTGCTCTGACAGATCATAAAAGTTATAGGATATATCTAATAGCAATGTAATTTACAAAATGAAGGCATGTGTTACATTCACTTTGCCGCAACAAACCTTTTGGCAATTTTAGTTAGAATATCGTTATATGTATTAAATAATTGTGTGATTGTTTATTAAAAATTCATTAATTAAATTATATTTTAGTTAAAATATTATTATATGTATTAAATAATTTTGTGATTATTTATTAATTAAATTATTGATATGAATTAATGTATGCTTTTAAGTTATAATAAAAAGTTTTTATTATACTCTCATCAGCTTTTTCTTTTTCTTTCTTTATTCTCTCTCTGTTATTTAATGGTGATTGCTTCAGATTATACGAGATATTGTCATCTTTCTCATCATTCTATTCCAATGCTGGTGTTGGATTTGAATTAGGTTAATCATCATTTCCATACAGATCATTTAATTAAAAGGCCCTTGGCAAAACATAAGTTATGGATCCTAAGCAATTTTTAAAAAGGGACCCCTCAGTGTTTTAATCTATCAAAACTTTTTATCAAATAAATTTAACATTATTTTTATGACTAAACTAATAAATCAAATAGTATATTTATCACTAATGTTGTTTTAAAAACAAATGATCGATCTCGGTTAAAAGAATGTATGCAACCTTTCTCAAGACAAAAAAAAAAAAAAAAAAATTTAGCATTATTTCAATTTTTATCTACTGTCATATTTTTCAAGTGATAGATTTTGATAATTCAATATAACTCATCAAAATCGACTAGAGTCTATATTTGTTAAAAAAAGAGAAAAATAAAAATTCAAGGGTCCTCAATTGAACTATTGCCACTTTTAGGGACCCTTTAACTAAATCCATTTGAATTTTCTTTTTCCGAATATTATTTCCAAACTTTTTAGTAAATTCCCAAATTGTAATCTTTCCTGGTTGGAGAGACCCGTGTGACAAACAAGTATGATAATTATAAATCATATTAACTTAAGCATTGTGGTTAATTATTATGGTAAGAAATGTTATAGAAATCATAACTTCACAACTAACCTCCCTAATTGAAAAAGGTGTTTTCATGTGGGTTAATGAGTTAGTCTTAATAAATCACTATCTAAATAAAAAAATTAGCACTTTAAAGAAGACAACTTTTAAAAAAGCAATTACAGGGCACACTTGTTTTAGCTACTCAGACATGAAGGCCCATTCCTTTTAATTTTTTTTTAATTTATTTACATGTGTTTCTTGAGACAAGGTATAGTATCCATTAAGTAAGGCATCAAGATCATGAACACAAAGATATAAAAGAAAAAAAGGGTTGCTATATAGAATTATCATATAACTTTGTCTTTACATTTTCTATTGGCCAAAAAGCTAATAATATTGTTTCACCTTCATTCTTTAAATAATGCTTTGAAAAGTGTGTGTCTTGTTTTACAATGGCAGATGTTAAGCTTATAGAATCAAGAACTAAGATATTGGGTGTTCCTTTACTTAAACACCAAAATCAATGGTAATGCTGCTTCTGATAATAACAGGTTAGTTCATATTTGCTTTAGCATTCATACTGTTTTTTTTTAATATATATTTAACGTCACCAAAATTCAAGAAGATTTTCATTTTTAATTACATTATTTCTCTGTTTCTGTGTGGCTAAACTGATTAGATTTTTCCCAATCGTAACTCTCATTTTAATTTTTTCTTCATAATTATTTAATTTTATCTATTTTTTGACTTAGGAATTGTAATGACACCGAAGATATCATTTAGATACTAAGAAAAACTACATAGTAAATTAAGTACTGATCTTGAAGCGTTTGAACAAATCTGACCTTTAATTGTTAAATTACAAAATGGTTTAGACTCTTAAATGTGAAAAAAATCCATGTGTTTTTTTTTCACAATTTTGAATGCTCACATTGATCATTGTTTCTTTCATCGATTAAGCGTGTGCTTCTGTTAAAAAATGATTTCAATTAGAAGTGGTTTTATAACAAAGTGTTCCAGAAAACAAAGAATTAGCTTTCTAGGCCTAAAAGCACGTATGATAATTTATTTTTTGTTTGATTTAGAAACACTATTTTAATTATCAAAAGTGATTTTACAGGATTTACAAAGTAAAAACAAACATAATACAAGTTTCTTCTAACATTTTCGTTGTATTAATTTTCCTGGAGATCATGAGAACTAGAACAATTTTGCAAAGTTAGTTCTATCATTAATGTATCAAAATACTTATGTTCTCCTTCTTTTACAGTTTAATGAGTAGTCAATAAGAATAGATTGGGAAGATTCACCAAGAGAAGAGAAGAGAAGAGAAGAGAAGAGAAGAGAAGAGAGAAAAAAAAACAATATTTCTATAACATAGAAAATATGAATGAGAATGGTTCAGAAAGATCAAAGTCATGGAATATGTACACAAGGTCGGACCCGAGTCCGGTTCAACCCGGAATTGATCATGAAGCTCCATGGAAAAATTTAGGAACATCGTCGTCGATGAATGCCATATCTTTTGGATTTGTTGCCACAGCTATATTGATATCTATGTTTTTGATAATGGCAATATTTGAACATTTGTTTAGACCAAGTCCTTCATTTTCTTCACCTGAAGGTATGACCAATAGTTCTCTAGACTTGAGACAGTTCGACAAAATTGGGAATCCACAATTAGTAAGTTTTTGCTTTCATTCATTTCAACCAGTAAAAGTCGTTATCTTTATTTTACTAATCGACTTGTAATACAATGATATATGCTTCTTGTGAGCTTTAAGATAACGTGGTTTCAAAACCCGTTATTGTATATATGTTTATTTATTTATTTTTTAAAATTTGATCATAAATTTTTCATCTATTTAGGTTTCAAATGCAGCCGATTTCTCGGTAGTGATGCCAGGACAGCAATATCCAACCTACATTGCACAACCAGCTCCTCTGTCTTGCACAAGGGAAGGGATTTATTGGCCTTCCCATGAACGTATATAGTTTTGTACTTAGTATGTATTTAAGAAACTTCAAATCTTCAACTAGAAAGCACTTTTAGAAGCACAAGTGTGCTTCCATGTGTTTAACAGTAAAATGAAAAGTGTTTCTAATGTAGTAATCGATCATATTTAAAACATCAGAAAGTGATTTTTTAATAAGTAATTACCCATACTTTTGAAAAGTTCTATTATTTAAATCATGTTTATCAAAAGCGCTTCCATCAAAACGCACTCTACTTTGTCTAAGCGTTATTTGGTTTGTATTTATGTTAAAACTGGTTTTAAACATAAGCAGTATTAGAAAAAGTTGTTTTAAAAAGAATCGCTTTTGAGCACTGAAAATACTTCTGACAATTTTTTACCTGGTTGATCTTGTTTCCTTTTTTTTTTGCTATGAAAAGCGCTTTTACAGAATTTCAGAAACAGAAACAAACAGACCATAAAATTGTGTCTATTGGAGACTTACGGGTAAAGGCTTCTCTTTTAAGGAGCATAATATTTTCTTCTTTTATAGAAAACTACTTATTTTGGAAGTTTTTCGCCTTTGTATGGATGGATCATATCATATGGGAGAAAGAAATGGTGAAATTCAGGAGAAAAATATTAGAGTTTGCAAAGGTGGCTCCTGGTATTTGGCATTGCATTAGTAGTTAGCTAGTTAAAGGTACTAATTAGTTCTTTTGACTTGGAGCTATCAGCAGGATTCTTAAGGTAGAACTGAGAGAAAGACTGAGAAAATAGTACTTGGGATCTTAGAGGAACTTGTACATAGAATTGTTAAAAGTGAATTTGAATGTTACTTTAGTACTTTTATTTAGGTAAAATAAATGTTTCCAGCATACACGGTTTTAGGGAGTACCAAGCAATACATAGAAACTTTGCTCGTATCTTTATTGCATCTCAAATAACGAACATGTGCACACATAAACTAATATGACAATACTCTATATATGTCCGAAATGACCAGTTTGCAGCTGATAAGTGAATTTGAATGGTGCAATTTTCAGTACTTAAATGTAATTTCAAAACCTGTAGAAAAAGAATGAAATTAGAAAGAGAGAAAAAACATAAATATAAACAATATCCTTTGACCAAAATCATTAATTAATTAGTCTATAACATCAACTGAATTAATGCATAATTATATTTTTCAAATTTGACCAATTGAGCTCGCACTAAATTAGTGACAACTATAGTTTAAATTATGAAACATTAATGCATATTAATGGTTGATATGCAAGGCAGGTAACTAAAAGGTACAAGTTCTAGCCTTTGGAAGATGAGAAAAGTAAAAAAAAAAAGGACGGAATGATTATTATTATCCTAAAATTCTACTTATGAAAATGAAATGTTATCCGATCCCACTAGTGGCATGTTCTTTGGTAGATACATCATTATTGTGGTTATTTTTTTAAAAAATTAATATTGAATTTTAGAGTAAATTAAAATAACAGAAACACAAAGGCACCTAAAGAGTTTGATAGCCCATCTTCTCAATTGGCAAATAATGTGAGAGAAGCACATGTTTCACCTTGTCAATCTTCTCCTCTTCTTTTACCCTATTTAAAATAGGGTGTGTCTCATACATTGTTTAAAAAGCTAAGTATTGATATATTTATAAGAGATGAGTACTTTTTAAATGACATAATACGTTTTGTGTTTATTTTTATAAACAAAATCACAAAGTTTCGTTGAATTGTTAAATCATAACTATGGACCCGCTGAACTTGTAGTTATGGACCAAAGCGTACCATATGAAGTAGATCTGATCCCACTATAAGCGCATAGATTAACCATCATGTATCAATCTGTGAATCTTTTGTTCATTATTCTGATCTTAATTTCTTTCAAAGAATCAATGTATCACAATCCATCTAGAATTGTCTTCAAAGAATCGCAACTATCAATACTTAGATGGTGAAGATTGCACGAAGCATCTTCCTCTACTTTCCATCTATTGATGTAACGTAGATAAAAAAAATCAGGGATATTCAAGTTGAGAAAAACCACCTTTACAACAAATTATTTTGTTCACATCACGATGCAAAGCATCATAATCAATGGTCAAGGCCCTCAAATTTTAAAGCTTTTCCAAGTGGACATTGGGTCTTCCGTAAAGTGGATTCTAGAGTTAACTTCACAAGTTTAAAGGGAATTTAACTTCTCTAATTGCCTCCCTAATTGGAATAGATAAGTTTAGCTAGTATATGTTGGAACTTGTTCTAAATTTACAAATGTGGAATAAAAAATTAGGAACTAATTAAATAATAATGATTTATGGTAAAATAATAAACAATAAGGAAATAAATGTCACATTTAAGTGGTTTCATTTTTAAACGTGAAAAACCTATGGCAATAGCACATCGATGGATATCCATTAAAAATCAAATAAGGATTACAAACACCAATATCCAAAAGTCACTCAAGACCAAACATCGAATACAGTTTCAAACATTAGACAACTCACCATTATAGTTCCAACAAAGAGAAATAGTCATTTCTTTGACCAAGAAACTTCAATACTCAATAAGTATTTCAGATTTCCAAGGTCATCTATTTCAAATTATTTTGCCAAGTAGTTACGTAATATTTCTATCATACATGCATTACTACTTATAACAATCTGTAGATTTTATGAGAATATTAGGCTAGAATAGTGTTGTACAGGCTGTGAATTTAATGTAGAACAAGCTGGATTTTAGTTATTGATACCAACTGTATTATTCCTAAGTTAGTGGAAATTTGTCTACCTTTTAGTCCTATTTATAGTGTTGTATATACATTTGAATAAATCAGAGAAAATAAAACAAGAATTCAGTTTCTCTCCACCATCTCTCAATATTTTCTTCATGGTATCAGAGCATTTCTGAAATCCAATTTTTTTTTCTCACCAATTCTGTCCAAGGAAGATTTTCTGAAATCCAATTGCTCAGTCGCTGTTCTCCGGCGTCAATCCTGGTGGTTCTCTGTTTCAGCTGTGCATCGTCGTTCATCTCTGTTCATCGTCCTTGCCATCTGGTTCATCTCTACATTCTGTTTCAGTATTGAGATTTTGTAACCAAATCAGCCCAATCTCCCCAATTTTAACCCAATAGACCCAATCTGCCCAGTTTTAACCCAATAGACCCAATCTGCCCAGTTTTAACCCAATAGACCCAATCTGCCCAGTTTCAACCCAATAGACCCAATTTTCCCAATTTCAACCCAATAGACCAATCTACCCAGTTTCAACCCAATAGACTCAATCTGTTCAAAAAATAATTGACCCAATCTGTTCAGAAAATAATTGGCTTAATCTGCCCAGATTGAAATAACATCAGTTTTATAACAATCCGAGCATCAATGGCCACAGGAAAACCCATCATGACCGGTTACAATGGAGGTTCCACCGAAAATAATATTTTATCCTTCACCAGTCACAAATTAAATGAGCATAATTATCTTCAATGGTCTCAATCTGCCACTATCGCTCAATCAGGTAACACCACCAACTCTTTTAGTGTGAAACAGGTTAAGAGACAATGGATTATAGATTCAGGTGCTTCAGATCATATGACGGGTGATGCATCTCTTCTTGTAAATCTTAAAACTTCCCAAGAAGGATACACTGTCAGAATTGTCGATGGATCAATATCCAAAGTAACAGGGATTGGTTCAGCAAAAATTTCAAATTCTTTTATTCTTGATTATGTTCTTCTTGTTCCAACCCTTGATTGTAATCTCTTATCAATTACTAAACTCACACGTGATAAAAATTGTGTGGCAAAATTTGTTCATAATTTATGTGAATTTCAGGACTTGGATTCGGGGAAAACGATTGATAGTGCTAAAGAGTGCTTTGGACTCTATCTTCTCAATAGTGAAGACCTTCCAGAAAGACAAGTCCTTCAAGCTATGTCCGAGGTTCAATATCAAAATAAAGCTTTATTAAATTTTAATTCCAATAACAATGGTGAAATCATGTTGAAACACTATCGTCTCGGTCATCCTAATTTTCTATATTTGAAAAAAAAATTCCCTTCATTATTCAAAAATAAAAATTCAAAGGATCTTAAATGTGAAGTATGTGAATTCTCAAAACATGTTAGAAATTCATATCCTACTCTCTCACATAAAAAATCACATCATTTCTCTCTAATTCACTCTGATATTTGGGGACCTTCTCAAATCAAAAACATAACAGAGACATGATGGTTTATTTCATTTGTAGATGATCATACTCGAACCACTTGGTTATTTCTTATGAAAGAAAAATCTGAAGCATGTCAGATATTTAAAAATTTTGATACCATGATTCAAACTCAATTTCAAACAAAGATCCAAGTATTGAAAATTAACAATGCTAGGGAATACTTCGCATCAATTCTCAGTGATTATCTGTCAAGTCATGGGATTGTCCATCTAAGCTCCTGTGTTAACACTCCTCAACAAAATGGGGTGGCTGAAAGGAAAAAATAGGCATCTTCTCGAGGTAGTTAGATCTCTCATGTTCACAACTCATGTCCCTAAACATTTCTGGGAGGAAGCTGTCCTTACGGCTACCTATCTTATCAATAGGATGCCCTCTCGTGTCCTAACTTTCAAAACACCTATCAATACTCTTCTTGAGTCATACCCACACACGAGAATCGTGTCCAACATTCCTTTTAAAATATTTGGATGTTCTGCTTATGTCCATGTACATCATAGAGATAAACTTGATCCCAGAGCTATCAAATGCATATTCCTAGGGTATTCATCAAACCAAAAAGGTTACAAATGCTTCTCTCCTATCACAAGGCGATTTTACAATACAATGGATGTCACATTCTTTGAACAAAATCCATACTATTCCAAACCTGTTATTCAGGGGGAGAACATAGGCAATGAATACCAACTTTGAAATAGCATTACCACTCAGCCTCCTATAAATTCTGTCTCAAATCATATCCCGCAAATTCTAGAAAGTGAATCAGTATCTCAAACAAATGGTCCTAATAATCCTAATGAACCCTCAACTCCTCTACCAATAGATCCAAACTTTCATGTCCCAAACAATGATTTTTTGTCTACTCTAGGAGGAGAAGAACTCAAGAGGGAACGAAGAACCAAGCATATCTTGAGCCAGTCCAAGAGTCCAACCTGAGTACAGATCACTTCGAAAATTCACAAGGTAACATCACTGAATCTCCTATTATTGAGTTACCTTCTAATGATTTGAATTTGCCAATTGCTATAAGGAAAGGTGTAAGATCTTGCACAAACCACCCCATCTACAACTTTGTTTCCTATAAAAATCTCTCACCAAGTTATAAAGCATTTATCAACAACCTTGAGCAGATACATGTTCCAAATTCCGTTCATGAAGCCTTTTAGGTACCTGAATGGAAGACAACTATTTTTGAAGAACTCAGTGCCTTAGAGAAAAACAAGACTTGGGAGATCACAAAACTACCACCAGGAAAACAAGTTGTTGGGTGTAAATGGATCTTTACAATCAAACACAAAGCAGACGGCAGTGTAGAAAGATTCAAAGCTCGCCTTGTGGCTAAGGGATTACTCAGACATATGGGATTGACTATCAGGAGATTTTTGCACATGTAGCTAAGCTCAACACTATTCGTGTTCTTCTCTCCCTAGCATCTAACTTGGATTGGCATCTTTACCAATTAAATGTCAAGAATGCATTCCTCAATGGTGATCTCGAAGAAGAAGTCTACATGGACATTCCTACTGGAATTGAATCTCCTGTTCCAACCAATAGAGTTTGCAAACTTAAGAAATCCTTATATGGATTGAAACAGTCTCCACGTGCCTGGTTCGATAGGTTCTCTAAAGTTCTGAAGAGATATGGGTACAATCAATGCCAATCAGATCACACACTATTCGTCAAACACTTCTCAAATGACAAAATAGTTATCCTAATTGTGTATGTAGATGATATTGTTCTAACAGGTAATTCTACAATTGAGATGAATAAACTCAAGGATTAGTGGGAAAACTCATTTACCTATCCCACACTAGACCAGATATTGGTTTTTCAGTAAGTGTTGTAAGTCAATTTATGAACAATCCTACTGAAGAACACATGGAAGCAGTCTATCGTATACTCAGGTATCTCAAGATGACACTAGGAAAAGGATTATAGTTCAGTAAGAATCCTACCAGAAAAATTGAAGTCTTTGCAGATACTGACTGGGCAGGCTCTATAATGGATCGCAGATCTACCACTAGGTATTGTACCTTCGTATGGGGAAATCTTGTAACTTGGTGAAGTAAGAAACAATCAGTAGTCGCTCGAAGCAGTGCAGAAGCTGAATTTAGAGCTATGACACATGAGATTTGTGAAGGAATGTGGTTTAAGAAGACTACTCAATGAACTAGACTTCACAACTCTTGAACCTATCAGCATGCATTGTGATAATCAAGCTGCAATAAGAATTGCAAAAAACCCAGTTCATCATGACCGAACCAAACATGTAGAAATTGATCGTCATTTCATTAAAGAGAAGTTAGATGAAAAAATTGTGGACCTACTATATACATCTACCCATCATCAAATTGCAGATATCCTTACCAAAGCATTACCTCGAACAAATTTCGAAGAACTGAGTTGCAAGTTGGGAATTATTAATATTTATTACCCAACTTGAGGGGAAGTGTAGATTTTCTGAGAATATTAGACTGAAATAGTGTTGTACATTTTGTGAATTTAGTGTAGAACAAGTTGAATTTTAGTTGTTGATACCAGCTGTATTATTCCTAAGTTAGTGGGAATTTGTCTACCTTTTAGTCCTATTTATAATGTTGTATATACATTTGAATAAATCAGAGAAAATAAAACAAGAATTCAGTTTCTTTCTAACATCTCTCAATATTTTCTTCACAATCATATTTTGGGTGACTGTTTTAATCTGTATAAAACTTTCTTCAACCTACATACATTTCCTCCTTCTGTTCGGAACCTAAGAATGGGATCCATGTATGTATTCTCTGTCAATTCTCCATAGAGAAAATGGATTCTTTACATCAAATTATAGTAATAACCAATCTAGATTCATAACAATATAGAATATAACTTGAACCATATTCATCTTAGCTACCAGTACAAATTTTTTCTGATGGTCAATCTTATAAGTCGGAGCATATCCCTTAACTAATACTCTAATCTTATTCTTCTTCGGTGTCTCATGTGAATAAAATTTAATAGTAAATACTTATTTACAACCGCAGTCTCCTTCCCCTTAGTCAACTTAATTAGCTTCCAAGTGCAGTTTTTATGAAATGCATCCATTTCTTCTAGCATGATAGCTTTCCACTTAGAATCATCAAGGGTTTCCTAAAAATTACTAAGAAAAGACAAGAGAAATTTGAGGAGCAAAAACTGAGTGGGCTTTAGATAATCAGTGATAAGAAATAAAGAAAAAAATGGGATAACAATATTAAAAGAAAGTTTAGAAAAGCTTTACTTGTCAGTTTGTCTACGAACTCGAAAAGAGTATCTACTACCTTGATCACCAACATGTGGATCCAATGTATTAGGTATTGAAACCATAGGAGGAGAAGGTATTTCAGCAAGTGAAATGTCAAAGATTGATATTGAAACTACATAATCAAAAGATATGTGAGTACGAGAAATATGGTAAAAGATAATCAATACCAGAAGAATCATTTGATGACATGGTAGTATCATTAAGGATTGTTTGCTCCCTTTTCCAAGTAATAAAGACATCTTCTCTTCCTACCGATTTCAATAGTCTTCTTAGTTAAATTGTCCTAAAATACACGATAAGTGGAAGAAAATATGATAGAACAATTAAGATTTTTAGTTATTTTGTTAATGGATAAAAAATTATTGGAGAGATTTAATGCGAGTAACACACCAGACAAATCGAGTATGGGTGATAGTGAAACATTCCCGAGTATGGGTGATAGTGAAACATTCCCAGCACCCACAATTAACATAGATATCCCATTGACAACCTAAACAAATTAATAAAAGAGGAAGTTAGAGAATCAAGTATTGATGAATTGTTGAGTGTTACTCCAAATAAACATAGTAGCTGCCCCACGAAAAAGGAGACCAATAACGAGTTGAATTAATCCAGCAAGGCCCAACAAAAAATAATTAGAGTAGCCCAAACAAAAAGAAAAAAAAGTGATCCGCAAACCTAGCCCAAAACTGATGGCCTTGGTGCTTGGGCGGCCCTCTTCGTCGGTATTGGCGACGCTGGTGAGTAATACTTGGAAACCCAGGAGGTGGCGAGAATCCCCTGAACAGAAACTTGCAGCGGTGATGAGTAGCCTGGTGACGTGCGACGCCCAGAGATGCGACTGGGACAGGGTAAGGTGGCGAGAAGCGCAGATAGAGATGACAGCAGCGAGTATTTATTTATTTTCCAAATTAAAATATGAAAGAGCTTATTTTATCCATAAATTATACACATATATAAGTCCCATTTAAGGAATCACACTAAATTCTAAATATATATAAAATAAGAATAAAATATATTACTATAATATCAATTAAAATAAAACTATACATATAATATAATTTACTTTAACTATATGTATATCGGGTTTTTTTCTCTCTTCTTTTTTTCTTTTTCTCCGTTATAACGGTTGTTGATCACTTAAAAAGCATGCCTCATTTGGTAGATTGCATGTTTGGTTTGTGCTTTGAAACATGCACGATGCTTGCCTTTTAAACTGTAAATCCTACACGTAAAAGTGGCATGCTCATGAAATTTAAGAAAAAATTCAATCCTAGACCCATTTGCCTTTTGAGAATTACTATTCAATTGCAATTGCATGCATTTTTCATTCTGGATGCAGATATTGTGAAGGTAGCTTTTCTTGTTGCTTGACGTAGGTGATGGAGCATCCTCAAACTGTTTTACTAAGGTGGTGCAAGCCAAAATTGAGGTAGCAAATGCTTATGCTCAGAACGCGGAATGCTCAAAACTTCTTGGCCTCTGTATGAATCTTCAACGGTCTATAAATGTGATGTTTGATAGCACCAAAGCTACTTTAGGTGAACATGGTCTTCTTTCTATGTCAAGTCTTTTACCTACTTTCTCTTTAGCTGCTACTTTCATGCTATGTTTCAGTCATTAGCCAAGCCATGAAATGCAATATTTGTTGATTATTGTGATCCCCCTTTTTAATAGGAATAGAAACTTGATTAAGAAAATGTGAAGCCTACCAGTGGTGATCCCATCAGAGCATTGATTCAAGTCTAGTGAGGCTTTAAAATACGAAAGGATTATGCCTTGTAAATTTGTTATCCCTATGTCAATCGTTTCTTATATATTATTAACTATTTAATTTTTTAGGATCATATTGTGAGTGCCGTTTTTCTTACCAAGAAGGATACGTTTCTAACTCAAGATGACTTTAATTTGTTAGAAAATTATTGAGGTACAATTGGCTTGCAAACAAAATTAAATTTAGAAAAATTAAGATAAAATGGATACTAATATTTTACGTGAAAAACCCTAAAAGAAATTAAGGAAAAAACTACGGGTAAATTTAAGAAGATTTCACTCTAGTAAATGAATTACAACACCTTCTCTCTAAAATAAGGAGAGCACAATTGACAATACCCTCTCTCTTATAATAGGAGAAAACACTCTTTCTCTGACAAAAAAAAAGACATTAATATTTAGGAAAAATTTAGTTTTCTCTCTAATACACACTTTCTTTCTTTCTCTCACAAATTGGGATTGATATGTTTTTTCAATTTTTGGATGCTACAAATGAGAGGAGAAACCCTCTATTTTTAGTGTGTTTGGCTCCTTCATTATTGGTGTGAAATGAAGATTGTCACACTTATCTTCATGTGCAGCCACCCTTTTATTCTTCTTTGAATTCAAAGGTTGGCCAAAAACCCATGCAAGGTTGGCCAACAACTCATGCATTTCATTCTCCAAAAATAGTTCACAAAAATGGCTTTACCTTTTCACATTTCTCCCACTTAAAGTCACTTTTGTGGTAATTCTTCAACCTTTTCTCTCTTGCCAATTTGATGTTGCTTACATTTCTGCTAGGCCGATAGAGGATCGACATTGTATGAACTTGTCAATGTTAATTGGCTTGGTCATAACATCTACTAGGTTCTCATTAGTGTGAATCTTCTGCATATCCACGCTTCCTTCCTCCACTACTTCTCGTACAAAGTGATATTGAACCCTTATGTGCTTTGTCCGTGAATGAAAAATTGGATTCCTTGCGATGTGCATGGCACTTTGACTGTCACAAAAAAGAACGATCTTTTCTTGTTTGTGCTCGAGCTCCTCCAATAACCTTTGTATCCAGACTACTTCCTTGAAAGCTTGTGTAGCTGCCATGTATTCTGCTTTTGTTGTAGCTAAAGCCACAACTGCCTATAGTTTAGAAACCTAACTTACAGCTCCTCTTGCAAGTGTAAACACATAACCCGTAGTGGATTTGCTTTTGTTGAGGTCTCCTGCAAAATTTGACAATAAATTCTGATTCTCTATAACATAATGCAGCATCTGAGGTTCCTCTGATGTATCTCAGAATCCTCTTCACGGTATTTCAATGCTCTTTACCAGGGTTCGCCATATATCGACTGACTACTCTCACTGGTTGTGCAATATCTGGTCTTGAACATATCATGGCGAACATCAAACTTCCCACTACTGATGCATATGGTACTCGAGACATCTCCCTCATTTCTACTTCATTGCTAGGAGATATACTTGAGGATAACTTGAAATTAACAAGGAGATGGGTAGAGATTGGCTTACAATCTTTCATGTTGAAGCGTCACAAGATTTTCTTCAAGTAATTCTTCTGAGAAAACCAAATCTTCCTGTTATTTTTGTCTCGGTAAATTTGCATCCCTAGAATCTTGTTTGCTGATCCCAAATCCTTCATATCAAATTCCCTAGCCAATTGTGCCTTCAATTCTTGGATTCGAACTTTGTTGGGGCCTGCTATCAACATGTCATCCACGTACAACAACAGAATGATATAGTCGTTATCATTCTCAAACCTCTTGTAGTACGTACAATGGTCTAAACTGAGTATGTTGTATCCAAGGCTCATGATGAAGGAATCAAATCTCTTGTACCAACACCTCGACGCCTGCTTGAGACCGTATAGAGATTTGTTCAACCTATAAACCCAAGTTCTCCTTGCCTGTTTCAAAAAAACCTTCTTGTTGGAGCATATAGATTTCTTCTTCAAGTTCTTCATGAAGAAATGCAGTTTTCACATCCAACTGCTCCAAATGTAAGTCAAACGTAGCACACATAGTCAAGACTAATCTGACTGTTGTAAGTCGAACTTCCGGGGAAAAAATCTCATTGAAGTCAATGCCTTCTTTCTGAGCATATCCTTTTACCACCAATCTTGCATGATACCGTTCCACTTTATCATTTCTATGTCGCTTGATCTTGTAGACCCATTTGTTACCAATGGCTTGTCTTCCATGTGGTAACGGTACCAGCTCCCATGTCTTATTCTTGTGTAGAGCTTCAATTTCTTCTTGCATTGCTGTCATCCATAGAGACGCATTTGAGCTACTTATAGCTTCATGAAAAGTCGAGGGCTTTCCATCCTCTGTTAAAAGACAGTATGCAATATTTCTCTCTGTAATATACGCTGAGTGCCAAGCTGACGGCCTTCTTTCACGAGTAGACCGACGAACTTCTAGAGCCTCAGACTCGACTGGTTTGTGTAGCTCGTGCTTTGGTGCTGATTCAGAAGAATTTGGAGCTTATTCTTCCAGATTATTTTCCATGTGTACCATTGTAGTCTCTAAACTTTCCTTTGTTGTGCTATCGTTTCCTTTTTTCTGTTGTTATTGATCTTCTACAAAGATCACATCCCTGCTGATAATAAGCTTGTGGGTAGTGGGATCCCACAAGCGATACCCCTTTATTCCTTCAACATACCCTAAGAATATACACTTCTTGGATTTCGGATCCAATATTGTTCTTTCTTGGGCGTTATACATCACATACACAGGACATCCAAAATAATGTAATGTAGAGTAATCTACTGGTTTACCAGTCCACATCTCCATCGACGTCTTTGAGTCAATTGCAACTGATGGTGACCAATTTATCACATAACAGGCAGTAATCGCTGCTTCTGCCCAAAATGAGTTGGGTAGACTCGGAGTCCTCCACATAGCTCTTATCTGTTCTGCAAGAGTTTTGTTCATCGGCTCTGCCACTCTATTTTATTGAGGCGTGTATGCGATTATAAACTGTCGTTTGATACCTTTTTGCTTAGAAAGAGCAAGAAACTCACCATCTATATACTCTCCTCCATTATCTGTCCTCAAACACTTGATTCTTTTCCCAGATTAAAGTTCCACAAGCACTTTGAATTCTTTAAAAATTGAAAAAACATTTGACTTCTTCTTGATTGGATACACCCAACATCTCCTGGAGTAATCATCAATGAAAGACACAAAATACTTTGTTCCTCCTAGAGACATTTTTGGTGATTCCCACACATCAGAATGGATCAAGTCTAGGATGTGCTTACTCCTATAAACAGGTCTACCGAAAGCCAATTTATGTTGCTTACTTGTAACACAATGCTCACAAAAAGGTAAATTTATCGATTTGAGTCCGAGAAGTAGTTTTCTATTAGAGAGAATCTTCAAACCTCGTTCCAACATGTGGCCTAGTTTGAGATGCCACATCATCGTATATTGTTCTCCATCACTGGCTGTTGCGACACATGCTTTAGCTTCCGACAGTGTTTCCCCTTCAAGTATGAATAGATTCGCTGCGATCTTTTCTGCCTTCATAATCACAAGTGCACCTCTCACAATCTTCATGATCCCATTCTCGACATGAGTCTTACATCCAAGACTGTCTATTTGCCTCAAAGACAAGATTCTTCTTCAAGTCCTTCATGTGTCGTACATCGTGAATAGTGCGAACCGTACCATCAAACATTTTTATTTTGATAGTACCAATACCAACGATCTCTAAAGCATGATCATCACCCATGTGTATAGAACCTCCTGAGATTGGTTCATATTTGTGGAACCACTCGCTCTGAGATGTCATGTGCCATGTTGCTCCTGAGTCTAGTAACTAGACATCAGTGAACTATTTTCTGCTTCCAACATTTGTTGTTGCCTCGCTATATAGAACTTTGGCACTATCTAAGATGCTTGCTACATTCCCTTGAGCATTTGATGACTTAGGGTCTCCACTCTTCTTGTTCCAACAATCCTTCTTGTAGTGCTCCTTCTTGCCATAATTGTAGCATTTAACATTCTTCTTACTTTTTGACTTCGATCTATCACGATTTTGACTCCCATTGAAGCCACGTTCCATTGATCTCCCTCGTGTCACCGTCAAGGCTTCTGCTTGCTGCGAAATTTCCTGTCTGTCCTCCCTGTTGTTGCGCCTATTTTCTTCTTCTAAAACAACGTTTGTAATATCGTCAAAGACTAGATAGTCCGAAAGGATGTTGTTCGTCAGGTTGATGATGAGTTGATCATACGAGTTAGGTAGACTTTGAAGTAGAATCTTAGCACGTTCAACTTCTTCTATTTTATGTCCCAACGTAGTAAGTTGAGAAAATAGAGTATTCAAGGTGTTGACGTGATCAGTTACCGATGTGGATTTTTCCATTCGAAGAGTGTAGAGTTTTCTTTTTAAGAAGATCTTATTGTGAAGTGACTTGGCCTCGTATAGTCTTGTTAGAGTATCTCATATCTCTTTTGCAGCCTTCTTCTCCTCCACACTAGACAATAATCCATCGGCTAGTGCTAAATGTAGATTGACAATTGCATTACCATCTATCTCATTCCACTTTTCATCAGTGATCCCCGTCGGTTTTTCTCCAATTGCTTCCAAGCAATTATCCTTCTTAAAATTACCTTAATCTTCATTTTCCATAACAAGAAATTACTCCCATTGAACTTCTCAATATCGTACTTTGTTGCCATAATGACGATCTTTTTTTTTTTTTACTTGAACCGGTTTTCACTATTTCAATGTGAACAGTACCGTATCTATGAACCGTATCTGTCAATAATACCCCCGAACCTAGAGCTATGATACCACTGTTAGGAAATTATTGGGATACAATTTGCTTACAAACAAAATGAAATTGAGAAAAATGAAGATAAAGTGGACACTAATATTTTATGTGAAAAACCCTCAAATAAATTAAGGAAAAAACCACTGTTAAATTTAAGAAGATTTCACTCTACTAAAAAAATTACAACATCTTCTCTCTAAAATAAGGAGAGCACAATTGACAATACCCTAATCTCTCTTATAATAGGAGAAAACACTCTTTTTTTGACAAAAAAAACACACCAGTATTTAAGAGAAATTTAGTTCTCTCTAATATACACAATCTTTCTCTTTCCCTCACAAATTAAGATCGATATATTTTTTCAATTTTTGGATGCTATGATGAGAGAAGAAGTTCTTTATTTATAGTGTATTTAACTCCTTTATTATTGATGTGAAATGAAAATTATCAACTATTACAAACACATTTTTATTCTTTATTGAATTCTAAGGTGTGCCAACAACTCATTTTTTTCTCAAAAAATAGGATACTTTATTTGCTTTACCTTTTCACATAATAATAATAGGACACTATATTTGCTTTACCTTTTCACATAATCTAATTATTTACAGTTCTGGTCTATCAACTACTCGGCCTTCCAATCAAAAGTTGAAGCATGGGGTTCTGTCCATTTCTGACAATACTTTTATAAACCCCCTTCCTGCTATCTGGAAATCAGTGCCACTTTGGAGTGGGAGCAGGTTAGTAGCAAATGACTTGGGAATTATAGGATAGACTGCTTGGGAAATGAAGTTCATCCTCTCCTATTTAGAGAAATTAACAACACTGTCAGAGAAGAAAAAAGGCATCAACAACTCTATTGGTTTCCAAAATTTCTACCCTTTAACAGGTCCCTAGAGGGAAAAAAAATCTTTGTTAGTTGCTGACAGTAACCTAAGGACTTCAATTTTTCTTTCTGTGGTTCTGCTAGAAATGTGAAAAGTGAAAGGAAAAGAAACATTGTTTGATATGCATAATGCTGGAAGAAAGCTGGGTAGTCTCAGCTGGGGGTAACAACCAATATAAAATCAATGAAGTGCTTGAGACCCATGGTTTCCAACTTTTGCAGAACTTAAAATTTATAAATGAAGTTTCTTATTGGTCCTCTCAAGTTATTACTCATGCTTTTTATAGTTGATATGCTAGTGATTTCTTTGTTTGGGTCATAGTTCCAGTAGGTTAAGAGACCATATATTTTATGTTAATTGTTTTCTTTACCTCTTTTTTTCTTCTTCTTCTCCTCCTATGATGAGGATTTACTTTGAGATTCTTGAATAATTTACCTTTTTTAATTTTAGTGTTGTCATTCTTGTTCGGTTGTCTATTGGAAGGAAAAAATTGACATAACACAAATCTTGTCTGAACATGTATTTTATTTCTTATAAAATGGTTAGTAATTAGTAAAAGTTCAGATTTTACTCGTAGTCTAACATATAACCTAACTGGTTGATTCTTACCTCGTTGGCTTGTTTTCTTGTAAAAGCTCCTTGCTGACTTATATCTGTTCTTTATACGAATACTGTCATTGTGTTTTCAATAGACCATGTATCAGTTGATGCCAATGTATATCTTCTATTTGGATTGCAGAGCCCACTACTTTGCAATGTAATATTGAAAAGTACATTCGCAATAATGGAGAAGAATCTGCCTTGAAAATTTTGGACGGAAGAATAATTGGCCTGCTTAGATACAAGTCTGAGGAGAATGCAGGATTGCTGTTTGATTGCTTACATAAACTCCCTAGCAAGAATTTATGTCTATTATGACTACATCAGGAGCTAAAGGTGTTAAAGTAAGTTTTTAGCGTTAAATACATTTGTCCTGATTTATTTATTTATTAATTATTAATACTACTACTGTTACTATTATTATTAAGGATATTATTATTATATTTACTGTTGGGAGAATAGTGAGGGTATGAAGAGTAGTTCAGCATTCTCTCTTTCATAGTTTCTATTGGCTTTTAGCTGTGCTAGTATATATAGTCTCCATTATTTTGATCTTTTCCAAGAGCTTAGAGTTACTTAATGCAGTCATCAATCCATTCATACCTTTGAACAGTTCTAAATTGTAATTTTCAATTGTTTTGGGTGTATCAATGTTTTATTGATGGTTGTTTAGACTATGACGAGGTAGTTGTAGATGTCAGTCTTCATATCTGGATCTGTCATCCTACTTAATCAGTTTTGTATGGATTTTGAAAAATAATTTTTTTTTGTAATAATTTTGGAAAATGATTCAGACTATTCCTAATCTAATATGGGAACAATTAAGTTTATGTAGAATTTGACATTCCCCGGAGTTTGAGAAAATCTCTGAATGAAATATCAACTGGAATTTTAAATGCTTCTACGAGAATTCCAAATGAATTGGCAACATTTGTAATATCATTGTTTTTCAAAAATTTCAGTGTTTTGGAATATACTAAAAATTAAACAGAATCTGGAAACCTGAGAACCAAATTTATGTTCTGAATAATTAGAAAATTTCAGTCATATATTTTTGTGTCCATCTGTTTGAAGGAATTTGGTTCCAGCATATTGCATATATTACTTGAGAAACATTATATATCGCTTTATGATTTTTCAGTAATTGCTGTTCTTGACTTTTTGCTTAGGTAAATTTCCAGCAAATATCTTCACATTTGAGCCAGCAAGAGCTCGAAGGAAAACGGCTTCCTCGAATGGTTTCTGGAAAAATTTGCCCTGCTTTTGCCCATGTGATTGTTCGCCTCGAGCAGGAGGGTTCATAAGAGACAGATTTCTTTCAGGTCTTCACTCTCTGGAGTATTATTTCCATTGCATGGCTGCTCGTGAAGGGTAATTTGGAATTTCCTTATAACCCAGTAATACTTTTTTAAAAAAATTTGCTTGGTAAGTGGACTTGTTAGTTTACTTGCAATGAACCCTCTTTCTCTTCAAATACATGCTTGCACACTCTCTTCCAATTCTTTCAAAGAATTTCATTTATTTTTCCGGTCCTGTCTCCATTATCTTGGAGCTGCACAGGTGCATTTCATTTTATCACCACGGAACCACTTGTTATTTTGGGGAAATATTTTCACCATGTAAAGGCTGATTTATAATGTTTTACATGGTCACCATTCCATTAGACTTTTCTAACTGACACTTTCACCATCTATTGGATAGGTTGGTCAACACTACTCTAAAAATATCTTGTAGTTTCTACCCGCAAAGATGCCTGACAAAAAATCTTGAATCTCTTACGGTATGCCACAATCGTGCTGTTCGCGATGCCGATGGTTCCATCATTCAGTATTGTTATGTTGAAGATGGTGTGGATGTTCATCACACAAGCTTCCTAATTTTGAAGTGCTTGTGGCAGTAAGAACCTTTTGCTCCTTTTCATTCCAAGTTAGCAAATAATTTTTTTATTATTATTAATTTTTTTACCCGTGTATTTGCAAAATAAAGAAATGATCTCCAAGAAATATTGTCATCAAATTGAGAATTCAAATCCTTATATCATGATTTTCCTATTTCTTTAATACATAAGGCGTTGCAATTTGCACAAAAGTTTTCCTTGGAACAAAAAACTGTTGGAGATTATCATAAAGCTCCTTAAATCAAGGAGCAAAACATGGAGTAAAACATGGAACAAAACAAGGAGCAATTCATGGAGCAAAACAAGGAGCTTAATTCAAGGAGCAATTTAAGGAACCATTAATTTAATGAGTAATTCAAGGAGTGAATTTTTCTATAAATAGATGTGTAATTGTAATGAATTAATCATCCAAAGTGTTCATTCCAATTGAGAGAAAAGCTTTTGTGAGAGAAAATTGAGAGTAATTTTCTTGGGTGTAATTGGGTTGTGAGTTGTGAGTGTTGTAAACACCTTGTGTAATTTCTCCCCTTTCAGTAAAAAGATCTGCAGCAGGTCCGGAGACGTAAGCAAGATTGGCCGAACTCCGTTATCAAATTTGTGTGTTATTTTTCTATTCTTGCTTTCTCATAAATCTGGCTTATCGGAAATTTGCGTAATTTCCCAACAACTGGTATCAGAGCTATTGGTGGTGATTTCTGTCAATTTTCTGCAAGGTTACTATTTACGTGAATAGTGAATTACGTGAATAGTGACATTTTGTCGACGATATTTGTTCGTTGACGTAGGTGTTCTAATACACGGTGGTTTACAGAAATAGTCAGAAACGATCCAGAGGAAGTCAGATTTTAGTGGGAGCAATAGCCGCAGATGAAGGAAGGGTGAAACTCGAGAAATTCGATGGCACAGATTTTGGGTTTTGGAAAATGCAGATAGAGGATTATCTGTATCAAAGAAATCTATATCAACCTCTCTCAGGGAAGAAACCAGAAGCTATGAAGGAAGAAGATTGGAATCTTCTAGACAGACAAGCCCTCGGAGTTATTCGATTGACGCTATCCCGTAATGTTGCCTTCAACATAGCAAAGGAAAAGACCACGGCGGGTCTTATGGCAGCTCTCTCCAATATGTATGAGAAGCCATCAGCCTCAAACAAAGTGCACTTGATGAGGCGTTTGTTCAATTTGCGAATGAATGAAGGCGCATCGGTAGCTCAACATCTCAATGAACTCAACACAGTCACAACCCAGTTGAGTTCAGTGGAAATTGAATTCGATGAAGAAGTACGAGCATTGATACTTTTGTCTTCTTCACCAGAAAGTTGGAATGCTACTGTCACGGCTGTGAGTAGCTCGTCAGGAAGCAATAAGTTAAAATTTGACGATGTTCGTGATCTGGTTCTCAGTGAAGAGATCCGACGTAGAGAGGTAGGTGAATCGTCAACTTCTTCAGTTTTGCATACAGAGTCAAGAGGAAAAAATTCAACCAAAGGGAATGGACGTGGCAGAACAGACTACCGAGGTAGATCAAAGGACAGGAGGTCCAAATCCAAGAATCCTAATAATTCCCATAGCTCGAAGACCATCGAGTGTTGGAATTGTGGAAGAACCGGGCACTACAAAAATCAGTGCAAAAGTGCACCGAAGGACAAACAAGTGAAGGCAGAGGCAAATGTTACTTCCACCTCAGGAGGAGACGGTGCATTGATATGCTCTTTGGAGAGCAAGGAAGAATCTTGGGTGTTAGACTCTGGAGCATCGTTCCATGCTACTTCACAAAAAGAATTCTTCGAGAAATATGTCCCCGGAAACCTTGGAAAGGTATATCTTGGTGATGATCAACCATGTGCTATTATTGGCAAAGGTGTAGTAAAGATTAAGTTGAACGGATCTGTTTGGGAGCTGAAGGATGTCAGGCATATTCCCGATCTCAGAAGGAACTTAATCTCAGTCGGACAGTTGGCCAGTGAAGGCTACACTACGATCTTCCATGGTGATGATTGGAAGATTTCAAAGGGTGCAATGACATTTGCTCGAGGCAAGAAAAGTGGCACTCTTTACATGACAACAGAGGCACGTTGTTCAATTACAGTTGCAGCAGGCAATGAAACACCAAACCTGTGGCACCAGAGACTAGGCCATATGAGTGAAAAAGGGATGAAGATTATGCATTCAAAGGGAAAACTTCCAGGTCTACAGTCTACGGAGATAGACATGTGCGAAGATTGCATACTTGGAAAGCAAAAGAGAGTCAGCTTTCAGACAAGTTGCAGAATCCCAAAGAAGGAAAGGCTAGAGCTTATTCACTCTGATGTTTGAGGACCAACGACCGTCTCATCTATTGGTGGGAAATGCTACTTCGTGACTTTCATCGATGATCACTCTCGGAAGGTATGGGTTTACTTTCTAAAGCATAAGTCTGAAGTATTTGAGGCTTTCAGAAGATGGAAAGCTATGGTGGAAAATGAGACGGGTTTAAAGATCAAAAAGCTCAGAACCGATAATGGTGGTGAATATGAAGACACCATATTCAAAAACTTCTGCTATGAGCACGGGATCAGAATGGAAAGAACTGTTCCAGGCACGCCTCAACACAATGGTGTAGCTGAGCGTATGAACCGAACATTGACAGAAAGAGCTAGAAGCATTCGTATACAGTCAGGTCTACCGAAGCAGTTCTGGGCAGAAGCAGTCAACACGGCAGCTTACTTGATCAACCGAGGCCCATCTGTTCCATTGGAGCATAGAATACCAGAGGAGGTATGGAGCGGAAAAGAGGTGAAACTATCACATCTAAAAGTTTTCGATTGTGTAGCATTTGTGCATATCAGTGATCAAGGCAGGAATAAGCTTGATCCCAAATCCAAGAAATGCACATTCATTGGCTATGGTGAGGATGAGTCAAGAAGATTTTATGAGGACAAATATCTCACCAGTCTTGCACAACCAGGAGAACCAGTTGGTATTTTTGCTCCCCAGTCTATTGGAGAACCGTCAACGCAAATGACGTAGGTTTTCTTTTATCTTTACTTGATTTTTTTTATGGAACAATAGTTAACATTTTTATTTGATTTTTTATCTCCACTTCCTGTGCTGGATGTTAAGGAGTATGTTCTGGTGGGATCTTGACCAGAGAATATAAAGACAGACCACAGTACGCTGACATTTTGTAATCTTGACCAGATTAAAGGAAATAAGACTGCCATTTAACTCCACTGGCATTATAGAATATAGTCATGATCATTTTCTGTGGCATCTTTTCAATTTTAGATGCCTTTTTATCACTGTGTTGAAGTTTGATCTAATTTTAAAGAGAGTATAAATTCGAAGTAATGATTCTAAATGGAGGGCATGAGGCTGATCATTGCATTGTTTCACATGAAACCTCACGTTTTTACTACCTATATTTATAGGATTAATTGCAGCCTTGTATTCATATGGCAGATATATAATGTGACTTTTGCGTGAATGACTTTGTTGTGGTGCAATCGCACTTGAAATCAGAAGGCTAAATTATATGGATCATTTCTTCCCGCTACTGCCAACTTTCATGCATAGGCCCTCTAGTTTTATAGCGATGTTATAAAGGTAAATTAGCTATTCATGTACAGATTGCATGAAATTTAAGATGGTTTAAATGTTAGGGTTAAAATTTTCACAGCGGCTCTTGAAATTTATCTCAGTTTCCAGTTGGGTTCTGATGATTTCAGACTTTTATTTTGTTATTTTTCTCCTTTGACACGTTCTACTGCAATTAAAAGTTACTGTGAACAATGTTCTGAAAAATTAAGCAGTGTAAATATTTTTCTAGTGACGACTTTTTGGACAGGGGTTTGCTTCATGTACCATGATTCTTTAGTCGAGATGCACCAATCCCAAATGTGAAGTGATTTGTTCGAAGTTGTATGATAATATGTATTTACATTTGCTGTTTTGCTGTTGGTTTTGGATTGTTAAACAGATAAACTAAATTCTTGTTTTAATGCATGTATGATTTTATCGTATTTAAGGTTGAATACTTCTTATTTTGCTGGTCGAGGTGAGATGAATGTGACCCTAGGAATTCCATGTCTTCAAGAGATCTTGAAGACTGCTTCAAGGAACGTTAAGACTCCAATTATTACATGTCCATTGCTAGAGGGAAGATCAAAGTGAGTTCTTCTAACTTCTAAGTGGGGGTTATATTAATTTGGTTTTTCTTATACTTGCATTTTTTTAGTTTCTATTTTAACTATTCTTTTAATGATTTTAAAATTCAAAAATATTTCACAAATTAGTAAAAATGAGTATGGATTGTAGTGTAAGAGAGGCAAGGGTAGGTTAGATGATCTGGTGTTTGTATGTATTCTGGTGTCTAAATTGTTGGTCACAGTTGAATAGGTGATGGGTCCTGCATGCAGGTTCAGTATTAGAATGTTGAAGTAGGACTTCCAACTTTTGTCTATTTGGCATGGCATTTTGCATTCTGTTATTCAGACGAGTTTTCTTTTATTTGGCATATTCTGTTCATTTTGATACTGAGTAGCATAGGAGATGATTTTTTATTTTGAGCTTATGAGTATGACGTGTACTTATCATTTAGTGTCTATATAATTTCCTCTCTTTTTTTTATGTATTTATTTTGCAGGGAAGATGCCAAAAGCATTGCTAATAAGTTAAAGAAAATAACTGCGGCAGAAATTGTAGAGAGTAATGAATGTGAGTGTTGATTCAGTTTTTAGTGAAGCTGACGAATGTTTCCAAATTCAAAAGCTAAAAATAAAGCTATACATGCCTGAACATTATCCTAGTTTGCTGAAAGACTGGGAGGACATTCTAAAGTTTGACTACGTTGGGGAGTTGGAAGACGCTATAGAGAGTCGTATTAAGTTGCCGTCTAGAATTAGTGGTATAGAAAGGTTCTCTGTCTTATAATCAAAGGCTTTTTAAATGAGACAGATGAAGAATTTTCTGACAAGAGGTCTCATGGTAGGGAAATGGATGATGATGATGGTGCAAATGACGGTGAGGTTGATGATCTTGGTTCATCTGCTCAGAAATGGAGACAAGAAGCTACAGATGAGATAGAATACGGAGATGATTTAGAGGATGAAATGAATGGAAAGGAACAGTCAGCAGGATTACAAGGGGTGAATGATAAGGCAAATAACGAAGTCAAGTATGTTGAGGATGATACTTTTTGAATTTCAGATGTTGAAGATGAAGTCAATGAAAACCTATCTAAGTCAGTCTTAGAGGAGGATGACATAGATTCTGAAAATTATTCAGAATGCGAAGTGGATGCAAGGGGATATATCAGCTGGATTACAGGGGAAGAATGCTAGGGCAAACAATGTAGTTGAGTCTGATAAGAACTATTCAGTTAAAAACACCCCCAAGTCAGTGTTACTCGAGAAAATGGAGGATTCAAATAATAAGAGGAGGAAAAAAAAGGAAACTGATCGTGCAACATATGTTGCAACCGATGAGTTTAACTTTGAGGTCCATTTCAAATTCCAGTCTTATGAGCCTCTTATATTGCTGACTGAGGTACTTCTTACCCACTTTTAATCTTGAGGTTACTCTTATTTGTATACATCACATTCATTATCAACAGAAACTTTTATCCCTTGTTTCCATTATAAAGCTATTCTCATTTTTTTTTCTTCTTTCTTTTTTTTTTTTCTTTTTCTTAAAACCATATCGATCACATTTACTTATTTACTAGTGTCGTTTCAATAATTGACTTTGACCTTGTAAAATTGGACACCGAAGTAACTTTTTACTTATTTACTATAATATGTCTACTTCAGCAAGTCTCAGAAGTAAAGCTTGCTTCATGGTACTTCCTTTTCGTTGCCTATTTGAAAAGTTCTGTTTTGTATTGATTTTATGTGGGTGTCTGCATTGATTTGGTAATGTCTCTATTTGATTGTTTTACAATCTTGCAATCCCCAACTATAGACCTTTTTGCTCAAAGCGTAGGCAAAAAGGTCTATATCCAGAAATCCAGTAACGTTGATATGTGTCAACAAATTACTTGCAAAGAAAGTCAAGTTATTTACTATGGGTGAGATCCTGAAAATCGGAAGGATATCTCTCCGAAAGAAAAAGAGAAGGTTCCAGCTCTGTAGACTTCTGGGGCAGATTTGGATACATATTGGAAACTCCTTCATTTGCTTGATGTCCGATACATATATTCCAATGACATCCATGCAGTGCTAAATACTTATGGAGTAGAAGCTGTTAGAGAAACCGTCAAGGAGATTACAAATGTTTTCAAGTCCTACTTTGTATCTGTTAACTTACGACACTTGATGCTTATTGCTGATTTTATGACTTATTCTGGTGGACGCTCATTGAGTAGACATGGGCGTATAGCTGAATCGGTCTCTCCTTTTAGTAAAATGTCTTTCGAAACAGCTTCCAAGTTCATTGTCGAAGCCGCATATCATGGTCTAACAGATACTTTAGAAACACCATTTTCTAGGATGTGCTGGAATGCCTGTGAAAGTTGGAATTGGACATTTTGGTTTGATGCAAAATTTCAATCTTTGATCGACAGCCTAGTCTCAATCTTGTAACTAATAGTTGTGAATTATACAATTAGAACAAGAGAAATTTATGGCCGTTATGTTATGTATAGGCAAAATTTTGGGCATGAGAGTAATTTAGATGGATCAATGATTATTATTATTATTATTAGTAGTAGTAGTAGTAGTAGTAGTAGTAGTATTGTTATTATTATGATTTGCTAGGATTGATTTGGCCAATATACAATTGTTTTTGTGAATAATATCTTGGGCATGAATAATTTACAATTTGAACCACTTATAAATGATTTATATTATCAAATCAATTTTGTAATTCTACTGAAATCATACTCAGAAATTCTAACCATACATCAAAATTTGTAAAAATTAAACTAGCCATCTAGTTTTGTGGAAATAGTTTTTGAAACTCACGAGTAATGCTTGTCGGGCATTCAACCCAAGAAGACAAAAACGAACATGATTCTCTGACTCTTATCTCAAATTTATCAGCAAAATGGTCCATGTGCATAAGATTCTCATGTTATATGGATTTCAAAGTAATATGGTTGTTACTTATAACTTGGACCCATAACACAACCTATTATTTCTCAGTGTGATCTTAGTCTTTTCTATGTTTTAATGTACTTGCTCCATAAACATATTATGTTTGGAACATGCTAAGTAAAAAAGGTTTGAAATCTTAAATCTCTAAATATTAATTACTTTAAAAAGATGGTTCACGTCTTGCCGTTACAAGTTTCACAATATTAAATACAATTTGATTTAAAAAAATATGTCATTTATATTTGTTTGATCAAATTTTTTTACCTTCAAATGATTTGTTCATAAAAAAAGGCAAGCATAATTTCAAACTGAAAATGAGGTTACAATTCTTCAGATCATGGATTAGATAACACATCAAAAGCTCTAACTATACTTCTATAATTCGCAAGAGAGAGGACCTTAGTACCTTACCATCCATAGAAGACATGGGCATATGTATTTGGTTTGTAGCAATCAATAATTCACTCTTCTACTTTTTCACTATTTTTTCTTTGATTGGACTACTTTTTCTATTTTATTTTATTTTTAATTTTGGGATCAATTGATGCTTGGACTACTTTTTCTACATGCTGTCTCAAAAAAATGCAATCTAGCTGTCCATACATAATAATTATGAGGGGAAAATATGGTGGGTTAATAATTAAACTGACTTTACCTTTTATTTGTTTCTTGGTTTAGAATTTTTTTAGTCAACTTTAGCAAACATCATCATTAATTTACCAAATTAATAGAATCGGTTTATTGTACAATCCATGTATAAAGGAAAAAAGATAATTGTACAAACCAATTTTTTAAATTAAAAAGCTATTAAAAAATCTAAATAAAAAAATAGAGAGAAAAAGGGAGAAAAATAAAAACAGAGAAAAAAAAAGGAAATGAGCAACTTTTCGGCCCAAAGCAGAGTAAAGAAAGTGAAAAAAAAAAAAAAATCTTTCAAATCTACTCGACGAAAGTTGTCTTCTTTACAAATGACTAGTAGTCGAGCTCTAAAGGAGATGAACAATCTGTCTAGAACTCAATGGAAATAATAAAGGTATGTTCTTAATCAATGTCTTTGTATTTTTCCTTTCTGGGTTTATTCTTCTGTTCTTTCTGTGTTTTCTTTATCGATGTCTTTTTCTTACTTTTTCTTAAATTTCTGAAGGTCATGATATGCTCGAGGCCTCGAGCTCAATTAACCCATTTTCAGTTTTTGACCTCTAGCAAATGAAATTCATTTTCATTGAGCTTTTAAAACAAGGTAATGCTTATCTTTTTTTTACTTTCTTACTTAATTGGGGACATTAAAGTTATGGGCTTTATGGGGAAATTTTGATTTTTGAGTAAACTTCATACTTGGGTTTTTATAATTAACTATTTTCACTGATTGTTGCTGATGACCCATGTCTGATATAGATCAACAACACTGCATTTTGGTATAGTCCTTTCTTTAGTTTTAAAAGGTTGATTGAGAAAATAACAACAAATTTAAGATTATTTTTTTTTTGGGAATTTTTCAGCGTGTGAAGAGTGTTTACTTGTGATGTATATTGTATAATGTGTTAGAAGCTCCTTTAAGGATTTAGACATTAGTTAAAAATATGCCACTTTCAGCTTTTATGTATATTCTATGTGATCCACTAGCCGATATTCTTGGTCTTGGTTTTCTTTAATAAAATCTGTTTGTCTTCAAAAAAATTGTTTTGGCTGACACTTATCTGTTCTGTATTCTATGTTTCTGTTAAAGAACTTATTTTGTTTTAAATAAATAAATAAAATAGAAAATTAACGGGAAATAAAACTAGTCATTGAAAAAAAGGTGGGTTTCTAAAGGAGTTTTTCTTCTTCATACATTAAGGACATCTTGGGCTAAAGCTTGGGAAGTTTATGGTTTGGAGCTAGTTTGAGGTCTGAAGAAAGGAATTGAGAAGGGCCAAAAGCAGCAAAGAAGAGAAGCTTCAATGGCATTATGGTTTTTGTTATCTCTTCTGCTTGTCGAGTTTATATCAAGGTCTATGTTTGTGGCAGCTCAATTTCGTGACCAAACTGCACTTTTAGCTATTAACAAAGAACTTGCAGTGCCCGGCTGGGGTGTCAACATTTCAAGTTACTGTTCTTGGCCAGGCATTGGCTGCAGTTCAAATAGTTTAATGGTTGAGAAGCTTGATCTTTCTCATCTTCAGCTTCGAGGTAATGTGACACTTATATCTGATCTCAAAGGTTTGAAGTGGCTTGACCTCTCTTATAATAACATCCGTGGCTCAATACCTTCAGCTTTTGGAAACTTATCTGAGCTTGAGTTTCTCGATTTGTCTTTGAATAAATTTGAAGGGTTGATTCCTCGAGAGTTGGGCAGTCTCAAAAACCTTAGATCATTGAATCTCTCCAACAACTTGCTTGTAGGAGATATACCCAATGAACTTCATGGCCTTGAAAAGTTACAAGATTTTCAAATGTCTAGTAATAGATTGAATGGTTCAGTTCCAATTTGGATGGGAAATTTGACCCATCTGAGAGTTTTTACTGCCTATGAAAATCAATTAGGAGGCCATGTTCCAGATAATTTAGGCTTGCATTCTAAGCTTGAACTGCTGAATCTCCATTCAAACCAACTTGAAGGACCAATTCCTAAGAGTATTTTTGCTTCAGGCAAGCTAGAAACTTTGATTCTTACCGAGAACAAATTAACAGGCAATATTCCCAAAGAAATTGGGAAGTGCCAAGGTCTATCTAGCATCCGAATCGGAAATAATGATCTCATTGGGACGATTCCTCAAGCAGTTGGAAATATTAGCAGCCTTACATACTTTGAAGCAGACAACAACAATCTATCCGGGGAAGTTGTCCCAGAATTTTCTCAATGCCCTAATCTCACTCTCTTGAATTTAGCCTCAAATGGGTTTACAGGTACTATCCCTTCGGAGCTTGGGCAGCTTATGAATCTTCAGGAATTAATTTTTTCTGGTAACGATTTGTTTGGAGATATTCCACAATCAATTCTTAGGTGCAAGAGTCTTAATAAACTGGATTTAAGCAATAACAGAATCAATGGTAGCATACCAAATGATATATGCAACATCACAAAATTGCAGTACTTGCTTTTGGGTGAGAATTCAATAAGAGGTGAGATTCCCAATGAAATTGGAAGATGTATTAAGCTGCTTGATTTGCAAATGGGTCGAAACTATTTGACTGGAACTATACCCCATGAGATTGGTCATATTAAGAATTTACAAATTTCCTTAAATCTGAGCTTCAATCGTCTACATGGTGCACTTCCCTTTGAGTTGGGGAAGCTTGATAAGCTGGTATCTTTGGATGTCTCTAATAACCAGCTCTCTGGAGATATTCCATCTGCATTGAAAGGTATGTTGAGCTTAATAGAGGTAAATTTCTCAAATAATTTATTCATTGGTCCAATACCCACATTTGTACCATTTCAAAAGAGTCCAACTTCAAGCTTCATAAGGAATAAAGGGCTTTGTGGTGAGCCACTCAACTCTTTATGTGGAAACTCCAACAGTCCTGACCATGAGAGTTACCATCACAAGGTCTCTTATAGGATCATACTAGCTGTTATTGGTTCTGGTTTGGCGGTTTTCGTATCAGTAACTATAGTTGTTCTGCTCTTTATGATGAGGGAGAAACAAGAAAAGGCTGCTAAAGATGCAGGAGTCGAAGAAGATACTGAAGATAAGCAGCCAATGATAATAGCAGGGAATGTGTTTGTTGAGAATCTCAAACAGGCCATAGATCTCGATGCTGTTGTTAAAGCAACTATGAAGGATTCAAACAAGCTCAACAATGGGACCTTCAGCTCTGTTTACAAGGCAGTTATGCCATCTGGACTGATCCTGATGGTGAAGAGACTTAAATCCATGGATAAGACTATTATTCATCACCAACATAAGATGATTAGAGAACTCGAGAGGCTGAGTAAACTCTGTCATGACAATTTAGACCGGCCAATTGGATTTGTTATTTACGAAGATGTTGCACTTTTGTTGCATCATTATTTACCCAATGGGACATTAATTCAGCTTCTTCATGAATCTACCCAGCAGCCAGATTATGAACCTGATTGGCCGAGGAGGCTCTCTATTGCCATAGGCGTTGCAGAAGGGTTGGCTTTCCTTCATCATGTTGCAGTGATACATCTTGATATTTCTTCAAGTAATGTTCTTTTAGATGCCAACTTCAGGCCATTGGTTGGAGAGATTGAGATATCAAAGCTTTTAGATCCATCCAAAGGCACTGCTAGTATTAGTGCCGTTGCAGGCTCCTTCGGTTATATTCCTCCTGGTAATTATCGACGCTCTTACCTTTATAGCTTTGCAACTTCTTAATTCTTCATGCTTCTAAATGAATTGAGTATATATATATTTATATGTTTTCATTTTGATCTCTCATATTTCTCATTTTCTGGTTCAGAATATGCGTACACCATGCAAGTCACAGCGCCAGGAAATGTTTATAGCTACGGTGTTGTTTTACTCGAGATTCTTACAACTCGATTCCCGGTTGATGATGATTTTGGTGAAGGTGTAGATTTGGTGAAGTGGGTGCATAGTGCTGCAGTAAGAGGGGAAACACCAGAACAGATACTGGATTCAAGGCTTAGCACAGTTTCCTTCAGTTGGAGGAAAGAAATGCTTGCAGCTCTAAAGGTTGCCTTGCTCTGCACTGATAACACTCCAGCTAAAAGACCGAAAATGAAGAAAGTAGTGGAAATGCTTCGCGAAATACAGGAGAACTAATGGAGAGATCAAGTCTTGGCTCTGTAAATGGGAACGCTGGTGCACAAGAATTTCCGACCAGTTCATAATCCTGACCAGCAATGCTCAACTGGTAGTTTATTACAATGAAGAAGAAATCTGGCACAGAATATTAGTCATCCAAGTGGAGTCCTTCGAGAAAGAAAGTACTCTTGTGTTTCTGTTCATATTTAGTCATTGATTACAATGTTGCAGTTTTTGGCTTTAGATCTTGAATGGAGAGAAGTACGATTAAGATCACTCACAAGTTCTCAAATCTTACAAAGTTTTTTTTTTCTTGAGATATTATTGTGTGCTGCTCTAAGACTTCTTAATGCTAGATATTGTATCATTCCCTATTATGTAGAAATGGGATTCTATCACTTTTATTCCAGTTTTGAATTGCGTATGTTTTTTTATCTTTTGCATATAATTCCAAAACTGAACTTTTGATAAAATTTATATATAAGCACATTTATTATTTCTCAATGCCTAAACAATTCAATTTCCACCCAGTTAGCAGTAAAGACACATTTTACTTCCTATACTTTTGGAATAGAGAATGCTACTTGTCACACAAAATTGCACGCGACACCACTTATTACTTCTAAGAATGACATTACTTGGAAGTCATGACTCGATTATTTGAAACGGAAAATGATATTTATCACTATTAAATAGAGAAATAATTATGCCTAATAATAATTTGATGAATTTTAATAAAATCCATGCCCAATTATAACTTTACACGTAAGGAATGGCTAGGACAAGACTCAGTTTCCGAGGTGTCATCTCTATGCCTTGTGATTTGCTGTGACCATCCATGAATCTCTCGAGGACTTCTTATGACAGTGATATTCAGTGACCAATAAGATTGCATTTGCCTCAATATAAGTAATCTAAATATCAATGTACATCAAATTATGTGGTAAAGTACACTTGAAACTGCAATTGGGCTAACAGAATTAAGGAGACTGTCAATTATGATTGTGATAATTGCACTCAAAATACGAAAAATGCATAAAGTTGTTCTCCAACCTAACGTCTATTCAACCTGCCCAAAGTCAGATCCATGTCTACTCTAATTTGAAAAAAATCACTACAGGTTTCTAAAAACAAATATAAAAGTTACTTGTGTTAAATGCATAAAAAACTTTTGTTGGAACTGTGGATTGACATGGGCAATATTTGTTATCTAAGGCGAACATTTTAGCACTTCTATTTATCCTCACAATCACATTCTCTACCACCTTATTAGAGAAGCCATCTCAACTCGAGATGCAAAAACCTAATCAGAAATCCACAGGCCTGTTTTAGGAGGCTCTTGGCCAATGTAGTGGAGTTGATTCTAAAGGTGCAACAACTACATGGTGTCGTGAAAGTAGAAACTTTGTAGAGCTTTCAAATAAATGATCGTTTCATTCTTCCACACTATTATCCCAATATTGCTGTATACCGCACAACCCACTTTTTCTCAACATTTTTACAAAGGAAGCTGCTAGCTATAGTTTCCTTTCCTTCTAAATAGATCTTGTCCTACACTTGGCCTTGCCAAAGATATGGCTACCATCTTGACTTGCATTACTACATTCGAGTCCGAAAAAGGAATCAGTAATTTCAGCCATTTGAATATTTTCACTTCTATTTAACCAAGAAAAGAATCATCTAATGATCTTCCAACATTTCTTCTTCATCTGGTAAAATTACTGTCAACAAGGAATATTTGACCCGTAGGGAAATCCTTCCCTTTTCGACGACAAGCTTTGCCCCGGACACAACCCAGTACCCTGGTGTTTCTTGTGGTCCTCTTGTCATCTCTGTCGTGTCAACAAATTTCAGAAGCTTTGGAGCTTGCACAGGAACAGGAGGTCCACCAGGATAAATAGCAGAGTTTATGTTCACATCTGCTGGCTTTGGAGGTGGCTTTTGTACCAACGTAAAGTGATGGCTGATGAGTGTTGAAATGAGTCCAGACTTGCGAGCAATTCCTGGTGATCCATCCCACTCGGGATTCTTAACATTAGTAGCACCCAAAACTGTAGAGAACCGAAGTCGCAAGAAAAGAATATTCTTTATTCCATAATTTTCAACCTGTAGCTGGGCTCCAGTCACTATTGAGAGATCCTCATCAGACTCCACGGGAGCTGTGCAGACATGAGAGAAGTTCTTCCATTGCACTTTTTCAAAATATTTTCGGTCATAAGATTCACGACAAAAGTTTTCATTTGAATCTTCTTCAAGTTGGAAGACATTTGGGAGGGATGAAAGATGCTGCAAGTGGATCGATAAGCGATTGCTTCTTTTGCCTTCCAGATATAGCCTGAGACCAGTCACTGGTCTCTTCCCCACATCTACCTGAAAATGAAAAGATCGAAGATTTTGCATGGTTGTCACTAAAAATCAAATTAAAGCTTGGAAAACAAGGTAATTTGAACTTGAAAGATACTCAAATGCCAAACAACGTGATATCATATGGAGCAAAGAAAGGTTATGATACTTTGTAGATAACAATAATCTTACCGGGGAAGTGTTGACATAAAGCTTGGGCCCCAGAAAGCTAAACTGCAAAGAAGCACTGCTTTTCTGCTTTCGCTGTGGACCAAGGGGGAGTTCGCTAAACACTGGTGCCCACTGCCTAGGTAGCTGAAATTCCAAAAATTGATGGAGTTCTTCAATTGGTGGTTTATCTGCCAGAACAGATGGGGTAGAGTTTAAATAAATAAGGCATAAAAACAAAGGATCACAAGTATCTGGAGAAATTATTGCATTTATACGCATCACATTATTGGCAGCAAAAGAATATTCTGACGAAATAAATTTGAAAAGAGAAGAAATATTACATCGTAAATATAGATTAATGGCATGGCTCAAGAAACCACTCCCTGGAACTCCATTCAACAGAGAGGTAATTGGTATAAAGGACATTGAGATCACATCAGGCTCACACTGAACAGTTTGTAACCATTCATTATGAGGCAGATTTCTCATATCACTTCCACCTCTCCTCTTGCAAATGGTTACAATATCCTGCAAATGATAAAATAAGTACCAACAAAAACAGATATATCCAAACCCTTCCACAGAAGATTGCAATGAGGATCTGGCAAAAACATAATATATGATTCACACCTCCTTATGTGAATAAGAACTTGATGTGCCAATGTCTTCAAACCGCAGCCTCTGCTCCCTGATTTCAAGCTGAAAAAAAAATGATTAGATAAGATACCTAAAAGCAATAATATCTACCAAGAACAACATTTGCCTGAGAGGATAAAATATGAAACCAGCAAATTGACTTTAAAAATATAAATAAAGGGCCTTACAACGTAAAACAAAATAACTTTCAAGGTAAACTAGACTGTGTCACATTTCACATGTAAAATGCAAGAAATTCCAAAAGCATTACCTTATTAATCACTTCAATAGAATTGAAGAAATCAAACTACAAATTAAATAACAAAAAAACAACTTTTTCTAAAAAATAGTTTGCATAAAAAGATGAGCAATCACCTTGTCTTTTTTATATACAGGTTGAGAAGATGTGTACTGTTCATTGAAAGATAAAAATGTTTTATCTGCCATATCCTTCAGTTTCTTCTGTATATCAGCAGGTTGAAGAGATGATGAGTGTTGCTGCTTCATGTATATAATGTCCTTCCCTCCCATTTTTACACTGACGATAATATGTGTGCCAAATGTCTCAATAAATCTGAAAACAGAATAATGAAAATATTACAAGTTTATTCCGGCTATCAAACTCCAACTCATTGCAATAAGAGAAGGTAAAAACGGATATATATCACAACAAAGTGTTCACTTAACAAATATAGAACATAACATCAATTAAAATGAGATAACTTAATGAATACTTCGTTTATCACAAGCCTATGTTCTGCAGAAAAGCATGAATGTGCATGAAAATTACTTTTTCCATAAATAATCATGGCTATTTACATGGCAAAAAACCAATCCATCTTTTCTCTTTCTTTCTTTTTTTGGGTCAAATTTTCTTTTATCTTTTGGGGTCAAGAGAATTCCTCTCATAATGACATAGGATATATTACGAGATATATACCCATAATGACTATGATCAATTTCTAAACCTTTTCCTTTTTCTCGAACTTGTTTTTTATTATTTTAAATGGGCAAAAGAGCCACTATAGCTCGAAATAGCTCCAAAATGTCACAAACAGTTAAAAAATCTCTTACAACTTGCATATCTAGCATTTTCCCCATAAGTTTGTCATAGAGAAGATACAGGTGATCATGATAAAGCCTCAAAGACACCTTGGCATGCAAATCAACTTCAAAAACATTGTTTTATAAAAATAAACAATCTAGATAGATGGGGGGAGAGAGGGGAAATTTTTTGCAGTTCACCTTGCTAATGCAGCAGGGTCCCATGTTGATGGGACAGCCTTCTTAACATATTCACGCAGCACCATCTGAGACTTTTCCAGAGCAACACTGTAGAGATTGATAAAGACCCCATCAAAAGCAAGGGCCTTGGTGTTCGCTGCATCTTTCTGCCAACAACCTGAATAGCCAAACATGGCATTGAAGAGGCCTGAAGGAATTTTACCAGTTAAAGAAATTTCCCGGTTGAATTGCTCTGACATCTGAAAAGAGAAAGTGATGGAAGTTTCAGGTGAAGCCGATGAGAGAAGTTCATGCAGAACACTTTTAGAAAGACTCTTTATACTCCTTTTCTACTATGAAAATCCATTTCATCCCCATTATAACAAAAGATTAAAAAATTGAGTGAAGAAAATAAAATTCTGAGACTAGTTTGATAACAGTGCCTCTATGACCAATTAAGTCGTTAGCATCTCAACAATAATGTGCCATAGTACCAACATTAGAACTTTCTATGAGAAAAAAATTATCAAAAGGAAACGTGTATCACAACAAAATACAATTAATGGCTATAAACTGTTCTAATATCTGAAGCATGCTGCATGCATATAAAGTTGGAACTTGGAAGAAGGTTAGATCCCAACTCATAAATTCTAACAAACAACACAAATTATTTCAAATTATTTGAAAGCATATACTAACGATAAAAAATACCTGCTGGAAAGAAAGAACATCAGACCTAAATCGGGTGCGCTCCCCTTTATCACATTTAATTGATTTTGACACATTACAGATAGAAATCCCACCAGGCAAAACAATGTCACGACCACCTTCATCAACTTCAATCAAACGTGAATTAGTGGAATCCCCTTTACAATACTTCAGCCTAAGATCCATTGAGATGTCATATCCACACCCAATCGACCAAATTGCAATCTCAGCAGCTTTTGGAGCTGGAAGTTTGAGTGCCATAACTTAGAACATCGATCTCTTCCACCAAACACAGATCCAATCTCTACAAGAAACCCAAATCAGTCAATACTTAAAACCCAAATTCTCACAGTTCAAGCATAACATTTTACCCAACTGACCAACTTTTTAAACAGCAAAAGTTGCTCAAATTTAGCTAAACTCAGAAGCCATCAAATGCATAAATTACGCACCAAAAAAACCACTTTCACCCCGTTTTCACAGTAAGCGACACTCAAAACACTAGATTTCAGCTCAAAACTAGCAAATTAAGCTAAACTAACTCGTTACAAAAACTAAAAGAAAGCATATTAAAAACAAATTAATACCATATTATAACACAGTTTTTCACCTTGAGAGCAGGTCAAAGCCCTGGTATTGAAGTCCTAAGGTGAATGTAGATTTATACAAAACGGAGCTGGAATGCAGTGGTTTGACTCTTGAATTTAGCGAATTGTGAAGTGCAACTTCGAGATTTGGTTTCGATCTTTCAAAATTCTAACTCGAGGACCGCGAAGATTTCCTAGATGGGTTCGTATAGAGAGAGGAAACCCTAACCACTATAACCAGAGGTAGAGATAGAGAGAGAGCGCGCTATATTACAACTTGAAAACGCAAGGAATGAGCGAGTAAAGATGTTCAAAGGAAAGAGAGATTTGGGGTTTTTGACCAAGTTTGGCAACTACTCTTTTCAGAAAAAATAAAATTGAAGAGTAATAAATGTCAAACTGCAAAATTTTAGCAGGATGTTTTACCCTTTTTTGTTGCTATTTTTCTAACAAAAAAAAGATTAACTTAAAAAAAAATAACTTACCACCCATACTTATAAAAATAATATCATAATAATTAGATAATATTTAAATGATTATAATTTAATTTAAATTAAATTTAAAATAAAATTATGTATTAATCTTTTTAATGATAAAAATATATAAAATAGACATAAAATAATATTATTTTTTATATTATAAATTCTAAAAAAATTATTTTTATAATTTTTAAATGATAATTTTATCTAATAATATTAATACTAAATTATAATTAATAATTAAAAATAATTATTATAATATTATTATTTTTAACTTTTTACATAATAATTTTTATTACCTATATTTCAAATAATATCAAAAATAATGTAATTAGAATGGATATCATATATATATACTGTCTACATCTTTTAATTATCAAGTTTTTTCGTATGCTTAGTCGTGCATGTCATTAATCATATCATTAGTGATACATGGAATTAATAAAAAAAAATTACATCAATTTATTTAAATTTATTAATATTAACACAATTTAAATAATTATTTTTATTAGATATAATTTTATTTAATAATAATTTTAAGGACAAAAATATCTACTTCTCATATTATGCTATATATCTTTAAATTTTAAGATGGATGAAAAAATTAATATTAGTTTTAAAAATAAAAAATTTAATCTTATTATTTTTATTATTAGGTTGAATATAATAGATTCAATTGTTTTTAAAAAATATCACATAAATTTAAATTATTATTTTTTATTTAAATAAAAAAAACTTGATTTTTTTTCACGTATATAAGATGATTTAATCACGTAGTATCAATGAAGTTATAAAATCTTCAATTATATTGAAGTTTTTTTTTCTTCTTTATACCATGAGAAAAATATATTCTAAAATTTTGGTTACATAAGAATTTTTTTTTCAAAAGTTTTTATTCATTGTAACTTAAAATTATTAAGTTATCTTTCATTAATTAGGCGTTGATTAAAATAAAGTCTTGATTAATAGACATGTATTTAATAAATATATTTTTATCATATATAATACATAATTGATTTAATTATTTATATAAAATTAAGGAAATTAAACCCACCTTCTTCACCTAAACTTTCTATGATTTTCAACAAGATCTACATTTCACCGACAACTGCTGCAAAGTTAATATTAAATTAAGGAAAGCATATTACCCCTAAACATGCATAATTGCACTCAATGTTTGACTTTGACTAAGATTCGTGAATTAGAATTAAAACACATGCACATTTGTAGCTTCTTCAAACTCTACGAGCAACTTTCGGCCAAAAAAATAATAAATAAATACACTGCAAGCAACTATAAACATGCAAGGATAAATAGTAATTACACGTTTATCCAAAAATTAGTAATTACACTTCTTTGTATATGTATTTTTTTCTTGAGTAATATGTGTCCATTTAATGAAATTATATTTTTTAAATAAAATATATATTTTAAAATACACAATATCACATGTTAATAATAATGTATTATTTATTATTTTTAAAATATATCAACAATTATTATGTTATTTTATCTCTTTCTTAATTATTAAATAATAATTTTTTAAAAAATATATATTATTTTTAAATTTTATTAATTTATATTATCACATCAAAATAGGAGTTATAAAAATATAAAAGATAGTGTATAAAATAAGTATACTTATTACAATCCTATGAAATAAATTTATAAACTTAATTCACCTCAATTAATTAAATATGATACATAATAAATGTTAACTTATTTTATCCAAACTCCAATAATTGATAATACTTTAAAAGCATGAATTTATCACTATGTCGTTATTCCCTTCTAACCAATTCTCCATCTCAAAAGTATACTTTGAAGGGTGAAATGAAAAAAAATGAAGGTAGACCTCTCTTTATATATGGGATAAGGCGGGATATCATCCATTTATTAAGGATCCCATTCAAAGGTTCTAGGTTGTTGGGTAGGTCAAGGGCTTAAAAGCTCACACACTTGGATCCATATCATCTCTTCAACAATGAAAAAATGAACCTATTGAGTTGTGATTTTGACGTAGACATAACTCTCTGATTAAGAGTTCGATTGAGAATCTGTAAAAATTATTGACAACACGACATCATTGTGCACATTTGAGTGCTTGTGAAAAACACAAAATTCATGATACGTGTAAGTAATTATCATGTAATAGTGGATTTGATACGACTACTGAGGTTCAAAAAATAATGAACCCAGATGGTGATAAAATGATAAAATAGACCTCTAGCCCATGTACCTTATCTTATTAAATCTAGGGGCTCATGTTAGAGTGTAAAATAGTTTATGGCATATGGCATAATATGAGAGGTCCTAGTTAGTAAATAATTCATAAGCATCCATTTATGTTAAATATCTAACATAATAAACTATCCGTATTTAAAATTTTAATTATTCGACAATGAGATAATTAAGCAAATAAAAATCATACATTCAAAGATAAATCTATTATTATGAGTAAGAATCATCATCATGTATATTCTTTTCTATAAATGGTCACCACTATTCGACTTTAAAACATAACTTTTTCACAGAACCATAGACACTAAGATTTTTACTGTCTCCCTAAGTATCTCTCTACATCATAAGAAGAGACACTAGTCTTCTCTTTCTTCTCACTACCCAAACTTACTTAAATATTGGAGGATCAAAGGCCACTACACTCCATATTGGCCTAAGGTCCTGATGTTGTATGCTTTATTCTCAAATCCACAGGATAAGAGGTGCATCCAATCATCAACGTTGACAAAAATTGACATTAACACTATTTTTATTTTAACTTTTTCCATCTTCATATAAGTTCATTCACTTACTAACAAAAATTATACAACACCTTATCAACAACGAACGTGATTATAATTATATGAATTTTTTTTAATTTTATTTAAAATGAGATCTATCACAATTTCTTTTGAATTCAAGAATTATTTCAGATAAAATACTCATGATGAGTTATTAATTTATTTATTGATCTATCAAATTGGTTTATAATTTTATTATTCTTAATTACTTTTGTAAATATATTATGTTATCACTAATCATAATTACATTAAGTTCAAGTCAAAAAAATTCATTTACTTTAATTTTAAGCAGTGGCTCTTAAGTTATTTTGTAATATATTTATGACTTTAACACCTTTTTACTTTTAAATTTTGTAAAAAAAAATTATTTATATGTTCAATGGTGTTAGAATGCATTAAATTCAATTCAAAGTTTTTATAATTCTAATTAGATTAAAAATTATTAAAAAAAATTATAATATTTCAATTTAAATAAGATAAAAAGATCAACTAATACATATAAATAAAAATTTGAGTTAATTCATGCTATTTTAGGACAACTCAATTTTTTTTATTTGGATTAAGGTTGCTAATTTATGACACGAATTAAATTTGATTTAAGTTAGAATTGAACTAATTTGAATTGGGTTAATTTATACCAGCTCAAACTAACCTAATTCTCGTGAATTGACACCCCTATCATATTCCTTGCAATTATAACTTCAATCACATATTTCTCAATCTCAGTTTTTTTATTTTTAATGTGTCAAATCCATTCACCTGATTGTTTTGGCTTCCCTGTTCATCCTTTCCACCTCTCTAACCTACCATTCCAACCATCCATCCAAGACTCCATCATTTCTTACTCTTTCGATCTTAGAAATTCCACCGTTGCAAGTTTCCTTCGAATTTCTCTCTCAATGTGAACTTCCCCTTGAAGCTTTCAAGTAGTCTTGCTTTCTCACTAGAGTTTTATAATGGACATGCTTTGTTTGTATTTGATGAATTTTTTTATTGCCACTATGGATGAAGATGAGGATTATAGTTTTTATAGGAATTGCAATACCACGATTATTCTTCCACTTGTTTTTTAGTTTGTTTTTGTTTTTTTCACTAATCTCTCCTATGTATTTATTGTATTATAATTGTTGAGATGGTAGCGTTTTTCTTTTTTCGTAGACCGATATAGTAATAGATGGGTCATCCTTATTTTATATCAAACTTATTACTCTTTTATCAAGTGAGCACATGAATAACTAAATGAGTGATGATATTTTGGCTTAGTTACTCTCCCATAAACATCGCTTAGCTGTCTTAGTGTTTAGAATTAGATCTAATTGGGTGGACAATCTTAGTAAAAGAGATCCTAAAATGTTTAGTTTCTAATTTTTAATTGTGATAACATAAGTGATATATCATCTTTCATCTTTATAATCTATTTGTTACAATGTTTTAAAAAAAAAAAGCTCTCTTTTGATCCTAAATAAAATTTACTTAAAAAATTGATCATAAACTTCTCCATAAAAATAGTTCCATTTTGATAGTATAAAAAGTGCCATCTGAACTAAGAAATCACAATACAATGCAAAATATTGATAATAAATTTTTAAAAATAATAAATAATTTTTTTTTAAGTTTATAATAAATCACAAATAATATAATGTAATATTATTAATAATTAGAGTGTTACATGTGTAACTATATTTAATAAAAAATTAACATATTATAATTAAGATATATAAAAATAATCTAAATAAATAAATAATAAAGACTGTAAGTTTTTAATCCCCGTCACCAAATCTACCCACTAATTTAAAATACTTTCCCTCTATTGTTTCCCTAATCTTCTACTTACCATCCTTCGTGTCTTCTCACATGGTACCCTTTCCAAAACTTTCCATTTGTCTTCATACATAAAATAAAATATACACATCTATTAGTCCACATCTTCTCCTCACAAGTCATAACTACATCTATCTTATACAAACCTAAAGTTCCTTACTTTTACTTCACTCACCATAACACAAAAGGCCATACACCACCACAAATTTTTCTATCAACTACCCAATATCCCACAAAAAAAAAACATGAATGGGTATTCCAAAATCAAAATCATTCAACCCAAGAAATCAAGATCAGTAGATTTATCAGATTTCTCAAATTTTACCCAAACCCCAAAATCCATCCAAAATACTATTGACTCAAAACCCACAACCAAAGTCCAAGAACCCAATAAGATCAATAACACAGACAATTACAAAAATGAAGAAGATCATCAGTACTCTTCATATTCTTCTGATGAAATAGTGGCCAATGATAATAGTAATAATAATAATGTTCTGCGTAGAAACTGCTCTGTATCTTCAGCTTCAGGGGTCCAATATGCAGTGAAAAGGGCATTTTCAATGAGAAGATCTTCATCGGTATCAGAAGGTTACTGTAGGATTCATAACCAATCTGTGACTTTAGCTTCTTCTATTGATGATGAAGAAGGTTGGGACGCTATTGAAGAAAGATCAACAAGATCGGTGAAGAAGAGTAAGCAAAGAGGAAACAAGATCCTTAAAGCCTGTAAGAGACTTTTTGGACTTTAATTTTTCAGAAGAAAAATAATGATTTAATCACTGAATAAATTAATCTCTTATTTTCAATTTTGTTATTAATTTTAAGAGATTGTTTTAGTATTATTTAGATAAAGGTATTCTAGAATATAATTTTGGAGTGCCATTTAAGAATTTTATATTTACTCGAGGAACCTACTTGAGCCTTTTTATTACATCAAATATGTTTTTTTTTTCTCTTTTAATTGCAGGATAGTATTTAAGACAATTACGTGGTTGTGATTATTATTGTCTTTTAATATGATTTATGAACTTATTATTAAGAGGAAATAATTTATACGAGCAGTTTTGTAGTTTTTTAATGGTTTATATGTGTGATGTAATTATATTCGTACAACTAATATCAAAATAGTATTTTAATCGTTATTTTAAAAATTAATTAAATTTAGTTATTTATTAGTAAAGTGACCAAATTTGTAATGTATTTTTAGCTATTTACTCTAATTTTCTATAATTTAATAATTATTTTAATAATTTTATCAAAATAATCAAACCTTTACAAATTTAATTACATTATTATCAAATATCAGACTCAGATATATTGATGATGAAGGAGGTACACTTTACTTCAATTTGTAACTTTAGCTTCTATATTAATGATGAGGAGGTTGGGATACTATTGGAGCGAAACAAGATCCCTGAACTATGTGAAATACTTTTCCGATTTTAGATTTTTAGAAAGAAAAATAAAAACGTAATTTAATTATTGAATAAAATTATCTCTACTTGTGCTTTTTTTTTTAAAGTTAAACTCTTTTGGAATGTTCAATTATGTTGTTAATTTTTAGAGATTAGTTTACTAATATTTAGATTAAGGTACTCGAGAATAAAATTTTGTGAAGAATTGTTATAGTTAAATAAGGAATCCACGTGAGCTTTCTACTACATTATTAGATTTGAACTTCTTCTTTTGAATTTTATTAATATTTATTTTTATTTTTATTTTATATTAGTTACAAAACTCAAATATTATAATAATCAATAATGTCAAAAAAAACAAATCATCCTATTTAGCATATGTAGCAAAAATTAAAATTATTCAAAAATAATAATAATAATAATAAGATAACTATATAAGATTATTTATTTATTTTGAATATTGAAAAAAATTATAAATTCATTTATGAAAATAACAATAACTAAATTCATTCATATTTAATTAGCATTAGAGTACCATGTGACTAACATTTTATGTTAATTATATCTACTTAAGCTTAAGAAAAATATTAATTTTTAACAATTTAATTTTATAAGTTAGATTTATGAGTGATAATTTGTGTTAGTTATATCATCTTATTTAATAAATAAAATATATTTGTATTTGATATATTGTGTTTATAGGTTGTGATAAAAAAGTTATATACAAAAATATATTATTTTAATATAAAAGAGAAACGGTTTGTATCCTATGATATTAATATTAGGTTGAGTATGTGAAATTAAAATAAAATAATTTGTTTATATTATTTTGTTATAATGTGTTCTATTCATTTAATAAATTCTTAATCCTTATTTTATGTTGTGTTGTGTTTAGATTGTGTAATCATAACAAAGTGAGGTATTTATTTATATCTTTTTTGCCAACTAGTTATAGCTTAATGATATAAATTTCATTTGAATTTATAGAAGGTATGAAGTTTAGGTTTCAATTAATTATGTAAGTAGTACAATTATTTAAAAAATAGAAAAATCAAAGCTATAAAAATACTAGAATTAAATACCACTAAAAATGTTAAAAAATAGTACAAAATAAAATAAAAATACACTATGATTACAAACTTCAATCCTCTTTTATATAAGTAATAGATGTTAGTATATAAAGATGCCAATTTCTTCTAAGGAATCAAAATTTGTGAAAAATTTTGATTTTATAATGGTAGAGAATGTTCCCGTGCGGATGAATTAGAGTTGAGAATTATCCTCTTGATCTCGTCTATTTCTTTATTTTATTTTAAAATAAATAAATTATATGTTTGTAAAATTTTATAATTAAATTAAATAATATTTTATTAAAAAAATAATATTTTCATACAAAAATCAATACTTTAATTATCAAAATATCATATTATGATATATTGGACAAAACTATTATAATAAATGAATAATTATTAAACTCCTAAAATAAAATATTTAATTATAGTTATAATTTGTACTATGTATTTAAACTTATTTGATTTAATTACATACAAACAAATATACCCAAGATTTTATCTATATTAAATTGTTAAATATTCAGTTACTTTTAATTTATTTATAAATGGGGAATATCCAAACCCTATAAAGTGCTCGAACCATTGATTTAGAATCACTATCACCTTTTTTTTCAAGAAAGAAAAAGAAAAACCCTTTTACTAAAAGATCAAAAGAGTATTTTAAATAATTTTTTTATTTTTATTTTTAAAAAAATAACAATACTAAAATTATAATACTAAAATAAATACTTTTAATAACATGAATTATTTAATATATTAATACATTAATTGATTACCTAAGTTGCCGATCCTTGTTAAAAGTGTATTACCTAAAAGAAGAAATAAAAATAATTTAATTATTTGGAAAAAAAATTTAAGAGATGACTTCATTTTACCATTAAGGGGAAAAGAAAATAAAAAAAATGCAAAACAAAATATTTTGTAGCTATTATTAGTGTAATGGAAGGCTCTTTTTAGATATTAAAAAGTAACAATGGATCTCTAAATTTATATTTTGGTATTTAAATTTTCAACTAGAACTTTAATATCTATATTTTAAATGTTGTATGTTTTGTACAAAAAAATCTAAACTCGTGTTTTTGGGAAACTTTTAGCCTCTAAATTTTATTTGGAGAATACATTTTAGTGCCTACAATCCAAACTAAGTTGTGTTTTTTTTTAAGTAAGACCCAAGTGTCCTAATTAAAAAATTAAGGAATAAAGCATCACAAAAATACAAATTTAATAAATTTGGTATCATCTCACTCTTTTATATATGTAACTGATAGTGTATTTTTTAACACTACATTTCATTTTTTTTTATATTCAATTAATTTATACTTAAAATCAAACACATATTTAAAAATAAAAATAAATTAAAAACATGCTAAAGAGTAGTATACACAATCCAAATAATTTATTGAATGCATAACTTGATGTGTGAATGCTATGATGTCGTTCATCCTCAGAATTATTAGAGCTCTCGTAACTTTGTGCTTTTAAACATGCATGTGTATAAATAAAATTCATAAACATGTATGCAAAAGTAACGAGTGATATAAAAAGAAAAAAATTAAGAATATTATAAGTACACTTTTTTACTTATTATATGTTTATTTTATTTAATTAGTAGTATTTTTGGATTAAAAATAATAAAATATGAACTTTCTAAGAAAAAAAGAATAAAAATATATGTTTTTGAATTTTTTTTGAAATTTATATAGATTTTTTAACTCAAAATCCATCAAAATTTAACAAATGAATGTCAAGCAAGTAAAGAGAGTCAATCAAAGACTTTTATTAGTGAAAAGGGATATAAAAAATTGACTTATAAAACTTGTTTTAAGATTAAATTAATTAACATGTTTATATGGTTGATTTCATCAGTATATTGGATGAATTCATTGGCAATACACATGTGAATTAATTCGTCAAAAACATTGCATATCTTTTTATAGATAGAACATTGATTGATGAATATGTATATCTCTTTGTTATATAACTATACAACTTTTGAACGGGATAGTTTTTGCTAAATATGTATGTATTGATAGATATATATTTATGAATATATTATCCATGTCAATTTATCTAGTTAAACTTGACTTTACTCGAGAACGAGCAAAGAGTTAAGTTTACGGGTATGATGAATTTATGAAAGTAGAGTTATTAGTGCATTTTTTGCTTAATATTTGTTAATTTTATTTAATAAGTAGTACTTTTAGGATTAAAAATATTAAAATATGAACTTTCTAGTGAGAATGGATGAAAATAGATTTTTCAAGAATTTTTTCAAATTTTTATAGATTTTTTATTATTTTTTTAACACATGACCAATTAAAATAGGACACATGGATGTCATGCAAGCAAAGAGAGCCAATCGGAGAGCACCGTGTGTATAACTAACCAATTGTCACCATGTGAACGCCACAAAAGCACAGGAGAGCTAATCGCGACATGGCATGTGTACTAGGTGATGTAGGCGTTTCCATATGTCAACACGACTTTCATTCCAAGTTTTGTTGTGCACTCAACGAGTGTGCCATACTTTGTCATATGTTCGTTCGTTCTTTCCATCAGAGCACCATGTAATCCGTATTTGTGAATCATAGTGTGTAACGTGCCATTAACTCGGCATGTGTTGACAATGACCAACATGTCTACCACGCATCGCGCGCTGATTCGTCTAGTGTTTCTCTCATGCCATGTGTTGTGATCCTATTGACCGCATGGTTTAATTTTCTTTATTTTTTCATCTTAACTCTTGATCTAAAGTTGATATGACGTTTCAGAATTCATTTGAGTCAAATTTAATTCCCTAATTACCCCAAAACCATAATGAGTCGAAATTTAACTCCTTTCTTTTTCAATTTTCATGTATTCGTATATAAAAACATAATATTTATGAAGACAATTATATCTAGTTAATTTATTAATCTAAGAGTCTTATGTAGTCAATTTTTTACATGTTATGATATAATATTTTTACCTAATTATGATTTCAATTCAAATATATTATTTAATATAATTCTTATGCTATTAATTATTTGGCTAACAATTAATCTTTAGAGTCAATCAAATGGATTTGAAATAATTATTTAATTATTTATCTTGATTAAATAATATGTATAGTTTTTAAGGTATTATTCTTATGATTGATGAAATTAATAAGTAATATATAATTTAATTGACATAAGAATGTGATTAGATTAATTACTATATGATGTGTAATTTGCTTGAGAAATAAATACATATTAAATTAGATTCAATTGATCATGTAATTGATTGATAATTATATTGAGAAAATTTTAGTGATTCACGTATTTAGAAAGTTAAGAGATTAAATATTTTTAGATATTTTATTAGATATCAAATTTGAGTTAATTAATTACTATTATCTATTTTTAGTTCTTTTGATTTTACTTTCTCAAAACATAAAATATAAAATTAATCTTTATTTTTTAGTGTTAAAATTAGTTACTCTTAACATAATCTAAATAGAAATAATATTTTCTTATTATTATATTACTTATTTGCGATATGTATAATTACGTATATATTACACTATTTCATACGATATTTTTTTAATAAACATCTATCTTTCAATAAAATCCCAAAAAATATCCCGGAGACACCAGTAATACAAGGTTTTTTTTAATAATATATAACACTGTTAAATAAAACATTCATTCTATTTAATTCATTAAATTCCCACCATATTTACTGATAAGGTATGTTTTAACCAATCAACTTTACTAGTAAATATTAGATTTCATGCAATCCCTTATTCAATACTAAAGCTAAACCAGAAACAACCCTTGAATTTCTTAATATATTACTATTTGCAGACATATAAATCAATCATATTTATCCACAAATCAGTTTCACTTTACTATTTAAAATTTGCAATCCCTTATCTTCTTCTCCACCTTTGGATCTTTCTCATCAAACTTTTTCTTAATTTCTTTCATTCCTTCTTTAAATATTCATTTCCCATTATTTTCACTCAAACTCTTGATACTTTTTGTTATTCATCATTCCATACTTTTCTGGGTCATATAATTCAACATATTATTTTCTTCAATCATTTTGTAAAAAAATATTTTCTATTTTTTATTCAATTTTGAAAAATAGAAAATAATCGAGAGAGACAGAGAGAGAGAGTTTAATCATAGATATTACGTGTTGTGCCTTATCAATGGTGGGTGAAGGCGGTGGTGGTTTGGAGGAATTGCCTTCGCCGAAGAACAAGGTCAAATTCTTATGTAGCCTTGGCGGAAAAATACTCCCAAGACCTTTCGATGGCCATCTCAAGTACGTTGGTGGTGAAACTCGTGTTATTGCCGTCCCTCGCGATATCACTTTCTCTGGTGCGCCTCTGTTTGTTTCTCGAGAAATTACCCTCTTTGAAATGTTTATATTTCAAAGATTTAATAATGTTTTGAATGAAAGAAGTGGGTCTCTTGATTTCGTGTAGTATTTGTTAGTAATTATAATTCGTAAATGTTGTGCGTGTATATATATATATATATATATAGATATGTTTCTTTTAAATTCACGTATTTTTGAATATTAGGAAAAAATTAATTATTTTTAACTTATTTATATATAATTATAATAGAACTTAATATTTATAAGTATAAATAAATTAATAATTAATTTTAATTAAAAAATAATTAGTGTGTTGTGTTGAGTTGGTTTGGTGCTCTAAATCGTAGCCAGAATAGCTAACTCTAATCCTTGCCCTTCTACTCAATTACACACCCATACATAATTGTGTAATTATATTATGAAATTCGAATTTTCAAATAATTGTGTAAATTACCTGTCTAAATTGTATAATTGTGTAAACTGATGGATATGTTGTAGTGCAAAATAATGTTAGAAGTTTTTTTTCTTTTTGGGGCTATGCAAAATAATGTTAGAAGTTAGAGATGATTAAAGAATTTTCTATGATTTACATTATTCAAATTCTACAAATACTGTAATATGGGGGAATAATTAGTGGATTTTTGTTGATAAATTTAAATTTATGTAATGTTATAAGAATAAACATAATACTCCAATAATACTTCGATAATATTAAATGGATTTACGTTCAATATTAAATAAATTAAACGATCATAATTTAATTTAAAGAACATTCAATTAGATAATATTCATAATAAAATGATGTAATAATTTTTCTAATAATTAAAATGTATAAATTAAACATAAAATATCATATTTTTGTGGTTTTTTATGTGTATTGTATATATTTTTTGCTAGTTAATTCTGCCAATGCATATTCAAGGTCATTGAATCTAACATACTTTTGGCATTTTCTTTATCATAAACAGTGCTAATGAAGAAGGTTAATGCACCATTTGATGGAGACATGGTACTCAAGTACCAATTAATACCTGGGGAACTTGATGTTTTAGTATCTGTTAAAACAGACGAAGATTTAAAGCATATGTTTGATGAATATGATCGCCAAGAAAACAAAGGAAGTCCAATGCTAAGGACCTTCTTGTTCCCCACAAGGTCAAACACAATCATTGAGAATCAACTAATACTCAATGAGCCTCGTGCTCTTGAGCAACGTTACATCGATGTTGTCAATGGCATAATCCGGTCACCTAGATCGAGACTCTCTCCGATCAATGTCGCTCATTCTACGGCCACTTTTAGTTTGTCATCTGCTTGCTCTTCCCCAAATTCGCCTTCTCCTGATCCGTACACCCCTGAATCAATCCATGAAAATAGACTCGCAGGTGGTAGAGTAACCATGCAAAGAGTTCATAGTTCACCTAGCTTGTGCGGTCTCAATAACCTTCAACATGGTGCTCAACATGTTAATCAACATTACTATAATTACAACCATAATCACCATCCACATTATCATAACAATCATCACTACAGCAATTTATATCCTAGACCACCGCTCGACCCTCACAAGATTGTTGGTGTTGAGATGATGGGAAGGAGTACGTTCAGTCATTCCCACTACTCGAGTAGACATCATAGAGGAAGTGGAACATGCAACAAGTGTGTCTTTTATGATGAGTATTTTTCTGCTTATGGTAGACTTGATAGAGCAGAAAATCCACCCTGGTCTCCAAGAAAGAACATTTGGGAATAAAGTCCCCTTCAGTATCAAGTAATGTAGCCGGGTAGGGAAATTGGAGTTTTGCTTGAAAAGATGTATTCTTTTGTTCATTTTCATTTTACACATACTTGTACCCTTCTTTTGGGTTACATATAGCTCTATGAACTTGAAATTGTTACAAGTGATTAGTATTGTACTCTTGTATCATTCAAACTGTTGAATCATTAATGGAAATACAACGATTTGTAAATAATCTCATGATCAATCTTTTACAAAATAGTTTATGCTCTTAACCTATCTACTTCATAATGTAGAAGAAATAAATATATTGAAAAACCAAAATCAAACTGTTGCTTGACAATGAACATGAGCTTTTCAAATTGTAACCAAAATAATCGACGACCAGAAGCTCTATCAATATATCCCACCATATTCTAATGACATTCCCTTCTCATTCTTCCAAACACAAAATTGTCAGAAAATATAACCCGTTAACCACCCAAAAGATCCAATCCTGCAAACTAGAACTTTTATACAAAGAAAACTGAAAGTTCATAAGAATCGTCCATCTATTTGTCTATAAATCACTTACTGTCAGAAAAATCGGCATCAATAACATCACCATCAGGTCCTTTGCCTGACGAAGCTGAAGGTCCGCCGGCTTCTCCTCCAGGGGCAGGCCCTGCACCAGGAGCACCTGCATCCGCACCAGAACCAGGCTGGTTGTACAAGGACTGTCCAATCTGCATTACTTCCTGGTTAAGGACAGCTATGGCATCCTTTATGGCTTGGGTAGAACTGCCTGAAATTGCATCTTTAAGTTCGCCGAGCTTAGCTTCAACCTTCTCTTTAACTGGGCCGGGAATCTTGTCTCCCAACTCCTTCAGTTGCTTCTCTGTTTGGTAAACAACCGAGTCAGCTTGGTTCTTAGTGTCAATTGCATCTCTCTTTTCCTTATCCTCTTTTGCAAACTTTTCTGCTTCCCGAACCATATTTTCCACCTGTATTTTTTACATTTAGTTATTACATATATATTAGATTTTCATGCTTGCTACAGACCACAGAATTGGATTTAACACTACACGATCCTAATCATACCTCGTCACTTGGCAAAGTACTGGCACCAGTTATTGTGATGTCTTGTTTCTTCCCTGTGCCCTTATCAACAGCAGTAACAGAGAGAATACCGTTGGCATCAATGTCAAATTTGACCTCAATTTGAGGAACCCCTCTTGGTGCAGGTGGAATACCATCCAAGCGGAAGCTACCCAAAGATTTGTTGTCCCGCACAAATTCTCTCTCACCCTGTAGGACATTAATCTCTACACTAGTCTGTCCATCTGCAGCTGTTGAGAATACTTCTGATTTAGAGGTTGGCAGAGTAGTGTTTCTAGGGATAATCTTTGTCATGACACCACCCAGGGTTTCTAGCCCAATTGATAATGGTGTAACATCCAACAGCACAATATCGCTTACATCTCCAGACAGCACACCAGCCTAAAATGGGAGACATTAAAAAAAAGAAAGGTTTTTTAGACAGTTAAAATACCCATAGGTCCCATTGTTTAGGTAAAAGGATCATGTTCGTCCTCTTATTTAAAAGTTGGGAAAAGTTTAATAGTTTTACACAATTGACAAAAAATATCTCGTAGACACATGCACAACATTTAAAAATACATTTGAATCCAAAATGGCACAGTTGAAAAGATTAGGTTGTTTTGATATGGTAAGTGCATGCTAACCATGTGACGTTTCCATCAATTTATTCGCATTATTGTACTAATTGAACTTTACTGCACTACTTTTGCAACAAGTGAACTAAATATGCACATATTGAAAATAAAGGGACTTGCCCATTATTACACCAGACCAAGCTAAGCACTTTGCAACTTCCGTTAAGCATTGAATTAGATTGTTAGGAAGTGACTAACCTGAACAGCAGCACCCAGAGCTACAACCTCATCAGGATTGACTGTGACATTGGGCTCCTTCCCAGTGATCTTTTTGACAAGCTCCTGAACAGCTGGTATACGTGTTGAGCCACCAACAAGAATAACCTCGTCTATATCTTTGAAGGATAGTTTTGCATCCCTTAAGGAATTTTCAACTGGTGTTTTGAGCCTGATAAGATAATTGTAAATTTCATAACCAGACCACAAGAGGGCATATAAATGCAACAAGCATAAATCAATGAAAACAATAATTTTCATTCAAAGGTCTGAATAACAAATTAATTTGAGAAAGAAACAGCTACCTGTCAAGCAGATCAGAACACAACTCTTCAAATTTGGCCCTTGTAAGGGTAGTCTCTATGTGCTTGGGGCCATCTGCAGTGGCAGTAATGAAGGGCAAACTGGAAGGAAATAGATATCACCAATAGAACTCAGAAAAATTGTACAAGACTCAAAAACCAAAAACATGGACAGAAGGAAGAAGGGAAACATCCAGAATCCACAAAATCTTTAGATGAACTGTTTCACCTTATATTTGTCTGAGTCAAAGATGATAGCTCCATTTTTGCTTTCTCGGCCGTCTCTGTTAGCCTTTGAAGAGCCTGCTTGTCCTTCAATAGTTCAATGCCCTCATTTCGCTTGAAGTCTAAAGCAAGCCAGTCAACGATTCTCTGCAAGAACGATTAGGTCAGATCCATTTCATCATTACTAATGCACCCACATCATCATCACTTTTAAGGTAGAGTAGGGAAGAGAGAGTATAGAAAATAAATAAAGCAGACCAACCTTATCAAAGTCATCACCACCCAAATGTGTATCTCCAGAAGTAGACAGCACTTCAAAGACACCATCCCCTACCTCAAGCACTATAAGAAAACATGATAGCCAGTAAAAATTACTTCATATAAAATTATTAAAGGGAAACGTTAAGCCTTAATGTCAATCACTTATCAAATCAAAAACTTCATCAGAGAGTCAGTGATCCATGCAGCCACTAGCAAAAACAATTTTTCGTACATAGTATACCTGATACATCGAATGTACCACCACCAAGGTCAAAAACTAAGATAGTTTCATTGTTCTTCCTTTCAAAACCATATGCAAGTGATGCAGCAGTAGGTTCATTTATAATGCGAAGAACTTCCAAACCAGCAATACGACCAGCATCTTTAGTGGCTGTCCTTTGAGAATCGTTGAAATATGCAGGAACAGTGACCACGGCCTTAGTAACTTTATCATTCAAAAACTTCGAAGCATCATCCACAAGCTTTCTTAAAACCTGAGGCAGCAAGAGAGATTAATAATTCTTAGGAAAAAGAAAATTTGGCAAACAACATCCATTCCAAAACTAAACCAGGCATACATGATACAACTGATTTCATAAACTAAAGTTCAAACATAGTATAGTATCAGCTAAAAATGAATGCCACATGGTACATCAATTATATAACTTCTTCAGTAAGAACTGAGAAGGAAGAAGGACCATAAATGATTTATGTCAACTATATAAAATTTCTTACTCCCATCATTTAATTATCGAAAGATGCAATGCAAACAACAATGAAGCCAAGCACCATTAAGCATTATAGATGTATAAGTATTCGCCGTTCTCAAAAACTCAAACCAGCAAAAGGTAAAAAAATCACTTATTTATCACTTACCCAGAGCCACACGTGAAAACACAATTCACAATAATCCCAACAAAAAATACCTAAAAGTTCATTTAAAAACATGAAAAATATTAGTAATATACCTGAGCTGAGATCTCTTCAGCAGCAAACTGCTTCCCAATAGCAGGACAATCGAGCTTGACGTTCCCATTCTCATCCCTAATAACTTTATAGGAAACCTGCTTGGACTCCTCATCAACCTCGGACATCTTTCTTCCAATAAACCTTTTCACAGAGAAAAAAGTGTTCTCTGGATTCACAACGGCCTGTCGTTTAGCAATCTGCCCAACCAATCTATCCCCATTCTTTGTATACGCCACCACAGAAGGCGTCGTTCTCTGCCCTTCAGCATTCGTTATAATCGTTGGTTTCCCACCCTCCATAGCACCAACTGCCGAGTTCGTAGTTCCCAAATCAATCCCCACAACTTTCTCGCTAACAATCCTAAGAGGTCTCACATTCCTAACTCTGTTACCATTAAAGAACACTTTGCTACTCACCCTGTGACCCCAAAAAGCTGTCTTTGGAGTTCCCAAACCGGGTTTTGGGAATGAAAACCCAGGTGAGGAACCAAGAACGTTGATTTGAGCTGAGGAAAAGGCCATATCTTTGTAGGGGAAATTGAAAAACTAGCAAAACCGTAAGTCTGATTTTAGCCCTAAACGCTGCGAAGTAGGGCAAGAGAGGTACAGATAGGGTTCGCCGAGAAGAGAAGTAGAGAAGTTTGGAGCAGAGGGAACCGAAAAGAGAGTCGAGGAGATAAGGGGAGAAGAGGAGATAATAAAAGGGTTAGATGATGCCACGTGTCGAAGTTTATCGAGTGATTTTTCATCTCGGAGTGAGTTTACCGAAAATCACTAAATTGGTAAAATAAAAATAAAAAATGCAATAATGATTTGATTAATTATGGTAAAAGGGTTAGAATAGTATATGTTTTTAGCATGTAAATGCCATTTATTACATTTGTTTTAAAAATGTGCTATTTATAATTAAAGTTAATTAAAATAATATAAATTTAAATGTAAATAACTTTTTGAGGATTATTTAAGAAAATTAAGATTAAAAAAAACCAATATCTCGATACCGTTCGAAATGGATTCTCTTCTATCTTTTTGGTTTTCTTCTTTCAAGAACATTTTTCCTTCAAATTTAACTTTCTTTCTCTCCACAAACTTCAATGCTCGTATCCTATGCTCTATGAACGTATCTTATGATCTATAAACACATGTGAACTTTTCATTTGTAAAAATTAAAATCGTATAAGAAGTCATACCTAAAAACTATTAAATTTTAAAAATTCTTTACTCTTAGAAATTAATAAAATAATAAAATTTGTTATTTTTTAATTCTATTTGACACATTTTATAATTAAAATGACCAATTATCATTATACTTAAAAATAAGTGTATTAAAATAACACTTCATCCTAAAATATAATAATAATGATAATTAATACTCTTAATTTATAAAAACAAAATTACCACACTCTAATACTACTTTTTCAATTACTTTTTGTTATTTGCTACAAAATAAATTATAATATTATAATTACTATATAAATTTAAAAAGTCAAATCTTAAAAAAAATAGTTTTTTAAGATGGTGTAAAATTCTTACATTTAACTTAATAAAAAAGTAATAGCATAACGATATATAATTATTTTTTATTTTTTTTAATATGATTTTATTTTTTTAGTTATTTTATTTATAATTTATTTAAGTTATAACTATTTTTATCTAATATAGTTGAAAATTTTAAAAAATAAAATAAAAAATATATTTTTTGTTTTTATATAATCGTTGTTTAATAAAAATTAGACTAAAATGTTACAAAAAATAAATACACAATTTAAATATCATTTTTTAAAATAAATAAAAGATTATACATATTTTTCTATTTTTTTATCGAATGATACTTATTATGATTTATACATAAGTACTATCACGTTAACTAATTAGTTGGTGCAAAATAAGATTCTAGATACTTATTTGTTAATAAAATAACAATATAAGTATCTTTTTGTAGAGAAAAAGTTCAAATACTTTTGTATAAAATGAACAAAAGTTTAAGTATCTTTTTACAGAAAAATCCAAACATCTTTGTGTAAATAAACCAAAATTTAAATACTTTAGAAGTTGTTTACCCAAAAACTTAACCCATAGCTAAAGGGAACAAAAACAAATTATATTTCCTTTCTTGTTTGCATTTTGGAGTATTTTTTATCCATATTTTGATAATAAATTATTTTTTTATAGAAAATAAATTAAATTAATATACTTATAAGGAAGGTTTGAAATGTCGATCTTAGTCAAAATTTTAAGATATAATTTTTACCAAAATATTAAAAATATTATTGTTTTCTAAGAAAATTTTGAAAAAATCACAGACATGAAAATTCTATCAAAAATATAAAAAAATTATAAAACTTTATAGAATATCAAAATAATCAATTACTTATATTTTAAACTAGTTTTTTATTTAATACATATATTTTTATTATAATATTTATATTAATCAATAAGTTGATCAATTAATTAAACTATTTTATAATAAAATATATATTCTTTTTTTATAAAATATTGTAGAATAAAGAGTTAAAATATTTGAAATAATTAAATATGTTATAAGAAGTGAACCTCAAAGATATTTCAAATATTTATTAATCCAAGTATAATATAAACCCTATAAATGGAATATCAAAAATAATGAAAATAATAGTAAGGAAAAAATTAAGAAATATCATAGTTGTTCAATCCAATCAATGTGGTGAGTCTACTCTACTTCTTCATCCCTCCAATGGATATGAGTTCTAGGGCACTTTTTAGTGTTTATACATGCCCAAATAGACAATTACAATAATGTCCATTGTGTTCCAAGCTTTCTTCCCCAAATATGTGGCCTTTTTATCATTTGTTGTATTTATTTTTACTTGCTCGATCGATCAAGACCTATCTTGATTGATCGAGCCATCAAAACATAAAATTTGAGTAGAAACTCCAAGATCGAATCAGGATTGATTGGTCATCCCCTCTATCAATTGATAGGCACCAAAAACCATTCTCCATACAATGCAATGCTCCTAGTTCAACATTTGATGCTTGATCACCCATATTGATTCTCAAGCATCCCATGGATTTGCATCATAAAATCATAATTCTCTATCTCGATGCCAATCCTTGGAACTCATTATCTTGAGTGAAGACCCACCCCTTTCACCTTCATTTAGATAGGGTGGTCACATTGATCAAAGTTTGACACTTCACAAACTTTGTTAAGGGAAAAGATTTTGTTTTCATATTTGCGAGGTTATTATCTATTCGAATTTTTACAAATTCCACATCACCTTGTTCCATCATCTCTCGTATCAAATGTAGCTTCACATCTACATGCTTCGCACAGTCATAAAATTGAGGATTCTTGATTAAGCAAAATGTACCTTGATTGTCACAATAAACCATAACTCTTTTTTGCTCAAAATTGAGTTTATTTGCCAAACCTTTTAACCATATAGCTTTTTTCACCACTTTTGTTGCGACAATAAGTTCTGACAATGTAAAAGAAAATGTCATTATTGATTATAAATTGACATTCAACTCACCAAGTTTACTCCAAATCCAAACAATTAACACATGATATAACAACTTTTATCATGATCATTGACAAAGTCAGAATCCACAAAACCTATCACACCAACACTCAACTCCTCGAAAAGTTCATAGAGAAGACCAAATCTTATTTTACACTACAAATACCCCATCATCCATTTTCACCACTCCCAATGATTTCTTCCTGGTTTAGCTATTTAGTGACTCACCAAACTAGTACTAATTTCAATATTCGATCTTGTACAAATTGTTAAATACATTAAACTGCCCATTGCACTTGTATATGATACCTTTTCCATTTCTTTCTTCTCCTCATATGTCAAAGGAAAGTTTAAGGCCAATGACTTAAAATGTGATGCAATCGAAGTTGTATTTGGTTTAACATTGATTGTGATAATTGCTTTAGTGTCTTCTCACAATACATCTCTTAGGAATTGAACAACAAACCTTTTTCTCTATCTCTTCTAATTTCCATTCCAAAATTTTCTTAGCACACCCAAGATCCTTCATCTCGAATTTAAATCTAAATTGACTCTTTAACTTGGTAATTTAAGATAGGTCAAAATTAGCTATCAATATATCATTTAGCAATAAGTACAATGGAGAAGCTAGTTATACTTCTCAAATATACATAATTGTCATGCTTGCTCCTTTTAAAGTCGATCTTCAAAGTAAAATCGTCGAATATTTTGTACCAATATCTTGGAGATTGCTTCAAGCCATACAATGACTTCTTCAAGAGATATACCATGTCATCCTTGTTTTTTTCAACAAATCCCTTAGGTTGCTTCATGGAAATTTCTTCCTCAAGGTATCTATGCAAAAAGTAGTTTTCATATCCAATTGTTCAAGTTCTATATATTATGCACAACAATATACAACAATAATCTAATGGAAATATGTTTAACAATAAGTCAAAAAGTTTCAATAAAATCAATACCTTCTTTTGGACGAACCCTTTTATAACAACTCTAACCTCGTAGCGAGCTAGCTCGACATCTGACATACCTTCCTTCATCTTGTGGACCCATTTTTTACCCACAACTTTCTGACCTTTTGATCGAAGAGCTAGTGTACATGCCTTATTCTTATATAAAGAACTTATTTCTTTTTCTATGGTCTTCTACCATTTATTAACATCCTTTCTACACATGGCTTCTTTATAAGACCTTAGCACAAGTCCCAAGATCTCTAACTTTAGAATCAATGCATAGGCTATGGGGTTCAACCTCTCAGGAGCTCTAGTCATGTGTTGACTCTGATATCTTACTAACAAGCAATCATTTATCGGTCGAGGTGATTCAGTTTTAGTGGTGTTTTCTTCCTTTTTTCATCTATATACCATAATTATCATTATCAGGAAGTTTTTGTAAAATATGCTCTTTTGGTTGCCTGTGTTCACACCTAAGTTAGTTATTATACACCAATGGCTTCACCTGAAACTAATACGTTTGTGTTTGAATTCTTTTGGTGAGTCATTTGTTTCTTCAAAAGCATCATCTATATGCATCTCATCCTCGAAGGTTACATCTCTACTAATGATGTATTTATTGGCATTATATATCGTAGCTTGTAACCTTTCATATCACTAGAATACTCTAAAAACATAAACTTTACTGCTTTAGGTTCCAATTTTTCTTACCTCACATGCACATATAAAACACATAAATTATTTGATAGGTTTGTCAAACTATACCTCTTCTAACGTTTTTAAGTTTAATGACACTCAAAGATACCTATTGATAAGGTATCTAATCATAGCAATAACTTATCTTCAAAATCTTTTAGGTATGTTTACGTCTGAAAACATACATCCTACTCTCTTCAAAAATGTTACCATTGTTAGAGGTGAATTGAAGAAATTGATTAGGCATATTCCATACAAGTAAAAATAAAACAATAAGTGGAATATTAATAGTGGTAACCATCTAATTAAATAAATAAAAATAAATTGATATATTTTAAAATATGAATTAATAATAAATATAAAAATAAAATTTATATCCAACTAAAATGGGAATACCATTTACTCTAATATGAACAATGTTGGTACTTGTGTTTTTTTAACATTATATGAAAAAAAGGTTTACGTCATCAAGGAATACTTAAAAGGTAAAAGAGATTCCTCATGTATTGCTAAATTTTGTAATACATGTAAACATGGTCATTATTATTGATTCAATTTTTTTCTAATAATAATAAAACAATTTATAATCAACACTATTTTCTTTTGATTTAATTCATTTTGTTTTTTTCAATTAATTTTATAAATAAATAAAAATTTATCATGAAGCAATTCCTTATCACCACTAATTTATCATTTTTCAAGCCATCATTAGAGAAAGCATCTACTTTTCTCAATAGTTCACCAATAGATGTTATTATATAATATTTGGACCATAACATTTTTTTCTCTTTTTTTTGTTAATAGGGAAAACAAATGGCATTTTTAAATGCAAGTCATTTATACCTACTTACAACAAGTTACTAGCATGGTTAGCATTTTTCAGTATATAACCCTAACTAACATTTTCTCTTTAATATTATGAGCATATTTTATCTATACATATAAATTAATAAAAAATACTTCCGTTTTAAATATAATTTCAAACATAATAAAAATTCTCAAACTTCATAAATAATAATCTTCCCGTTTTAATAATTAATTACTATTAATACTATTATCTTCAAAATGAGATAACATATGATAGAGATATTTTTTTATTAATTTGTATGTTTAAATGTAAATAAACTTCGACAATAATTGAATAAGATTAAAAAAAATAGTAAAAATAAGATGTAGTTTAAACTTGTGACTTAAAATATATTATGAAGTATAATTAGTTGAACCATGTTAAAAATAAATTAAGTTTAGGTCAATTTATTTTGAATTAAGAACCATTTATAATAAATTAAATGTATTGATATTTTAATTATTATAAAAAAAAGTCTTACCTTTCATTTAAATTTTTTTTATTCAAAATTTAAGTTAAATATAGTTTTATTAAATTAAGAATAATTTTAATTTATATTTTTTATTAAATTAATAATAGTTTTGATTCACGTTTATGAATCTTATACACATAAATTTGAATTATGGATGAAATTTTTTTATTTTCTCAACATTTTCATCAAAATTTCTGTAAATTAAAAGTATCAATATAATACTCAGTTTTAAAATATATGTTACAAATAACCATAAACTTCTCAATATTTTCATGTAAATATTAAAAAAATTCATAATTTTAGGATATTTTTTAGCGTTTTTTTAATCTTCTGAAAATTTAATGAAAATTTTAGAAATATAGAAAATATTGACATTGGATATATAGCAAGATATCAACTTTTTTTAACTTTTAAAATTAAGATGCATGTATATAATTTATTATTTGTAGTATAAATTAAATTAGAGGTAATCAATTTTAATTTTCATAAATTATACATCTATAAAAAAAATATTTAATTATAAATTATAACTTATATTTCATTTGCAGATAATTAATTACATGATTTGTTTTCAACTATCTTTATCATCTTCTGTCTAATGCATTTATTTATTATCTATGTAGCCCATACTTGTAAAAAATAAAAATTATTGTGTTTTTGTATTATTCACTTTTCATTAATTTCAATATAGATATCACAAATATAAATATTTATTTGTTATTGATGCAAAAGTAACATTAATAATAATAAGCTATGTTTAAATTAAAAAATAATAATTTAAATAGTTTATTGTAATTTATTTTTTTTCTTAGTATTTTTAAAAATATTATACAAATTTTAAAATATTATCGATAATAGTATTATTATTTTTTAGCATTTTTCAATATTTTTATAAAATTTAAATCTTAATATTTGTATCTGTAATTTGAAAATACATTTTATTATTATACTATTATATATTGAAACAATTATAAGAGACCCTTTTTAATTAGTAAATTTAAATTGTATCCGAATAACGAAAGAGACAATAATAAAATCAAAAGGAATTCACAATATAAAATAATTTATCCCAATAAATTATGCTCTTAGCAATTTAAATATATTTTTACCGTTTGTGCACGCATGATTTATTCATACCTTTTAATATTAAATGTGTTAAATTACTTTCAAAATTTATCTTATATTTTTTATTATCAATTTAATATTAAATTTTTTACATTTTCTATTAATTTAATAGTTTCATTGACAAAATGGATAAAACAATATATCAATACTTGTTACAGTAACAATAGAATTAGTATTTTTTGAAATTACACAAATTAACTAAAAAAATTTACGAGACCCATGCTCATGTGTCACCTCAACCCTTTTTATTTTTTATTTAGTATAAGTAAAAAAAATATTAATTATGAATTTATAATAAATTATAAACAATTTGATATAATATTATCGATATATTTAATCGAAATTATGTAATAAAAAAATTATATTATAATATTTAAATATGTTGAAACCTTAATTCCATGAAACCCACCGCACGTCACTGTCATAGTCACCACGCCAACAGTAAGTACTAACTAAGTAGTCATAATTTACTTAGTTGGTGATGGCAGTCATAATTTCCTTTTACAAATTCCATGTTCATTATTCATTTACTAAAATATAAATTTACTAATTTTTCCTCATTTTAATTATAATATAATATGTAATTAAAAAACTTTAAAAATAAAAAAAAAATAGTTTTTATAAAAACATTTAATCATAAATTATACTATAATTATTATAATTAATATGAGGATGAATTTTTTTTTGCTTCTAAGATTACTCTTAATACTAATTTGTAGCTTTTAGTCTCCTGGTTGCTGCGCTGGCCCCGAGAGAATATACAAACATTAAAAATATTAATAGCCTCGTAAAACTTTGAGATGTGAATCAAAAATACTCAATTGAAAAATTAAATTTATATTTAAAAAAGAAAGTAGGAGGAGGAGAAGCGTAAAAGCGAGCAAGACCCATCAACGGTGGGGTATTAATGATGTGCGATGGGTTTAGGCAGGGAAGGAAGGGTAAGGGAAAAGGAAACGGGGGTGACTGGTGAGGGTGAAACATGGGAGATGGGTTTCGTGTTTTTTTTTAGGTCAATTTGTGAAATATAAAAATATTTTTATTTTTTGGCATGTGACAAACACATGACATTTTTCATCAAAAGTTGAGCATTTCGTTAATAAAAATACCTAATTCATTAAAAAAAATTAAAAAAATACATTACTAAAATATTCATACTTTAATTAAGGAATAATGCTAGAAAGTACAAATCATATATTATACCACTACTAGAGCTAAACCATCAAAATAACAGTCAAATCAAGAGTCATAATAAAATAGTGATATTGAACACATATAACATTTTTTTGTAAAAATAATACTATATATTATAACTGATATGATAATTTATCGTTAAATACAACTACGTAAACTTTACTATACATACTAATAAAATTGTAATTTATTTCAAACTTTTAAGTATTTTTTTTTTCTTTTTTCCAAATATCAAGATGTAAGGTCGTGCACAGAAAGACGATCGGGACACGGTATTTTTCAAATGAATAATGGCTCTAATGGGTAGAATAGACCATGAATGAAAATGGTTATTAAAATTCTACAAACCCAAGTAGACATGTTTTCATACCCTTGGCCTTATAATTCGTCCTTGCAATGTGATTACATAAAACAAACATAACAATTAATGCTGTCTTTTAAAGGTTTAATACGAGAGTACAAAAACACCTTCATCCGCAAGAACTCTTGTTGCAGCCATCACTCACTAGGTAACATATAAAAAGGTAGAGATGTATTTTGCAGATACCACAGTCCTGTTGCAGGCAGAAGAGATTTCATACATAACTAGGAGTGCAAAGCCATGAATAAGTTCTGCTTACGAGCGTGCTCGGGAATAAGTCGATTAACCATATCATGTGGAATGCCTGAAAGTTCTGTCACCAAAAATAAAGTCAGGAAGCATGAGAGAAAGAAAACCAATAACATAAGTATTTTTTTTTTCAATCGAGATGGAATACACAATACACACTCACTAATTGTTCTAAACTAAAAGGAGAATCATTCGAACTCACATTCAAAAAGATATGAGACACCACCTATATGACCAAACTAATTGGGTGATGGTAGTACATCATTAGTACATACTACCTTGAAATAGAAAGATATAAGGATGAATCTAGTTAGGAGTAAGAAAAATTGAAAAACCCAACAATACAGGTGGTATCCTAAATTCATTGTACAAGATGCCAATCTAAACTTACCCTCAGGTTTAAAATTAAATAGAGGAGGAAGAGGCCTGCCACTAGGAAGGCATGTATTTGGGTCTCTTAATTCATCGAAGAAAGGATGAATGCAAGCTTCCAACTGCAATAACAATAATACAAAACGAAAAAAGAAGAAGAGCAGCTTTATGTGATAGTATGATACTTCTGCCCAAAATCAAAAGCAATTCAAGTAGAACTTACAGCAGTGCAACGTAGGTTAGGTGAATACTGAAAAAACCTACAAACAAGGTCTACTGCTTCTGGAGTTAGACGTTTTCCAAACACCTGAAGGATAACATGAAACATCAGTGAATATATTGCACTGATAAATTTGCTCTACTTACGGCAGGAACTTTGCTAACCAAACTGACGATAATAACACTAAAACAATGGGAGGAGAAAAGGAATTGGAACTATGAGAAAGATACTAAGCTTGGGAGTAGAAAGGACCGACCTTGTGCCATGGATGAGGCTTTATCTGTGGAAACTTAAATTCAGTATAGTTTGGGTTCATACACTTTATCTCCTCCCTTGTTGGTGTACCCAAAACCTGAAAGGTATTCAGCACTCAGGAAATAGAACAATTACATTAGATTTTGAAAAATGGTGCTACAGGCATGATAGTTCTAGCAGTTTAAAACAAGTATAAGAGAGTGCAGTGCACCATTCAAATTGCAGGCTATACCGCAAAAACCTGTACACTCAAAATGCAGTAAGCAGCGTTATTTCTGTTTTCCTTTTCCTATCTTGTTTCAGTTTTCCAATAAAAAAGGCAAGGGTAAATGACTAAGTTTGAAATACCAGATTCTATATTACTGTACTAACACATTCTACAAAACTATAATTTCACAATGTTTTAAACTCACCTTAATAATCTCAACTAGTTGGTCCACCCCACTTTCCCCAGGAAACAAAGCCTGGAAGAAGATTAGGTTTGAAATTATTAATATCAAAACTTTAAAAGACAGAATCAAATAATGAGGAAAATGGTACATAATCAAAAGAATTTGAGTGTCGAGCCACCTGCCCAAGTAGCAATTCAGCCATCACACAACCAGTAGACCATATATCAATAGCAGTGGTGTACTCTGTGGCGCCAAATATAAGCTCTGGTGCACGGTAATATCTTGAGCAGATGTAAGAAACATTTGGTTCTCCTTTCACCTGATAATTTGGAAGAAAAAATTACTGTCTCTCCATTGTTTTTATACTAAACCCACCTAACGAGTGTGTGTCAAAGTCATAAACAAAATGAATGGTCGAAAAGGCAACTAAATAACTTACCAACACTTTGGCACTTCCAAAATCGCAAAGTTTCAGTTGATGTGTGTGTGGATTCACCTGGATGTGAAAAATGTTACGTTGTACAGCCACCAATATAAGACAATCAGACTCTACTGGTTTAATCCAAGATGATAAATCATCTTTATTTTGGGATAACATGTATATAAACAATCTACTGCACCAAGAAAAGTTCTAACAGCTGACAAAGTCAATCATAAACTAGGTCAAAAAAGCTAGTGTAAACCAATAGAAAACACAATATACTAGAAATAAAATTATAATGCTAATGGGTATAAGTTTCAGCAGTTGTGCGGAACCTAGGATAGCAATATACTACCTACGATAGATGAATTTGTCAAATTATATGCAGATAAAAGCAAAATAATCTCATACAAAAAACACTAATGCTTCAGAAAAGTCTTACTAGTAAATTTTGAGGCTTGATGTCTCGGTGACAAATACCAATGCAGTTATGGAGATAAGCAAGAGCCCTGCAGATCTGCAGCAAATAAAATAAAAGAGAACAGTAAACTAGTGGAACTTCAAGAGACTTGACAATTTCACTTCAGAATGTATAGTTCAGTTAAATTTTAATCACAAGCAGCCCAACTTTAGGACCAAACCTCACTTATATTTTATTATTTTAAACCTTATGTACCAACTATTTAGTAGACCTTATGTCTGTGCTTCCAAGAAATTAAACCATCATTCTAATGTCAGCCATAAAAAGCCTACGCCATCTTTTCTCAACCCTTTAGCCTCACCACACCTTCCAGCAAACAAACAGGAAACCAAAAGCCAGAAATACAACACTCAACAATCATCACGCATCACCTTGTTTTACAAACTCTAACCACCGTTTTAAACCAGATGCAGATAGAAATCTAGAATCAGTCACCATACAAACTCTAACATAACATTCAAATGAAAAGTAGCCCATCCTTCTTCCTACCAGTGAAGATAAAAATGAAATAATTAAAATAATAACCACTAAGTATCCAGATAAGGAGTATTACAATGTAGAAAATGTTAGGTGACAGATAAAGAATACCCATAATATAGTGCAACAAGTTCTTTTAAGAATAACTGTGTATATCTCAAGCCACAAAGTTACAGCATCTAAAGAGGCAAAATCATAGAATAGAATATTCTAAAGACACTACTAAAATAAGGAAAAATTAATTTTCACCTGATATGTGTAAAGCTTAACGTATATCAGGGGCATTCGTTGATGCATCTTGCTATAGCTCCTTGCTGTACGGTTTAGACTTTCAGGAACATAATCCAGTACAAGATTTAAGTAAAGTTCCTCTTTATCAGTTGTTGAGTAAAAACAATGCTTTAGACCAACAACATTTGGATGATCTAACATTTTCATTATTTGTAATTCTCTATTTTTGAAGCGTTTGTCTTGTAGAACCTTCTTAATAGCAACAATCTCTCCAGTTTCTCTACATTTGGCCTGAGAAAAGGTTAAATTTTTAGAGCAATTTATTACCAGTCCTTTAGAAAATAGATACAACAATCAAAAGATTGCAGTTCTACCTACTTGGAACACAACACCGAAGGAACCAGTTCCAACCACATGTTCTGAAATATAACTGACCGTCTGTGGAACAAAGAGAATGTCACATAATACGTGGAAAATTAATAATTTATAGTAACATCAGTATATATACTTAATAAATTAGTGTTTTTTCCAACCTGCCTAGAGTGACCATTTCGTCCACCAATGGTAGTTCTTATTACATGTCCTGTTTCAGCACCCACACCATCAATAATATCAGGTTCACTATCCTACAATAAAAAAATATAAAGGGTTGTCAAACAAGTACTGTTTATAACTGCAATCACAATATTGACCAACCAATTATAGCATACATTACAGGAGATTTCGAAAGCCATTTATTTTGAGATTAAAAAATGTGACAACCATCAGGGACTTGAAAGAGTTTCTTATAGAGAAAAGCTTAACTAAAAATGCAGTTGCCTTACTCTGTCCTCTTCATGATCTGCCCTGTCCTTCAATCTCATTTCAAGCATCTCGTGTCCCAGCCAGTCAACTGAACTAGATGAAATCTTGAAGCCATTAACAGACCTCGAACAACCAGCTCCTCCATTTCCTAGAACAGAAGATGCCATGATATACCTGCCTAGTAATACAGATGCTAACACTTGCTAACCTGACAGTAGTTCCTACTTTTGCCGCCAATCCAAACTGAGCACTTACCTTCCTAATTAAAATTAATGAAATTTACAAATTCAGAAACAAAATTGGAAATGTAAAGCCCATGGAAGATTTCAATTTGCATTTCCTTCCTTATTCATGCTGATAAATTAAACAAAATGCGGATGAAATTTAAGAGAACAAGGCAATAAGACACACAAAAGTAATGCATCTATTGCAGAAAGCCCAAAATTGATAAACATAATGGATTCCCTGCATCTTCTTGAAACCAAATTCAATGAAAGCCTATTGTAAATATAAATATACAATATGGGAAGAATGCCATCCTTCTCCTACTGTATGTACGCCATGAATGACATTAGCATGTGCTGGTTGGTATGCATGCACATGTTTATCTATGCAGGCGAAATAACAGACTTAAGGGACCGGGATGAGTTTGGTACTTTAGTGGTACTCCTTTTAACCAAAAGGTATCTATATGGACCCATATTCTCAAAATAGTACAATAGTAATCCCCACATTCACTTTAAGGTATACAAATGATTCAATTTCATGTTTTAAATTGAGGACTTCATTACATGCTTGTCACATGTGATATAAATGAAACATAATTATATCACTAAGAGGATTTGATACTTTATTAATATCCTATTTAACAAAAAATATGTATTTGAGCCCATATTTTTATAATAGTACACTAATAATCCATACATTTAATTTTAAGTACATCAATGGTCTAAAATTAAAATTTAATTGAAAATTTCAAAATGTGTCACACACATGGACAAAAAATTAACGACAAACTCGTCTTTAAAATAATTAAATAATTTAAAAAGTTCATTAAAACATTATTAACCAATTTTTTTGTTGCAAGGGTGTATTCAATTAAAATTTTAAAGTAGTTTTAAAAACCAGATCTATTCAATTAAGATTTTTAAATAATTTATAAAAATCTAGGTATATTCAAAAAGTCATAAAATTTTAAGAAATTTTAAAAACTCACAATTTTTTATGGATTTTGATGGAATTTTGACTTAAAAATACATATGATAAAATCTTTGTACATTCTTGTATTGGTCCATGAGATTTCTATGGATTTACAAGGAGGTTACTTTTTTTCTCCCTATAGTATACTCAATATCTATTTCTTAACCTAAAACTCATGAAAGCCTATGAAATTCTAATAACTTATTCAGAGTCTTTAAAAGTTCATAAAATTTCTTCAAATCTATTGAATTCTATAACTCTAAAAATCCATTGCATTATAACTGAATACACCCTCTTTAGTTTAACCCTTAAAACAAACGAAATCATCAAAAGTTAGAAGAGAGTCTTGGAAAAACCTTAAAAGAATGAAATCATGTTAAAGATGAAGGTTTTGCAAGAAAAATAAGAAGGGAATGGATAACTTTGCAATACAAACTTAGGGCTTTTACTTATACTAAAACATCTAAGTAGGGTAAAAGACTCTGATTCCAAAACTAGAAACAAGAAACATGCTTAGAAATGGTGAACAATCCAAACCATTAAAAATGCCAACTAAACATACTAATATAATCACAACAAAACATGTAAGTAAAGAGTGCTAAAGAAAGATAAATAATCTATATGACATAAAAATGCGTATGAAAAACCAAACAAGCAACAAGAGAAGAGGAAAGAAGAGTCAACACTCAAATACTTAAACTTGAAAAATACACCTCAGTTTTTTGAGAAAGACATCTAAAGCAAAAGATAAGAAAAAACGTGCAAAATATGAACAATAAAGAGTATGAGACAAACTAAGAACTAACACAAGACATACTAGACCTAATAAATATAATAGGCATATAAATGACATGACTGCAAAAAGAAAAATCTTAATACTTTGACACTACATAATGAAATCATGGTCAATTAAAGACTAAGAAGTGGTTTACTGGTGAGAAATAGTTTTAAAGATGAGTTTGCCATTAATTTTTCCTGATGTGTGTAACACATGTTAAAATTATCAATTAAATCTTAATTTTAGATCATTAGTGTACTTAAAATTAAATGCATGAATTACTAGTGTATTGTTATATAAATATTTGTCCACATGCATACTTTTTTGTTAAATAAGGGTACAATTAAAATTTCGAATCCTTTGAATAACACAATTTTCCTTCACTTGTATCACATGTGCCAAGTATGTGATGAAATATCCAATTTAAAAGATAAAATTGGACCATCTGTATACATTAAAGTAAATGGGAAAACTACTATTGTAACATTTTAAGAATATGGGTCCATATGGACACCTTTTGCTTAAAAGGGTATCACTACAGTATCAAACCCAAGATGATAAGATTTTAAGAGAGAATAATGTAGCATATATAAAAACCACTTGAAATAACATAAAATTATGCATAACGAGCACATTTTCCTTTCCTCTTGAATATTGAAATAGTTGGTTGAACTTAATCTTATGAAACATATGGAAAGTACTCTCTTTCCTCCGTGAAATAAGACTGTCAGTAAAACTAAGACATTTTGTCCTCAACTACAAAGAATCTGTTAGATATTACTAGAAAAGTAAAGCTAAACTTGATATATTGTAAAAATTTACAAGTTTAGTCAGATCTAATGCGAAATTTCTGGCTCTATTTTTTTTTTTTTTGACACAGCTTTATTATTTTTAGCGTCAACATTTGCCACAGGTCATCCTAAACACAAAAATGAACCACAATCCTAAAATAGATACACAATAATAATAATAATAATTTAGCTAATATTTTTCTCAGAGGAATAAAAATCTAAGCACGCAAATCTTTGAAAGAAAGAAAAAAATTTAAATTTGGAAATTCAACCACACAGTGCCTGAAAATCGTAAACAATAGAATAGGAATATTGAAACCAAGATCGGTGTGAAAACGCTAAGAATGTTTCACATTCACTAACCTTGAATCGTTCCGAAAAGCCTTGAAAGCAGAGCTCGCGTATGGTAGCTTCTCAATCGCAGAAAAATTAACAACAACAACAAAACGAAGCAGTAGAAGAAGATTGATCGATTACTATGAACTGTGGAGTGAAACTGATTGGATTAATCTAGTAATGATAATAAATAATTATTTTATCAGTAATGTTTTATTTTTAAAAATATTTCGTGCTTTATTATTATTATTTTTTTTACGATCATTCTTGATTTGATTACGTGGCTTTTAAGCTGCCGTTGGTTTACAAATATATGCTTAGTAGGGAAATCACATTAATTTACATATATTCTTTTTATTAGATGATATACTCATATTATTTATATAAAATAAATAAATTTTACACATAACAATTATAAGCGTAAAAAAATCCATATATATTAGTGTAATATTATCATTTCTTTGAGAGAGAAATTTTACTTTAGCTAAAAGTTCAAATTGTCACTTATCATGCTCATGAAATTAATTATAATATAATATATATTAATACTGACAAAAATTAATATATAAATTAACACACACCAAAGTTAAAAAGTATTTTTCAAATTTAGAATGTATAATGATGTAGTTACGGTTTTCAAAAAATAAAATAAAATAACTTTTATTTTTATTTTTATTTATAAAATGCCTTATAATTTCAATTCAAAAATATAATCATTAGTCGATGCAAGATTTATGTAATATTTTTTAGTATGTTATTTGATTCTACCACCTACCAAACTTTGCGTTTCTTTTATTAAAGTTATGTTTCTTTAGATGCCCTTCACCAAAAAAAGAAGTGGCTGTTTAATGAAGTCATGCAACTTCTACGTGATATGGAACATTATATTTGATCATTTTTATTAATTTATTATAATAAAAATATATTATAATTTTATTTTATTTTTATTATTAATTATATTTTAATGTTAAATAAAATAGTAATTAGACTATACCAATATGGTCATTATCTATCCTTTATAATGGGCTTAAGTATGGAACTAATAAAAGCAACGAAAATGTAATTTTTAAAAGCTAAAAGATAAGGTTGATACTCAAACATTCTAATTTTTTTATCAATTAAAAAATTTAGCAATACTAACAATATTTTTAGTTACACTTTTTTTTATTCTTTAATAATAGCAAGATAAATAAGGACATCTTCCGTGAAACTAAAATAAATATAATAGTTTTTATTTTATTTTTTTATTCATTTGAATTTTTAATGTATAAAATTGCAATTCTTTATAAATGCTAATTTTATTAGACAAAAAATATTTATTATTTAGTGATGAATAATATTCTCTCAAAGAATTAGAATTATGATATATTTATACCTTAATAAATAATAAATTTATTATATTTATTTCATAATAACCAATGAATAATGAAATATAAATTATATTCGTTGTTTTTAATGGTTTATAATTTAATTAGGTAAACTTAACATGGCTTCGTAAATTTTAAATATATAAAATATTAGTGATTAATTATTACACCGGTTTTTTTGTCTATTCATAACTCAAAATTGTTTGGATTAACTAGTTCAAAATTACAATCTTTAATTGTTCAAACTAGTATTGCAAAAATTTATAAAGAAAATCACAAAAATTAACACCTTTAAAATTTATAATAATAAAAATATTAATTTAATTACTAATTTATGCACTCTCAATTAAAAATAATAATATTATTTTTATTATTATGAATTTTAAAAGTAATTTTTTAAATTTATATATATAATTTGAGTTTTTAGAAGAATAATATGGTAATTTTTTAAGGAAGGATAACATAATAAGGAGCCTGTTTCTTTTAACCTAAATTTTTTATTTTTTAAAATTAAAAATTATTTTGTATGTTACTTATTTTTATATTAAATATTATATAAAAAATATTAAATTTAGATATTCATATCTATTCAATCAAAATTTTCTTATATAAGTTAAATATATTTTATGTTTAAAATATATAGAATAATTTTTAAAAATATCTAAAATAATTAAATCGCTGTAATTATCTTTAAAACGTAATTTAAAAAATACAGAAGTGAAAAAAGTTTAAAAATATATAAAAATAAATGATAATTCTATTGGTGGTGGCAAAGACGAGGATAAGAGAAACAAGAAATGTAAGAAAGACAAAAGAGACGGAGACAGAAGGATAGGGAGACAAACACGGGAGACAAAGATAGAGAGATATATAGAGATAGGGGGAGTAAGGATCCAGAGAAGGAGAGAGAAAATGAAAAAGATGAATAGTATTTTTTTACGGTTCCGATTTGACATTACCACGTCATTTAATTTTAATATTTTCTTATATTTTAGACATAATTGTAATAATTTAAATTTTTAAATATTTTTAAATATTGTCTGACATAAAACATATTTAATTCTATAATTTCTATTAATAAATATTTCAGGAGAGGAATCAAGAAAAAGTTTTTTATATATAATAAATCTCCATAGTTTTAAAAATATATTATTAATTTTTATCTAAAAAAAATTATATACAAAATAAATAAATAAATATATATATAAAATAATAAATAAAAAAATTCTCCATTCTTCGATAAATCTGGTGGATGTAGAAGTTTCAATCAATAGATCCCAGCTCCCGTTATATATCTTTACTTTCGCTTCTCTCCAAATTTGATCTGATAACTTTTTCAGGTTCTCCTCCCTAATTCAAATATTTACTACACAATAGAGAGTGTTTTAAAAAAAATTGAATTGTTTTATTTTAGTAAAAAAAATCAAAATAATTGGTTTATTTTCTTCTTGCTATGATTCGAGTCTTTTGGTTATTCTATTATTACATACTTTCAAATAAATTTTAAGCATAGAAGCTTTCTAAAGGAAATAATAACATCAACTAAAATGATATATATATATATATATAAACAAACAAACAAAGCAGCAATCAAATTCCAACTGCATCCAAAAGTTGAGTGTGTTGAGACACAGAAACTAAAGAGTTGGCAACAATGGCTCCACTAGCAGCCACAGCTGGGACTCCAATGCCGGGAAAAGTTGAATCTCCACAACAATAAAGCTGAGGGATAGGAGTTGTATGCCCAGGGAATGAGTTTTGACCAGCCTCTATGGCTGGTCCATATGTCCCTCTATTCCTTCTAAGAAACCTTTTATGTGTCAATGGAGATCCTACTAACTTCACCTCACACTTGTCCCTGTTGAAACCGGCACCTAGAACTCGCTCTACAGCTCTCCACATGACCTACATTGAAAGTTGTTGATAGCAAATGCTTGAGAAAAGTGGAGGCAACAAAAATATAGCCCACGACAAGTTTGCTCGAGCAATTACAATGAAACTTTAACTTCTTGAAGAATTTTTATGAATGTGGTACACTAAGAATTTTGTACCAATGATTAATTTAATTACACTGATCCCTAATTTATATAGAAATTTTCCATTTGGACGAAATAGACAATACCAAAATAGTTTACTTTGTAGTGTCACAACTCACAAGTGTAGCTAATAAACTTTGCCAAAATTTATATAGAAAAAGCTAAATTACACTATCCTAACCTAACAAAGTTCATTGTCTAAATGATCATGTTGAAAACTACAATCCGTTTGTTTTACTTCCATTAAAAGTAGTTTCAAGAGAAAGTTCAAAGAAAACACTTAAGTTTGTGTTTTCAGAGTTCTGAATGCACTTTTGACAGAATTTTTTTCTTTCTATTTGTTTCAAAAGGCTTTTACAGCGTCTTAAAAATAAGGTCTATATTAAAAACAAGTAAAAATGCAGAAAATAATTAAAGGAGTTTCATTAGTTGAATAATAAGGCTCAAAAGAACCATGAATGATAATTAAGTTTCTTCTCCTCCAACTATTTGATGAAGGGTAAAAGTTGTTAGAAAAAACCTTGCTAACAGTAATTAGTTAACCTTAATGAAATTTTGTTCTAGTCATATGGTGACATAATATAAACCAAGAGAAGCAGCATCACAAAATTTATAACTAATAATACCTCTGATCTTTCAAACTTAAGATTCCTGTATTCGACACTTAGACGATCAAGTCCTTCCCAAAGTTGATAGGGTTCTGTTCCTGGCAGATAGGCATGTAAGACATGTTTCCCAGGTGGTGCTAGATCTGAACTAAGTACACTGGGTATCGATATCAAAACAACATTCTGATCAGCATCAACTCCTCTGTCCCAATCATTCACAACTATATGATGAATTCCCAAATCTTTGCGTATTCCCTGGTCAATATGACACGTTAAAGTATAGAACATTTAATAAACAACACAAGAGGTGAACTTGGTACATGTAATTGTTTCTTATTTATTACTTTAAGGAAGGGAAATAATGAAATGGATCGATCAAGCTCATCATTATTAAACAGAAAAAGGTTATGGATTGGTATGATAGTTCAATATGGAGAAGAAAAGTAGGATAAGAAACTGTAAGAGAAATATGAACTTTATAATCCAATCAACTTGAGAACGAGGAAAGAACTATCCAAAATACAGCATTAGGAATTGGGAATATCAGACCTAAACGAATGCCCTTTTGGGTAAAAATTAGCCCCTGTATTTTGAAAAAATCACTAGTAGGGAAGCTCAAGAAAACAATTATGAAAGGCAAAGATGATTCAGTGAAAAGTAATGAGGCAAACCTCAAGTAATTAGCTATTTAGCCTGACGAAATTACAGAAGAAATACTATTAGTTAATAACAGTTTCTAGTACTCCTCACCTCTGCATCAAAGCCCAAATGAAGATGCATGAATGATTCACATTGTGGGGTCGTTTTAACCTGGTCTGCATATGATTTTGGAACAGCTTCTTTAGGTAACAGGTTTAAAGTGTCCCACATTGATGCATTGCTAATAACAGCCTTTTTAGCCCGTACAAACTGCATAATGAATATTTATCTAACTGTCAACTTATAATATGTAATATAACTGTAATTTTGTTCGTTTGTTTGTTTTTTTTTTTTATAGCTAGATAGAACCCTTCAGTGTTTCATTCTCATTTTGAAACACCAAATAAGAATTTTAATAGTTTAGGACCCCTCTTAAGTGGATTACTGGTAATAGCAGTTTGCAAGAACCAAATTGCATAAAACAAACAGCTATTTCCATTCACCAATCTACAAGGGATACTGAATTGCAAAAAAATGGCATTTGGGGTCCTAAAAGGAGGACAACACACCCAAAGGGTCCTATGTAGACAAAATTTTCATTTTATTTCAACACTCTTACTTGGCCACTTCTTAGCTTCACTCCAACAGCTCGACCATTTTCAACAACAATGTTTTCAACATGACTTCCAAGAGAAATCCGTCCACCAAACTTTTGCATTCCTCGGACAAGAGCATCAACAACAGCGCCACTTCCATGAAGAGGGTACTCAAGACAACAGCCAGGCTTGTACCACTCTGCAAACATGTAAACCTGAAAGAAGGAAAAAAAAAGAAGAGAAGGATGAGAGTATATTTCTTTTATCTCTTATTTCAAGGGAAAGATCAACTTTTAGGGGGCAGAAGAAATAAATGTGAACATAGTTATACTTTTGACTGATGAAATACTACTCACATAAAAAATAGGTACACTTTCAGATTTTCATATAAAATTTATCTACCCTTAATCTCAAGTTGTACTTCTTATCTTTAAATTGCTGTATCCATACTTGTTGGCAAGTATATCTACCCTTCATCTCGAGTAGTAATTGCTAAAAGAAGTAGAGCACAAAAAAAAAAAAAAAAATCCTTAGAGCTTAATATTAATAGTTACCATCTCTGCTGAGAGTATACCATTAGATTTCACCCCAGCAAGCAAAAAAGATAGCAAGTCAATCCAATTCCTGATGAAGGGATCTTTTAGCTCAAGTGAGTCAATGATTTCTGAAAAGGGCCTTAAAAGCTTTGTAGCACCAAGAGCTCCCTGAGGTCCCATTTTGAGAAAAGATTTTAGAAGTGAGGGAGTATATCTGACTGCAGCAGTTGAAAGTACACCCAAATCCCCTCGAATTGATAAAGGTGGCAGAGCCATTGCAGCGGCTGACAATGGAAGAACTGCATCCTGTTGAAGATTGCATCTTTCATATGGGAAATAATGAAGAAACAAGTAAGGACTTAAAGATGCCCGAAAATGAAAAATTATGTTAAGCATTTTCAAAGATCTAAAAGATGCAAAAGATTTTAAGTTTTTGTCGCGTTTTATTGATTAGCATGACCTTTACATATATGTATCATTCTTTTACATAACTGAATCATTGATAGCTTAAGATCTAATAAAAAGACAAGGATACTCACCAGAAGTTTTTGCCATTCTTGAACAGCTCTTGGACTTGCATATTTCTCAAGGTCCTGTAAGAGGAAGAGGAAGAGAAACAATGGATTCAGAATTATATTTTAGTTTTATTTATCTAGAGTGTGTTTAAACGACCCACAAATATACCTAGTACGGCATCATTGAGAATCAATAGCCAGGTCAAAGAGCATCTATGGGTAATTCTAGTACCATATAAGACTGCTGCTTATCAACTATCTAGCACTTGCTATTTCAAACTCAACATTCATAGATTATTTCAAGTTTTTTTTCATATCAAATAGGAGCTCTTATTTATCATGAATTGCAAAATATGAACATTTGTGACCAAATATATTTATTTTTTTGCTGCTAAGATTGTGACCAAACTTCTTTGAAATGATAATTCTTACAACTTATAAGATGCAATGAATCTTAAGGATATTTCTATCATCAGCTAAATAACATATCATGAAGTAAATTAAACCATATCAAAGTATTAAAGAACAAGTTTCACTTTGTTTTCGGTAGGTTATATTTTTTACTTTTCATAGGATTCCATTTTATAAACAAAGTGCCTCATTTCCTGGATTTTGTATGCATGTTTCTATATCTTCTACCATAGAAAGAATCCATAGTATACATCCAACAAAATGTTCACAATGGTTAAAACAATGAAGAGGTTTAAAGCAAGAGTTCACCTTGAAAAATTCGGTGGGTCCAATACGCGACAAGAATTCACCTTCAGGTATGTAGACCATCCATGAATCGTATTTGGCACATGGAAGCTTTTCACCTAGTGCATCAAGAACCTGAAACTCAACCAATATCTCTAAATTAGTGTCAGAGGAATTAAAAAACCATCTCAGTTCTCTTGAATCCTCGTGCACTAAATTTTTATGAAAAATATACTTAAGGAATGCACACGCCAAGAAATATTATAGAGGAAAAAAAAAGATTATTTCATTGGTCAGTTGGTCTTATAGAGGGTGGTCGATACTATAAGTATCAATGGTTGAGGGTGATTGTTAAAGTATAAATAAGCCAATGAAAAATGATAACCGGCTTAAAATGAAGAAGACTAATAGTTTACCTAATTATGCACTAAAAAGAGTTAATATAACAAAATGGTGACAATCATTTTACTGTGCAAAATGGATTATTATCCAAACAACATTGTAGGAAAGAGAAGGAAAAAAATAAATAAAGAGGATGTGATGAAAAGTTACTTGAGATAGAGGGTTAGCCTGAGGACCTCTGGATTGAAAGCCAGAAAACAAGGACGGTCCAGAATCAAATTTATAGCCTTTGATCTCAAATGAGTGAGCAGCACCTCCTGGTAGATCATGACTTTCTAAGACAAGAACATCTTCGCCATACCTTGCTAAGAGACCACCACAACATAGTCCACCAATACCACTCCCTATCACTACAATGTCAGCTTCTGGCTTTCCTATCCGTTAAAAGATTGTCAATCAAATATTCAATTTATACGTTTCCAAACCACATTAAGAAAATAAATAATTACTTAACAGCTTAAAAACAAAAACCTAAAATTAATAAATGCCATTTTCCCTCTCTTAATTTTTAATAAAATAATAATGAGAGAAGGGTAAGAGTGAGAAAGTGAGAGGGAGGGCGAGAGAAAGAAAGATGGGATTTTTATCCTTTTTTTAGTATTTTTTATTAATAAAATATATAATTCACATTTTATCCTTGAAAAAGTTTAAATTTTTAATTTTTTTGATTTAATTAGTCATATTTTTAAATTAAAAGACTAATAAAACTCAACTAAATAGTTATAGTACTAAAATGTATAAATCACATAATTATTAGACTAAAATAACCATGTAAATAATATGGTAATAAAAATATTAATTGTGTTATTTTCCCAAATAACATCAACATAATATAATAATATTACTACACTCCTCAAGTTTGATCTTTTCGGATAGTTAAAAGTTATTGAAAAATCAACCACTCCCCCACAATTAGGTTTATTAATACTATGTAAAAAGTAGTTGCAAAAACATACCAAAAGTTTAAACTATTTGGAGAATGATACACTTCCCAATTTGTTTACAAACTTTATATTTAGCCTAAACTACTTCTAATGTCTTAGTTCACTTAGGTCTGCAAACAATAAAAAGCTCATATGTGGTCCCAAACTTACTAGGTGTCACACTTAAGTACTCAATTAGCTATCAGGGAGTAATTAGCATTATAACCCATTTCATAATTAACATAGGCTACATAATACTTTTAAGTATCATACTTAACAAGTTTGAGGACAAAGAATTAGTAGGCTAATTACAGTCTTATATACTTAACAAGTTTGTGATCAAATATGAATTTTTCACTGTTTGGAACTAACCGACTAAGATTAAAGCTAGGGAATTCTAAGTTAAATTTTCCGAACTTGGAATGTCTAGCATTTTTCAAATAATTGTGGTTTCAGATTAAACTAAGAGAGCATAACGAGACAAAAACAAGCAATTTCAAAAGTCATTTGCATTTTTCCTTTTTCTGTGTTTCCAAACAATAACTGCAAAATAATAATTGTCTTTGCCTTAACATCATCTATTTCAAAGTTTCAAAATACTAAAACTAATAAATTTATAAATAAATTGAGGAAAGGAGTTAGAAACCTGGGAAAGGTTTCTTTTCTTTGATAGAAACACTTCCGGTTGTAAAAGAAGGCTCTTCTCGACCGTTGGAATTTCGCGCTAAAACAGTTGTCTTGAACGTCAATGGTTTGAAATTGGGAAAAACTAGATTGTTAAATTGAACGGCGTTTGTGAAAAAACTCGTTGCCATGACAATTGAAATACCCAGAAGTGTACTCTTGTTAACAATTCTCGAGACTATTTTTATTTCATGAAGCTCTTTGAGCTTCTGAGTTTACATATTTTTTTGTAAATTGCATTTTAATATTTTTTATGTAGTTTTGAAGATAGCCACGTAACGTTATGCCTCTAAGCTCCCCTGCATTCTATCTTCGTAGCGGAAATTTCATTGGACTGAATGGCTATAAAAGATACCTCATTAAAAATTACTAGGAAAATAAAGTTGGTACCGTTTAGTTTACTAAATAAAAAAATATTTTATTTTTTAAATTAAAAAAAACGATTAAAAATAAATAATTTTATTTTAATAATTTTTTATTAAATTATTATTTTTATTATCAGTTGATTAAAATTATTAATAATATAAAAATAAATTTTAATATGAATTTATTTAAGAAAAAAATAAAAAATAAAAAATAATAATATTTTAATAAATAAATATATGCTTTATATTTTAAAAAAATCAATAAAATATTAAAATTAAAATAACATAATAATCATATATTAAATTAAAAAAATATAATATTAATTATGATTTTATTATTGTTAAACGATAAAATTGTAGTTGTATTTTAATTACTAGATAAAATAATATTATTTATTTTCTTTGAAAAATAAGTAATTTAAAAGGTTTTTTAAATCTAAACCCAAGTGATAAAACAATATAAGAAATTTCACTAAATGTCACGAGTATCTGTACCATCACTTATTGAGTTATTTTAGTTATAACTGTATCAATATACAATATACCTAATTGCATGAATGTGTAATCGTATTTATTGAAAGTTTGTTTCTTTTCTAGTTTTGTTAGCAAAAATTATCTAAGTTGAATATATATATATATATATATACACGTTGAAAAAACAAGAAATAACTCTACATAAATAATAATTCTACACAAAATAGTTCTCTAGTTTGTATTATTTTATTCATGTTTTCATTACAATTGTATAACTATATATAAAGAAATTTTACTTTTTGATTTACTCATTTAATTAAAGATTCTTTGATTTACTCCTTGAATTAAGTATTCTTTGTTTTACTCCTTGAATTAAGGATTCTTTGTTTTACTCCTTGAATTAAGGATTCTTTGTTTTACTCCTTGAATTAAGGATTCTTTGTTTTACTCCTTGAATTAAGGATTCCTTATTTTATTCCGTGAATTAAGGATTAATATCCAATACTCCCCCTCAAGCTGAATCCAGAAGGTTTATGGATCCAAGCTTGAACAAAAGTCGTTGAAACTGATGAGAAGCCAAGTGCTTGGTGAAGATGTCAACCAATTGGTCGAAACTTCTTGTATAATGTGTCTGAATCACCTGTGATTGAACTTGTTCACGAACATAATGACAATCAACTTCAATGTGTTTCATCCTCTTGTGAAACACTGGGTTTGATGCTATATGCATGTCTGCCTGATTGTCACAAAATAAGGACATAGGAAGAGTTATAGGAACACCTAAATCACACAGAAGACCTTTAAGCTATATCATCTCACATGCAGTTGAAGCCATTGCACGATACTCAGCTTCGGCACTTGATCTGGCGATGACAGTTTGCTTCTTACTCTTCCATGTGACCAAGTTTCCATCGACAAATGTACAGTAGCCAGTGGTGGACTTGTGATCGATTGCATTCCCTGCCCAATCAGCATCACAATATCCCATGATTTGTGTGTTGTCATTCTTCTTCATAATGATACCACGACCCACTGATCCTTTTAAGTAGCGTAAGATCCTTTTAACAATGGTCAAATGCTCAAGTGTCAGAGAATGCATGAATTAGCTCACAATACTTACAGAATAAGTGATGTCAGGTCTGGTGATTGTTAGGTAGATCAACTTACCAACCAGTTGTTGGTAATAACATATATCCATGAGTGGCATGCCCTCTAAGCTAGGTTTGAGCTTGATGTCAAGAAGGGCAATGGTTGATTTAGCATCGCTTATGTTAGCTTCCTTAAGAAAATCTAGGACATATTTATTTTGGTTAAGAAAGAGTCCCTTGTGTGAGGTTTCCATTTCTATACCAAGAAAATACTTCAATATCCCAAGGTCTTTAATTGCAAACCTTTGTGTGAGGGACTGTTTGAGGTTGAAAATCTCGTCAACATTATCACCTGTAATTATCAAATCATCTATATAAATCAACACAACCAATTTGCCCATAGCTTCTATGCGAACAAATAGTGAGGAATCGACATTGCTGCTTTTGAAACCAACACTAGTGAGAACTAAGCTTAGCTTGGCATACCAAGCTCATGGGGAATGTTTCAGACCATAAATGGATTTGTGCAATTTGCACACTAAATCCAGTTCATTGCTTTGAGGATGCCCGGGTAGCAATTTCATATAGACTTCTTCTTTGAGATCACTATGTAAGAATGCATTCTTCATATCCATTTGGTACATGGACCACCCTTTGTTTATAGCCACGGACAATAGCACTCTTATTGTGTTCATTTTTGCAATAGGTGCAAATGTTTCTTTGTAATCCACCTCGAATGTTTGAGTGAATCCCTGAGCCACCAATCTTGCTTAATACCTCTCAATTGATCCATCTGACTTGAATTTGAGCTTATAGATCCATTTGCAACCCACAACTTTCTTATCTTTTGGAAGTTTGGTGATGCTCCATGTGTTGTGTTGATCTAGGGCTTTAAGTTCTTCTTGTATGGCTTCCTTTCACACCTCTTGGTTGTTGGCCTCATGAAAGTTTTGAGGCTCATTGTAACTCGATATAGTGCTGAGGAATGTGGCATGGGCTGGTATCACTCTCTTATATGACACATAATTTGAGATGGGATGTGTGGGTTTGTAGGTGATAAAGTCTTGAAGTCTTGTGGGAGGTTGCCTAACATGCATTGGATTACGTCGTGTAGTAGGAGGAGTTATCTCACTCGTTCACATCTTGTACCATATTGTGAGGATCATCTTGATTATCACCATCTTCATGCAGTGTACCATCAAGACGAGACCCTTCATTGTTACTTTCAGTGAGATATGCATCAATGTTGACATGACTGGGATCTTGTTGTTGTGGAGCCTCAAGTTTGATTCTTGGTAATGGAAACACATCCAAGATGTCATCCCCTTGACTTGTGATTTCATATGACTTGCTAAAAAAGGTTAGTTTTATAAAATCCAACATTTTTAGACATAATTAATGTCCTAAGTTGGGAATCATAACACTTATATCTCTTTGTGTAGATGAATAACCAAGAAAAATACATTTAACAGTTCTAGGATCCAATTTATCTCGATGATGAGATTGAATATGTACAAAACAGATGCAACCAAAGACTCTAAAGTGTGAGAGGTTAATTTTCCTTCCTTTCATGGCCTCTATGGGAGACTTGAAATCCAAGACTCGACTGGGTAATCTATTGATGATCTAAGCAGCTGTCATAACCCTTTGGGACCAGAATCTCTTTGGTACATTCATTTGTAGCATTAATGCTCTAGTTTTTTCAAGTAAGTCCCGATTTTTGCGTTCAGCTACACTATTTTGTTGAGGTGTTCCAACACAACTTGTTTGATGCATAATACCATGAATGCTCAAATATTGTTTCATGATATGTGACATATATTCGGTGCCATTGTCAAACCTTAAGGTTTGAATTTTAGAGGAGAAGTAATTTTTAACAAGGTTATGAAAGTCATTAAATACTTCCATAACTTCATTCTTAGACTTTAAAAGATATAACCATGTGACTCGAGAGAAATCGTAAACAAAAACCACAAAATACTTATAACCATCAAAAAATTCATTAGTTGGTCCCCATACATCTGAATAAACTAGTTCAAAACACTTACTAGCCCTAGACAAGGAAGAAGTAAAAGGCAATATAGTGGCCTTAGACAAATGGAAAGTTTCACATGCAATTGCATCATTTCCTAAGTTTGGAAATAAAGTTGACAAAATTGGTAGAGAAGGGTGAGCTAAACGTTGATGCCACAATTGATTATCTTGGATAGGGTTAAACTTGGCTTGAAACCCTCCTCTTGGATATGTAATAGAGACCATCTAAGTAAAACCCTTCACCAATCGTCTTTTTGGTGGCATAATCCTGAAAAATGACATTGTGTGGAGAAAAAATGGCTAAGCAATTCAAGATATTTGTGATTTTTTCTACAGACAGAAGTTGGAAGGGAAAAGAAGATACATATAAAACCGCCAAACTTATGAGACTTTGACACATGGTTGGTCATATGATCTGTGGCACCTGAATCTACAACCCAAAAATCATGTAACATGTTTATTTTAAGAGCAATTTTAAAGGCCTTTATGATACCTTGCATGTCATCTACCAAGAAACCCGTAAACTTGCCTAGCAATGCTGTCGAGTTTCCTTCTTCTATGTTATCCACACAGTCAACTCTAGCTCCTCCTATCCTACTTTGAAGATACAATATAAACTCATTCATGAGTTCAGCTGGATTCGCTATGAAGTTCTTGAATGGATTAGACCCATTAGAGGTAGAGGCAAAAGTATGATTTGCACGGTATACAGTACGATTCACTTTTTGTAAACCCTTTTCCTTTATAAAATCAGGCTTTAATTCTGGATGTAGAATCCAAAATGTGTCCTTAACATGGCCCGTATAGTTGCAGTGTTGACACTTCAAGTTTGGATGCTTCTCTTTGTACTTCCTCTCGTTGGTTAGATATGCTCTTACCTCAGGTGCACTAGTCATTGTACCCTTGTTCATGACTTCCCTCCTTACTTCTTCACGTTGAATTGTCACACATACATTGGTGAATGAAGGAAGTTTAGTATTCATGAGTATGAGGCATTGTATATATTCATATGTTGAATCGAGACTAGACAAAAGTTAAAATATCATATCTTCTTCTTCTCTCTTTCGTAGTAGAGCTACATCGGTTGTATGAGGACGATATATTTCCAACTCATTCCACATGCTTTTCATGCTTCCTAAGAGTTGTACAAAAGGCTTGTCATCTTGTTGCAGATCTGAGATGTCCTTCTCTAATTGAAAAACTCGTGCAATATTGTTTTGACTGACATACATTTCCTTGACCGTCTCCCATAGTTGGTATACGGATTCAGAGTAATTGAATATTTCAGCTAATTTACGTTCCATGGAACTTAGGAGTCATGACATAACCAACTGATCTTTGCTAAGGCAGGATTCATAGGTTGGTGAGGAAACATCAGGTACTTCGATACTTTCATTTATGAACCCCAACTTAGACCTTCCACCTAGAGCCAGAGACAATGCTCTTGACCAAGGCAAGTAATTAAACTCATTCAACAAGACTGAGCTTAATCTTTGATTTGGGTTGACATCCACCTCATGCATATTCATGAAGAAAAGCACCAATGAACTTTTAACTTCTGATCTTAGCGGTTTGTCTTTAACCATTTCAAATATTGAAGATGCTGAGATAATAATAAAGTAGAAGCAAGTTGATTTTCCTACTCTGATATCATGTTGAAAAACAGAAAATAACTCTACATAAATAATAACTCTACACAAAAGAGCTATCTAGTTTGTATTATTTTCTTCATGTTTTTGTTACAATTGTATAACTATTTATAAGAAAATTTTACTCTTTTAATTACTCTTTAAATTAAACATTATTTGTTTTATTCTTTGAATTAAAGACTAATATCCAATAATATATATATATAATAATATTGTGATAATTATTTTACCTTGCATGTCATCTTGTGGTATGAGTTTTATATCTGCCAAGAAACCCGTAAACTTGCCTAGCAATGCTGTCGAGTTTCCTTCTTCTATGTTATCCACACAGTCAACTCTAGCTCCTCATGTCCTACTTTGAAGATACAACATAAATTCATTCATGAGTTCAGTTGGATTCGCTATGAAGTTCTTGAATGGATTAGACCCATTAGAGGTAGAGGCAAAAGCATGATTTGCACGGTATGCAGTGCGATTCACTTTCTGTAAACTTTTTTCCTTTATAAAACCAGGCTTTAATTCTAGATGTAGAATCCAAAATGTGTCCTTAACATGGCCCGTACAGTTGCAGTGTTGACACTTCAAGTTTGGATGCTTCCCTTTGTACTTCCTCTCGTTGGTTAGATATGCTCTTACCTCAGGTGCACTAGTCATTGTACCCTTGTTCATGACTTTCCTCCTTACTTCTTCACGTTGAATTGTCACACATACATTGGTGAAGGAAGGAAGTTCAGTATTCATGAGTATGGGGCATTGTATATCTTCATATGTTGAATCGAGACTAGACAAAAGTTAAAATATCATATCTTCTTCTTCTCTCTTTCGTAGTAGAGCTACATCGGTTGTATGAGGACGATATATTTCCAACTCATTCCACATGCTTTTCATGCTTCCTAAGAGTTGTACAAAAGACTTGTCATCTTGTTGCAGATCTGAGATGTCCTTCTTTAATTGAAAAACTCGTGCAATATTGTTTTGACTGACATACATTTCCTTGACCGTCTCCCATAGTTGGTATACGGATTCAGAGTAATTGAATATTTCAGCTAATTTACGTTCCATGGAACTTAGGAGTCATGACATAACCAACTGATCTTTGCTAAGGCAGGATTCATAGGTTGGTGAGGAAACATCAGATACTTCGATATTTTCATTTATGAACCCCAACTTAGACCTTCCACCTAGAACCAGAGACACTGCTCTTGACCAAGGCAAGTAATTAAACTCATTCAACAAGACTGAGCTTAATCTTTGATTTGGGTTGACATCCACCTCATGCATATTCATGAAGAAAAGCACCGATGAACTTTTAACTTCTGATCTTAGCGGCTTGTCTTCAACCATTTCAAAGATTGAAGATACTGAGATAATAATAAAGTAGAAGCAAGTTGATTTTCCTACTCTGGTACCATGTTGAAAAAACAGAAAATAACTCTACATAAATAATAACTCTACACAAAAGAGCTATCTAGTTTGTATTATTTTCTTCATGTTTTCGTTACAATTGTATAACTATATATAAGAAAATTTTACTCTTTTAATTAAACATTATTTGTTTTATTCTTTAAATTAAAGACTAATATTCAATAATATATATATATATATAATAATAATAAGATTGTGATAGTTATTTTACTTTGCATTTGAAACACTTAGCATATATTTTAAAAAACTTAAATATATTTATACACTAATCATACATTTTAATCACTTATTATATTTTTTTAGATATTTCAATCATCTATTATTAATTTTAATTTTTTAAAAAAACTTAAATATAATAAAATTAAACTTTACATACCTACTATTATATTTTTAAATAATTTAGTTATTTATTATAAATTTTAATTATTTTGAAAAAAAATTAAAATATAATAAAATTAAACCTTATTTATTGCATTTTTAAACATCAATCATTATCGTAAATTTTCTTCTTTTTTTTAGAAAAAATTAATTATGATAAAATTAAAACCTTACTCCCAATAAACTCGTCCTTACTATTACATTTTGACACTTTTAATCATTTATTATTAATTTTAATTTTTTTTTTGAGAAAAACTTAAATATGATAAAATTAAAATTTATTGTCAGAATCTCGTAAATGTAAGAAAAGAAATATGTTTCAAAAAGTGAAAAATAAAATAACTAAAATGACAAAAATTAACCTAAATAAATAAATATCTATAAATATAATAATAAAGTATATAAAATACACAAATTCAAAGATTCATAATCAATATATTCAATATTTTTCTTTGAGCATAATAAGACTACTACCTTGTTTGTCTTTTTTGTGGGACTCCTATGCCTTCCAAAAAGTGAAGTTTCAAGTCTCCAAATCTCCAGATATTTACACAACAAAAATTGAAAATTACAACAATAAAGACGTCGTGTCTTAAGATACATTTTCATAGCGCATTTTCTTTTATCCTTAAAAATAATGTGAGAAAATGCAAGAGCAAAAGCAATCAAAGTTTGGAAAAATTTTCATCTAGCTACTACTTCTTTCAGCTAAAGGGATCCACTCATATATACATGATTCATTGAAACTCTTAGCATATTTTAGTTCAAAAACCAACGATAAAGAATATTCATTCCAGTCCAAACTAATATATATATTTTTACCATGAAAAAATTTGAACGTGATCAAAGAGGAGAGTTAGGCCAAAATTCTATTTTTAACAACTTATATTAAGCAAGAAGATAACAAAATATATTTTTTAACAATAAAAAAAGAAAAATTAAGCAAATTATAATTAGCCATTAATTTATCATATGTAATAAAAAGATTAAAAAAAATTTTATTAAAAAGAAAACTTAGTACGTGAATAATATTTCATTATCATATTAAATTTAACATAATATTATTTATTACATTAAATTTAATTCAAAATTTAATATCAAGTTGCACAGTCAAATTTTATGAGGTTGGAAGGGAAAGTACTGTAGGTTATGGGCTATCGGCCTATTTTTTCCAACAAAAGTTATCTGTATGGGCTATTATGAGCCTATGGGCCTACGACGGTTACACTACTGACTCACTAGATTTCTGGAAATTGCACGTACGTGGGATACTTTGGAATGGGTATAGTCATTGGTGTACATACATGCAACGCAAGCACGTTACCCAAAAATGGCTACGTCAATACACCTTTTTATTTGTCTTAAGAACAAAACAAACTTTATCTCCTTCATTTTTATCACTAAACAATTTATTTATAATTCTTATTTTCTTCTTCTTCTATATTTTTCCATATTTAGTTGTACGTGTAAAGGAATAAAAGCGAGCTGTAAATTGTAAGGAGCTAGGGATATTTATTATAGCAACATCATATGAAAGAGACAATGAAAATACACTCAATTAATTATTAAAGTCAATAAAATAATTTCCACCACAAATGGATCTTAAAGGTCAAAACAAAGTTGAATACTTGAATGATTATTTTCTTTAATAATGAAAATCATATTCAATATCTTTTTTTATGAAAATTGAAAGTTTTTTTTAATTGTTGAGTAGTAAGTAAAAGCTAGAATTTTTAAGTGAAAATTTATGATTTGAGTTTATATTTAAATACAGTGAGGCAATAGATCCAAATTCTTTTACAGTAAAAAAAAAAAAAAAAATCCCAGTCTCTTGTTTTAGTAGGGTTCTGTCTCATAATTCATCAGTGTCCTCCTCTCTTACACTCCCACTAGCATCAACAAGGGGCAGAATAGACTTAAATCTCTCTGCCCCTTCCCCCAACCAACTCTTTTTCTCTGCTTCTATCGAGTAAGTTTTTACACAATCTTCTTCTCTTTAGCTTTTGGGTTATGTTCTGTTATGTACAAACTATGTATTGGTTGATGGCTTTTCTGGGTTTTGTTTTGTGATATATTGGTGTTTTAGGCGTTTTTGTTTACTGGATTTTATTAATTTTTATTGATTTCTATCATGAAGAGTAGCTTTTCGATGATGGGAGAGAGAATCACACCTGGGAGTTACTTCCAGTACCCTCCTCCTGGAGTCCCTGCTTCTCCACATAGGTCTTCACCTCTTCAACTAGATCGAGAAAGGTCAGTTCTTTAGGCCTTAACTTTGTGTTTATCTGCCAATCCTATTTGTTTCTTAATTATTTTTGTGGGTCTTCATTGATATGAGTGGCTGGTTCTTTAGGATTTGGTTTCTTTTGGATGTGGTTGTATTTTCGGTGTGCTAGCTGTCTTTTTAGTATACTGGTATTAGATTTTCAATTTTCTAATTTATTTAGTTTGATGTGTTTTTCATTTGCATATGTCCTGCTTCGTAATTATGGTTTAGTTCTATCCACCATCTTTTTCATCTTTCCATCTTATTATCATTGGTGTGGCTTAAAGTTGCATCTTGCTTAGTTTTATCATTTACGATCTTTCTCTTTTTAAAAGAATCAAAGCTCATTGTGACCTGTTCCAGTAATTGTTCATCAGAGTTATCTTGATTTTCTTTTATAGCTTTGTTTTATAGAGTTGCATGAAATGGGAGAGAATCAATGATAGAGTCAATTAATTTTGTTGCAAATTATGCACCTCTTAACAAGCACATATACATGCATGCGTGCATTAGGCGAAGTTTTGAGCATATGAAGTTTAGGAATTGGGCATAAATTGTGGTCTAACAATCTACGGTTGAGTTATGATTGGAAGTAACATTATTTTAGTGGTTTAAAAATGGCAGATATATGGCTGAATTATTAGCAGAGAGGGAAAAGTTGGGGCCTTTCGTGCAAGTTCTTCCCATGTGTAGCAGACTTCTCAATCAAGGTTTACCTAAACTTCCATCGTATTTACTTAACTAAAGATTCTTATAACAATAGATAAAAGGTTTCATTAAATCCTGGTCTGTCATTTGAACAAAAGCAGTAACTTGCACAATCGATATGTTGATTATATTGTTGAAATTTTAGTGTCTTCAATTATGTGCTTATTCTAGTTAGTTTTCATCTCATTGTAGAAATCAGAAGAATATCTGGCTTCAACCAAACTCTTATCGGTCATGAACGATTTGAGCATGACAGTCCAGTTCGGTCATCAGCTCAACATCCAAATGATAGGCCAATGTATTTGGAGGGATGGCATGGAATGCAGATGGAGGTAGTGTTAGCTTAAACCAAAGATGTTGCTCGTACATTATATGATAGACATTATTTTCCATCATGGTTGCCATAGTTCATCTATCTTTGTTTATGTCACCATGAGTGTTATATAGGAGACGACATTTGCATAATCTAATTTATGATGTTTGCAACGGTTTTACTTCCAAATTTATCAAATTATGGCAAGTAGCATGATACCATTTGCATATTTAACTTTGATATCTTACAATAATTATGTTACAAGAGTTTCTCATGTCAGGAATAAATCCATAACACATATCTGGTTTTTTTTGACCGATTTCTCCTTATAGATTTGTCTTTTCAGTTGTAATCTTCTTTGTTGGTTGATTTTGTTCTGTACATTTGAATAGACTGGCATTTTAGCTTCTGCTATAGCTTTAAGATACATTAATCATTCTATCATTTGCTACTATATGGATTGAAAAATGAAAGAAGAAAGACTTTGAATAACTCACTTAAAAAAACTTACAATTGCTTGTGTTGAATAATAGTATGTAGCTTTTGGATGGGCTAATTGAGTCTCTTAATCTATAGGGTTCTTGGGACTTTCAAGGCTTTGTTTTCATCCTGTTAAGTTGCTTTACCCTTATAATTACAAACGAAAAATGATTTGATAACAAGAAACCCTTTGATGAGCCATCACCTGTCTGAGTTTTAAGACTTGGTGAGAATAGATAATGCAGGAGATTACCAGATACTATGTTAAATTAAAATAAGTGGATCTTTTTTACAACTTAGTTTTGGAATTGCAATTTCTTCTAAATTGATTGGCAATTATTTTATTTTTGTATAATCTCTTTCTGCAGGATAATGTACATTTGAATAGAATGACCCCAAACCGATCTCCTGCAATGAGTCGGCCTGGGATGCATGGAGTCCCAACCACTCCTTTTGTGAAGAGAGTTATCAGGCTTGATGTCCCAGTGGATAAATACCCAAATGTAAGTTAAGGGGTTTATGTTTTAAGATGAGTTCGGTCCATTCTCCATAGGATGTAGTTTAACTAGTTATAATTTCAAGCTTGCAGTATAACTTTGTTGGCCGAATTTTGGGACCGCGGGGAAACTCCTTGAAAAGAGTTGAAGCTCTGACAGAATGCAGGGTGTACATTAGAGGCCGGGGCTCTGTAAAGGACTCAGTAAAGGTACCATGACTCTCATACTTTGTTTCTACATGCTAATTTCTGTTCATTCAAGCTGAAACAATAAAAAGTTGGTAATAATATTTTTTTTCTTTCAATTGGTGCTTGCCCTTTGTTTTAATTACAGGCCGGGATCTGGAATTTGTTTAGTTTATGCCCTAAATCAATATGATGTTTCCTTGTTTGCATGTTGGTCTGTAAATATTTTATTATAGGCTGTGGACACCCCTAGTAGTTGCAGTAGGAGATCATGCCCATAAATGTAACAGAAGAGTTTCCCTAAGTACAACATTAAGGGTAAAAAACAATTGTTGTTCGTCTCCCAATAATTTAAGTTTTGGAAGACTGTCTTCAAAGCCCTACAACTCTCAAGCATTGAATTTGAAGTGATGAGCCTTAAATAAATATTGAGCCTACACTCGAGAAAACTTAAGATTATGTTATGTTTATTAGGTGTAATCTTAGGTCACACCTTATCTCTTCTTTCATTTGAAAGACTGTTAATGCTGCTCTCTGTTAAGGTTAGTTGCTACTTGAGAGGGCCCTATTGTATTATTGTAGTACAACCTTATGGCATTTATCTGACACTATTATTTTTCTTTCTTTCAGGAGGAGAAACTAAAAGACAAGCCTGGATATGAACATCTCAACGAACCATTACATCTCTTGCTTGAGGCTGAATTTCCAGAGGATACAATAAATGCACGTTTGGATCATGCAGTGAGAATACTAGAGAATCTTTTGAAGCCTGTGGTATGTGCTGAATAAAATCCCGTGTCTGATTTTATTAGGGGTGGCATTTTGGGCTATTTGGGCTACAACACGAACACTTACCACACAAATTATTTGTTAGTTAGAGTTTAGACTTTTCACAGTGATGTAAATATGAATTTGAGCCGAACAACACAACACGAACACGATTGGCACCCCTCGCTTTAATTTGGACTCACTGCAATGCCGGTATGTGTGTGCAGGATGAATCTTTGGATCAGTATAAAAAGCAACAACTTAGAGAACTGGCTATGCTAAATGGTACACTTAGAGAAGAAAGCCCTAGTATGAGCCCGAGTATGAGTCCAAGCATGTCACCTTTTAACAGTACAGGAATGAAACGGGCCAAGACAGGAAGATGACTCCTAAATTCTGACAACAAACTTATTGTATTCGATTGTTGAACCAGTAAGTAGCATCTAATTCATCATCAATGACCCGACTGTATCATCATAAACACGACCTACTAAAATCTTGGGAGAGCATGTTCAATTCTGATGGTTGAAACTTAAAACTATTGAGCTAATTTTGGGCTATGATTGTTTGGCATCTTCGTCAAGTTAATTGCCTCAATGATATGTTGTGTAATATGCTTGTTACTATCTTACTCATCTATTCTTTCAATGTATTATTCCTTTGAACATGGGATATAATAATCCTTCATTTGACTGATCAATGTTTTTTGTTTTTGTTTTTGTTTTTGTTTTTGTTTTTGCCTTTTGCTGCGAGTTGACTTGGTGTAACTTTTAATGTACTTAACTATTTATTGTTATTTTACAATCGTATATGTCATGATCATATATGCATGCAAGACTTGAAGGTAATAATAATGAAGTTATTTGAATTTAACATCTCTTTTGCCATTGTTGTTGTTCCTCTTGTAGCTTGGACAGCTAAGTATACTGAGTCGCAACCAAAGTTTCTAGACGCGTTGGCCCATGTATTTTGGACCAATTATTCGTATAATAGAACCATTACAACTATACAAGAAAAATAATATAATGAGTTCAGGATAGACTCGTATATCTTGTTTTACCTCATACAAAAAATCCACTAGATAAAAGCATATTCAAATTTCTTTAGTACTGGGGGAAAATAGGGAAACTCGTGTATGTATGTTTGAGATTTGTAAGTTCTGTGATTTTTCCAATGTATGTAATCATTTTTTCCGTATGATGCGCTTTGCTGGAGGACCCCCCCCCCCAACAGTAACTTTTATGGTTTGAATTTGAAAAAAAAGCAAAGGCATGAGAATTCATGATGTATGGCTCTCTCTATCTTTTAAATAATTTAATTATTTGTTCATAACGTATCAAAGTAGTGTTATTTAATCACTTTAAGTTAATTATTTGTATTGTTTTGGGATAAATATTACTAAAAAGATCTATATTATGCTTAGTTATGTTAATATAGGTAAAATAATACCAAATGATGTGAAAAGGAGCAAATTGAGACAATTCAAGATAAAAAAAGGCTTGATAGATTGAATCATATGTAAATATGATTGAGAAAGGACTCGATTGATGCATAAAAACACAAGTTGATGAATGGTGAAAAATTGTTAGATCAATCCAAAAAGGATATTAGATCTAAAAGGGCTCGATCAAGCGCTCTTGGGTTGAAAAACAATATACCTAACTTGTTAGAGCCTTTCTTGGGTTGAACGATGATATACCTATATTAATTGAGCAAGGTTTAAATTGATTGAGTGGGGTAAAAATTAATACATCAATTTTGTTTTTATATCTAACTATTAATTGGATCAAAGTTAATATGAATTTTGAACTAATTATGGTATTTTTTAACCTATTAAACACTTTTAAGAGTTTATAATTAACACAATTCATAAAGAAACATAGAGGTAAATACAGAGTTTAAAAAAAAATACTCAAAATAATGAAAGAAATTACACATCAGAGTAAGAAAAGTAAGGAGATTCAAGTAGATGAAAAACAAAGTCAATACAAGTCAAGAGAATGTTTGTATCTCTTTCTTCATCTTTTGTTAACTTTTATGATATTTTATATTAAAATTATTAATTTTATCAAGATGTGTAGTGGTTAGAATTTATTATCCAAGGTCTTATTAATCCCAATTTTTAATTATGTGAATTAATTAATTATTTTATATTATTGAAAATGATTTTAGTATTATTACTTATTTTGACAACAATTAGTGTAAAGAGGATATTAGAAAGATTCGAGAAATTATTTGATTATTTATTATGATTAAATAACAAACATAATATTTTTAGATAGGAATATACGATTTGAGATCGATAATTACAAGTTTAATGAATATTATATAATTTGATTAGTACATAGATTATTCGATAGAGGAATTGCATACAAGGCTAAACGTATTGATTTTATAATTGTTTGACAATTATATTGATGTTTTTAAACACTCATATGTAAGAAATTAAAATATTAAGGTTCTTAGATTTTTTTTTTATTATTTGTCTCCTTATTAATTTAATAATTTTAATTATTAATTTAATAATTATATGCAACTTTTTTTTTACCATTCAAATAGTATTAATAATACTTGAATAGATACTTAATTATAAGATAATTAAATTTTTTAATATCTATACTTAAAAGTATATTATATTATTTATATGATATATGTACTTTAAGTGTCATTTATTGATTTGAATGATTCATTATACTCTTTTATTCCTATTGTGTAATTTTCGGTAGTATTGTTTTTATGCATATTATTAATATGTATGATTGTTTTCTATTTTTTCCCACAAACGTGATGGATCATATCATGTTGAGTGTTGATATTCGGTTTTTTTTTTGTTTTTTTTTACCAAAGCTTCTTATGTTATTTGGGCTATTAACTCGGATCCATTTGGCTTTTCTTTAATTAATTAAGGGGTAAAAGTAAAATACTATATCTGTTAATTCAGTCTTATAACTACAATAGGTTAGTTTTTTTTTTTTTTTTTTTTCCTTCTCCTAGCTTAAAAGAGTACACATTCAAAGGGAAATACTAATGTATTATTATATAGGGGTATTTGGGCTAATAGGCCACTCGGCTCCATTTGGTACGTCATTAATTTCTTAATTTTCTTCCTAGGGTTACCTTTTTTGAAAACTAAAGACTAACATTCCTTATCATATTTATGAGGAAATTTAAGTTAAACCTAACTTAGGGAACCCTTGAGGCCTTCATGCATGAATTAATAGTTTGTTTCTGCATTTCATAGCACTGCTCGAGCCAGCTACCTTTTGGCTGGCGGAGCTACATAGGTTCCATGATAGAATTTTTTTATACTTAATGTTTATAAAATGGTAGCAAATTTTAAGTGTATAAAATAGACCATTGCTTTTCTTGAATTTGATTTTTATTTATTCATTTCTTAAGAGCTCATTATAAAGTCAACAATTTTAACATATTTATACTTATATAAAACATAGTCTATTTTCCAACATAAAAGTAGGCAAAAGTATTATTTGATAATCCAAATTTTCTACCTCAAATGATTTAATCATATATCTTTAAATTAAATGAATTTCCTTCTCCGTTAGATGGACTTATTTAATCTTATGTCTTTTACTTTGATTAATTTTACCGCTAATCAAACCACCTTGTTTTAAAATAATAATTTTTTTCACTTAATATATTAAAGTCATAATTTACCCTTACTTAGCATATTTTATAAAATTAAAAAGATAAAACGATAACACTTATAAATAAAGAAACTAAATAACACCACTAACCTATTGTAAGAAATGTCAATGTCACTTTTCTCTAAAAACTAACATCTTGGTTATCAATTCTAACAAATATCATGTCATTGATACTCATTAATTTCTTAATTTTCTCCTTAGTGTCACCTTTTTCCAAGTTGAAGGTAACATTACTTATCATATTTACAAAGAAATTTAAGTTAAATCTAAATATATATATATATTAGAATAAGATGTTTCATTAATTTATAATATAATTCATAAATTTTGTGAATTCATCTTATTTTATTTTATTTATTTATTAGTTATTTTATTTATTTATTAGTGGGTTGTAATGATAATGAGATAATATTATAATATGATATCTCATTTATCTTAAATCAACTTAAATAATAAGTAAAATAAAACATAATTATCTATAATAACTTTAATTATTTATAATAATTATAAGCCTATTAGAGACCTCTTTAAATGAAATGGGGTGAGATAAGATGAGATAAGATAATTTAACTTATGAACTCATTAGAGACATTAAATAAAACATGTGATAAGAGAAGACAACTTATTTGACATCTCTAAACCTAGAAACCCTTTAAGTAGGGTTGTTAATGGAGCAAAACGAGATCAAAAACCTCATTCTCATTTCTTATCCTTCATTTAAAATTTATTTCTATTCTACTCAAAATATTTGCGAGAACATATCAAAAACCTATGACGATGAAATGGGACCCAATGGAACACGTGAATCTCTAATTTAGTATCAGAGCCAGGGTTTGATTTAACAAGATCATACATGCAGTAGTTAATATTCATTAGTACTGTTCTCTGACTTTCAAAAGTCACATCTCTCCTTTTAAGTACTAGCTTGTACTAATACGTATGACTTAACTGTTCACTCTAATAGAGGAGGTAAAGTTGCTGCAGTAATGCATAGATCCGAGTGAAGGGTTGTAAGTCCCACTTAAGTCGAGATAATGGCGTTCAAGACATTAATACCTTATAAATACCAGTGATTTAGCAAACGACCAACTCTATTAAGTAAGTGTTATAAGTCATAAGTATTCTTATAAGAGATAGAACAAGAACGTAAATATTAAATGTTTCATGTATAATTTATTTAAAATAATTCCATGACTCAAATTTCAAAATTTATATTTTGTATCTTGCTTGTTATTAATATACTGTAATTTATTTGTTAAGAATCTTATTTACCATACAATACATATTATATTGATGATTAGTTTTCCATATTGTTTACAAATCATTTACATTTAAACTTAAATATGTCAAAACAAAGCTTTTCAGCATCATCACCATTATTAAACCAAACTTAATCATCTTCTAAAAAGAAGTCTTACATTACAAATAGTAACTTTATTACTATTGAAAATTTTGAAAAATCTATTGATCATTGGAAGGTTCCAAAGATCAATAAAAATCAAATTTATCAAACAAAGATGATGAATCTTTTCAAAATAGATTACATTATTAAAACTGAAGAAAGAGATCTTCAACTTTTATTACGTTTTGAATAAATCCAACTTCTTTGAAAAGAATCATTACAAAAACATTTTGATAAAAATTCAAATACGTTCATATAAGCCTAGTCCAGATTGGATTAAGACCTTTAACCCGACTAGGGTTAAGTTCATCAATTCTAGCAGTCTTAAGGGATGCTAGATTAACAGATTTTAAGGAATCTTTATTAGGAACGGTAGAAACAGGTTTAGGTTTAGGACATATATCCTTTAACTACTTTCCAGATATAGTAGCATCTCTAGAAGATCCTCAAATATTAAAAACATTATCTCTTCAAATCCAAACTCATAATACTAATGTTTTACCAGGAACAATAACGATAGCCTTATTATTTATAGTCAATTATAAGATAATGACGTCCATTTGGGACATTAAAAACATCTATAACTCTGCTAAAAGAGAAACCATATTATTATAGATAGACTTGTCTAGATCTAATATTACAATCCCTAGACCAATAATTTGGGACAATGTATTATACCCAAATAGGTGGCTTTTAAAAGGAATTTCCCAACCAATATCTGAAACTCATCAATCAGAAGAACATGTCCAGAACACAGAACTTTCTAAAATAATAAAACATAAAAATGGAAATATTGAAATATGATTCAATAGATCTTCATCAAAGAGATACTATCTGAGTACCTCAGATTTCTCATCAATGGATTTACCATTCAAAACAAACCCTAGGTCATCAACCTCTGATTTACTTAAGAAAACAAAACTCAAAGGAATAGATTGTAGTACACTAGTACTCAAACCAGTTTACACTGTTGACAATTCTGAGATGAATGAATCATCTCAATTATCACCTATTTTCCCTTTATCGCCAACTCAATCATTAGCACCCAGCCAGGATGTTGGGATAAATGATTTAAATGTATTAACGGTAGACAATGAAGAATCTTGGGAAGAGAAAATCCTTAGAAAAAATATAAACCTACCAAATAATAAAAGAATTAAACATTGGTTCTTTAAAACACATTCAGAACATTCTAGGGCTAGCTGTATTAGGAAACATGAATGTTATGTTAAAGAACACAATAAAAATATAAATTTTTTCGAATGATTAGAAATCTATAGGGCGACCAAAGGATTAGAATCCCTATCTGTACATCAAAAGAAGCATACAGATAGGGCACATAGTATAAACCATACTCTTATAGAAACATTAACAGATCACATTGTTACCTTTACCCAGGATAGCATAGTTAAATCCTTGTCATCAATAGTTAGCAATAAACAGGATAACAAAATATTACCAGTTGACTTAGTCAAACAATCCACGGTCTTAATAGGTAACCTACCAATTACTATTCAGATCCAAAACCAGAACCAATAGTTAAACCTATAGTTCATATTGACCCTAAAACAATCAACATTACTATAGAACCAATAGCCATAACACCTATAACTATAGTTCCACAATATAAACTTTTCCCTTCAATTAGTGTCTCGGATGTCACAGAAGCTGACTTCGATATGCTTTTAGAAAATGAGCCATTAGCTAAAGAATTAATAGCTTTGACTCCACAAATTAAAACCTTTTTCAGAAATTAAACCTAGCGAAATCACACTAGATGACTTCGATAAGTTTTTAGATGAAACGGATGATCTAATTAACGAAGTTAATATGATCAAAACAAAAAAAAGTTACCCGTATAGGAAACTCCAGATGGTTCAGTTGAAGTTGAACATCTCCATTAAGACCTATTACCATCCCTTACCAGGATAGTCAAGTAGAAGTCTTTCCTCTTAAGAACCCCCAAGAGAACTAGGCAACCAACCTCAAAAACATAGTTACCTAAAATAACTATACAAATATCAGCCTAAATACTTTAGGTAAACAATTTATTAAGATAGAGAAAAATCTAAAAATAGAAATTCCCTCTACCTCTTATCAAATAATAGATAAGATAGTTAAGAACCATATCTTCAAACCATTCTAGGTCTCTAAACCAGCCCAGGAAGAAATAACATCAAAATTGGAATAATACCCTTAGGTCCCAATTAGAAGAACAATTCTCAAACAAAATAGGATTAGTTGTTCCTGAGTCACCAGTGACTGCAAAATCAACCCAGAAACCATCACAGGATCTTAGTATTCTTAGTAAGCTAGGATCTGATATATCAACTGAGGATAGTTCCCACGAAACCATTTCTGAACTAACTATTCACCTCCAAAAAATAGTTTGACAAGAACCTAGCCCAGTTAGGTATCCCCACACCATAGGAACCCAACCTAGTCAGGTTACCCAATCTAAGTATAACGCATCTTCTATATATGTTTGGAACATTGATGGAATGACAGATCATGATATATTAAATATCTTATAGCAAATGACCCTGGCGTCAAATGCTTATAAAACTCAAATCGGTACAACTGATAAAACAATTGTTGAATTGTTAATAGCTGGCTTTTCAGGCCAACTAAAAGGATAGTGGGATCATCTTTCAAAACAACAACAGTCAGATATCTGCAATGCAATATTGATTGATGAGTGTGGTATACCCATACTTTCCCATCAAAGAGCTCTCATACAAGATGAAGTCTACACATTACTCTTTACCATATCACACCATTTCATGAGGGATCCATCCCATTTAAATGATAAAAATGTTGATCTTCTTTCCAACATAAAATGTAGGAAGATGAGTGATTTTCAAAACTATAAAACTACATTCCTATCTAGAGTTATGTTAAGAGATGACTCTATTCAACCTTTCTCGAAGGAGAAATTCCTAGCAGGTCTTCCTCCCCTCTTAGGCAAGAAAACCAAAAACAAAATTCGTGAAACTTATAGGAAATACATCATCCCATATGATCAACTAACCTACAATCAACTGATCAGTTTTGCACAAAACCAGGGTCTTCAAATTTGTCAAGATTTGAAGATCTAAAAACAAATAAAAATGGAACTGAAAGTTTCCAAGAGAGAAATTTGATCATTCTGCAAACAGTTTGATGACAATCTCTCTATTGATAAAACCTATGAGGGAAATTGCTGTAAAACCAAATCAAAACCTTATAAGGAATCACATAAAACTTATAAAAAAAATTCAAAATCAAGAAAACCATTCTTTGAGAAACGTATGAATTTTTATAACAAACTTTATAAGAAATTTTTTAGTAAGGAATCAAAACATCATAAAAAATCCTTTAAAAACTTTAAAGAGTTTAAATGTTATAAATGTGGCAAGAAAGGTCACACTGCCAATTTCTGCAAAATGTCTAAAAAACTTCACAAACTAAAACTTGAAGGAAACACCTTTGCCAAAATATATGCTATCATGGTAGACACATCCTCATCATCTAAGTCTGGACAATGGACAAACGAAGAATAAAATCCCCAGGATGATGAATTTGCAACCAATAATTTAGATTCCTCTCAAAAGAATATTAATGTATTAACTAAGGAAGAAGATGAACAACTTCAAGCAAAAATTCTTAAATTAAATGATCTATCAATAACCAAATTGTACGTAGGTCACCTAACTACAACTTGGGAAAAATCAACCAAAAGAAATTTTGAACTTCCAAATACCAGCACAGGCTATTATAACCTCACATATGTTCTGGAAAAAAAAACAAAACCATTACACCAGAAAGTCAAATCCAAGACTTAAAACTGGAAATCAAAACTATTAAACTGGAACTCCACTAGCTTAAAGAAAAATTAAAAGAATATGATATTAAGTTCCAATTAATTAATAATGGAGATAAAATATCAACTTATGTGAGTGATTCTGACGATGATCTTACTCAAAACCATCAAGAAATTGAAAAGTTGAGAAAAATCACCACCAGAAAATATAAAATTAAGGTAATGTTAATATTTCTTGATGATTCAAAACTTGAGATCATTTCCCTATTCGAAATAGGAGTCGATCTCAATTGTATTACCCCATCAATTGTTCCCAAAAGGTTTCACAAACTAATTGAAGAACGTCTCAATTCAGCCAATAAATCTCGTATGAATATTATTGGAAAAATTGAGGTATTGATTCTAAAAGGATTATACCTAATCAAAACTCCATTTGTCATAGTATCTGATATAGACTATTCGATCATATTAGGAACTCCTTTATGAATATCATTACACCATATTCGGTTAAAAATGACAGAATTTCTTTCAAAATTGGAAGAGAAGTATTCAACTTTCCTTTCATTAAACAACCAAAAACCAGAGATCTTAATCTCATTAAGACTTATTCAATCTCCCCAAAGGAGATTTCTGTTCTGATAAATCATAGAGAAAAAGACCTTCTCTATCTTAAAACTAAAGTTCAATCTCATAATGTTGAGAAAGAGCTTCAAATACCAGAGATCAAAGACAAAATCTCTAAATTACAAACATCTTTTGAAAAGGAAGTTTGCTCTGAATTACCCAGTGCTTTTTGGGAAAGAAAACAACACATGGTACATTTACCAGATGAATCATCCTTCAATGAAAAAGATATCCCTACAAAAGCAAACCCTATTCAAATGAATGGTAACCTTGAGCAATTCTGTAGAAAAGAGATCGAAAATCTCTTATCTAAGAATTTAATTGCAAAATCCAAATCGTCGTGGAGCTGTGCGGCCTTCTATGTCAATAAATCTGCCGAGATTGAAAGAGGAACTCATCGGCTAGTCATCAATTATAAACCTTTGAATCAAGCCTTAAAGTGGATTAGGTACCCTATCCCTAACAAAAAAGACCTACTTCAAAAGTTATACTCATAATCCATATTCTCAAAGTTTGATATGAAATCAGGCTTTTGGCAAATCCAAATCAAGCCTCAACATCGGTACAAAACTGCATTCATTGTTCCATTTGAACAGTTCGAATGGAAAGTTATGCCATTTGGGCTAAAAAATGCACCTTTCGAGTTTCAAAGGATTAGGAATGACATATTCAATCCCTACTTAGAATTCTGTATTGTATACATCGATGATGTACTCATATTCTCAGGCATCTCAAAACATTCTTCCATCTTATTAAGAGAAATGGATTAGCATTATCAGCCAAGAAAATGACTCTATTTCAAACAAATATCAGGTTTCTTGAACACAATATATCCAATGGAACAGTAATTCCAATTAATAGATCCCTCCAGTTTACAACTAGGTTTCCTGATAGGATTATTGAAAAAACTTAGCTACAAATATTTCTAGGTAGCTTAAACTACGTATTAAGTTTTTGCCCAAATATTAACAGGTTAACCAAACCCTTACATAATAGGTTTAAGAACACTCATGAGCCTTGACAAAAGTGCATACCAAAATTGTGCAAAAAATAAAAGCATAAGTCCAAAACATTCCATGTTTACATCTTGCAGATCCGATACTCCAAAAGATAGTAGAAACTGATGCCAATGAGCTTGGCTATGGTGGGATATTAAAACAAGTCCAAGGTAATAACAAGCAAATTGTTCAGTTTGTCTCTGGCCATTGGAATGATTTCCAAAAGAATTATTCCACTGTCAAAAAAGAAGTACTATCCATAGTACTTTGTATTTCTAAATCTCAATCAAATTTATTGAATCAATTTTTTTTACTAAGGATTGATTGCAAATCTGCAAAAGAAATTTTATTAAAAGATGTTAAAAACATTGCATCAAAACAATTTTTTGCAAGATGGCAAGCATTTTAAGTATTTTTTATTTTGATATTGAATTTATCAGATGAGAGAATAATTCATTACCAGATTTTCTAACCAGAGAATTTCTCCAAAACAGGTATCAAGATGAGTAAGAAAAAGAAAGGAAAGGAAAAAAAATGATCATCCAACCCTCACCATCACCAGCCTCTCATCGGCTAAACCTATTATGACCTAGTCTCAGGCCACCCATAACCAACCATTACCCTCCCAATCCACATTAGGAGAATCATCACCTCAACTAACCCCTGAGGACTTAGAACTAAATAATCACATCCAACATTGGTTGCAAAATATGGATTCTGAAAAAATCAGAACTACATTTCGTTGCATCCCAGAAATTGGGGAAACAACTCATTCATCAAATGTGAAAATAATTCCTTCCACATCAAAATCATTTTCACAAAAATTAACTGGAACAATTTCTATTCCAGAAAGAAGATTCACTTCTTTAACTTATTTTCCTCCAAAAGGGGAAAGAGAATTTATTCCAAATACAAAAATCACATCTGAGTATTTTAAGAAATAGCCAACTCAGATGGTCATTATTCTTGAAAAACCATTTTTTGACAAAAACCCTTACTCGACCATTCAAAATTATTTTGTAAAAGAGATTTTTTACAGGCCATCATTATCTTCAAAAATTTCTCAATACTATCAAAGTATTTTAGAAATCACAGGTAGTGTAGAATTCAAACATTTCCACTGTCCTAAAACATTAGAAGTGCAGTTTTCAACTCCCAAACTACATAAAATCGTATCTCCAACAGACTCGGGAAATGAATTATCCAAACAGTTGACTTTTCCAATCAACGCAACACATTCCATCCCACATTATGCATCATATAATTATTGGGATTATTGTCATGCATGGTTCAATGAATTCCTTATTCAAAATAAAGATAACCAACATTCTTGGTAGTTTTTCTTTGTTAATAAAACTATTAATCCATCTCGATTTCCATTTTGGTTTTCAGAATGGTGGAGATTATTCAGAAACCTATCGTCTATTCTCATATCACCTGTGAAAGAGAGTTATGAATCTTTCTAGTCATTTTACAAACCATCCATAGAGGAAGCTAGATTCCCTCCATTGTGTATTTTTTATTCAAAATTTTACCTCCCTTGGGTATGTCAATGGGTCTTAAACCCAATATCGACAGAGGTATTAACCATCACTCGTTCATTTCAGATCAAATAGTGGTCATCATTTATGATTCCTAAAACTTTGTTATTACCGGCTGTTGAAAAATGGCTAACCCAAAAGGGCCACAAAGATCACATTGTGAAGGACATACAAACCTCTTCACTTCTATTAGCACAAAAGGCGCATATTAATGCCTTGATATCCCAAACCAAAACCTAGGAAGAACTCTTGGAGATCATTAAACAACTATCATCTGGACAAACATCCCAAGTTCAGAAGGAAGAGCTACCAAACTCAGATGAAACCCAATCACCCGGTAAAACAGTAACTCCCTCACAAAACTCAGACGAGGACTTAATAGATTTAGAGACCTCAACTGTAGATTTAAACTTTTGGAATTCAAAATAGTTCCATTACTATTGGGCTTGCGTGTCCATTACTATATATATTATTGGACTTATGTGTCCATTACTATTTATCATTTGGGTCTGCGTGTCCTTTACTATTTATCACCTTTACTATTTATAAGGCCCTTAATAAGACACATAATATTATATCAAAAACCAACCAACGATTGGAATCACAAAAGACAAAACTAAAAACAATGCAGACAAGGTTACTGTTCAATTACCCAAATAGTACCCAACCAAGTATTGTTCTATTTTCCTGTTTGGAATAATGAAGCCATTACTATTCACAAGAGTAGTCAATGTTTGGAATAATGAAGCCACTACTATTAACAAGAGTAGTCAAGATTCTTACAGTATCAAGTGGCAGACCAAATACTATTCATTAAATAATAAAAGCATCTCCACAGTGAAAATTACTTGGTTATTTAAGAAGAACGAGATCAGAAAGAAGGGGTTCCAAAATTTTGAGTTTTCTCTCTAGCCTTGAATACTCTCTATTCTCTGATTCTGTTTTAATTCATAACTTAGTTTAATTTATACGTAAGTTTTTTTATTTCTTAGTTTAAATTTAAGTTTCATTTTATTTTATATTTTACTTGTAACATCAATATGACCGACTAAAGTGCCTAATCTATCAATATAATATGTATGCATTGTTAAGCATGTGTTCTTGATTTTAAAGTATGATTACCTCTATTAATAACACCCGAGATCCTAGGTAAACAATATGATTTTATACTTAAAAAAACATATGTAACGATAAATAAATAATTTTTTATACTAAATGACATTAATAAAATCTTATTACAAGTTTGTTTGAAATAATAAGAATATATTATAAAGTAATTATAAGATTTTAAAATTTTAAATTTTAAATAATTTTTATAAAATGAAAACACAACTCAAAGATAAAATTTAAAATATATAATACATTACTTATGATTAATTTAAATTTAAATAAATATATATATATATATATATTAAAATAGTGTATAATTAAAAAAAAGACTAAAAATACAATTTACGTTATTATCTCTCTTCATATAATAAAATACGAATATTCTTTCTCCTAGCTCCATCCCCATTTTATCATTGACATCCTTTTCTTTCATCGAAATCCGTAGATATATTAATAGTATGTTTCTACATAAGGTCAGAAGAGCCATTGATCCGATCTGACTTCATGATAGAATTTTTTTTATACTAGATGTTTATAAAATGGTAGCAAATCCGTATCCTTCTTGAACTTGAGTTTTAAGCACTTATCTTTTACGAGTTCATTATAAAGCAATAGTTTTAACATATTTACAACATAATCTATTTTTCATAACATAAAAACAGGCAAAAGAATTGATTTGATACTCCAACTTTTCTGCCTCAAATGATTTAGTCATGTATCTTTAAATTTGATCAACTTCCTTCTTCTTAAGTGGATCTATTTAGAATGTCTTTTAATTTTACCTATTTTATCAAATCACCTTATTCTAAAATAATAAAGTTTTTTTATAATACAGTAAAATAATAATTTATCCTTAATTAACACCTTTTATAAAATTAAAGAAACTAAATGACACCACTTAGGACAAAGAGACTAAACAAAACCACTAACCTATTCCAAGAGACCCCGATGTCACTTTTCTCTAAAACCTAACATGTTACGAGCACGAAACAGTTATCAATTCTAAGAAAAAGTATTTTGTAGCTTGTGTTACATGCACACTGAAAGAATCTCATAATTCAACTTCAATTATCACTTCAGGTCACCATATTGAAAGTACATGACATTCAAGTTGTTTCAGAATACAACAAAATGGTTCTTAGAACAGGCCTCACATCATACATCAATACCTTCTTTTTTCCAATCAAGCATGTAGTTGAAATTTAATGTCATTTATACAAGCTTTTTTGGTAGTGAATATCCAATCAGTTTATGCAAGATACAATTATCCCTCTGCTATCTAAAGTTTAATTAAAATCGTGACAAATTTTTCATTTAATACATTACAAATACAAGTATCACCCAAAAAGAGGGACCGAAAAATATATCCAATCTCATCTCAAGAAATTACATCACAATCGTGTTTACCACAGCAGGGTTTCCAAGTATAGAAAAAGAAGCCTGCATAAGAATACCAACTAATATGATTACTATAATGATCAAATGTGATTTATATAGAAGAAATGATTTCTTAGAACGGACAATTTATGACACTACAAGTTATTCTTTGACCTACTATAACTTCCATTTATGCTTCATTATACAGGCACCACACAAACAGTGATCTCCTTAACCACTGTAGGAGTAAGGAGGATCTCATCCAATTTAGGCTTTGATATCATTAAGACTGTATTGAAAAACAACAAGCGACATCGATCATGTAGGAGAAACAAATAGTGATCGAGGGAGAACAAAAGCAAAATAAGTTTATATGAATAAGAACGTAAAAGGGATGGAGGACTATAGCTGTACGTGCAAAGAGTAATCTTATATGATCCCAAGGAGCTATAGAAATCGAGATTAACATTGTTGAACCAAAACACTGGAAATACAACCAAGCTTAGTTAAGCATGAAGTTTAAAAGGTAGATGAGGTTTGCATATATAATAAAAAAGTGAAATGCCAGAAACTTTAAAATTAGGTACAGGGCAGAGATGAAAGAGATAATTATGTTTACACGCATTAAGGTTAAATCCCACATAGTTAGTAACCTAGAATGAATAATGGGAACTACACTACTTACTGAAACATTTGTCAGAAGAAATCTGAACTTAAGTCATAAGCCTTTCTAAATTCAGCCTGTATTAGATGTTAATCCAAATTCAAGAATTGCATTTGTAATATTTACTCATTTGCGTATTGAATACTTATAAGAAGCCAGGAACTAGGTGTCTTGGTATCTTCGGATGCTAATGGGATGCGATGAACAACACTCATGCATAATTTATGCCATTGACATCTAATACTATAACAATTTCCTTGAACTAAATTTAATGAGATCAATGCTTGTCGACCAATAAAGAAAAAATAACTGAAAAAAGAAAAGGTCAAAAGAGGGTGCACCTCAACTTCAGCAGACCCAAAATTGTAAGACACGTGTTCAATCCCGTAGACCAAGTTCCAGCTCAAGTTCATCATCTTCCTCAAACAACTTCAAAAGACGAGCATACTGCTCTTCTCGTTTCTTCTTTTGCCATAACTTGAGAAGGAAAAATGACAATATCCCCACTATTATAAACAATATTAATATCATAAAGATAGTTGAGCCAGTGCCTTTTTTGGAACTTGAATTAGCCCCGGCCTTATTATCATTATTAGAATCATCAGAAATGCCTGAAACGAAAGGGGGAAGAATAATCAATAGTAATCATTGTGCAGCTGATAATATAATTTAATATAATAGTGGGCATAGTTTGATACATTCTAAGAAATCGAGGATTTACAATTTATTCTGAAAATTGGACTATTCAAGAAACTATTCAAAATTATCACTCAACTGAACATTCTAAAGACTAAACCTGGGTCTAGCCAAGGTCGATTATTATTTTATTTTATTTTTATATATAAGAACCAATTTTAGCATTCAATTACTCAGAAAAATGAAAAATTATGAAAGAAATGGCGAAAAGGATCAATTTTCTTTCTTTCTCCACTTTTCTAAACAACCAAACAACAGAGCTAGAATTGCAATTATAGAATTATAGAATCATACAGCAACTAGGAATACAAATTTGATCGGCATTCTCCAAATCTTTACATTAAGGTAGAAAAATTTAAATCCTAAGAATAGATTTAAACAAAGACATACAAAAAACCAATTAGAAATTCAATCAGAAAAATTCGAATACAAATTCGACCCAAAAAGAAAACAGAAACTTGGACAGAGATCTGAGACCTAACCTGGAACCAATTGAAGATAAACTAAAACCAATAACAATAGCAAACGCAACGATCTGTGCCTTGAAATTCGAGTCATTTTTCTACCCCTCTTTCTCTCTAAAACTCTGTGATGCTGTAGAAATCGCTCTTTTACAGCACGATAGACTTGTTGTATATACCTACACTTCCTCGTTTTTCTCATGTGGAAAATTATAAAATAAGAACTCCTTTTACAGTTTTACCCTCCCATACATTACAAATATACAAACTCACCATATAGTGTAGCCCAAAATTTAATTGCATTATTCAATATCATTTTATATTTAAACTTTACTTTCTTAATTCTGCTGCTATTAATAATATAATAATAATGTTATTCTATTATTCCTTATTATACTATTATGATTATAGGTAAAAGATTATTATTATTATTTTGTAATGAAATAATACTTTTAGTGCCCCAATTAAAGTCTGTCAAGTTTTGAATAAAATATTTTCTATCTTAAAGATCATAACATCATCTTATATGTAGTTCCTAAATACTTATTTTATTGATTTAATTTTTGAAAAATAATAGTATTACATTGATCAATTAAGATATATTCTAAAAAGTTTAAAGAAACGATTTCTAAAGCACCCAAGTAATGGGACAAATGAGCATTTTCCAAGACTCAAATAAGAGAAACATTTATAGGAAGTAGGCTCATGAATAGGAATACATTTATTTGTATATAAATGATTTTATTTTATGTAAATGTTAATAATATTTTATATTATACTAAGAACTCATGCACTTATTTCTTATAATTGTTTTCCCTCAAATCCAAGCTCTATGAGGATTTAAAATGTGAGAACATGTTTATTAATTAGGAATAAAAATTAAACAAAATTAGAGGGTTGATGAATTAGAATAAAAAAGAAATCGAAATATATAGTTTGATATATTTTATGTTGTTTAAACTCTTTTGAAATCGGAATAATCATAAAATATTTTTTTATTATATGAAAAATAAACATGTTAAATAAGAACCAGACATAATAAAAATATTAATTAATCAAATTATTTTTATATATATTCAAAAAATTAAAAATATTATATTTTATGAAAATAAAATAAGAACTTATTTATAAAATATAATATATCTTCATACTTTAAGGTTATGATTTTTTTATAAAATATAAACAAAATATCGAAAAAAATAAGTAAATAATTAAACTAAGTATTATATATAAATAATAAAATAATATATATATATGAGTAATGTAATATATAGAAGAATTTATTAACAACTTATCTTCGTAATTGTTAAATTTAAATAATGATAGTTTTATTAAATTTTAAAATACAAAATATTAATAATAATTTGATATGGGAAGTTTATTAATAACAAGGTTGGAGTATGAATGACTTCGAGTAGAAAAAGTGAATGATAATAGTAACTTGAAAATAATACTATTTATATTACCGATGTAGTTTTAAAAATAAATAACATGAACGAGAATCAATCAAATTTTTTTATTCTGATTCTATTTTTGTAAAAAATATAATTTGGGTTTTAAACACTCAAGATTTTAAGAAGAGCTATTCATATCATATGGTTGAGCTCATTGATCCATCTTAAATCGTACGTTTTGATAATTTTACATGCGATGCAAATTGCCAATAAGGATCGAGAATAAATATGACCAATTTTGTCATTTTGCACACGTGGATGTTATTTCCATTTAGTACAGGGCAGATCCATAAATATATTTTAACATTTGTTGGTGGGCTAGAGATTGCGTAGGTACTGTAATTTTTAGTTTAATATATTTTAATTTTATATTTTTGAAATAAATTTTGTTAATTTTATAATTAACAAAATTGGTTAAATAAGTAAATTTTTATATTAAATTTTCAAACGTGATCATGTGCCGGGTACATGGTCCTTTAATTAAGGACACTTATGGGTTTTCACTAAAAGAAGAAGAAGAAGAAGAAGAAGAAGAAAAAGAAAAAAATCCTTGTGGGTTTTGGAGCTTCAGTCGAAGATTAAGAACTTAAACTTTGACAGCAGAAGCCGGAAGGTTGAAAAGGCCTGAGATATTGGCCTGATTAAATTTCATGCAAGAAGCAAGTTACATACGCTATGGAAAATATTAGAAGAAAATGGTTTCGTTCAGTCAAATAAATATCCGAATAATATATGTACACGTTAAAGCAATGAGTTAGAAAAAGAGCACAGAAAGAGAGGGAAATGAAATGAAACTTTACCTTGCCATTAATAACCGTGAAGTATGTCTTTAAGAGAGACATAATATTTAATAAAAAATAATAATCCTATTTATTTTTTAATTATTATCTACTTTTAATTAAAAATATTATATGTATCTTATTTTAACAAAAATATATTAAAATTATTAAATATTGTTGATATATTGAATGTTAAAAGCTTAAAATTTAAAATTTAAATAGATGTAGTTTTATTTTATATATTTATAATATTATAAATATTATATTTAAAAAATTATTTATTAAAAGTTGATTTAGAATATGTACCTTTCTTAATTGCTAGATGCATACGCACCTGATGATGTTCAATGATAATAAATTAATGAAGCACAAAGGATAAAAAATTGTCAGTTAATACCAAAGGCTGACTTGACCCTCAAAACGGGTACATAAACACAAACTCTACCCAAAAAAAAAAACACAAGACAAGACAAAAACACACCATCTACGGGATTAAAGATTTCTCACTTAAAGCATTTGGCGTCTAGAAGGGCCTCTCCCTCAAAAGGCTCAGCGTCTTCAATCATCTGGTTGACGCGCTCCTTTTGGGCTTCATCTAAGATGTCAACCTTCGTCCACTCGTACAGCTCCATATCATAGCACTCATCAAGAACAAATTGTGGGATTTCTTGCCCACGGAACAGCCACAAACCCTTCACCTTGAATGGTGCCTCAGAACCAATCACCAACATCTTCCCAAAGGCGTATTTGCGTGCTATATCCATCCGCTGAAGGAATCCACCAACCTTGTTCAGGGTCACAAAAGAAACAGTGTTCTCATCGTTGTATTTGTATTCACAGAACCAGAGAGAATAACCCTCAGGGTCGTACATGTCCCAGAATCCTGAGTAAATGAGAACGAAGTATCAAAAATAGTTTCTGAAAACAAAACAAAAAATTGCATGGAGAAAACAAATGAAAGCAAAACTAGACATCAGGAAGTTCAAGGAAAGATGACATATCAAGCACGATAGTACTACCTTTGACTGCAACCTCACGGAAGTTAGTTTTTGTGTTAGAATAGAGCCTCTTCCACTCATCCAAGACCATCTTACTAGGGGGCAGAAGATCAAGGGGATTTTTGGGTTTTGGCTTTGGTGCAGCATCTTCCTCAGAAGCTTCTGGTTTAGCTTCTGCTGGCTTGGTTTCTTTCTTTGGTTCCTCTTTGGCCTTGGGCTTAACATGTTCTTTTGGCTGAGCAGGTTTCTTGGATGCAACAGGTAAAACAGAATCAGTCTGCTTCACGTCACCCAATACCTTCTTGAATTTTGGTTGATGAACCAATGTCCAGAAGTATCTCTCAACATGAGGGAACTCAGATGTGAAGGTCTTCGTCATGATCCGAGAAAAGCCATTATACAAATTGCAAATTGTGACAATATCAGCGAGAGTCACAGAATGCCCTACTAAGTATGTATTGGAAGCAAGGTGGGTGTTCAAAGCACTAAGTGCCCTCTTTAAGGCTGAAATTGCAGCTTCTTCGGCCTTCATGATGAATGTAAAAAAGGAGAAAAATAAGATCACATCAAGGATCAATAATTGTTTATAAAAAGAATAAATAATTGTGTATGACAAGGATAAAGTAAGGCTAAAGTAAGATCATAATGTTAAATTTCATTACATGATACACAGAATGCAAAAATGCTTTTCAAAATTTCACCTATAGGCCAAAATATAGGTTCCAACTAACCCAATTATACTCACTTATAAGAACCATCTCACTTATAGCCATTAAAAATTCATGAAGTTGCAAAACGTTAAAACCCATAACAAAAAGCATAGTAGGAAACTAAAAGTGCAGTCCATACAGATTGAAGAAACCCATTATATGTTAATGAAAAAATAATAGTGATAATGCCTTCCACAAAAAATACTCAAAAAATGTAATTGTTTCAAAATGCAGCTAAACAAGCACACTATTTCGTGAAATTTTGACATGATTGAAGACAAACACAGAATATAACCATATAAGCTAGAATTAATGTATAAAAAGCTAAGAAAAGTGACTCACAAGAGGAAGGTATACACCTAAACCCATTCTTGGGTAAAGCCAGCGGCCAATGTTTGCATCAATCTCCATTGATGCAAAATCAATCCACTGCTCAACATGACCCTGAAAAATTAACACAACATTATTTCATTTTAGCATATTTGCATCAGAGGAAATGTGAATAAGCTAATTCAAAGAAAAGACCATCTGTGTTTTGTCATCAAACATATGAAACCAATGAAACAGAAATGGAGATCGTACATAATCAATCTTTGAAGAACCATATAGAGGATTTGCAGATGGCAAGCAAGTGACTGCAAAAAAAGAAAAAAAAAACACAGTAAAATTCCAACATGGATATCACACCCACAAGAATAGAAATGTAATGTACAATGTCTTACTATAACGTGCTATGGCATTGCTCTCAAAGATAGGACCCTCGGGAGTTTCCAACACAGGAACCTGAAAGTAAAACAAACTATCTCATTATACAAACTGAAAACAAAGCTAATTCTAAGGACAACTATCTGCTTATTCAAGCATACCTTCCCAATAGGGTTCATCTTGAGAAATTCAGGAGATTTGTTTGTAACACCCATCTCAAAATTTGGCACCAGTTTCACATCAACTCGACAATACTCAGCAGCAATTAGTACCTTGAAGGCATTTTTGTTGGTATTCGCAGCATGCAAGACCTGACATATAAGTTGATAGACCACATTTATATAAGATTCTGATGATACCAAAAAGAAAGAAAAAAAGTGCAAAAAATAAAACAAGAACAAAAACACATGCTATTATTTCCATAAATATAATGGAATCTCCTTATCCATCTAGTATAAATCACATGTTTAACGATGATGTCAATAGTGGAAATATTACTTAAAAACCTAAAGGGGTGTCTTATTCTAAGGACTTGCTTACATAAAGCAGAGATACATGTTATAATTTTTACTTGAGTAACATGTCACATTGGTCACTTCCACAATCTGAGTATATTAGTTACCTTTCTTAAAATTTGGGCAATTTAGTGAACTTATTATTGCATTTTTGGACCTTTAATAATTTCTTGCCATTTTTTTTAATATATTTTTTGGTGAAGGAACAAAATGTATCAAAAAGTTGAAAAAAATTTAGAAAATAAACTTACTAAAATCACCACAATTGGCCTAAAATGACAAAGTGTCAATAAAGTGCCCAGCTCAAAGTAAGATGACTAATGTGTAATTTGTGAAAAATAAAGTTACCGAGTACACCTTATATATATTACTACATCAAGAACAAAGAAAGAAAGCATATAAAAAAATTAAACATGCACAAGACAAGAAGGATAAATGGAAAACCATATTTAAAAAACTCATTTCTTTACCTAAAATTAAAAATTAAAAAATCATAATTTTTTTCCCATTTCTGATTGGAATTTAATTACTTTCCACACCCGAAGTAAATGCAAAAGAGAAGTAACACAGGAAAAATGAACAGAATACAACAAAATACAAATTACAAACACAAAATTGAAGTACATAAATGAATCTACAGAAGTATTGATAACTCACCAGAGCCATGGCTTCAAGGAAAAACGTATTGTTCTGATTCCAGATCAGATCTGATCAAACAAAACAAATTCCAAAGGTGGTTTCAGTAATACAAATCTAAATGTTTTAAATGGACTTCAGACCAAAGGAAAAAAAAAGATTTTAATCTAACTAAAAGTAAAAGGCTTTTCATTGAATCAACTCCCAAACAGACAAAGTCATGAAAACAACTTGAAAGCAAAAGATCAAAGTGAAGTGCCTGGAGATACCAGTCGACAAATACGAGCGTTCTTCCGAGAGCACGAGGACAGTAAGAGAGAAACCGAGACTTAGGACAGTGAAGGAGAAAGAAAATGTATTTGCGAGCTAGGGTTTAATGTGAGCCAGAGAAACTATATACTTTTCCCGGGTCGGGTCATAAGTCACATTGGGCCAGTGTACTGAGCCCTTTTAAATGATCTAGCAACAATAATGTCGTTATGCTGTTAATTTCAAACTCTTAGCATCAATAAATCATGGAGGTAATAAAAATAATAATTTATATATTTATATATTTAATTTGATTATTAATTTAAAGTATTTTAATCTAAGTAAAAATATCCATTCTTCTCACCGTCTTAAAAAATACACTCAAATACTTTATTTTTCTTACAGATTTCTATAATCATTTATTATTATTTTTATTTTATCTCATTTAAAAAAAAAAAAAAAATTTCTAATTTTTTCTAATTTATAATTTTATTTTATTTTTTCTACTTTTTTTTTAATAATAATAATATTTTTTTGAATTTTATTCCTATTACTATTCTCATTTTTATTAAAATAATTAAATATAAAATTATTAAAAATATTTTATTACAAAGTTAATTAAATTATATAGTTTTATTATACTTGAAATTTTTGTTATACAATACTAAAAACAATTATATTTTGTATAGTCATATATTAGCTATAAAATAAGACAATATTGTATATAATAAAAATCATGAAGTTGTAAATAAATTTTGTACCACCCGTAGGTATGGCACTAAATCGTATGTAATACTTTAGTTAATCTATTTAAAATTTTAATTCTAAATTATATGTTTTGATTTTATTTTCTTTCGTTTCAAATTAAAAATAATTTTTATTATTTTTAAAATATAAGAAAAATATAAAATAAAATAAAATATTTATTTGAATACATTTTTATAATAAAATTATCACATCAACGTGAACCTCACTTCCAAAATGATTGAATTATTACTTTTAACTACTTGCACACGTTATAAAAACTCATCGAATACCAAAAACAAAACCAATTAACAAACCAACTTGTTCAATCGCATGTCAAATACAAGGTATAAGAGGATGGGCAACCTACTTTAGGACCTATGTAATATATAAAAAACCTTTTTAGGGCCTTTTTGTTTAATTGCTAATCACTTTTTGAATAGAAAGAAAGTAGGATAACAAAAGTAATTTCAATAAATCAATGCATGAGTTAGACTCCAATGTCCTACCAACCCTAAAAAAAAATAAGGTTGTAAAGTGGTTCATATGAAGTCAGAAGCAAGCAAAGTCAAAAGCAAGTCCAACTCGTATAAGTAGAGGGGGAGACACAATAAGCCATGTCATAGGGTAACGACTAGTTATGAATATATCTTATTTTTGGATAAAAAAACCAAAATTGTAACCATTAAAATAGAAACATAAATTATCCTTCCTAGAATGCACCTCAACCTCATTCAAAAAATAATACGTTCATGTGTTATAGTTATAACAGATCTGGCCACTTGTCCAAGAACTACTAGAATAGGAATTTTCCTGCCCCGTAGGCGAACCTTACTGAAGATCAATTTATCGTTACAATATCTTAAATCAATTTTGTTGGTGGTTCTGAGGGGTGGTGGGTGGACACTAATACTTCTCACAATGTTTGTTATGATAGAGACATGTTCAAGTCCTATTATGAGTCTGAGGATAAGAAAGTGTTGTTGGGCGACTTCCACTCCACTAAAGTCGTTGGTACTGGTAAGGTGAAATTGAAGTTTACCTTTGGAAAGATTGTCATCATGGAGGATGTTCTGCATACTCCACAGATGAGGAAGAACTTAGTTTCAGGCTATCTTCTTAACAAAGTTAGATTTACTCAAACTATAGAGACTGATTTATATACAATAACTAAAAATAATATTTTTGTTGGGAAAGGGTACGTCATTGATAGCATGCTTAAATTGAACATTGAAATTAATAAAGCTTCTTCTTCTCCTTATATGATGAATTCTTTTAATATTTGGCATACTAGACTCTGTCATGTTAATAAACGCATAATCAAAAATATGAGTACCTTAGAACTAATTCCTAAACTATCTTGAAATGATTTTGAAAAATGTGATTTTTGTAATCAATCTAAAATAACCAAAACTTTACATAAGTGAGTAATTGCATAATCTGAACCTTTAGATTTAATACACTCTCGCGTATGCGAACTTGATGGAAATTTAACAAGAAATGAAAAATGCTATTTTATAACTTTTATCGATGATTGTTCAAATTACACTTACATATATCTAATGAAAAATAAAAGTGAAACATTTGACATGTATATCTAGGAGTTGGGGTTTAGTTGATTACGAACCAAGCCCATAAAACCAAATAAGATGGGATAATTGGAACTTTAACCCGACTTCAAATGCTTCCTTGTGAAAAGAGACATACCCTTTGGGAGGATTGTAATGATAAAGTTTTGTTAAGAGGTTGGAATAATGGCAACATTGTGAGGGAAATAAATATTTAGCCTGAATTCTCTCTAGATCCTCAAATGTTGGAATACTTAGGTTATGTGCGTATTAAAATTTGAATCATTAGTGCGACCAATGTGAGGCCATGGATTTTTTGGGATCTTTGACCTTATTTTCCTTTTAACAATGGGAACTAAATAGTTAAATAACATTTTGACAAGAAATGGATGGAAGAGCCAAAGTAACCTCACGAACACCGTCTGGGGCATGAGTCCTTGTAATAGCTTGTTCCTATACACAATCACTTTCTTTACAGTTTAGACTACCCACAGTGGAACTACAAGAGCCTTTCGGTAAATTAGACTCATCACTTAAAAGTGTAGGTTGTAGGTCATAAAGGTCGTCCATGAAAGCTAACTAATAAATTCAATGGAAATATGTACAAAAAGAAAGACCAAATAAAAGATAGAACATGGTCATCATTAAAAAACAAGGTAATAGGATAAAATTTGGGATTAAAACTTGATTCAAAGCTCTACAGTCCCCAACTTTCCTACAATGTGAGCTCAAAAAATCTATTAGGGAATCTTAGGTTGGAAAAGACTACCCAGTCTGGATAAAAGAATAATGGATTTAGTTGCCATATATGAAAATAATGTGAAATTTACTGTACGAACATAGATCCAAGACGAAGTATGAATGATCTTCTTCTACTAGTTAGATCCTTGGAAGCGAAGTGAAATCATTCTTTGGTTGGCTAATCTCTCTAGAGATGAACTGATTTTGTATGTTTCAAGCTAATTTTGTCTTAAGGGAGAAGCTTTCTAGAAATAAGAATAGCTCTAAAATAGACCTCTGCATTTATGTACATAATTTTTTTTACTAAAAAAGGCATCGATGGGACAAAATAGAAGCTGAAAAGACCAATGATGATAAAGAGATGAAAAAAATAAATAACAAGTACTATAGTCGGTACTTAGTGAAGCTCAATCCATCATTAAATTGGATACCATTAATTATCATTACTCTTCTAGTTTGATACAAACTAGATGAGTGAAGGACTTGATGTTTGAACATACACCCTTTGAGCCTGCATACTAATCCAAAGCCTGAGTAAGTCTAATTCTTAGATCGATGAGCTTATGAGCCATTCCGGTGAGCCTGTGAGCAAGTCCAATGCTTAGTTTGAGGAGCCCTCGAGTTAGTCCAAGGCTCAATCCATGAGTCCGCGAGCCAACTCGAGGCTCGAATGCCATCAACCTGATACATTATTCCATGGGTTACTCATCCCTAGCTTATATGTTCAAACCTACTTGAATATACATGTCTTAGTAGGCTAAACCAACCTTTGAGCAGTACCTATGACTCAATAAACAACCTAAATCCTATAACTAGGGTACATATTAAGTCATAGGTATGACTTGATGGTTTGTTTAACCTCTTTAAGACTAGATGTATTCGAGTAGGTTTGAACATATGAGCTAAGGATGAATAACTTGGGGAATAATGTATCAGGTTGATGGCATTTAGGCCTCGGGTTGGCTCGTAGGCTCATCATACTGAGTATTTGACTAGCTTGAGGACTCATCAAATTAAGCATTGGACTGGCTCACATGTTCATTGGTTTGAGCAATGGACAAAGCTTTTGAGTTAATCAAACTAAGTACTGGGTTGGCTTGCGAGCCCATAGATGGATCTTAGGCTGGTCGACGAACTTAAAAAGTGTATGTTTAAATAGAGATCATAACAAATTTTCATTATAACTTGTATGATTCAATGTCTTTTGGAGACTTGTAATATTCATTCACTTAATGAAAATCTATCACACAAAATGAAGATAATATAACTTTGCATTATCATGAATAAAAGAATGGGATATTTCGTCAAAATTATTTTACAACCTTTAAAAGAATGGCATCAAAAATATCCAAAAAGTTTGATTGAGCGAGAAACTTATTTATCAAAATGCTTCTTACTTCAATTTTTTGAAATCGATACAAAATATTGTAATGTGTTATCTCAAATATGATGAATCTATGGTAGTAGAATCATCAATGCACTTTTTTACTTAATATTTGCTCATTTTATTCAATAAGTGATATTTTTGGGATTAAAAATATCAAAATATGATTTTTTAGTGAAAATATAATTTTTTAAAATTTTCTGGATTTCTTATGAATTTTTAACGTAAGACCAATTAGAATTTTCCATGTGGATGCCATACAATTGGAGAGGGCAACTTACGTAAAGCTGCATGTACAGAGTGATGCAGTTCTTTGATAATTGTTAGCACGACGTTCATTTTGAGTTCGTCGCTTGGTCAACGTGTTGGCCATGTGTCATCACCTTATTCATTTGTTCTTTTCACTTGTGTGCCATGCCATCTATAACTGAGAATCACGCCTTTTTGCACGGTGCTGACTTCGTATGCGTTGACCAGATCAATCATCCCATACCATGCATCGCGCTCTGATTTGTGAAGCAAATCCCGTGCACCACGTGTCGTGCTCTTATTGATCGACATTGTTAATTTTTCTTTTTTTTTCATCTTAACCCTTGGTCTAAAGTTGATGTAAGAGTCAAGATTCTACTTAAGCTATATTTAACCTCCTAATTGTCCCATAAATCCTAATAGGCTAAAATTAACATAATTTTTATCAATCTTGGAGTTAAGAAGAGAAAAAAACACAAAAAAAAAAATCAAAATGAGATATAATTTTGATGAAGATTCAAGAGAAGATTGATATTACAATTTAAAATATTGATTTTATTTCTTCTTCTTCTCATTTTTTATTAATTTAAATATATTTCTTTATGAAAAACTTGAGCTTTATGAATAAGATAATGTCTAGTTAATTTATTAATATATAGGTCTTATGAACCTAATTTTTAACATGCAATGATCCAATATTTTATCCTAAATTATGATTTTAGTTTAATTATATTATTTAATGTAATTTTTTATGCTATTAATTATTTGGCCAATAATTGATTTATATAGACAATTAAATAGATTTAAGAGAATTATTTAATTATTTGTTTTGATTCAGTAATATGCATAATTTATAGGCAAAAATATATGATTTTTATATATGTGATTCATAATTGATGAAATTAATGAATAATATGTAATTTAATTGACATGAGAGTGTGATTAGGTTAATTACTATATGATGTATAGTTTACTTGAGAGATGAATACATGCTAGATTAGATTCAATCGATCATGTAAATGATTGATAATTATATTGAGAATTTTTTAGTAATTTTCATGTTTAGAAAATTAAAGAATTAAATATTTCTATATATTTTCCTAATATCTTCTTAGTTAATAAATATGATTTAATTAATTATTGTTATTTAATTTTAGTTCTTTTAATTTTACGTTCTCAGAACATAAAAATATAAAAAAAATTATTTTTATTTATTTTTAGTTTTAAAAGTTAATTTCTAATAATATAATATTATAAAAATGATATTTTTTATAATTATATTATTTATTACAATATATATTTGCATATTTATTGAAAATAATTTATATTACAATATATATATTTACATATTCATTAAAAATAATTTATATATTAATTAAGGTATCCATCAAACTAAGATGTCATACGAGAGAGTTTATCTTTTCACTTACTATGCTCTTTTTAATACATTGTTATTATTGATTATTTGGATATTGTTATTGTTAATGATAAAATTGGCCAAACATATATTTTTTGATACATAATTTTTTTAAATACATAAATTGGTCACTATATCTTATAATAAATTGTATTAATAAACTAATAATTTAGATGATATTTATTATTAGCGTGATTTTGATGTCGTATTAAGTAATTTTTTTAAATAAAAAAAATGTTGTATCCGAAGTAACAATGTGGAGCTCCAATGTGGATCCGACGTCTTAAGTTGCAACGTGGGACTCAAATCCAGATCCACATTTCCTCGCTCTGCTACGTGGACCAATAAATGATAACCAACCCAAAACCTTGTTCTTCGTTCTTCTTCGTTCTCGTTAATAACTTAGTCCCACAGCCGCAAAGACTTGAAGATACTTAAAAAAAAAAAACGCAGTCTTTTGGCTTCAAAGCAAACCCTAACATCTCGCTGGCTTTAACTCCTCTCCAATACACTTTGCCTAGGATTACTAGGAATGCCATTCACTGCTTGATTTTGAATCGAAGGTGTTTGCTGTAAAATTATCAATTTTTTTATTTGGTTGAAAGGAGATGCTTTCCTCGAATTCCAGTTCGAAGACTTGAATTCTCTTTATTTTTTTATGTTTCGCTACTGAAAGTGGTTAAGTTCTTAGTTTTGCGCTTGCCCAGTTGTTTAAAACTGTCCAATTCGAGTAGCTGTTATCTACTATTAAATTATTGGAATAAATTGTTGTTTCTGTTTCTTTTTTTCTTCATTTTCCCCTCAAAAGTTCTGAATATAATGGAGGAATATGTTATATTTTCTTAAATCAAACTGACATAATTTACCTCTTGAGGAAACTGTTCTCCACTATTTGTTGGATGTGAAGGATTGTTATTTGACTTTGACTTTATTTTTAGCTCAATTTCGTTTGCTCTCTCCGGTTATATCTTGATTATTGTGCTTGTGCATGTTCATCTCTCTCGCTTAAGTTTGAATTTAACCCTTTATATTTGCTTATTGATTTCTTATTTAAATCATGGGTTTAGTTTATGTCATCTAGGTGATATGGCTGCAGAAGGTGGTAAAAGCTTTGCTAGGAGAGACCGTCTGCTAGAGATTGAGACAAAGGTTCGAAACTGGTGGGACGACGGGCAAGTTTTCAAGTCTGAGCCTCTTGAAAGGCCTCCAAAACCAGGAGAGAAGTTTTTTGGCACCTTCCCGTTTCCTTACATGAATGGTTTCTTGCATCTTGGTCATGCATTTTCTCTTTCAAAGTTAGAGTTTGCTGCGGCTTATCACAGATTAAGAGGTGCCAATGTGTTGTTGCCGTTTGGTTTCCATTGCACTGGTATGCCCATTAAGGCCTCTGCTGATAAACTCGCACGAGAGATCCAAGAGTTTGGAAACCCTCCAGTTTTTCCCCATAAGGTGGAGCAACAAGAAAATGAGGAGCCAGAAGTGGAGGATGTGAATTCAGGAGCACCTCAGGACAAGTTCAAAGGCAAAAAGGCCAAGGCTACATCAAAGTCAGGTGGTCAGAAATACCAATGGGAGATTATGCAGAGTTTTGGCCTTGATGATAATCAGATAGCTCAATTCCAGGATCCATACAAGTGGTTGGAATTCTTTTCTCCTTTGGCAATGGAAGACCTCAAGGCTTTTGGCTTGGGTTGTGACTGGAGGCGTTCCTTTGTAACTACAGATAAGAACCCATTTTACGATACTTTTGTGAGGTGGCAAATGAGGAAACTGAAATCCATGGGTAAGATCGTGAAAGACCTCAGATACACAATTTACTCTCCGCTGGATGGGCAACCTTGTGCTGACCATGATAGGGCAACCGGTGAAGGAGTTCAGCCTCAAGAGTACACCATCATCAAAATGGAAGTGTTGAGACCTTTTCCTCCAAAATTAGGAGTTTTGGAGGGCAAAAGAGTATTTCTTGCAGCTGCGACGTTGAGACCTGAGACCATGTATGGACAAACAAATGCATGGGTCTTGCCTGATGGGAAATATGGAGCCTTTGAAATCAATGATACAGATGTCTTTATCCTTACACAAAGAGCAGCACTTAATTTTGCATATCAGAGGTACTCAAGGGTCCCAGAGAAGCCTACTTGTTTGGTTGAGCTGACTGGTTATGATTTGATTGGTCTTCAGTTGAAATCCCCGCTTTCATTCAATGAAGTTATCTATGCTTTGCCCATGTTGACTGTTTTAACAGATAAAGGTACTGGCATTGTTACCAGTGTACCTAGTGATGCTCCTGATGATTACATGGCTTTGCATGATTTAAAATCAAAACCGGCTCTTAGAGCAAAATACGGTTTAAAGGATGAATGGGTTTTATCCATTGAGATTGTGCCTATTATCAATATTCCTGAATTTGGAGATAAGGCTGCTGAAAAAGTTTGTATGGATCTAAAAATTAAAAGTCAGAATGAGAAAGATAAGCTAGAACAGGCCAAAAAGTTGACGTACTTGAAAGGATTTACTGATGGAACAATGCTTGTTGGAGAATTTGCAGGAAGGCGAGTTCAGGAAGCAAAGCCCTTGATAAGGAGCCAACTTATAGAAAGTGGTGAGGCAATTATGTACAGTGAACCAGAGAAGCGGGTAGTATCACGATCTGGTGATGATTGTGTCGTGGCCCTCACAGATCAATGGTATATTACATATGGTGAGCCAGAATGGAAAAAACTGGCTGAGGGGTGCTTGACCAACATGAACTTGTATTCTGATGAAACAAGGCATGGATTTGAGCATACTTTGAGTTGGCTTAACCAATGGGCTTGCTCAAGGTCGTTTGGGCTTGGGACTCGCATCCCCTGGGATGAAGAGTTCTTAGTTGAGTCATTATCTGATTCAACTATTTACATGGCATACTACACCATTGCCCACATATTACAGAATGATGATATGTATGGAACCAGTAGATCTCCAATTAAACCTGAGCAAATGACTGATGATGTGTGGGAATTCATTCTTTGTGGTGGTCCATATCCAAAATCATCCGATATCCCTTCATCTATTCTTAACAAAATGAAGCAGGAGTTTGACTATTGGTACCCATTTGATCTTCGAGTGTCTGGTAAGGATCTAATCCAGAATCATTTAACTTTCTGCATCTACAACCACACAGCAATTATGTCCAAGCAACACTGGCCACAAGGCTTTAGATGCAATGGGCACATCATGCTTAATGGTGAGAAGATGTCCAAGTCCACTGGCAATTTTAGGACACTTCGCCAGGCAATTGAGGAATTTTCTTCTGATGCAACACGTTTCTCTTTGGCTGATGCCGGTGATGGTGTAGATGATGCAAATTTTGTGTTTGATACTGCAAATGCTGGCATCTTACGTCTCACTAAAGAGCTCTCATGGATGGAAGAAGTTCTAGCTGCACAATCTTCTTTGAGGACAGGCCCTCCTTCTACTTATGCAGACCATGTGTTTGCAAATGAGATGAATATTGCCATCAGAATGACGGAGCAAAATTACAAGGGCTACATGTTTAGAGAAGCCCTTAAGACAGGTTTTTATGATCTTCAAACTGCGAGGGATGAGTACAGGTTCTCATGTGGTGCTGGGGGATTGAACTGTGAGTTGGTGTTGCGTTTTATGGATGTGCAGACCCGACTTATTGCACCAATCTGTCCGCATTATGCAGAATTTGTGTGGAGGGCACTTTTAAAGAAGGAAGATTTTGCGGTAAAGTCTGGCTGGCCAATGGCCGATACTCCAGATTTAACCCTAAAGAATGCCAATAAGTATTTGCAAGATTCAATAGTGATGATGAGGAAGCTGCTTCAAAAGCAAATTTTAGGTTCAAAAAAAGGCAATAAGAAGAGTGCACCGGTTGCATCATCGGTTGAGGACAATAAGTTTATAGGCTTAATATATGTCAATGAACAATATGATGGATGGAAAGCAGAGTGCTTGAGAATGCTCAATCAAAGCTTTGACAGTAACACTCGTAGTTTTGCCTCCAATGTGGATGAGGAGATATTGGAGGCCATACAGAATGCTCCTGTTTGCCCAGATGAGAATTTTAAGAAAACACAAAAAATTTGTATGCCTTTCTTGAGATTCAAGAAGGACGAAGCAGTTTTGCTTGGGATTCAGGCTTTAGAATTGAAGCTACCATTTGGAGAGATTGCTGTCCTTAAGGAGAACTTGGACTTGATTAAGAGACAAATTGGTCTCGAGGAAGTGGAAGTTTTGTCTATAACCAATCCTGATGCTCTTGCTAAATCTGGCTCTCTTGTAAGACTGATAGAGCAGAATCCTCCGTCACCTGGAAATCCCACTGCTATCTTCTTGACTCGGTAAAATATGGTATTTGATCCTTTATGGTCTACATTAAGATTCTTATTTATTTAATTATTGGACTTATTACACGTTGTCTTATCCTTTTGAGTTTTAACACTGATGGTCTCTCACAAACCCAAATTTTGGTTTTTAAATAACATTTACTAGTTTATTGTCAAAAATAAAACTAAGAACAATACTCATCAGCTGTATTATGCTTAGATGATATATAATTGGATTGATTAAATTTTATTAAATTGTGGGTTCACTTTCTTGTACTTCTGTTAAAAGGGTTTTATTCAAACTGGTTTCAGAAAAAAAGTGCTATCAGAACGTCATTTGTTTTGGAAACACAAAATGCCATTTTTTGAGCCATGAAAGCACTTTTTTTAAAAAATATAATAAAAAAATTATAGTTTGGTTTATAAAGTATTTCTCTCTCTATCTCTCTGTTTTTTTTAGTCCCTTGTTGAGACAATTACTTATATTTCCTGTTACACTTTCTCTGTGCTCTCAGCAATGAGAGACCAGGTTCTTAACTCTCTATCATTTATTATGTAACATGGTTGGGTTGGATTGAATTGAATGAATTTTCAAATATTTAGGTCCAACAGCCTCAAGTTTTAAGCCTGCATCTTTGTGTTACGACCGTTGATTGTTTACCTTTTCATGTGAAAGTTATAATGCATAAAATATTGCTGTCCATTAGTTGTAAATTGTATGTAATTATGTGCAAGTACTTGCTCTTCAAGCCGTGAGTTCCGTATCTATATATCAATAAAAATCAATTGGAACAATTCTTTTTGGCTTTCTTTTGCCAAATAGATGGTAGCCTATTGAAAATGGAACATATATGTTTGACCTGCATTCTTGATTTTCTTAAGAAGTGAAATTTTTTTGTCATAGGGTCTTTGTTGTTTGATTTTGGCCTAGAACCGATGATTGACGATTTCGTCAAAGTCCACCATTAGTCTTTTAGAATAGAAAGTAGGTTTTTTTTCTTGTTATTGTAAAAAGTTGAATTTCAGTAAAATCTATAATAAAATATTATTGAGGGTAAAACAGATATTAAAATTAAAAATGAGTATAAGAATGATATAGTAAAGTGTTGGAGTGGTTGTTGAATGGTGGAAATAATGATTAAAATGACAACTTTATTTCCTATTAATGAAGTTGTGTGCAAGATAATTTTAATTAAAAAAATATTTAAAAATTAATTTTGCCATTCGTCAATCTTTTTCTTAAGAACATGATGATAAAAAAACGTTATTTATAAGCTAAACGATATAAATGACCTAATTTAATTAATTATGGTGGCTGTTTGTCGTTATGAAATAGTGGTCTCATTTCTGTTTTATCTTATGTAGATCATAAGAGTTAGTTAACCTCCGAACTATTAATTATTACTGCTTTGATTGACGTGGAAGCTGTCATCTTGCTATAGAAGTTCCTCCTTGAAGTAGCTCGAGGGATTGAAACGGGCAATAACAACTCTTGCAGTACAGCGACCTTAGTATTGATGCTACAACAAAGGGACATAATTTGCTGTGAAGAACTTTTGATTAATTTGTTGGTGAGCTTGCTATAATCTTATTCTTATTCCTCTTTTGTTTTGATAGTTGTGCTTATACCAATTTATAATTTTGAATTTTTGGCCTCTGTGAATCTTAATTTTCTGATGCCAAAATTTGTCTTTGAATTTTTGAGTATGATGATTAAAGCCTTTTATTCCTCTTAAGAAAGAAAGAGCAGAAGAACGTTAAGCTAGATGGATAGCTATAAGCTGGCACAATAACAATTACCGGTGCTTAAGATGGATCAATGTATGTATGTATCGTAGCTGAATTGTGTTATTAGTTAATATAATCGTGATTATAAACTACATTCAATGAAAAAATGTTTGAGATTATGTACAATTTGTAATATATAGTATTGTGAGATACCATTCAATTCTAGTTGTTGCATAACCATAACTTGTGGCAGATTATGGCTGGATGTCTATTGTTATATTGAATGATGTTTTGCCCACATGAGTTGTAAACATGCAACAATTTTTTTGAGACAAGACTTCTTGTAAGCAGATTAACAGTGAGAATATTGATTGGGAATAAGATCCATCTATATTGATAAGGCATTATATACTTTCATAGATTTCATAATATTGGTCCAAATTACAAGAATATATTTGTAAGGATAAAAGCTAATTATCCAAAGCCAATTTGGTATTTGTTCTTCATCAAATGCATCCTTTCTTTGAGTGAAAGACTGTTATCCAAGTATTTTTCATGTTAAGTTTCTGATGCTTCTCTACTGATATTTTGCATGGGGATGATATTTTGTCAAATCAGTTGTGGTCTCCAATAGTACTGCATAATCTAATAAAGAGAACAATGATATAATTCTTAAATTGACAGTTGAACATGACACAAAACAAAAATTACGCAACAAAAGAACATTTAAGTTGCTAATTATTTTTACAAATTACAAGGTATTATTACTTCTTAAGATATCGATACGTGAATACCACAAGAATCTAATTTGTGAACATGATACATGACATTGAGGAAGTTCTAGAGTCTAAATTTTATTTATAGTCATAAAACAGTAAAATATTTTTAGTTGAAGTTGAATGGATAAAACTATTTTGGGGAACAAAAATGGCTTTAGTTTGAAACAAGAATTAAAACATAGGTATTTACATATTTATTATTTATAATTTAATTTTACAAAAAATTAAACATATTGTCAGTGATGGAAATTTTGTTAAATTTTTTAAACGTATTAAATTATAAATAAATTTGATAAAATGAATATTGTAATCATCAATATAAATAACATCACCTATATTGTTATTTTTTTCTTTCTTTCTTTTTGGAAATAGAACATCCCCCTAATGTTAAGGAGGGAGACAAACAATGATGAAAAAGGGTATTGCTCTCTCTTCCACATTATAAGTGGGGCAATAACTACTGGTTAATTGGATTGATTGTGTTTGTTGTATAATATTGTTTCCTTGTAACTATTTCAAAAATAAATAATAGATAATCTAAATCTAATCTAAAAAATGCAATAGTACTTGTCCACTTTGTCCTTGCAATTTCGAACAGAACACTTTTCAGGTGGTATATATAGTTAATAGTTATAATAGTATTCCGTTGACATTGAGTCTTGACTTATTCCAACGTAGGACCAAATGTTCATCAACCCCCAAAGCTCATCAGCAGAAGTCAAGAAACATCATATCTCTGGGATCAATCATAACTTAACAAAGAATTTGGATTTACTCGTTCGATAAGATGCACACAGTTCCAAAAACGATTGGATTGTGCTTTGATCGATTAAATTGCTTGTTTTTGGAAGTTAATTTAAAATTGTCTCAAAACTTTAAATAATAATTTATGTAAAATCTTATACACTCTAAACACAACTTATAGATTATGGTGATAATATCTTGATAAATATATAAAACAAACAATCTCATTCGTTGAATTAGCCCGATGTATTTGATATTTATCTTAACTTAATATTTTCTTTCAAAAAACTTTTAAATTTAAAATTTTAAATATGTTAAGATAATCTAATAGTTGATATTATTTGTTAAATTTATTTTACTTGATAATGAGCTCAATACATCATATTTATATGTATATAGAAAACTAATAATTCTAACACTTTTTTTCTCCGTCTAAAAAAACCCACCATTTAAATCTCAATACATCATTATTTATCTTATTAATTTTTTAAATTCTTCCATTTTTCTTTGATAAATTAAAAAAATGAATTTATTTATTTATTTTTGATATAATTTAAAAAAAAATACTTATTTAATTATTTTGATAAATTAGAATGTTGTTTACATGCAAAAGGAAAAAAAAAAACATAATATATAAAATCATTATATAGTGGAAGGGTCTCAAATTATGCAATCAGCATCAAGTACCATTACTACTAAATTTAATGGCCTAGTAGATAAATACTAACAAAAAAAATAAAGATGCATTATTATCAAAGCAAAAGCACATAGCTAGAGACCCTATTAGGCCATTACAATTAGTGGGATTCTAATTCTTATTCCACCATCAAACACACCAAGTAGTAGCTTTCTTATTCTTATATTTTTCCTTTTCCCTTTTTCTTCTTGCTTTTTTTTTTTTTTTGGTTCTTTGCTTTATGGGACCCTTTGCCCTAAAACCCATTACTCAATTTTGTTGATCTTGACATTTTTGAGAATCACCATGAAATTATTCCATTTTTTCTCCTACTTCTATACCATGTTATTTTGTTTCAATATTGTTGATTTGGAGAGCCATGGTTGATTCAAGTAAGTTCTCTAATTTCTTTCATCTCCCTATTTCATATCTATCTTTTTTCTAGCATATATACTCTGAATACTACTTTTATTAACTCTTTTATGTTTTGTTAGATTGAGTTATGTGTTATTGATGAAATTCCCATGATCAATCTTCATATGATATTGTAGATCTTGTCTAGTTGTGTTTAATTGCAATTTATTGTTGGGTTTTCTGGGTTATGCTTCAATTATTGTTTGCATTAAGCCCTTTAAGAGTTTTTGAATTATGATTAAGTTACTATTGGATTAGAAACAAGTGCTGCTATTTGTTTTCTTCCCTTGTACTAGAAGCAAATGATCAGCGTTTTTTTTTTACAACACTGAAATATTATTATTAATAAGAGGGTTCTACGGATACAATATTGTTAAATAGAAGAGAAATATCATAATCCATAAAACTACCATCTTTTTTGTTCAATAAAGCAACATTAAACTATTTCATGAGCCAGAGTATTACATTCTCTAAGAATCCAAGAAGCTGTAAATATTGAAAATTGTTTGATTAGAGCAAACACTTATTAAGAAATTGTTTAGTTTTCTATGATAATTGATTAGGTTGATGTGTGACATAATCAATTATGACTTTACAGTCCCCTTCAACAATCACATCATGCACACCAATAGCCTTGGCAATACCAATAGCAAAAGAAAGAGCCCTTGCGTCTGCAATTTCTGCACTTAAGAAATGAAGAATTTTACACTAGATGCCAATGATACCAAGTCATTACCGCTTTAAAATTTTTAGTATCGTTGTTTTTTTCTTCTTGTTGAATTACTATCTTAGTAAATAAGTATATAAAGGTGTTATTAAAAGTGTGAAATGAGTTGAGTTGGTTCGGTTCAATTAATTTCAGATTATAAAAATATAACTTAATTTAATTTTAAATGAATTTAAAATTCATATAAAATTTATATCAACCGAGTTTTCAATTTTAAATGAATTTGGATGAATATTTGATGGTTTTTCGTTTATCATTTTTAAAAAATAAAAGATATTTATATATATTTTAAAATTTATAATTTTTTTTAAAAAGTTAGTATCAATATTAATACAATAAGAAAAGAAAAATAAAAATAATATATTTTAATTACGATATTTCATAACGATATTATTGTAATTATAAAAATATTATTATTAATAAAACCATTTTTGTTAAATTAACTTGCAAATTCATTACATCAATCTTGAAATGAGTTGTTAATTTGATCCTATTAATTTTTATTTACTTTTTTAATCAAATATTTAATATTTATGTTTTTTCAAAAATTAAATATATTAATTTTATATTTTATTAAACTAATTATCCCATCATCAACTTACTACTATATCATGACACAACTTTTTCATCAAGAACTCCTTTAGCATGATTGATTATATAAATTTGTCAGGGAAAAAAAATATGTGGCTAGGGTTTCTATTAACCTCTTTTACTATGTGATGCTATCTATATCAAAGGGCATGCCACGCATTTAAACACATTTTTCTTGAACGGATTACCTATATACACCATTTATAATAATAAAAGGTAGGATGAATAGTTTATATGATGAATTTATTTAAATTACATTTGTTGTTTAATTAATTTATTTAAAAAATATTTTTAAATGTAAAAAATATGTCATTGAAATCCGTTTATTTATGAAAGATGTGACACATAAAGATAAATTTAACTTTTTATCCGATTTTTTTATTAAATATAACATAATAATATATGTATTACATGTATATTTATATTTTTTTATAGTTATATACGTAAAACATTAATACTTAACTTAAAAATTACTTAAATTTAAAAAAAAATCTTTCACAATTAAACAAAAATTTAATGGTCTATTATCCAAAGTTATTCATTAAATAATAAAAATTTAACTTAAATTTGATCGATAAATTTGATAAAAAAAATTGACTTATTTTTTAATTAAAAATTATTTTATTAAATATATGTGTATCGAAAAATAAAAAAACATGTATGTGTCACATGTATTATTTCGTTATATTTAACAAAAAAATTGATGAAAATTTAATTTTATAAATCTCATGTATATTTTTTAAACTGACATTTTTTAAATAAATATACTAAATAAATGGTGAGGGTTAAATAAAAGGATATTCATGATAACTTTTCTAAAATATTACTTCACTAATTTAAAATATCATAAACATTTACATCCATATCATCATATCTCCTAAATCTTCGAAAAATTCAAAATATTAAATGCTGACTCTACTTACAATTTAGAGCATATTTTACAAGCCTACTAGTCCCTGTATTATACTTACTTGGGGTATAAGCTTGCTGCCCACATGCCCAAGAAGGCAGATACCGTTTGGCATCGGATATCATTCTTTTAACTCAAAATCACTTCTAATTTTTTTTCTTTATACACTCAAAAGGTTTTCTTAAAATCACTTTAAACAAAACCAGTCCATTTTAAATTTTATTTCTCTCCAAAACAAGAAAAACATGTGATATAAGCACTTTTGGACTTTGAAAAGGTATAACAAATATACACAGAAGCTGGATCTAAATAAGCAATTCATAAATTCTTATAGTTCTAGCTATTTGAAACAGATGAGGACAGGTAAAATCATGAACCATTGGTCCGCCACCCGACTAACAAAGTACAGAGGAGTTGAAATCAAAGGGCCCACTACTTTGAAAAACCTTTATAGTTTTCTTCACTTTCCTTTGCCGGTCTTAAAGAAGCGATGACCAACTATACAGATGATTTTTCAAAAGCTTACTCTTTTTATCTTTTGGGTTTTGTTCAATCAATTTTTTGTAGCATTATCGAAAGCTTCTTAAGCTTATCTATCTTTTTGCAAACTTTAATTACTTGTATTTTTCCTTTTCTGTCCTCTTAGATTTTAGCTGACACAACATTGAAATACACTTGATGTTTACTCTATTTAAATGCAGTTAAGGTTTTCGATGTTTTTACTCACTGAAATTATTAACAAAGCTTGTTTAGGAGAGACAAAGATGGGTCTCATTAATAAGAGTTTGAAGATTGGTAACTAGCGATGAAAAGTTGTTATGTATTCTACTTAGTTTGTTCTATGGAGTCTGTTTTTATTAACTTTGAAGTAGGAGGAAGTTTTGTTACATACTCTTACTTGCTTCAAGCTCTAAAACTAGCTATATGTTTAAAGCTATTCAATATTATATTTCAATAAAACTCTCCCTTTTTTTGAATTTGGTATAATATAAACTTAACATATCATTTTGCAACAGGACACTGTAAACAGGAACTGAGGTCTCTAGTTGATTACTTTCTTGAAGTAAAAGGAAAAGACATGTTTGGAGCATTTTGTTGTTGCAGGCTTCCTCTAAAGCTAAACTTAAGTTGGGTTATATTCCTGCTTTTGCTGAAAATCAGTTGTCCATCTACAGATCCAAATGTGGAAGGTAAGACTCGATTTACATATACAATGCATCAAGTTCAATTTGAGTCCCTAAATAGATTGGTTTTGGAAATTTGGTAAAAAATATGTTTAAAAATTGCGTAGATACCTCATTGGCAGTCAGTAGTGAGTCATATACAGCATGCAAACTGTTAAGACCTGCGCTTTTAGGACAACTTTCACTTAAACTCCGAAAACCTGTGATTTTGGGTCTCTCAAAACCATTCAGTTTTGCCTCTTAGTTCTAAAAATGAGCTTGTGAGAGAAAGCTTTAGTCTTCGATATTGCATTAGTATGATTGCAGTGGAATCACATTTGAATTTATAGCTTTTCATTAAAATCAAAACTTCCAGTTTTATTCTGCCTGAATAAAGATTTTCTTTTGTGTTTATGTGGTTTCTATCATTTTGTAGTAACTTACGAACATCATTAGTAGAATATTGTAGATAATATTTAGATGCCATTGCCTGCCTACATGTGGCATGTTTGATTTATCATATGTTCTAACCACTCAAGCTTGTAACTTTCTACCATTCAGGTGAAGCTTTGATTGTTTTTCGAAATGAACTCAACGATACCCGACATGAAATAGCAGATTGGAACTATTTTCTTGTAAGCCCGTGTGCTAGTTGGTCTCATGTCACTTGTAAAAATGGGAATGTCATAATGCTGTAAGTGGGAAGAAGATATGTTAGTTTCCGTTAACATTTAAGGGCATTTTTATTTATGCTTTTGAAACCCTATAAAAGCGATTCTGGCCAAAAAACAAACACAGTACTTCGAACCAAATAAGAAAAAATTACCATAAGTGCTTTTGGAACCCATAAATCACATTTTATACTTCCTAATAGAAGCATAATTTTGTGCTTCTCTTTATCTTAAAATCACTTTTGATTGGAATCACTTTTAACAAAAGCACAAACAAATGTACTCCAAGTCTTCACAACTGATAAATTAATTGTGATTTCAGCCTTTCTTTCTTTGCGAATAAATATGCAGGAGCCTAGCTTCACTTGGATTTTCAGGAACTCTTTCACCATCCATTACAAAACTCAAGTATTTGACCAGCTTGTATGTAATCATCACTCTATAACAAGAAAATTTTCATTTCAAAGCTTTTAGATGTTGTGTATATGATTGTAATTAAGTTCCACTGACAAAAACCATTCTACGCAGAGATTTAGAGAACAATAGTCTATCGGGTGTTTTACCGGATTACCTTGCCAACTTGACAAATCTACAGAATCTAAATCTTGGAAACAACAATCTCAATGGCCCTATACCTCCTAGTTGGGGTCAACTTTCCCACTTGAAACATTTGTAAGGTTACTTTCTTTGTGTAATATTTGATCGTTTTAGTCTGTATTACATGAAAGCTTTTAGGACTACGGTTTCATAACTTTTTAGATACATATACAGGTCTCAAATACATCTATTTCTAAAACAAATATTGGAACTTTTCTCTAAATTTAAGTATAGAGTACACCTATGTCATGTCAATTAAACACGGTTACTTTGTGGAAAATGAAGAGTCTACATAACATAGTTTTAATTAGTTAAGTTCTTCCAATATTACTTGAAAACAACTTTGAAATCAATCTTGAATGTCTCAATATTGTTGATTACTAGGCCTGCCCTAGCTAATAGCTAGTAGTTAGCTGCTTTACCTGTTTCAGCTCTTGAAATGATAAATACTGTTAAAACAATCGATTAATCTCCAAAGTAATAAAAAAGATATAAAACTAGTCTAATTTTTTTCAGAGTGTTGAGAAATAACCACATATCTGGAACCATTCCAAATTCAGTTGCAAATATTACCGGGTTGAAAGAACTGTAAGAACCTGTTTTCATGACTTATTTTGTGATCTGTTTATGTTGTACCTAAAAATTTCAAGTTAGTCATATCATAGTATCTTTTCTTTATTGCCTGCAGGGATCTCTCATCTAATGACTTAACTGGAAAAGTTCCGAGTCAACTTTATTCAGTAGCATTCTTCAAGTAATTTACAACCATTACCTTTCTTCAACTTTTCAATTTATCATAACTCATGCTGACATCAGTATATTAATTGTTCTTCACACTAATTCAGTGTTTCAAGGCCCCATCATCGCAGGATTTGGGAGCTTTGATGAAAATTGTCCCCAAAACGCAAGTTTTTGCGATCTATAGATTGTACATGAGTTATACAGTCCCCAAACTCTTGCCCCCTCCCCAAAAAGATCCTCAAACTTTTAAAGTTAACACTTTGGCCCCCAAACTATTAATTTTTAACACATAAGTCTTAAATTGTAACTATCATTTATCACATCGGTCTATTAACGTTAAGGATGTACGTGAAACTCACATGGCCGTTAAGTAAACCTCCCTCTAATCTCTATCAGGTCCTGTGCTCAAACATAATTTCCAATTAGGAAAAAAAAAAACCTAACTCGTTGTATTGTGATTGTTTTCTCACAAATTCTAGGGGTTAACCATGGTTTATTTAATGTCCAAGCGAATTTCATATGTCCTTAGCTTTAATTGACTGATGTGCTTATGTCTTACAAATTAATAGTTTGGTACCAAAATTTTAAGTTTTAAAGTTTGGGGACAAGAGTTTAGGGACTAAAGAAGATGCTAAGCCTATAATTTATATACACGATTTTAGGCCCTGAACTCTAATTTGGTTACAGTTAAAATTCCATTAACTGTATGATTATCTTGTGAGGGTACAAAGACTCATTGAGTTATTTCCAATTATATTATTTTGTCAGTTATACAGGAACACACCTTCTTTGCGGCTCTAGCTTTGGACAACCTTGTGTCCCTAGCTCTCCTAGTCAAGGTTTGTTAAATTTTGTTGTTGTTTTACTGTTATTGTTTTAAGTTTACAAAATATATTATCATATAAGTTGAAAACACATATTTGAAAATTCTTGCAGTTTCACCTCACAGATCAAAACTCAAAGTGGTTGTAAGTGCTGCAACTTGTGCTGCATTTGTGCTTATGTTAATTGGGGCTGTCTCCGGTTACCGTTACCATCGTGTACTCAAACTGAAAGATGAATTTTTTTTTGATGTTGCTGGTAAAATTTTCCTTTCCGTTTGTTATATGGGTTGCTTTCTTATTTGCATATATGACCCTGAAAATTTAGTATCTATATAATAAAATGGTGGTCCAAACATATTTAATTAGTGGATGATGTAATATTAGCTTATGAAGATGAACATATATCTGCATACCCCTTTTTATTTTGACAAACTTTGATTATGGTCGGTTTGTTTGTTTGTTTGTGATTTAAGAAGAAAGTGTTTTCATGCAGAAGCATTTGTGTTTTCTGATCCTAAAAGGACCTCTGACCAAAAATAATAATATTATATTTAGTTCCCAAGTGCTTGTACAAGGTTTCAACAGAAACAAAAACCCTAACAAATATTCCCAAATTCTGTACTGATATAATCCTTTGGAAATAATCCACGTCATTGTGAATTTAGGTGAAGATGACAGCAAAGTTTCTTTCGATCAGCTGCGAAGATTTTCTTTGCGTGAAATGCAGCATGCTACAGAAAATTTTGCTAAAAGCAACATAATTGGAGAAGGAGGTTTTGGAAAAGTTTATAGAGGTGTCCTCTCAGACAACACAAAGATAGCAGTGAAACGTCTCACAGATTATTACAGTCCAGGTGGAGAAGCTGCATTTTTAAGAGAAGTTCAACTTATAAGTGTTGCTGTTCATAGAAACCTCCTACGTTTGATTGGATTTTGCACAACCTCATCTGAAAGAATCCTTGTTTATCCTTTTATGCAAAATCTTAGTGTTGCATACCGCTTGAGAGGTCTGTTGTTTAGTATATAACTCTATTTATACTTTTGTCTCTCTTAAAATTGCAAGTGTCTAATGGTACTGAGGCCCCAAAGTCATGCTTTTTTGCACGTACAGACTGAACTATGTACAGATTATATAAGGTTGTACATGGTTCATGTACAAACTATGTACAACTACAGGCTGTACATAGATTGCACCAGCAATTTTGGAACATTTTAGGTCAAATTGCCAAAATGTGTTATTTAAGGCCCTGACTCTGTCTAATGCGGTCGATTGTGTTCAAGTAAGTAGCTCATCAATGTAGAGTTTTTAAGTCTAATGTTTTATTTTTTGGTTATATGTGACAGATTTAAAACCTGGTGAGAAAGGATTAGACTGGCCAATAAGGAAAGGTATTGCTTTTGGTGCAGCACGTGGCTTGGAATATCTTCATGAACATTGTGATCCTAAGATTATACATCGGGACTTAAAGGCTGCAAACATCCTACTTGATGATGATTTTGAAGCTGTTCTTGGGGATTTTGGTCTAGCGAAGACTGTTGATACACAATTGACTCATATAACTACTCAAATACGGGGTACCATGGGTCATATTGCGCCGGAGTATCTATCTACCGGAAAATCATCCGAGAAAACAGATGTATTTGGATATGGTATAACCCTTCTTGAACTTGTCACTGGTCAGCGTGCCATAGATTTCTCTCGGCTTGAAGAGGAGGAAGATGTTCTTCTGCTTGACCATGTAAGATTCTTGAAAACATTCTTGTTCAAGTTTGGTTGGCATTATATGCAACCTAAGACTTAATAATTGACCGCGTTTATCTTTATTCTATGTTTTTCTAACTAATCTTCTGCTATTTTTGTTGCCAATAAACACAATATAAGGCGTTTTCTTGTTGGGTTTTGTGTTTATATGACAATAGCTTTAGATTTATTTTGAGGTTAAAATTTGTGAAAGTTTGTACGTCATAATTTTAATTTTTCTACTTCATATAGTTTTAGAATCATGTCTTCTTGAAGAGTTATCTTCTAAGAATTCCAATTTTAGTGTATAAACAGATTGAAGAGAAAATATATTTCCTTGGAAATTTTATGTTTTGTGTTGGACATTATTGCTTATAGTGTTAATATTTCTGAAATTTAAGTAACACCATTAGACTATTTTTGGGGGTGAAGGCATTTTTTACCCCGAACATGTACATGTGTTGCGAAAGTAAAATCAAACTTTAAACAGTTATAAAACTACCACCGAAGTTACCTTAGTTTTTAAAAAGTACATTTGTCAATTCCCTCATGGAAGCTAACAAAAAATAGTCATGTATGATGTACCTATTACAAGGGCATATCTAAATGGTTAAATTTTTTCACATATGCATCACGACACTAAGTTAACAATTATGGTATTTTTGTAACACAGAGAACTTTTTTAGTAGTTTTGTAACTGTTTAAAGTTTGATAGTACCTAAAACAAGCCTAAGTTTGATGATAAAAAGTAAAGTTTACCCCTATTTTACTTGTTCATATCCTGTAGAGTGATATACTGCCAACTCCAATGAGCAAATATCTATCCTTAGAAATTTTATGTGTCGTTGGACATTGTTGCTTATAATGTTTGAATGGTGTATGATATGAACAGATCAAAAAACTACAAAGAGAAAACAGGCTTCATGACATAGTAGATGGAAACTTGAAGAGTTATGATCCCAAAGAAGTAGAGACAATCATTAAAGTTGCTTTGCTCTGCACTCAACCGTTACCCGAAGGTCGTCCAACAATGTCTAAAGTCATACCATTGTTGCAAGGAGTGGGTTTAGATGAGAGATGGTCAGAGTGGGAACAACTTGATAATGTAAGGAATGAAGAAGTGTCACTTTACTCTCACCAGTTTGCTTGGGCTGAAGATACTACACATGATCAAGAAGCTATACAGTTGTCTAAAGCAAGATAAAGAGTTTGAAATAAATATGATACATCAATTTTGAGTAACAAGTATGAACTATTGGTTCTAAGCCATTTCAGGCGAGGAATCAACAATTCAATGTAATCCAAGATGGTCGACTCATATATGACATTTGTGACATTACTAGTGACGGACTAGTGCTTATAGTCTGATATGATATTCTTGTAAATTATCCTTTCTGTTTTGATGGAGATTCTTGATCCTTTTCTTCATGTATTTTCATTTTTTTTTTAACTTCAGAAGCCAGATACTTGGGGTTATATATGGAAAATAAGTCATTTAATTTTTTTTTCTCTTAAGATTATGTTTGCTTTTAAGATTTGTATAATTGCAAAAAAGTGTTATTAACTATAGAAAAGTAAGGTGCTCTATACTTTAATGGCTAAATATTAATCAAAAATAAGATACAATCTCCTTATATTTGATTTTTTAAGCAAAATTATAAAAATATTATTAATTTTATTGACCAATCGTGACTTATTTTAAATAGATTTTTATTCAATTTAATCGGTCACGTTTGTTTAACTTGTTCGAATATAGCTGATCGATCACTTCACTTATCAAGATAATATGATCCATATTTAACCTATGTTGTTTAAACTCTTACATCCTAGCTTTTTCTCTGCACATATTCTCTTTTGTTTTAACTTATAATCTCTCTTTACACATTCAAATAATTATAATATTAAAATTTAATTATATCATTAATTTTTAAATTTTATCACTTTAAATCTTTATCAGAATTTTGTATAGTTTGATCCACTAATTTTTTATATTTAATAATTTTAATTTTAATTTAAAAATTATGAATTAAATATGTTAAATTGTAAAAATTAATGTATTATATAATGCAAAAAATAAACATTTAATACGTTAATTTTATTTGCTAAAGTATAATTTATTTTATTTTTTAAATTTAAATTAAGTGTATTAAATATAAAAAATTAGTGAGAAAATATAATTTAATCTAATAATAATAATGTTAATAATGTGTATATATACACATTAATACGTATGTAATGACGGGTAAAAATGAAATTCTAAATTATACACCATTGCTTTTCAAGTGACATATTAGCGTGACAGCATTGCATTGGATGTAAAATTTTGAAAGTAATTGTAAAATACTATTAATCAAATTATGATAAAAAAATATTTTTTTTCTTCTTAATAATGGTCAATGTTTTAATGATTTGATCAATGTTATAGTAGTAACTCCACCCATCTTTTGTTTATAATCATATGTAGGAATCGTATTAAAATTTGGAATTACTTACCCCTGTTATAAATACTAGCTTCTCTCAGTAATAGAAAGCATACCAACTGTGATAAAATAAAAAGTGTACGGTATACTAATAGCTCCCTGGAAATTACTCCTTAATCTCAACATCAGCCTGATGGACACACTTGAGAAAGGAACAAAAAAAAAAACCTTTTTCAGAAAGAGGGAAAGAAGAAAATAAATATACCAAGATCAACAAGGAGTATCTCGTATCTGCCAAAAAAAAATGTAAATTTACATTCAAAAAACACATGTGGAAAATTTATATACAATCAATACATCAAATTAGCAACACGTTATCTAATGAAAATATGAACCTTAAGGATACCCAGAAACCAATTCCAAAATCTCTCCAGTGCATACATATAATGCTTCTTTTCCCAATCTTCAGAACTCCTCAGATACATCTTCATCAGGTAAAATCACAGTCAAAAGACAATACTTTACTCGAAGAGAGATTTTACCCTTGTCAACCACAAGTCGTGCTCCAGACACAACCCAATAGCCAGGGGAGTCCTTTGGTCCTCTCGTCATTTCGGTGGTGTCAACAAACCTTAGAAGTTTGGGTGTCTGAGTGGGCACAGGAGGACCACCAGGATACACAGCAGAGTTTATGTTCACATCAGATGGATTAGGAGGTGGATTTTGAGCAGCACTTGAAAAACGAGTGCTGATCAAAGTTGAGATAATTCCAGATTTCTGTGCCAAACCTGGGGAACCATCCCACTCAGGTTTTCTCACAACCGTTGCACCACTTACTTTTGAGAAATGAAGGCGTAAGAATAAAACTTTCTTCATGCCAGATTCTCTAACTTCAAAGTGAGCCCCGGTAACAACAGATAGATCATCATTAGCCTCAATAGGTGCTGTGCAAACATGAGAAAAGCTCTTCCACTGAACCTTTTCATAGTATCTGCGGTCGGATGAAGGATCGGATACATTGCTGTTCGCTTCATCCTGAATAAGCTGGAAGGTTTTCGGCAAGGATGAAAGATGCTGCAAGTGGATGGCTAAGCAGTTGCTTCTCTTTCCCTCCAGATACAGTCGAAGACCTGTCACTGGCTTCTTACCCACATCCACCTTTTGAGCAATTCATCATAAATACATCAGATACTAAAAATATGTAAATCTAGACATTTTTTATTTTCACATAAAAGCAGTGGAAAGTGGAAACTGTGTAACGAGAGTAGGCAACTAACATTACCGGAATTGTGTTAACATAAAGCTTAGGACCCATTAAGCTAAACTGTAAAGAAGCACCACTTTGATGCTTCCTTTGGGGACCCAGGGTAAGCTCACCAAATATGGGGGCCCATTGCCTGGGAAGTTGAAAATCCAAAAACTGGTGCAATTCTTCGATTGGTGGCTTATCTGCAGTTAAGAACCCAAAAAAAAAAAAAGAAGAAGAAAGAACTAGTCAAAAAAGGAAATAAGAAATGGTTTATAAAAAGTTATCCTAAATTCAGTATATAATACTAAATAGCAATGAAAAGGGAAAGCTAAAAGGTGCATACTAAATCGTAGATATTCTGTTTGCTCTCAAAACGTACAACAAAGATTTCATACTTACAGCGAAGATAAAGATTAATGGCATGACTCAAAAATCCACTTCCATTAATTCCACTCAGTAGTGATGATATAGGAACCAGCGACATTGAGATTACATCAGGCTCAATATGAACAGTTTGAGACCAGTCACTGTGGGATAGATTTTTATACAAGTTCCCACCTTTCCTCTTGCACATAAATTTAATGTCCTGCACCTGAAGTATGCAAAAGACTTAAGTAAACTGTACACATTAATAAACAAATCATTAGTAGAACTCCACAGAGGGTAGAGTGCAGAACCAGTGCATAAAATACAGAGGCACAATCAAACACATAAGGAGTTAGGTGGCAGAATTGTGGCAACTTCAACTTATTTTTATCTTTATGTTTATTTATAAATTCTATTAGGTCAGGAAACAAAGATATAAGGATAAAAAAGTAAAATGTAACAGAGCAATCCTGAATGCTTCTAAAACTGAGAATTCACTTTTGCATAAATTTAGAACTGTTTAGTTGGTAATTCAACTGTCAAGGACCATAACTTGCAGCGAATAGGTTTTTTACCCAAGCACAGGTGGGACGAAAATAAATCCAGGTGAATTTAACAAGAAGTTAAATTTCAAGCAACGACTTAACATGAATGATATCATTATAATGTGTCCAAAAGCATACCTCTAAACAAGAGTATGAACTGGATGGAAGTGTGTCCATGATAGTTTGCCCACGCTCCTTGTCAAACTGAGAAAAAATAAATCATGGCCACAGGTCAATTATGCTATATTTTCAGAGCATGAATCTAGCAAATGTTGGTTATTCAAAAGGATGGGAAAGAAAAATCCAGTAATTTTTCTGAAATGATGCCCAAATTATTAAAAGAAGCAAGTCGCAGAAGTTATATCATTCAGATGATATCAAATACTTAAAACGAGCACCAAGAGAGAGACAAAGAGAGTGAAGAAAAGGAATGGCATGATTCAAACCTTCACCCTATCAGTATTCACTCTGTTTGGTCCACTGCCATCTATGAACACTTTATCTGCCATGTCCTTTAATTTTTTCTGGAGATCAGAGGGTTGGAGGGGTGATGAGTGCTGCTGCTTTGCGTAAATTGTATCCTTTCCTCCCATTTTGACACCAACTATTACATGAGTACCATACTTTTCAATGAACCTAAAAATAAAAATATACTTCTGATAAGTTTCTTTACTCTGATACTCAGTGATGACTAATACTGACCATGGTCAATAAATGATCCGCAGTAATATAAAATACACACTTCAAAATTTGTTTCACTAAAAGACATAACACAATCGCAATAACCATCATGACCAAAATATGTATGAATGCCATAACAAAGTGAGTCATGGCTAGTTCTTTTTTGCTGGTAAGCACTAAATATACTGTCAGTTTATTTTCAATTATGGTCTCTAAAGGATGAAAGTCAAAGCAGGGCTTAAAACATAAAGGTCACCTGGCCAAGGCAGCAGGATCCCATGAAGATGGCACAGCTTGTTTAACATGATCACGCAAAACTACCTGAGACTTCTCCAGTTCAACGTTGTATAGTGCAATGGAAACTCCATCAAAGGCAACGGCTTTAGTGTTGGCAGCGTCCTTTTGCCAACTTCCTGTAAACTCAAAAGCAGTATTGAAATGGCCCGTTGGTATTTTACCAGAAAGAGATAGTTCCTGGTTAAACTGCTCTGACATCTGCAAGCAGGAAATAAAAGAGTAAGCACTGCATTCAATTTATATAGGTTATCTCACATGCTATGGAAACCGTACCATCATACTACATAAGGAAACACTATCCTGACCACACACCATCCTAGAATTTATGAAACCCTCTCTCAAAATTAAACTCTATATTCTATTCAATTGTCTATAACCTTACAACCCATCTAAAATGTGCCTCATGTAGAAATAAAATAAAAAAGACAGCGTTTTTCATGGTAACTCGAGCATGCATATGCAGCTCAGATTGGAGCATCAGAATATTTTCGCTAATCAGAAATAATATATTCTCTCAAAAGGGTAAAAAGTGAGGAGGCCGGAGAGATAAACAGAAGACAGAAAGATAGAGAAATAATTCCCAATGACATAATTCAAAGGAAAACTCAAATTATAGGTTTGAGATTACAAGTACATCCCAATATAGCTTGACTGTGTGTATTTCACAATGTGCCTGTGGGAACCAACTCACATATGACACGGCATAGACTTAAGTCTATGCTTATATTGTGAAATGATTGTAATCTCAAACTTATATTAAATAATTTCCATAATTTAAAGGTGAGCTAAAAGTTAAATCCTTAAATAAGTATGTCTTTAACAAATTCAACAGAAAGCTATGTTACTCGGACTTACTTTTTAAGACAGCGAGAGTAGTAAATTTTTAAATATATATCTGAGTATCAGACACACCAATTTTTCTAACTTTTTTTGTAAATTTAGATCAAATTGAAGTGTTCTAGTACACACCGATATTATGCCACTTCGACCCATTACTTCACGAAATATAAAAGTCTAGAGTAAGATATAGCTGGAAAGAGATCTCTCTTCTTATTGTTCAATTGGTGAAACCAAATAACTTTATGTTTCATAATTTTTACATCATTTATACTGATAATAGCAACTGAATTGCATCAAATTCCACACAAAATAAAAAAAGAAAAATATGTAAAGGTAAAAAAAGAAGGAAGAAAAGTACCTGCTGAAAAGAAAGAACATCAGAGCCGAATCTCATACGCTCACCTTTATCACACTTAATGGATTTAGGAACATTAGGAACACAAACCCCACCAGGAATACCAATATCTCTTACACAATCATCGTCGATAACGATAAGCCGAGAGTCAACACCGGCGGCAATGCTCTTACAGTACTTGAGCCGCAAGTCAACGGTGAGATCAAACCCTAACCCTATCGAGCTAATAGCAATTTCAACCGTGGCTTTCTGTGCCGCACTTGAAGCCTTTTTAGCCATTTCCTCCACAAACCCTTTACAAAATTTCCCTCTTTTGATCTCAAAAACGCTTCCTTTTTATTGTTTTTTGATTCTTTGTTGGTTGATAAACAAGAGAAAAACTCCAATTCAAAGAGGTAGAATTGCATATATAGCAAAAGAAATATTGAGATGAACAAGTATGAAATATTTTAACTTTGGTCTCCATTTCAAGTGGGGACTTGGTGACTGGTCAAAGCTAAAGAAATTTTCTCTCTCTCTCTCTCTCTATTTTGTAAATTTGTTGCTGATTAATTAATTTTCCAGGTGAATTTTTTTAATTAATTACAAACTTATACCATAATTTGAGTTTGGTTTATTTTGTAATAAAAATTGTTTAATCAAGTTTAGCTGTAAAAGCAATTCCATTTTGTTGTTGCTTAAAATATTAAGCTAATTAATATATCAATTTGTTAAATTAACAACTTAAAGTTATTATAAAATATCAATAAATTTTTTTAAGTAAATTTAAATTATTCTAACTTTATGTTAATGTTAAATGAATAAATAAAATTCATTAATTAATTTTAAAAAATTATATATTGACATTTAAATTATAATTATGTATCAATTTTTAATTAAAAAGTGTACATAAGTTATTCTATTTTGTAAATATGTATTAATATTATATATATATCAATTTGATTAAGTGTTTATTTATAAATTTTAAAAATGTAATTTCACTTTTGTATTTTCAAAATCAAAATTAACATAGACAAATCAACTCAATTTAATTTTGATAGGATAAGTTATTATATTTATCCTTAAAGTAGTTACATGAATTTAAAAAATTATCATTATGAAATAGACTTAACATACATTATATTTTAAATTTTAGAAAAAAATGTTCTTTATGTTATAAGAAACAAAATTGTATTCCTATTCAAAAATAAACAGTAGTAGAATTGATAAATATTTATAGATCCTAAAAATCTATTTTTAAAAACTAAAACAAAAGTTACGCACGAGTAGAGTTTTGTCGCATTTATTACATATAAAATTACTCTTTTAATAAAAGAGTGATTATTTTTATTTAAAAAAAAAAACAAAAAAGAGTGCTTATTGAGGAAGAGAAGTAGGTGGAAATTAGGGGGTGTTTTTATTGGGGGTATAAGAAGAAAGTCAAAGTAAGAGGGCTGAGTGGTTCTTCGAAGTTTTAGAGAAAAGAAACAAAACTCTCTGGCCCTTTGGCTCATGGGCGGCCTCTTCTTCTTCCTAGAATGTCCATTTATTTATTTCTCTTCTTTCCCTTTTTTTCATTTTATATTATTTTTTAATTAAACAATATCATCAATTTTTAAACTAAATTCACAAATAAATTTCTAAACATTTTAAAATTTATTTCTCAAATTTTTAAAAATTTTAAAATAAATTTTTAAAATTTTATATCATTCGATTTAATCCCAAAAAAATTTAAAACTTCAAATATAAAACTAAAAATTTTAAATCACAAATAAATATTATGATTTATATATAATTTTTTAAATTTTTTAGAACTAAGTCATAAGTGCAAAGCTTTATTAATTTTAAATATATGTGCAAATTTAAAGTTTATAATAATTAAATTTATATTAATTATGGTAAGGATATTGTTACGATAACTTTTATTATTAAAATAATAAAAATATATAAAATATTTATTTTGTTTTTAATATTATTATTATTGAATAAAAATATCCTTAATAAATTAATAATATATCAATAACATATTCCAGTGTAATAATATACCTGCCATCTTCCTTTTGTTTACGTTTCCACTATTTTGACCTTTTTGTATTTTTAATAGACTTATGTACCATTTATTTATTTTAGTTTTTTTCACAATTGTATCATTTAATAGAATAACTTATAAATTATGGATTTAAATAATATAAATAATTTAATTTAAAGAATCACTAAGACATACTCCCTATAAAATAACAACATTGATGCAAATTTAATTACAAATATGATGCATATTCTCAATGGTAAAAAATAATATACGTGGAGAGAAAGAAGGATATATAGAGTACTACTTTTAAATTCAGTGTTGCTGAAGAAATTTATATGCGGTAGGTTGGAGATTATATTGATAAATCCAAATTTCCCAACTATGGTGTAAACTTAACAACATGCACTTGAAATGCTCAATTGCAAATGTTTGTGTTGATTAATAATTTACTAATTTCATGCAAAATTTATCAATACTCATAATTTTTTTTTTTAAGGAATACTCATAATTATTGATATAGTTTTTAATGGTGCATTAATACCACAACAATGTGTATGAAAGGAGAAAATTTTAGACAAATTAGGGATTTAAATAAGAAAAATACATAATAGATAATTAGGTAAAAATTTGATACTTCAATTCATAATTCAAGTTTCTTTTAAAGTAAAATATTAGGTCATATTTATAAGACTAAAATAAAAAACTATATAACTATAAAATATTAATAATAATCTAAATAATTAAATTATACAAAAAAAAAATCTAGATAGATAAATCATTATCCTGAGAGACAAAAACTCAACTCCCAATCAATTAAAATTATAAAGTAATAATCTAAATTTAAGAAATAACAACTTCTGTGGTGAATATATAACCAATAATTAGGTAAAAATATACAAACTTCGAGTATAATTAAGCAAGATCCAAGAGATACTGAAGAGGATACATTTCAAAGATCTGTTGCTTTGGAAGGCTATGACCGATGAGGTGAAGAGAAGAAAAATGGATAGGAGACAGCAAGCTTTTGGATGCAGAACATAATGCACTTATATGTTGAGTTTGGAGTGCCTTTATATATGTTGTGATAAAACTCATTTGTTGTTGTAGTTGTTAGAGTAATAAATTTATTTTACAATTTCTTAACGTTTAAACTTATTTTATTTTATCTCACATAATTTTTAATAAGATAAAGATGGTAATTAGACGTTAATGATTAAGATATCTTATTTACTCTTAGGATTCAATTATTCAACATAGTTTCACTTTTAAGATATCTCAATAAAATAAAAAAATATATGTTCAACATTAAAAAACATATGTTTATTTATAGTATAAGAAAAATAAAAAATAAAAATCCTTCTAAAAGGTATAAATGAAACTCCATATATGAAAATATTTTCATACAATTAAATTTATCCTATTTATCCCTAATAGGCTTAAATAAAATAAATAAGAATAAAAAAATAATGTCTAATTAATTTATTAATTCATGGACCTTATAAACCCAATTTTCATCACGTGAAAATCTAATATTTTTCTCCAATTATGATTTCAATTTAATTATATTATTTAATCTGATTTTTATGTTTAAATTGTTTGACCAATAATTGATTTATAAAGATAATTAAATAGATTTGAGAAAATTATTTAATTATTTATTTTTATTAAATAACATGCATAGTTTCTAAGCAGAAATATATTATTCTTATAAATGTGATCAATAATTGATGAACTTAATAATTAGTATACAATTTAATTGACATAAGAGTGTGATTAAATTAATTTCTATATGATGTATAATTTAATTGAGAAAGAAGTACATACTATGTTAGATTCAATTGATTCTGTAATTAATTGATAATTATATTGAATTTTTTTAATGATTTACATGTTTAAAAATTTGGAGGATTAAGTATTTTTAGATATTTTCTCATATATTTTCTTACTTATCAAATCTAATTTAATTAATTATTGTTATTTATTTTTAATTCTTTTAATTTTGATTATTTAAAATATAAGAACACAAAAAAAAATTGATTTTTATTTTTTTTGTTTTAAAAATTAGTTTATAATAATATAATTTCCGTATGAACGATTTTTTTATGATTATATTACTCATTGCGATACGTATACTTATATATTTATTGTACACAATTCGTACAATGACCATACACACACATATATATTCAATTGTATTTGACAAAGATAAATTTTAGCATAAATAATTTCTTAATAAATTTTTTTTCAACAATAGAAAGAAAATGACTAAGAAAAAAATAAAGATTATTAACCCTAATAGTTATTTTTTAAAATCAATGAACTAAATGGTTAACATAAATAGTATAGATATTAATGATTATGCAATACTTAATAGACAACAGTTACATTTGTTTCTTACTTTATTTGTATTAATGTGCTATCAGTCAATAAAGTAATGTTTTTAGCAATAAAAGCAACAAAAATTGCTAAATATGCCCACATTGTTATAAAGTTAGCTCACATTGTAGTGCTTAAATACTTGTGGTGGGCTAATTTAGTAGTACCCTTTAGGATATCAGTTGAACAATCCTAAAACACATTTGAATCTAAAGCAGAGTTCAATCAGCTAAGTTAGATTTGAGTTTGGACTTTGAGGAATCACCGGTCGAAACAAAAAGTCCAATATTGGGGGTCCACTATTTTATATGGAAGATAATGTGAAGGCCCGTAAATTTATAGGAACAAAGCCCATAATTCTAGTCCTAAAAAAGATATTTTAAAAACAAGAAAATTAGCTAATTAGATTTTTGTTTATAATAAGCATATCTTATTCAAAAATTTAAAAAGAGATTCTTTGTTAATTTAGTTTTAAAAAATACTCTTTCTAACCTCTCAAAGTAACAAGTCGTTTTTTTATCTCTCTCCTCTTTCAATTATCATCTTAATTTTTTTCATTTTTTTTATCTCACTCCTCCTTCAATTCACAACCCATTTTTTTTTCTTTTCTTATTTTAAAAACAAGATAAAAAATATATTTTAATTACCCTTTACAACTTTAAATTTCCGAATATAAAAATTATAAATTTTTAATAAATATATTTTTGAGTGAATAAAAAATAATAAAATAATTTATATTTATAAAATACAAAAATATATTTAATAATAAATATATAATTTGTTATAATAAATAACTTGTCAAAATTTTATTATAAATTAACTTAAAATAATAATAATAAATTACAAAATTATTAATAATTATTATTATAAAATAAATTATAAAAACTGGGCTAATAATTATAATAATATTATATTAGATAATATTTTTACATAAATTTTACGATATAATGTTTTATGTTTGTATTGTATATTATAAAAAGTTAGATAGAGAGGTTTCATAATTTAATTATTTTTATGAATATTATTTTTTATATCATAATTATAATTAATATTATAATTATTTATTAAATATAATTATAATTATATTTAATAATAATAACAATGTATTATATTATTTATGAATTATCAAAATATTTAGCATATGATTTTCAATATATGTATAAATTTATATTTATTTTATTGTAAAATAAATTATTTTATATTTTTTAAAATAATTTTTTTAATATATGATATGATAAAAAATATTTATGTATTTAAAATTAATTATAAATTTATAAGATGTTAATATTTGTTATGTTTATAATAATTATTTTTTGTAAAATATAGCTAATATATCTTTTTATAAATAAAATTGATTAAAAATTTTGCTTTCAAGTTTAAGGTAAGATTTTGATTATTTAAAAAAAAAATATTATTTATGCTCATTTTTAAACTATTGTCTAAAAATTAGCTCTTATAGACAAAACCCCATTTTAATTTAATATTTATAACATTTAGATACTTCTTGACATTTTTTACACAATGTAAAATATTATAATTGTGATAGGTTCAAAAAAACTATTAAACCATTTCATGTGAGAATTAATTTTACTCTACTTCACTTCTTCTAGTAGGAGTGTGAGAAGGGATTATCCGAACTAATATAATCCAACCCATTAATTAATATATCATATTAGTTTATGTTCTATTAATTAAAGTATTGTGATTGAATTCTTAATTAATAAATTTTATTTTATCTTATCATTGACTTATTCTTGTTTACATATAATCTTAAAATTACTTATTTTTGGAGAGTTAAACTTCTTCCCTATATATTGTATGCATGCCTTGTAATTACCCTTAGACTACACTTACTATTACATTTTTCTTTATTAAAAAATTTTGATTCAAAAGATTTGGTGTAAGAAAATTAATTCGTGTACTTCATTTCCACACCGTTAGATGTCAAAATATATATGATGTTACAAATTAGATATCATGATAACATTAAATAAAAGTTACTATCAATTTTATGATAAATTTATAAATGATTTATAAATAATTATCAAATTAATATAATTATAATATATAAAAATGATATAAGTAATTTAATATAAAGCTACTTGATGTTATGTTTTGAATGATAATATGAGAATATCTCAATTGTATCTTAATTAATATTATATGTATGAGGTCTAATTTTGAGACTAGATCTTTTACCAAATCTATAAAGAATAATCTTGACCACACCTCCTGCTAGTTTCAATTTTAGTCTCTCTTGTGAAGTCCATGATGTAGATAGTAAAATGAAGTTACCATTCCAACAGCTTTTAAGGATCAGTTGAAAAAAAATAAAAAAACTTAAAAATTAAAATTATTATTAAATACATTCTTAATGATTTATTATTTTTTAACTATTCAACGTTAAAAATAAAAGTAAGAATATATGAAATTTAATTTAATTATTTCAGAATATTTTATTATTAAATAAATTTATATCCTTGTTTTACTATATATATATATATATATATTTAAATTAAATAATAATTTATGTACATATATTAATTTAAATATCTCTACTTATACTGTTTAGTAAAAGAAATAAGAATTAAAATTATAGATAATTATGATTATATGTGAAGAATTTAAATTTTAAATTAAAAAAAACGAACAATATAAAATATGATTAGTTTGATTTTAGTATAAAAGACAATAAGAGTTCGATAACATGGTTATCAAATGGTAAACAAAAATTTTATAGTGTTTTTTTTTAAATACATACTAGTATTAAGTGTCCATTAAACTTTAAATTTTATTGAGAAAAGAAATTAACTAATTTTAATTTATAATTTTAAAAATATTTTTTAAAATGTGATCAATGTATAATAAGTATATGATTACTTAAAAAAATTTATTAATTTAAAATTAATATGTATCTTTATTGAAAATTATAAAAAAAAAATTGACCATTTAATAACTATAAGATTTTTATATATTTTTATTGAAAGTTATATAACCTATAAGTTTATCAAAAATATTAGTAAGTTTACGAATCAAATTTATTTTTAATAAAATAATTAATACCATAAATTAATATTAATTAAAATAATAAAATTTATATTTATAACTTATAATTAATTAATTAATATATATTACGATGATAACAGATAGATATGGAAAATATTAGTCAGTTGACGAATCCTGATAGATTGATAGGGTATGGGAAGGTAGAGTAGTACGAGGGACTAGTATTTATTACGACTAAACTTTGCAATACAGTAGTCTGCACTATATAGCCTATCTACTATAATGTAGGTAATGATAACTTACTGTTATTTTAATTAATATATTTCTATTTTAAATATTTTATATTATTAAAAAAAATTATTTTATCGTGTAATTATTTTTTTATCCATTTAGTTTTCTAGTAAAATATTTTAATTATTTCCCATAAAAATTAACTAAAATTAAAAAAATAATTTTTTAATTAAAGGTTCGATTAAACACTTTTAATTAAAAATTAAGAAAAAATAAAAATCATAAATTTGATGTTTAAATTAATATAAATTAGTAATAAAAACCAAATAGGAAAATATTTTTCATGACTCAATAACAAGAATAACAATAAAAAAATTTGTATTATTAATAATGTTTGAAAAAAAAAACTTATAAAAATTAATAAAATTTTGTTAATTTTTTAACTCTGGTTAATTAACAAAAAGAAAAAAAACATTCATGATAATAACAAAAAGATATTTTGAATAAAAAAATTAGTTAATGTTTAAAAATGATATAACGTAAGAATATTTGAATCGAAATAATAAAACAAAAACTTTTAATCATTAAATTGAATATTTATTTTTTATTTTTATTGAATATTTGATTTAAAAAAAATATTAACAATAATTTTAAATTTTATTTACTTTAAAATATCAACTGAACACATATACCAAAATCCAACAATAACTTCCCTGCTGGGAAGTAGTACTTAGTAGTTAGTAGTCTCACTTCAGGCTGAGCCCTATCACACCTCAGCCGTCCTACCCCCTATTATATCCCAATTCACACCTAGACCTTTATTTTTGAAATATGCTTCTAGTCTCGACTGAGACTCCGTGACAATCAACTTGTCACTATTTTACTGGCCATTTGTATATATTGGGCTCCACCAAATTAACTTTCTGCTTAGTATTTATACTATTCATTTTTAATACAATTTAATTTAATATATAAATTAATTCATATATTATATTATAATTAATCTTTTATTAATAAATTTTAATTTATTTTTCATGATTAGTTATTTACATTATTTTATTTTTAAATCTTTTTTTAAAAAATAATTTTATAATTTTAATTAATAATTATTTATTATATTAATTATAATTATCCACTTCAAAAAAATCTTAAGATGGATAATAAATAGACTGACATATTTGACCAACATACTCCTCGAGTAAAATTAAGATTATACAGTTGGATTTGGATATTTGAAGTGACGTACTACGTTAAAGCCTGTCCTGTTGTATTTAAATATACTAACGAAATTAAAAATATATATAATATTTTTAAAATTTATAATAAAATAATATTTTAATAATATTAAAACAAATAAATTTATAAATCAAAAACATATAAAAAATTTAAATTAATACATATGATAGTTCAGTTATTTAAAAAAAATAATATTAGTTTAATTTAATATGTTCAAATAATTATATTTTAACTTAAATCAAATTTAATATAAAATAATATTTAAACTTCAATTAAAGAGGAACTGAGATAATAAATAGAGAATCAAAGGATGTAAAAAGAAAGTAAGATAGATTGAAATGAGAAAAACAAAAGTTTCTTTATTTTTATTTTTAAGAAGAATCAAATTTTATCCTTGAAAAAAAATCATTTTTTTAAAAACTAAAGTAAAATACCATTATCAAACAATTACAAAATTACAATGACTCTTATCCTTCCTATAATAGTATTGCTCAGGAAAACTGGATAAGCAAAATATAATTTTTTTTATATGTGATAGAATTTATATTATATAAGGTATTCTAATTATATTTTCAGATAGCCCACTTTTTCAAACTTTCAAGGGTATAAGTGGAAAAGACAGAAAGAACCAAGACCCAAGGAAACGTCCCCATCTTTCACTTCTTTTAATAGCTTAGTCTTTAAAAGCATATTTGAAAACCCAAATAAATAAATAAATAAAAATAAAAAAGAAACCACCATTCGTACAGGCAAAAACATCTTTTGTGAACACCATAGTAACAACTAACATGTAACAAACACAAGCATCCACAAATTTTTCTCTTTGATTCTAATTCCATTATCCATCACCTTTGACAGTACGGTATGGTATTTCCAACACAACCCTCTTTCCCCGCACCTAACTTCCCTGCACTAAGCTTCTTGAAACCTATGTAAACCAATATTACGTACACTCTTTAATTTTAGTAGATTATCCATGTTCAAATCACACACATTATACCCAGAGATGCGAGTAACAGAGACTTTAATCTGGTAAAAACTTATTTAAAAAATGGACAAAAATGGGTGTGTACCACACTAAAATTAGCATCCAAACATTTAATACATTTGATATCCTAAAAAAGTCCGTGTAAAACTTAAATATTTTCCAGGAAAACTAAGTTAACATAGAAAAATCATAAAACCACCTCATTGCTCTGTTTCTTTGCAATCCTCTTGTCCAACCCATCTTTACCATTGCATGGCTGAGAGAAAAAAACAAAACTTAGCCATGAATGGTTATAGACCTTCAAATCTCAATCTCAAAAAGTTGCCATCTTCTATATCAATCCCACTCTGCCCTGGAGTCATCCACCTCTATCATCATGATCAAATAACATTTCACAGCCAGCTAATTTTCTTACAAGAAGCAATCCAAGATAAGATATTAAGGGATATCATCTGGTACCCACAAACTAGTAAATCGTACCCGAATGTGTAACCAACTGTTTCAGTGCCATTTCGTACCCAACGTCGGGTACTTAGATCAAGACCAAATATCAGATTTCCAGCTGTTTTGGAGGTGTTTGTTACCCGGAAATTTGAAGAGGAATTTTGATTGGTAATTGTGCACCAAACCTCTCTTAATTTTGTCATCATCAATCATATGTCCTCTAAAAATATTCTGTGTATGAAATCTCTGAACCTCTTTGAGTAAAGTTTTGGGTCAACAGCAGAAATGGAAGTGGAATCCACTTGCAAGGACTTGTAGGCATGTTCTAGCTTTTTACTTATATCATAATCTTGAAGAATGTCAATGATGCCACAATAGAGTACTACATCAAATATCTCACAACTGCTTTTTGATGGTGTTGAGCTTGAATTACTAATTTCACCCCCAATCCCACTATTCGGATCCACCAACTCACTCTTTGACATCTTCTCTGCTCTTGCAGGCAGGTTTGCCCCTAAACGTATTAGTGGCCCCCTGAAAAATAGATATTTTAAGACAAAGACAATTTGAATAATTATACATATGGTATATTACCACCAACCAATAACATCATAAGAACAACCATAAAATATTATCTTCGAAACATTTATTAGCTAGCAGGCCATTGAATTTTATATGCTTGGTTTGTTTACCGAGTTCATTACGTGTTCACAACTTGTGGTGCCATTTTTTATAAGCTTACGTGAGAACTGACAATATAGATAAATTTCATTATCATTTGGACTAGGCAAGGCAATACTTTAATGTTTTGAATAGTCAGTAGCAAATAATTACCCATCTCTGATTTTCCTTGGCATGAGGATCAAAACTAAAAACAATATAAAAATATTTTGTTTCTGTTTTGTTCTAACAATGTAAGTTAGCTCCACTGGACCTATTAACATAGGATCATTCACACCAATTTATTACATAACCTTTTATAATCTTGTTTATCTAACGGTTAAGAATTTCAACCATTAATACATAAAATTACAAAAAGAATTAAGTAATATTTTATAATTATTGATATTATCCCATAAATGTACGGAGCTTAAACACGTTGACTACATATATAGTCTCACTTTCAATCCTTCAAAAATGAACACAGACAAAATTTGAAGGAAAGCATTACTAGATTTTTTTTATACAACTCAAAATAAGACGGACGGAGCTATGCTTCATAAGTCAAAGCTTAATGGTATAAATAAATAGTGATACTTAAAAGGATGATATAATACTATTGACTTCAAACTTATTAAAACTATTTTAATTTATAACGTGGATGGTTGTATTTCATAAACAGATACTATTCTTATTTTTCCTGATTAGTCGTGCACAGCATATGTGCATCCTATTCCATTTTTATTGACTAGAAATTTTCAATAAACAATATCCGTCTAACGCACTAAGTTATGATGCGTACTTTTTCCTTTTTGACACACTGTATCCATTTAGCACCAAATTTAAGTATGCCAAAAATAGGGCCAGTTATGAGATTGTGGACATTGACATGCATTAATCAAAATTCAATTATCTAAATTGTGGCATCACATTTGTTCAATGAAAACGCAGTAAACAAGAAAATGTATTATTTAAATTATGTGGTTCACTCAATGATCTATCAGATAAGACTCCCCTCTCCCGTTTTTGAACCACACCTACTATCTTTTGATCTAAAAAATAATAATTACTTATGTCCCAAGTCATTGAAATTTGCTACGTGTTGACAGATTTCTAACCTCTAGTAACTATACATGAACAGCACATAGTGTCACAAGTATGTCTAGAGCTTCAGATACTATAAATTATCTTGTTAAAAAGTACACATGAAAAAGGAATAACAAAAGAGAAATTAGATATGGTTGCTAAAGAAATTATGTACCTGCCTACTAGAACCCAATCCAAATTCTGGAGATCATCTTTAGTTAAGTGATAACCCCAATTTTGGTGCATTTGTCTTTTACCTGATAAAATATACAGGAGATAGTATTTTAAGCTTTTTGACACTTACAATAGCTACACAAGTTCAAGCAATGCAACCCCGGGAGTAAGGTTCTTGTAGGTAACTTACAAGAACGTGTATCCAAGGGAGACAACTTCATGTTATCGTCCAAGTAATCACTTTTACCACGGAAGTGAAGACCAATAAGCAGGCTGTAATCCATTATCCTCTCAGCCTCCAGGAATTCACAATCTCTATCAATTTGCCTGAGCGAAAGTAGTTACATGAGATGAGCACATTACATTACTATGTACAAGCAGATTGCTACAAAGAACAGGCAGGGAGAGAGAGTATTTTGAGTTCAATGCAAAGGTTGTGATAAAAAATTACCATATCAGCTTTTGAAACAATGATTTCTCAAGGCGGAACACATAATTAAGATCAAGATCTTTAAGAGTAGTAGTCTCATCAATTTCCCCTTCAGGCTTATCAGTTGTTCGACCGTGAGAAGAGCCTTTCAGATCAAACCGTTTGTGGATGCGGTAATCAGCACAAAATAGATTGCCCATCACAATAAAACGAGTCTGGATTTGATCCAGGTATTAGCTATTGCTCAACAGTTAAAAGAGAATGTGGAAATAAAATAAAAACTTGATCCTAAAATGATACCTTTGGACCTCCCACTGGTTTTACACAATGAACACCGAAAAACCTTGTCACCAAAGAGTTTTTGTATTGGCAAACATGTTCATAGTAACTTGGAAGCATCCTTATAAGCACCTGAAAACAGTATTACCGTATGTTGAACTTTTAACTTTGCAATACATTGATGTGAAAACTACAAAAGATTTTGAAGAAGCAACAGTCCCCAAATTTTATATACATTATTCTTTCGTGTCATTTTCTTTTCACATTGATCTCATTTCACTCCATAGTCAAAGGGGAAGGCAACTAACCTTGACTTCAGATTTCTTAACAGTTTTGATGATGAACCGATCATCATGAGTCAGGTAGAAAAAGCTTCCACTCTTTCCAGGAGAACAAAACTCTCTAAGTGCATCATTTCCACAAATAGCTAGCATATAGTCAGCTGGATCTATTGCAAACAATTCCCTCAGATGTCTAGATACCAAAGAAAGCCCATCACCACCAATAACAAAAGCCTCACATAACTTGGGAACTAAAAATAATCAATGCAACCCAATTCTAATTATGTAGAAGACAAAAATTAGCTACATCCCTAATAGCATCTCAGTGAATATCCATACCTGAAAACCATTGGACAATAGTCCTTCCATTTGAAATCCACTGATTGATGAGGGGGAGTAGACTTGGTCCCTTCTGGAGGAAACCTTGTCCAAAACTTCTCACTTGGATCAAAGTCTGATGCCTTAAGCTCCCTCAGTATAGAAGCATGTTTTCCAACTGTATATCTTTGAACAAAAACACATGAAGTTAAAGACAATACCATAAAAAGAAACCAACCAAACAATAAAGTAAACTTGTGTCAATGCCAATGGAGTTAAAAACATCTACAACCCAGAAAACAAAATAGAAAAAAGACCTGATACCCAGTTGGAGATTACACATCAAATCATAGTTCCTATGTCCCTTGGATATAGTCTGACCAGGCTTCTTAATCTCAGTTCCAGCAAAGCAACGAGGACTTGTCTGTGGATTCTCAACAATAGCTTCACAATTAGACTGCCTACCATCCTTATAGAACATAGAAGCCTCTACATTATCAACAATGTCACAAGTAATATCTCCAGCTTCACCATCCAATTCCCAAATACAAATCTTTGGAAAATTCACACTCTTAACCCCATCCACAGAACTCCTTTTCCTAGCCTGAAACTGAGACATCCTCTGATAGAAAAACTGTTCATCCTCACCCCAATTCCCATCTGAGAAAACAAAAGAACCCTTTCCTTTAGGAACCCCATTTTCCCAATACCCTTCAAATCTATTCCCATTTCGCCAAATCAAAGCTCCTTTACCATAAATAGTACCATTTTTCCACTCACCCACATACTCATTCCCATTACTCCACACATATCTTCCATGCCCATCTTGTAAATTACACTTCCAATAACCTTCATACACATCCCCATTTGCATAACGTTTTTCACCAAACCCATGTTTTCTATCAGCAACCCAATAACCTTTATATGAATCTCCATCAATTCCAATGAAAGTACCATACCCATCCATACGACCCGACTTGAATTCACCTTCATATGTTGCCCCAGATGGCCAAGAGAATTTCCCTCTACCATTTGCTTTCCCTTTCTTCCATTGACCTTCGTACATACACCCGTCGGACCACAAATACTTGCCAGTACCGTGAGGCACGTTGCTTGAAGATGTTCCTGAGTAGAGGTCACCGTTAGGAAGGACCTTCTCCACACTAGTGCTAGCAAAAGTAGGTAACACGCGCCTTGACGCAGCTTGAGATCGGGACCAACCAACAACAGCACAAGACGGTGGGACTATTAGCTCGATATATTTTCCTTCTTCCTTTTCTTCTCTACTTTCGTATTGGGATTTCTTCTTTTTCTTGTTATAGTTAATGTCTTCTTCCGAGAGGCTCAAAAGGGTCTCTTGCATTTTCTGGGTTTAATGGGTTTCGTGTAGTAAAGAACTATCGCCAGAATCTCGCCGGAATATGCAAGGAAAGCAGCATTTCCTGTGATTATGCACTTGTCCTCAAATGGGTTTTGGTTTGGTTTGATTTATGTGATTCTATGGCTCTCAAGTGAGAGAGAGCTACTGAGAGTCTCTTGATTTTCCTTTTTGCTCTGTCTTTGTTTTCTTGTGGGGTGGTTGTGAATTTGTGACTAATGTGTATTACTGTTGCTTTGAAGATTGGATGAGAATCCCACAAACAGAAAGAGAGTGAGAGGGAAAAGAAAAGGCAAAACAAGCAAACTGTTAATGGGAAAATCGAAAAAGTGTGGAAAAGAAATTTTAGCACAAAAGAGAGGGGGAGAAAGACAATGTACCACACTTGAAAAGAGATGTGCCATAATACAACCTTAATTAAATTAATTTTTTCTCTTAATTTTTTTAAATATTTATTTTTAAAAAAATTATATCAAATTTAAATTTTATTAATTTTAAATATCACATCATTATATATTTTAAAAATAAATAATTCCATTTTTTTAATTTAACATTAACTTATAAAAATAATGATTTAAATCTATTATTTTTAGTTAAAAATATTTAATTTTATAATTTAAAAAAATTATATTTTAATTTTAATAATTTATGTATTTTTTTAAATTATAAGAATAATTAATAAAAAAACAATTTATAAGAATAAAAAAGTTGAAGATAATTCGTTACTTCCACTAAAATTACATGACCACCTGGAATATGAGCTCTCTCTGTCTCTTTACTCTATTCATTGTTTTATTTTTTAACTCTAATTTATTATTAAATATTTTTTAATTTATTTTATTAATTCGTAATTTTATTATTTTTTATAGTAAAATACTTATTTAATATTATAAAATGTATATCATAAAGTAAAATTAAAAAATAAAATTTATAAGTTAAATAAAAATTAATAAAAAATAAAAAACATTAACAAAAAGTTAACCCATCTACACCTCTTTATTATATAATTTATTATAATGTATTAAATTATAAGTAGCGTGATCCCTGATATTTATTTCAATTATAATTTTTAAATTAAATATTTTTATGATAATTTAATCTTATTATTATTTAAAAATAATTATAATTTATTAAATTAAAATAAAAAATTAATTTTATATTTATATTATATTTTTTAATAATAACATAATTAAATTATTATAAAATATAAATAGATAACTTAAAATGTTAATTTTGCAGTAACATTCACATCATCCCTCTACTTTTTGTTAACATAAAAATATATAATAATAATAATTTTAAAATTTAAAAGAATAAAAATATCATTTCAATCGGTTTTAATTCAATAGATTGTATAAATTTAAATGAGTATAATTTAATTTAAATAATATTTAATTGAATAAAATTAAAAAATATTATTTTAATTTTTTTAATAATAATAATAAATTAGATAAATATAAAAAATATTTTTATTGTAAAAAAAAAAGAACTCTGCTCCCTTCGCCTGTTGGTTATCACCCGCCATTTGTGAATAAGGTATGATTTTTCTCTATTAAGGTAACGGGGAGTGCATCTCCAACTTATTATTTTACTTTATATTAAATTTTATTTTATTATATATTAAATATATATTTTTTAACACATAATATCAAATATTACATTAAAAAATATATTTTTATTTTTATTTTATCAATTATTATATTTAACTAACTAAATAATTATATACTATTATTACTTTCTTACTAATAATTAATTAAAAATTATATCATTAAAAAAATTAAATCTATTAAATAAAATATTATATTTATTATATAAGTTAAAATTTTCATTTAATTAAAAAATTCAATTAAAAGTATATATTTTAATTTTTTTTATTTGTTGTTTTAGTTTATATAAAAAATTTAACAATATATCATTATATTGTTTTAGTAATTTTTTAGTTATTTTATATCATATATTTAATTTTAATTTTTATATGTTATATAAAATTTAATAATATTTTATAATTTTAAAAAATTAAAAATGGTGCATAATAAATAATATTTAATGCAATGAATAATATCTGGTCAAATTTAATATGATATTATTTATCGAATTAAATTTAGTAAAAAAATTGATGCAATAATAATTCCAACTTTAAACTAAATTTTATATCAAATTTAAAGTTATAGACTTAGATGAAATTAAATCATAAAATGTAACAAAATTTAGGTATAATATGTTTGGTTTTGCCTGATATAAACGAGAATTGTATTGTGTTTCCTAAACAAGCGGAAAGAACATTACGTACGTTGCCTATTTTAAGGATAAGGCTTTACAAAATATTTGTTATTTTTTTTCTTGAATAATAAAATATTATTTTTATTTCATAATTAATATCTATTAATTTTATTTAAAAAAATAATATATAAATTAATTATTACTTTTATTATATTATCCAATCAAATACAATAATACTATTTTTTTAAATCTAACTATTCTTATTATTTTTTATTACACGTAACAAATTTATAGTAAAAGTAACAAAATTTCTAAAGAATAGATGAACCATAAATTGTTTAGTTAGGTTAAGAATCATAATTTAATTTGTTATAATATTTTTATTTTTTATTTTAAAATAATAACGGCACAAAAATAAATGATCAATTTTTATTATTTATTATTAAAATATTATATTATCTTTAATAATATATAATAAATTTTTTTTTTAAATATGTTCATTTTTATAACAAATTAGTTAAATTGTTATAAAAAATAACAAATAAATTACTCTGATTGACATAATTAAAAAATATTTAGTGTATTTATCTTGTTTTTTAACAAATTATTATTTAGTCTTAAATATATAAAATTTTCCACAAATTTTTAAATAACATAATTTATTTTTAAAATTTTAAATAAAAAGATATATTTTAATAGTTATGTTAAAACATATATGTAAAATTTAAAAAAATTTAAGATTAAATAATACTGTTTAATAAATCTAATAAGTTAACTTATGAAAACTTAACCGTTAAAAGATTAAAAAATATTTAATAATTTAAGAATTTATACGTCAAATTATTTAATATTTAGAAATTAACCGAGTTGTGAAGCCATGATTTATTCATTGGGTATATGTCACTAAATTTAAGTTTTAAAACAACATCATTAACGGATGGTTAACGGCATATTGGCGAAAAATATCCTAGTTATTCCTATTATTTTAACTTTTTCTACACACATATATATATATATACACGTTGATTTTACTTTCATTATGAAAATATTGAAAAGAGGGTTCTCCTATCTTAATAGTATGCTATTTGTTTAGGTAGGTTTAATAAAATTATTATAATTTATGATATATGTACTATTTTATGAGATAGTATGCTATTTTATGAAAATTATTATAATTTACTTTCATTTATCGCATATGTGTACTACTGCAATTTTTGATATTTTTTAATTCTAAACTAAATTTATATTTATTAATTTTTTTATTGGAGTTTTTACCGTATTAGAGATCAAATACATAAACTCCAATATATTAATTAAAAATATAAAAACATTATTAAAAATAATATAACCAAACAAATAAAAACTCATAAATGAGACAATTATAAACAATTTTATAAAAAAATATTTATGAGAGTTAATATATTTATCAATTTTTATTTGTTTATATATTTAATTGAATTTTTTGATATGCTGTAATTTTCATGAATTAATATAAAATTTCCTTTATAAAAAAGAATAATGAAAAATTTGTAATTTAATTAAAGAGTAAAATTAATTAAATTACTTTTAAAATGATTTTGTATTTCCTATTTTTTAAAAGAAATTTTGAGTATAAATTAAAAATATAAAGTAAATAATGAAATACATAATCATTTTTTATCAGTAGTGTTTGATTTTATTTTAATTCAATAGATCTTTATAAATATTTAAATATATATTTATTTATTTTAAATATTTTTTATTTATGGAAATATATTTATATAAAAAAAAATTAAAAATATATGTTGAACATATGTTCAAAATGTATAAAAATAATAAACATATATTACTTATTTATGAGTTCAAAAATAAAATAAATTAAATAATTGAGTTATATATTAAACGGAACTTTAGAGCTTATAACAATGAAAATAATATTGTTATGTATAACTTATATATTTTTATTACAAAGATAAAATGGACTAAATATTTAAAAAAAAATATTCAATTGAATTTCATTTAATATTAAACTATGATTAATTAAACAAATTTAAATGTTTTATTCTGAATTTAGTGTTAAGTACAATATTTTACCTAATTTTTAATTAAAAGGTTTCTAAATATGATAAAATTAAAGGTTAGAATAATAATTGATAAATAAACTCAACTTGATGAATCAAACTCAATTTATATTTTATAGATACAAACATATTAATTTTACTTTTGGTTTTGATAATACAAAAATTGATCTAAACGATTAAGATTTTAAAATTTGTAAAACAACATTTTATAACATACTTTTTTATTTGTATAACTTTGTGGTATATATTAACTATATTTATTTATGATTAACTAATTTCAGTTAAACTTGTAAGTAAATATATTATTGCAAAAATTGTATTAAATGATTTAACATCCAAAATGCATTTTGAGGAAGATAAATTGAGTTCATTAGGGTTGTTTATGATATTACAAAAAAAATATTTTGAACTTTTAAAATAAAAATAATATAATTTACAAAAAATACAGTAAATTTAAATATTTATATTTATGTCACTCGTTTATGTTATATATTAACTTTAAAATGTAACAATGTGTCTTTATGATAATCATCAAGTAAGGCTGTGATATTATGGCAAATCTCAAGAATATTTATGATATACTTTTAATTTAAGAAATGATTTTAAGTGGTATTTTAGTAATTATTTTTAGGAGAGGAACCTCAATATATTTAAAAAAACTTCTCTTAAAAGTAAGTATTATTTCTCCTAAAATCATTAAAAAATACTTCTAAAGATTAAGGATTGGGAGATCAAAAAATGACACAACATACAATAATAAGCTTAGAGTTTGGCAATAAAAAGAGAAATAAATAAGATTAAAATATTGAAGATTTCTTTATTGCTGTATCAATATTATCTGGGCTATACATCAAGTATTTTATATTTATATACTTCCCAATTCGAAACAAATTATAGGTATTTATTGATTACCTACTCCTATATAAAAAGAGAGATGCACATAAAAAAGAAAGAAAAAAAAAGGAGTATGAATGAGAAGAGGAATGGTCCTAACTACAAATCCTAAGAGCACGAGTCTCTCTTTCCTAGATTACCCATGTTTAAATCCTCTAGGGTACTGGAAAAAAAAATTCCCCAAAAATCAAACGGTAAATATCCTAACCTAGCTATATCATTTATTTTATTTTCTTTCCTAGTTTGGTAAAAAAGAATCAAGTGATAGTCATGACTTGTGAGTGAATAAATAAAACTATTAAGGGATGATGGAAAATAAAATTGGATGGTGGATAAAAGGAGGGAATGGACAGAAGACAAACAAAAGATCACTTGATGTTGTTGAAGTAACTGAATCTTGGGTTCTCGCCTGCTGAGAGGTCTGAATTGGATGAGCTTGAATTTTGATCTGCAGGAAGTTGGCCGAATATATCAGGGCATGATTCCCAGTTCATTTTCTTCCTAGCTTCCCAATAGCTGCCTACATAGCGGTAGGTGTTGTTGCCATTTTCCTTGGCAAACCATCTCGGTGTCCAACCACTCTCTTGCAAAGTCCTTCCCTGTAAAGTTATACAAGCATTCAATCCATTTTTGCTATTTTTGGTCATGTATGTGTAGTAGTTATTCAATTTTCATATGAGCAAGTTTAATTACATCAAATTGTTGCTGACAATATCCAACTGATATGACATGCAATAATTAGACAAGACAGTTAGACCCACTTTTCTTCAACCTTTAGTTGTCTACTCCATTAATTATTGACGCATAATGGTGTTATCGAATATAGACGAGAAGATTTTACAAGGCCTACATGAACTTTACCTGACGTTGTCTTTGTTCCAGTCGTAACTTCTCCAAGTTTGTTTTATCATACTCTCCTTTTTCTAGACACCTTTGATCAGGTCTGAGTCTAGAATCTGTTGGTGGCAACCTCTCCTGTACATAAATTTAATGTCAAAAACAACTGTAGATTGTTGTGTTTGAATACTAATAAAAGGAGAAAATATGAAACTTGCCATGGATTCTAAGGGAGGAGAAAAGTATAAAGATGAAAGAACTTTACTAGGAAGTTTATATACCCTTGTAAGAATTAAAAAAAAAATGCAAATTCACTATACAAAGAGTTTGGATGTAAGTATTTCACGATATGTCATAAATTACAGTGTCTTGCTTGTGTAGAAAAAGTTTCGGATTGGATTGCAAAAGTTGAAATTTACATTTTCTTTAAATACGCATATTTCATTCTACATTGTGCAAAAACAATTGGAGCATATATTGGGTTAATTTTAGAAAAAGAAACAAATCCTGGGAGAGGGTAAAAAAGTTAAAAATAATATGGAATAAATTTCAATCTATTACCTTAAGTCCAGGTGTGAGCTCATTGAGTCTGACGGCAAAGTTTGTCAAGTTATATTTTGTTTGACGTTTGGATGTCTTACTCCGCTTCCATACCAGTTGTGGTTCTGGGGACAAACCTGATCCTTTCCCTTTTTCATTACTTCCACCCATGACATAATGCAGGATCTCATTCCACTTTCCAAAAAGAGTTGCCACTGTTTTACCATTCTTATCTTGAACAATACCATTGACCTGCATTGCAAAAGAAATTACACACACTTACGATGATGATGATGATCATCATCATTTATCTATAGTCTATAAAGAGAACAAAAATAAGTGGTCAAAAATTGAAACAACTATCAATGGAGCAGTATCTCATTAGGAGATTTATAAAATTTGATCTAACTTTAACAGTATCGTGTTGATTAGATGAAGACCCAGATGCGATCAAATACAAAAATGTTATCATAGTCCATAATGTGAATGTAAATAAATCAATTTTCCAAGTGTGAATTCATTCATATGATAAGTGCAAGAAATTATGTTATATCTTCATACAATCTACAATTCAAGATGGAAAACACTAGAAATTTGAGCGACACACAATGAAAAAAGGGCAATGAAAGGCACCAGCTACCTTCAGATTATTGTAAAAAAGAAGTGCCAAAGGCATCGATTTTTCCATTCTTCTTTTTAGCTCATTTTCTTATGACATGCAAGCTCATTAAGGGAAGGAAACTAAACAACTGGATAAACTTTTCCTAACGTAACAGTAGTACTCTAAATAATATTTCTCAAAGTTAACATAAATATCTACAATGAAACTATTACGTTGATTATAACAGAAATATGAACCAACCACATAGAAAACACCAGGTGACCAGGTGACCAGGTGACCAGGTGACCAGGTGAGATGGAAAAGGAAACAAGAGAAGGATTCCCTACAGAAATCCAATTAACCATTTCTCGAAAAATTGTGACTTGTAGGAAACATTGTGCACATTTACATGTGTGAATAAGGCCAAAATGCAGTTCAATAGTTGTAAGATATCCTTATAAATATATGAAGGGAAACCGTAGGTAGGATTCATCAGGCAAAAATAAAAGACCAGGTGTGGGTTTCTGTCGATGAGTGGCTGCTCCTTGAACTTTATCTTACATGAGTAGCCACGATTTCCTTCAATACGCATCGTACCATAATGATCACAATAGATTTGTCCTAAAATGAGGTTGTAAATGGACGTTGTCACCAATTGGTAGAATGTCAAATATCAACAAACATTCTAATAACAGAAAGTGCAATCCAATTGGAAATAAATCAGTACGCAATAATACCTTGCTCCATTGAAAAAATTATCCATCTTCAAACTCCAAAGTCCGGATGCCTATAGGATCAATTTGAATTGAGCGACCCCAAAACTTACTTTTAAGATTGCTGTCTCCCTAAAATCTCCAACCTTGACCATCACAGTGGCATGCCATAACCATAGGATGACGATTGACCTATCTCAAGATTAACAATGTAACTATTTGGTCTCTGTGATTAGCATAAGACACTAGCTAAACATTTATGTGAACTTTTATAGTGTTTATAAGAATACTTGTATAATTCAATTAACTACTTAGCAGAAACCAAAACACTTATCTAAGGATGAAATTGACATCATTGCTTTACCAATAGATATTTCTTTTATAGTGCATGATGGTTGAAGATCTATGCGTAAGGACTTCCATACAAAATAAAAATCCATAGATAGAAACTCAAAATCTAGTAATGTTGCAATTATACCACTCAATATTACTATCCTGAATTGAACTCACTTCAATTAGACAGCATGATATTTGATTTAGTTATTATATTAGTTAATTCACAATGAACATTACATATTTCAAAAATTACGTCTGAGAATGATTGCCATCAACAAACAAATACTAAAAATAGGTTAACTCATTCTCATGCTAATGATTTTCAAATTAGAAAAGTGATTTCTCATATTCACTATGATCTCCTCTATTTTCATCATCAAGTTACCTCGTTGCTTTCTTAAAGCATTTAATTAGTACCTTCTCAGATATGAACCGGAGACCCTTATCTGGATAGTCGGCCTCATAAGTCTCACCCAGTAATGGATTGAATGGCTTGCAACTTCTTTCCTCAGTACCAGCGTATGCAGATACTGCAAATGCAGCTACATTTAAAATCCTCATAAGGTTGTTATCCTGCATGGATTTACCAAGTACATTAATGAAAAATCTCAAAAAATTGTTGGATAGCTTTTAACTTTGAGCTAATGTCAAAGACAAGTTATATTGATTTAATTGATGCACAAACAAAGACTTTTATTAGAAGATAAAAGTTTGAATTACTTGCATACTGCCGTCTTTCAGAAGAAAATGGAAAAGATAAAAGAAACAAAAAAAATAGTTAAACAGTAACTTATCTCGTATAAATAATGCTTACCATTTTACCCCATTGGTATGCTTGTTCTAAGAGGTATGAGTATTCAAATTCTTCAAAACATTTCTGTAAGGATGAGAGGGGCTCATTGAAGAAAACTGGAAGACAAATTTTGGTGAGATCCTTTCCAACATCATCTTTTATCATTGACCAAAGGCTTATCCCTTCTCGATTTCAACTGGCGCAGGTAAGCTCTCACGCCGCCTAATATATGGATAGTTTGATCCAGCTAATTTAATGCAAGAATCAATAGCATCACCAGAAGTGGGACTCACTTCACCATCTGAGTCAAATGGAGATCTCTACTGAAATTCAGATGCTTTATTTCTAACAGAACTTGATGAAAGTTAATATTTCATATTTAATATATATTGTTATTTTTTTATTCAATAAGATATTATTTAATATATACTAATAATATTTCTCTCTAACAATATATATATATATATATATATATTGTTAAAATGTTTATTATAATATAATAAAAAATTGGATAAGTTAATATTATTTTAGTTATTTTCGGTTATCCATTTGTTTTGTTGTGTAGGAAGGAAAGATTTTTGTGTTAAATGCACTGGTGAGAACAAAATCAATTTAATTTTTTTTAATGAAAAAATAATGTTGATTCTGAAAAAATATTAAAAATAGCACATTCTAAAAGAACTTAATAGAGGGAAAAGTTTGACCGAACGCGTTAGGTTGGAATTGATCAAGATCGAAACTAATCGTAGAAGAGCTCGATCCAATTTTTGTTACGGATGGTAAATAGTATCTGTTTAGTAGTATTTGTATAGTATTTTAACCTTAATTATAAAATTATTGTTTAATTTTATAATTTTAAAAATATATTGGTCGGTTCTTTTACTAATAAAAAATATATTCATTCATAATTTTACTTATAAATTTTTTTTTATTAATTTTTTTAGTTATAAAAATGTGTCACAAAAAACTTTTATTAATTTTTTTTAAATATATATCGATGATGATATTTTTGTTATTTATAATACTCTATCAATAAAAAATTAAAAGCATAACTGAGAATATTATCCTCTTATACTTTTACCTTATTATTAAAAATATCTCTAATAATTTATTTTTTTTAAAATATTAAATATCTTTTTTGATATTATTTAATAAATAAAGGAACTAAATGTTATATTCTTAAAGCTAGGAGATTAAATGACATCTTTACCATAAGTAAAATAACCAATATAACTTTTTGTCCTTGATTACATCATACGATGCAGAAATAATATTTTTTCATACTGTTTATCTAAAATAATAAAAAAGTATAAAAAAAATCTAAAGGCATGAAAACAATATAAATAATTATGACTAATTTTATTTTATTAATATCATGTCATGTTATGGTATTGTGTTAAAAAATATTACCTTAATTTTTGTTATAACGTATGAAGTAAATTCATGTAATACTTTAAAATCAATATGGTTGATCAAATATTAAATATTGAACTAGAAATATTGCATATGAAGATTAGAATAGATTATAGGTATCTCGATTGATTGAGGAGTTTTTACTCAAATTTTGGATTCTCAGTCGTAAATGATTGAACGAGAAAGGAGAATTTATACAAGGGCTTGGAATTGATAGGCTTTTTGATAAAAGACTAGTTAATGTGCATAAATACTCTTGGTGTCCTATAATTTATTTTATGAGATCAAAATGTGATCTTAAGAGTTTGAGAAAAAGAGAGACGTGTTAGGATTTATGACTTTTATCCATTGAAGATGGAGAAGGAAACTTGATGTTTCTTAGGTAACTTTTTAGGTGTAAACTTCTATAAGTCATTGTTGTCTAATATTAAGTCCATTGTAAACATTAAAATCTAATTGTATTTTTATTAGAGTAATGTGAAGCTTGGATGTATTTTTGGGACTTGAATGAGGTGAATGATGATTATATGATAATGAAAATAGATAATTGTAATGATATTAAGTAGTATAGTTTGTAATACTCTTTTATTTATAGCGAAATATTACTTAAGTATTTTAGTTCCGAATATAAACTTCATTATTTACGGAAGAATTATGTTAAATGGAGTGTGTAGATTCATTTATTTTTTCTTGTATTTACTTAGTGTCATTATTATTAGTATAGTTGTGTTTTTGTTGTTTTTTTGTTGATTTTTCATTTAGTTCTCCTTTATACATATTATTTGATTGGATAACAATCGATCCGTTAGATAATTTTTTTATTTTATTATATGAGTCTTAATAATACTCGATAATTGAATACAAGAGAAAGAACACTTTTACGAAATGAAAAATAAGCAAAAATGATAGATAATTATTATAATATATATATTTATATTTATCTTTATAATTAATGAATTAATTTATTAAATTTTATAATTTAAAATAAATATTGAGTTGTTAAATTAATATATTATTATTATTATTATTATTATTATTATTATTATATAAAGGGAAATATATTTATTAATTATATGTTTAATTAATTAATTTTGGATTAATACTTTTAAACTACGATAATTTAAAATTAAAAAGAAATATTAAAAGTTATGATGATAAAATTTCAATAATAATAATAAAAATTTAATTTAACAGTATTTAACAATAAAAGAATTTAAATTATGATATTTTAATTTAAATAGTATTTAAAAAAGCAATATTTGAATTTTTTTTAAGTAGTTAAAATGTGTAACGTGCTATTATAAATTTTATTATTAATAAGATTTCAAATGTTAAAATACTTCATGGCCCACGGGCCTAACTTGAACACTCACACAGGGCCGGTGGGGAACAGAGGCGGCTTCGGTTCACTCACTCCACAGTCTACTTGAGGTTTGGAGAGTATCCACAGTAGAGTGGCTGATCTCCTTTGCTCGTTTCTATCTATTGGTTAGGTCAATCGCTGGCCGGTAAGATTTTTTTTTTCACCTATTTAATTTATTTTTCCAATTATTTTTGTTTATCCAATCTCTCTATTGCTTCGATTTCTCACCAAAGATTTTATGTTCCCACCCCCCTCTCTCTTGGCTGATGATGATGCTGATGTGAAACTGAAACCCAACTTTCTGAGTATGCCTTTATAGTATTTGAAATGTAGGAGCTTTCAAGTGGTTTTTTTAGTAATTAGGGATTGATGTTTGATGTAGACATCGCAAAAATATAAAGACTATGCATTCTTTGATCAAACTTCGCATAAGGAATTTGAGAACTAGATTACTATGTTCTTTGCTGTTCTTTACCTTCTTCAACTGTTTTGATTTATGTTTACTTAAGAAACTTATCTTTGTGATTCTATTATTTCTTAGTTTCGGCCCAATAATTTATTCTATTTTAATTCAATCTAGAAAGTTGACCTTAAGGTACTCCCCTCTTTAGTTTTGTATTAATCGTCTATTTGTTTGTGCCATTGAAATGTGCAATTAGGTTCTGGCGTATAGGGATGGAGATTCCCCCCTCTTTATTTTATTGGTTTCATTATGCAGTAAAATTTAGGTTCTAATGTATGTTACTTGGATTCTTCATTTTTTGTGAAGTATCTATATCTAAGTGACATGACATGAATATGAGTATGGGTACTTGGACACTATAATTTGGTGTGAATTTTCAGAATTTTTTTATAAAAAAAGGTGTGCCTGACACTCGGTTATGTATCCAAAAATTTACGACTCTAAGTGTCTTAAAAGAGTCTGTGTAACATTAAACTACTTTTAATTGTGTGCAGAATGATAGGATTTTCATTTCTCGTTTCTATAACAAAAAAAATATTGCAATTTTAAATTTATGACATTGAATTCGTCTCGTTATAATGTTCTTTCTTGTTTGTTTTTGAAGGGGCTTTTGAGTTTTGATAGCGTGGTTTTGTTGAGTTGGTCTTATATAGCAATGGCTGCTTCATCTTCATTATTTACATGTGCTTTCCAAGGGGGTATTTTCTCTTTTGAAACAAAGACATGCCATAAGGATTTTGTTTGCAATCTAGCATGTAAACGACCAAGTTATTCAAGGTCTATATATCTAACAGATTCTAGATTTTTCCCAAAGGAACAATCTTCAAAATGGTTGAAAAATGAGAGGCTTTCAGGAAGGAGTAAGAATTTTTGCCGGGCATTGGAAATTGAAAGCACTCCTTCCTTGTCAATGGGGAAGAAATTTCAACTTGATGATGTGATTGAAGCTCAACAATTTGATAGGGATACTCTTAGTGCTATATTTGAAGTTGCTCGTGACATGGAGAAGATTGAAAAAACTTCTCGAGGTAGCCAAATTCTTAAAGGTTATCTAATGGCTACTCTTTTTTATGAACCCTCAACTAGAACTAGGCTTTCCTTTGAATCTGCCATGAAGCGTTTGGGTGGAGAAGTTTTGACTACTGAAAATGCAAGGGAATTTTCTTCAGCAGCTAAAGGAGAAACCCTTGAAGGTAATTTTGTTAATTTTTTCATGCTATCTTGATCGAGGCTTATAAGTGTGTTATTTCTTGACTGTGATTTGCAGATACTATAAGAACTGTTGAAGGTTACTCGGATATAATAGTTATGCGACACTATGAGAGTGGTGCTGCAAAAAGAGCTGCAATGACTGCTGAAATTCCTGTTATTAATGCAGGAGACGGTCCTGGTCAACATCCAACTCAGGTATAAAAAATCTCTTCTTTAGTTCATTACTTCTTGTATCTCTGTTTTATGTTAGTGGACTTTCCATAAATGCTGTTAAGTGTTGATAATTTTCTCTTATTTACTTTAGTTAAATAATAAGCAATCTGTTAGGTTGAAATCATATGTTTGCGAGCATACATTGATGAAAGTAATAAAGTAATATGGTGGAAGTTAGTAGAAGTTCGTTACCTTTGACAAAATTGCATTTTAGTTTGCTAGTTATTCGGTGGGACATTCTAAGTCCGTTTACTCTTTTAAAAGGGTCACCAAAGTCCATTTGAAAGATTTAGGCTAAATTTTCAAAAGTAAAATTAGCATTTGGAATAATAGTTATTTATTTATGAAAAATAACAACAATAAATATTTAAGTATATTTTTTCAAAAATGAATAACTTATAGTTTTAAATAATAAGTCAATAAAAAATTAAGGACGAAGAGTCGCCCAAGTTCGTTATCTTTAACAAAAGTGGACTTTAGACTTGGACCTATTAAATGTGATAACACAAGTCTCTTACTTTTACAAAAGAAAATGCAAAAGTCTATTTTGTAAAAGTAGTGAACTTGTGCTGCCTCATTTTGCAAAAAAAAGTGGGACAATAGAAGTTCATTAATTTTACAAAATAAACTTTTACGACCTTTTTTATAAAGGTAGCGAACTTATGTTGCTTTACGTAATAGGCAGGGGACTAAAGTACACTTTCATTAAAGGCAACGAACTTGAGCTACCCTTTTTCCAAAAAATAAATATGAAAAAGATATTATTAAGACTATTCATTATAAAAAGATGGATTACATCGTAGTTGTGAAAAAAATAATTATTCAGATATTTGTTAACGTTAGTTTTGGTAAAAGAATAGATATTTTTCAAAATATCAATTTTATCCTTGGAAATTTGGATTAAATCTTTCTTATGGATTTCGGTGACCTTTCGGTGACCCTTCAAAAGAGATAATAGACTTGTATTATCTCACCAAATAAATGGCAAATTAAAGTCTACTTTTATCAAAAGTGACAAACTTCTACTACCCTTTATCCAAGTAATAAAATAGAAGTACTATTCAATGTTTCGTCTTTGTATTTGAAAATATACATTGACATGAATATGAAAATCTGTTCTATATATATATATCATGGACTTTTTTCTTTGCATAGGCTCTTTTAGATGTCTACACTATTGAAAGAGAGATAGGAAAACTAGATGGAATAAAAGTTGGGCTTGTAGGAGATCTTGCAAATGGAAGGACTGTTCGCTCACTTGCATACTTGCTTGCCAAGTATAAGGATTTGAAGATATTCTTTGTCTCTCCTGATATGGTAAAAATGAAGGTGAGATATTTAGGAAATGTTTTGGGGTTAAATTTTTTTTTGAACTATGATAGTAGTTACAAAAGTACCATTAAACTTTAAATTTTTATAAAAATACCACCGAACTTCAGATGTCGTCATAAAAGTACTATCACCATTAAATTTGTCAAAAAGCTAATAGAATTTTTTTAATTGTATTGGTATTTATGTGACTTTTTTTTGTTAGTTTTTAACAAATTTTAATACTTAAGTAAAAACAACTAAAGTTCGGTAGTAATTTTGTAACATTTTAAAATTTGATGATACTTTTATAACAACTACTATGATTCGGTGGTAAATCCGATGTTTTAATTGAACTCAACTTGGCTTTTCATGATTCTTAACAATCAAGTAATTTTAGTGGACAAGTCTCAAATTTTATTCTTCTTTTATGTTTTTCAGGATGATATAAAAGATTACTTGACATCAAAGGGAGTTGAATGGGAAGAAACAGCTGATCTAATGGAAGTGGCTTCTAAGTGTGATATTGTCTATCAAACTCGCATTCAACGTGAACGTTTTGGTGAGCAAATTCATCTTTATAAAGAAGCACGGGGCAAGTACATTGTGGATCATCGTGTGTTAGAGGTTATGCAGAAGCATGCTGTAGTCATGCACCCTCTACCAAGGCTTGATGAAGTATGTGATGCAATGTTTTTAATTCTATTGGCAATTTGGTATTAAGCCATTAACAATCAACATATCATATTTGTCTTAACATATTTTCCTCTTTTGCAGATCACAGTGGATGTTGATTCAGATACCAGAGCTGCGTATTTCAGGCAAGCAAAGAATGGTCTCTATATTAGGATGGCACTATTGAAACTTTTACTCCTTGGATGGTGAGAACTAAGAAGCATCAATGTCTCAACCGCCAATTTTTGACATTTGTTATTAGGTGCACGAACAAGTTTGGATTACAAAACCCAGATCATGGGACTTGCTTATCATCAATCAAAATTCATTTTGAGCTAAGAGCATTTTGTCTTGGCTTGAGCTCCATTAAAAAAAACCACAATGATGCATGTGTTCATCATGTGACACCTAAATGTTTCATTAGTGACGCAGACAGCCACTTAAGATGCCATGTCACTTAACCGGGTGTCATAAGAGCCGATTGTAGGGCTCTAGACTGGTGCTCGCACCCATCATGCATGCATAATATTTTTTTTTATCAACGAGGGAGGAAAATACTTGCAACCATACTTGACAAGTTGCAAGAAGGAGCAGCTCACTAAGATGATCACAATTTTTTTTTAAATAACTACATTATTTCTGCTTTCATTGGATTCTAAACTTAAATCTCAATAGTTTTACAATTGTCTAATTGGAGAACATGTTAACGGACTATACAAAATAACCAATATTTCAATATCACACATTTCAAATACATATCTTCCTTGTCTTGTTGGACCAAGCTCTATTTCAAATCTTAAGAAACCAATCTAGCTTTTATGTGGTCACAATGTGGCAGCAACTCCAAGCATTAGCCTAGTTACATGTCCAATCACAACCATTATCTAACTCTAACCATTGATCATTATTGTCCACTCTTGAAGGTGGCAATGGTAAGGTCCCAAAATTTAATCCATTCCTATTCAATTCAAAGATGTCTATTAACGAAGGTGGTACAATCCTTGCAGATTATGTGACACAAAAGAAGGAAAGAACATTAAGTTGAGCAAGTTATTGAGTTATTTTCCCTTAGAGGTTGCTTAGAAGAAAGGTTTAATGCCTCTGAATTTCTATTGGTTTCCTATAGATATAGGAATGATACCCACAAGTTTATTGTCAGGAAGATTAAGCAGCCTAAGCAGTTTCAAAATTTTAATTAAGTTTTGAATCCTGTTAATCAAAGGGAAAAAATAGCATTTGTATCATTATAACAAGAAATTGACAATAAAAACAAAAAAATTGAGAAAAAATTAAGGGATAAACTGTCGTGTTCTACAAGTATCTCATAGATTGAAGGATTTGTTTAGATATTTTGAGAAGTTTGTATGAGCACATTCATACCATTAGTCCATTCATCTAAGACTTTCTTTATATCTCTTATACAGTTTAAATCTAAAATATTAGACTTATAATTATCATAGAATTTGAATTATAGTGGAATACTATCTTTAGTTCTCCAATGCAAACCATCCTTCATTTTAGGTGATTGTCTTCTTCTATCTGTAGCGTCAGGTTGTTCTATTCTTTATCTATTTCTTTCTCACTTACGTGGGTTAGATGTTCCTTCTTGATAAAAAACTAGTAATGAAGTTAATTTTATATAACCTTTTGAGGTCATGTTTTCTTGTTCAGAATCAGTCTCATTGAGTACTATCATATCATCTTGTTCTTTGTTTGTACAAAGATTTTCATTATAATATTTTTCTATTTCTTTATTAATTAGTGTTAACAAACTAACTAATTTTTCTATATTCCTATTTTTATGGTTCATAAATTTTCTTTCTAATTCCTTTTTATATTCAATCAAATTAAAATTATATATTTTTTCTTTTTTAATTTTTAGGAATAAAGTATTTGATCTCCTAGGTGATTCTTTTTTTAGTCATTCTAATTGATCATATTTATAATCTATAATTTCATTATTTCTATGTATGTTGTATATATCTTTTTTTAATTATGATTTTTTTTTGTATATCTTATTGTAGTTTATTATAACCACACTCCTTTATTTCTTTTAATAATTCTTTTTGTGTTTTTATTATTTCCTGTAGATATTTTGTATTTAATTCTTGGACTAAATTTATTTTCTTTGTTAAGAGTTGCACAATTTTAAATAATGTTGCTTGATTGTTTGCTACGCCTACTAGGTTTCCATTTATTTCTAAATGCATATTTTTTATTTTATTTTTAAACATTATTATTTTCCTAATATACAATAATAAACTAATATTTTCATTATTTGAACTTCATCTTTTAGTTTTTTAACTTCTTCTTGATTATAATTTTCTCCTTTATGTTTTATGAAAGTAAACTTTGACATACTATTATTCCTAATAACATTACTTTTTTTTTATGTTATAAGAGGGTTTTCTTTGAAATATAATTGTCATTATTCTAGTATTTCAAAATCTATTAATATTTATGATTTTATTATTTGTCCAAGTTTCTTAAATTCTTTGTTTATTTTTATAAATTCATTTTGTCCGTATATTGAACTATTATGACTATTTGTTAGAGAATATGCTATTAGTTAATGTATTGAAAATGGATGATGTCATACTTTCATCAATTATCCTCTTTAAAATTCATAAACTAGATTTAATATCTGTTTTAGGTTTTTATCATGAATATTAATAACAAATCTATGATATACCGTAAATTTTAACTTTTTGTATCTTAAGTTTTCATGGATCATTTCTAGTAAGACATATTTCCTATTTATGATTATGTTATATAGTAATGTTATTTTTATTGGTGTATCTATTCATTCTCTAAAATGAGTTTTTATTAATATTTAAATTCCTTATAAGTGGATGTATTTTTTTTATATTTATAGGAAATTTTGGATAGCTTCTTTAATATAGTTTATTTATCAAATAATGGTATATTATATATTCCTTTTGAATCCAAAATCTTAATACTCATTTTTTTGTTATTTATGCTATAATAAATTATGTTTTTTCTAGAAAATAATTTTCTTAACAAGAATAATGAGTTTTTAAATCAATTTTATTCTTTAAGATTTAATTTTACTTTTTTAATTTCTTTTTACTTATTATCATTTCTTGTGAAAAACATATTGAGATGTTTTTTGTTTTTATTTCTACTTTTATTTTAAAAATATTACTATTTACTTATATTAGATTTATATTCTATTATGTTTCAGTGATATTTTTGAATTTTTTTAAAATATCTCAAAATTTATTTATGATATTAATCCTAATATGTCCATGAGTTGGGTTATATTAGTCAATATCAGTTAATTAAATAAATTAATCTTATCATTCTAAAAAATGCATAGAATCAATTCTTTTCATTATTATATAATATTTAACATGTCCTTTTTTAAATTAAAGTAGTAGCATTTCTTGACTTTCAACTCATCGTTATCAATTATCTGACTTAATATTACATACCATCCGTATTATTTTTTTAAATCAAACCATACTCTTATATAATTAATTTAAACCTGTTATTTAAAAAATAATATCGTACCGCCATACCATCAACATGTGACTCATTTTATATAACCAACAAACCTTAACGGTTAAAATGAAAAGAATTTGAGTCATAGTACTGAGGTGTTTTTGTTTTAAGCATTCTTCACTCATTCTCCCAAAAAAAAAAAAAAAGCTTGTTCCATTTGGACGAACTACCAAAAAATTATATCCCTAGACAAGAAGTTTCAAGTAGAACGAACTGATAATAAGATGAAGAAATTTAATATATTACTAAATCTTATTTACTCTCTTAATTCCTTAACTTTGATCTCAAAACAACATTAGCTCTAAGACGTAAAAACAGAAAGAGATATTGATTTTAGAAACTCAAAGTAGGACGGACATGACAGAGTTTGACAAGAAGTAACTTTTTTATAACATATAATTTAGTCCATAATCTTTTTAAAATTTAACAGTTTCAATTTAATTTATCAATTTTTGTGAAAAAGATGGAAGAGTAAATTATGCTAAATTGAAGCTAAACTTTAAAAAATAAAGGACTAAATTATACGTTTTAAAATATTATGGACCAAATTCTATTAGAAGTAAAAATTATGAACCAATAGTGAAAAAGATGGGGTAGATGGTGAAAATGATAGCACCATCAGGGATAGCAAAGATTACAATAAAAAGAAATATTATGACTAATGGGAACTTGGAGGTAAAGTTAATGAAGAAATCCAGATTTGTGAAGAAAAGTAATGTGTGTTGACAATGCTGCTTCTGGCATTACCATTGAGTCTTGATAATCTAGGAAAAGTATGAAATGAGACCCTCCTTTTTTTCATTTCACTTCCAAACAAGCTTGACTTACATCTGACAAGCTCTTCTTCCGCCCGCCTGCCCAATACTTGATACAAAGTTTGAAGCAAATTCCCACATGTGTTACATTCAAAATCAAAGCAACACCTAAAATTGAATGACTGGTGTCATCCTCATACGAAATATACAACTTAAAAAGAAAAAGATCAAGCCTCAAGAGCAACTTAGTCAAACCAAATCTTTGTAACAAGTTTATACAAAACAAGTCAATCGAACATTATAGTAAACTCAATATACTTACCGCTCAACTAATAGTTCAGATGATATTTGTCACTAATGTGGCTTTAAAGTTGAAGGATCGAGCCCTACTAAAAACGTGTGTAACCTTTCTCAAGTAAAAAAAAAAAAAAACTCAATATACTTGGATTTTTCTATTTCATCTATAATGAATAAAGAGAACATGTATGAAATTCTTATAGCTTCAATTCTTAAACACAAGAACCACTAAATTCCTCCTTAGGAGCTGGAAAAATTCCTCAGTAATAAAAAAGAAGAGAAGAATCCAAATTAAGTGATTAACCCATAAGTAACAAATCAAACCTACAATTATGAACATGAAATTTTACTATGAACTATCCACGATAACCGAAATCAAATCATTGCAAAATGAAATCAAAATCTACTATATAATGACATGTGCTGAGAAAGGTGAAAGTAAAATCAGAATTTAATCATGCCAAGGGTCGAAGCAATTACACATTACAATACACACAGCCAATTAAAATGATCTATTTTTATTAGAATCACATATAAATAACAATGAAACAAATGGCATCAAAATTCTATTTTACTTCTCATACAAATAAGCCATTTTATCATTTATGATGCTTTTAACCTTCTAAATTGTGATAGTGGAGGAATCCCAGCAAAGTTTAGCTTTCTTACCTTCAAGTTTATAGTGGATGTTCTGCATCTGAGGTTTCATCCATTTCAGTGTCGCACTCTGCCCGAAAAATCAAAATGAAGTGGACTAACTTTGTTCTTTTAAGTAACAAGAAGAAATTTCTTACGAAGCAATGCCCAATTGCCCATAATTCACCAAAAATCTCCACAAGAACAGGCCCCATCTTTGAAATGATGGAAACGGTTCGTGTCTCTCACAGAAATTTCTCTACCCTCAAAGCTGGATATGAACTTTATAGCAGCATGGCAATCACCACAGATTCTGAGGTTCTTAATCACTATTAAAGGAGTTCCAGGTGGAGTATTAAGAATCCCAAATGCTACAGCCATTTTCTCACTATGTCCACACAAGATCTGTTCCTTGTCTTGTTCCTCGATATCATGCAACACATATTTTATGTCAGGAGAGTACCCTGAATTCTTCATTTCCTCGCTCAATTCATTTAACTTTTCTATAATTTGTTTCCTTTGAGGATGTGATGTGTCTCCTGCAAGAAGCATGTGCACTTTATTTTTTATCTCAATCCAACTGCATCCCGGGTTCTTCTTTAGACCTATACTATTCATCATATCCCTCACTCTATCTACTTCAGTCCACCAACCCTTGGAAGCATAAATATTAGACAAAAGAATGTAATTACCCGGATTTCTCTGTTCTAATTTAAAGAGTTCACTAGCAGCTACTTCACCTATATCAACATTGTTATGAAGTCTACAACCACTTAGTAAAGCTCCCCAAACGCAAGCATCAGGTTCAAATGGCATGTCTTTTATCATAGAACAAGCTTCTTGTAGTTTTCCTGTGCGGCTGAGAAGTGTCACCATGCATGCATAATGTTCAAGTTTGGGTTGTATACCATGCTCTTGAGACATGCTATTAAAATAATTCCAACCTTCATCTATCAGACCATTTTGGCTGCACGCAGATAGCAAACAAGTCAAGCTTATAAAATCAGGCTTCTGTCCAGTCCTCAGCATTGCATGAAAAATCTCCATAGTTTCCTTAGCTTTCCCGTGCATTGCATATCCACTCATAATAGCATTCCAGCAAACCAAGTTTTTGAAGGACATATTATCAAAACAATGCCGTGATAATTTAACTTTTCCACATTTTGCATACATATCAATCAATGCACTACCAACATATACATTATTATAAATATCAGTCCTAAGAGAGAAACAATGGACTGCTTTCCCATGCATCAATGCTGCAATATTGCCACAAGCTGGAAGCAAGCAAGGGATTGTCACAGAATTTGGCTTCATACCTTCACTTTGCATCTCTCTGAAAAGCTCTAGAGCATCCATATCTTTTCCATTTTGTGTACAACTAGCAATCATTGATGTCCAAGAAACTATATTCAATTCCATCCCTTGTGCTTTAAATGTCCTGAATATCTCCATAGCATCATCAACAAGACCATTCCGTGAAAGCCCTGTAACTAAAGCATTGCAAGCACCAATATCCAGCTGATCCATTTCATCAAAAACTTGAGACATCTCCGCTGCGCATGCACGCTTCCCATACATATCAATAAGTGCACTAACAATACACTTATCTGATCCAAGACCCTTCTTGACCAAACAACCATGAATCTGAATCCCAGTCTCCTTATCTTCCAAATCTCCTACAGCAGAAAGAACACTCGAGAAAGTGGAAGCATCAGGCTGAAAACCTTCAGAATGCATCATCTGAAACGTGGCAGTAGCTTCAGCATAAAAACCATTTTGATTGAAACCAGAGATCATTCCATTCCACGACACTATATTCGGTTCCAAACCCAAGCTCCTCATCCTACAAAATAGTTCCTTTGCCTCATCTACACATCCACGTCTAGAATACCCAGCAATTAGAGCACTCCAAATAACCAAATCCCGCTGGGGCAATTCATCAAATATCTTTTGGGCATCCCTGATACGGTCACATTTAAGATACATATGCAATAAAGAACTTTCCACAAAAGAATCTGAAGAATACCCAGATACACATACAATGCCATGAACCTCGCGCCCAACTTTCAAAGAAGGCAATCCAGCACAGGCCTTAACAACACTAGGAAAGAGATAACCATCTGGAACAAGCCCCTGACTTAGCATGCGAGAAAAGACATGGAGTGCATGCCCAAAACAATTAAGCTTCGAAAAAGCATGTATAAGAGTAGAAAACGAGAACAAATTGGGCTCGGGAATCGAATCAAGAACTAGGTTGGCATCAACAAAACAGAGGTTATTGGCATAGAGAGAAAGGAGCTTGGTGATGAGATGTCTGTCATTGAAGAGACCATTTCTAAGCATATATGCATGAGCCTGTCGTGTCTGTGATGAAGAAACTGTAAATGAATTCAGACAATGGAGTATAGTTTGCTTACTCATGTCAACTCGTCCCTTATACGTTTTCCTCCAAAAAGCTTTCAACTTTGATTTCTTTACTCTGAGAAAATCGAGTTAAATAAATTTTTTTCAATTGGAAAACAAAGAATAAACTTAAAATTGGAAAATGGGAGTCTGTAATACAGATCAGACTCTGCTATAGAAAAACGCTACAGAACCAAATTAATGTGAGGTTTCGAATTCTGCGCAGTCTCTCTGTTACATAAACATCATAACATGAATGCGACAAAAAGCAAAAAACTGAACTAGAAGTTGAAATCAGAAGGGAAGCAAATCTAACCGGCCGGCAAGAGAGACTGCAAGATACAGTGACCGTTTCGGCTTCCGCAGGAGAGTGAGTGAGTTGTGAGTTAACACATAGTCCACACCAGTTAATAAAAATGTAAATGACCAAATTAGCCTTGCATATAAGCATAATTACCAACTAAGACACGAACAAAACAATGGAACCAGCGACCTCTGACCACAGTGACACGTGACACATTTCATGTCGGTAGATACGGAGAAACGATGAGAAATATTATGTAAATTCTACATAATAATCGACGCATACAATAAAATTTGAATATATTTTTTTTAATTTTAATTCAATTTTTTGATCAGCTTTAAATCCTAATTCAATTTTAACCATTTCTTACTTAAAATCTAATCTAATCTAAAACAGGTTACCCATAACAAAACTTTAAAGTTTTGCCGAGAAAATGAAACATAAATATTGTAATAGACACGAAAAACAAGTTCGCATACATTTCTTACGTTATACTTTAACTATATATTCTAAGTGTAATTATTTGTTACTAAATGACTTAGTTTTAGAGTTTTTAATTTTTAGTGTATCATGATATTAAATATGTAATAAATATACGATTTAATAAGTATAATTATCCGGTGAGAGTATAACGAAGATATAAAACTAACTTAACAACCCAACGAGTTTGATAGAGGGTACAACCCAATCGATAAAAGTATCTCGTTATCAAGCGGTGGTGTCTCAAATGTCAAGACCTGATGAAACTACAATATCCCAACGTGATCACGGTTCGTAACCAACCTGTATATAACGACCTCACTTTATTTATAGTGATCTGTTTTATATTTTTTACTATATATGTAACTATATATACATGTCATTTATATGTATCTTGTTACGTGAGTAGAATGTCATATTTATATATACTCGTTAAATGAATAGAATACATAATGTATTCATTTGTTTATATTTTTATTTTTTTTCTAAAAATCATTAAAATTCTAAAATTCTCTCATAACACCAACAATTCACAATATTAAAGAGTGAAGGATGCTGCTAGTATTCTTCTAACACGTAACTAGTTCCACTACTAAATCAAATATAATACAATCGTATCAATCAATAATATATAATATAAATTTGTATTAATTAATTTCTTATGTTATAAAATATATTATTTAATCTCTTAGATTTCATAAAATGTACCAAAAATTTATAAATTTTATTATTGACTCAATTAAACTTTATGATAAGAATTTAATTAATCACTTAATATTTTAATAGATTTTATGTTAAAATATTATAGTAAAAAATCATTTTTTAATTTATCAATAAATTAAAGTATTAAAAAAATATTATTTTATTTAAAATATTAATAAAATATTATTTTTTTATTCTTTAACTTTTTTATAAAAATAATTGATATTTTATCATAAATTCATAACTTAATCATAAAAAAGATCTCGAGATAAAAGTTTGGGTAGTTTTGTGTTAAAAAAATTCTTATACTTCTGAGTAAAATGGATTCTCAAACCTATTTAGCCAAATAAATTATATATATAGATTGTATTGTAACTTTTTAAATAAATGAATTAAACATGAAAAAAGCTTATCGTGTCATTATAATGGGTGAATATAATGAACGTCTTATAGCTTAAGTGTATCAGTCCCCTAACACGGTTACTGTTATTTTTATAAATTAATACTTAAGTTTTTTGAGTGATGAATTAGGTTAGATTATACAAATCTTGATAATCATATTACCAATTTGTAGGATATTTTTAGTCATTTATCATTTACTCCAATTATCTCAATAAAATTCTTATTATAAAATACCATCTCAAATTTGATATCATAACTAATAAATAAAATAATAGAATCCAATTTTTTAATAAACAGATAAAATATAATTTTAGTATTAATTTTATAAAAATAATAGAAACTTTATAATCTATTAAAAAACTATCATACTTGTGCATTTCATTTATGTAAATTATAGGACCGTAACATCTTGCGGAAAGATGAGGTTAGAGACTTTGCAAAAATAACTTGAAGCTAAAACCAACTCCTTTTCATTCAGATGCTATTGTAATCATTAATTGGCTCTATGGGTCCCAATTCTTTCATTTTACTTCCAACAATTAAAATTTGTTCAAATAAAATCTGAAGAAGATATGTTGAACTCCAAACCATTGAACACTAGTTCAACAAATCTTGCAGTACAATAGAGCTAAAACAATGGGAAATAGATATGTCACAAGGATGCTGTGACAAATTATCCATTAATTTTGATAAGTTGTATACTTCAGTGCAGTAGCTTTTATGTAATACCTTAAAGTCATTAAGTTTACAAAGTAGGACACGTTCTGGTGGACCACTAGTGACCATTTTTCAAACCTAACTTACTTTAGAAACTTAGTACACTTAAAGATACTATGAAAAGGTAGTGAACAAAAGTGTATAACATTCCTAAGCTACTAGACTACTAGGGTATTTATTTTTTCCATGCCACAAATACATCCCTACGTATAAGAAACTACTAATGACATTATAAACAGAACATCGAGACTCCCACAACAAAAGGTAAAAGAGTTGGGGAAAACAAAACCCTGTTAACATTTATCCATTGTCTATTTAAAGTTAATCCCCTATCAGAAACATATAATTCAAGCTGAAGTCGAAACCTTAAAAATATTAAAATGTCTCATTTATATAATATATATGTAAATATAGTACCTATTGAAATAACTGTCAACAATAAAATCTTCTTTGAATGTAAGCGAAAATTAGACTCCTTACTCAAGCTTGAAACCTGAACATCGATGAATACAAGTTGTACTAGAAGCATAAGTTGACCAACTTTTTGTGCATGACTATGGTGGAAGAGTTGTTGTTGTTGTTGAATCTTGTCTCCTCACCAAAACCCCATTTGAGAAATGCATGGCTAACAAGCGCTCGAGATGTGCAGGGCTAATCCTTTCTTGCATACCATCATGCATTTCCGATAGGACCACACAAAGGACATCCTTCAACTCTATTTCGCGCTCCAATCTTACCCATTCAAGTTTTCGAGTTGGATCTATATCTGAGGGACAAACTGAAGGATGTGCTTGCCTTACATGGTTCCTGAGTTCTAAGTAATTCCCACTAAAATCACAGGCCTCACATGGGCAGTTCCTAGGTTTGGAATTCATGAACCGGCGTGCAGGCTCTTTAACAACCCAACCCTTGACTTGTCCTCGGCATAATGGGCATACGAGATTTTCTTGGAATGGAGCTTTTCTTGAGGCAGCAACTTCTGATGATTCACTATGCGATGAACATGCAGCAAAAAATTTACGAAGCTGATCAAGACAATTAGAGTGGTGATTACTTGTGTTGCAAACATAGGGGCGGCAACCCTTATCACGGGATGAGCATTGCAATAGTACTGCACTATGAGGGTGTTCCATGCAAATGGGGCACCTGGCTTCTTCCCATTCCTTAACATATTGGCCTGCTCCTGAAAGGTTTCTAGATTTGTCCTGCTTGATATTCTTGGAGGTGCTTGGTGTTTGATATGAACTAGATTGATAATGGTACGAAGTGCGAGCTCTCTTTTGCTTCGGCATTCTGAGAGAAGAAAATATTCTATAGTATTTCCAAGCTGTGAAAGTAACATCAACTCTTAAGCCCTCTAAAACCTAGTATTCACGTAATAAATATACAACAGATTCCTGTGAAGTTGCATTAGAAACAAAATAATTGAATGAGATTGAAAAACATAACGAAACAATTGAATTTGAAATTTCCAAAGAACTTTAACTTATAACCAGCATCACAGCTTGTGCATTTAACATGATCAACTCAACTAGTTAAAAAAGTTCAAAAGCAAAGAAGGGTACCACACCTTTGTTGTTTTGTATCAACATTGTAAAAATTGACAATCTAACTCTAGATTAACAACACTATATTCTATATGCTATATGCGATTAATATTCGGTTTTATTGAGGAAGCAACAGAAACTGGTCTTACAATATTATAAATTCCACTTTCACGATTAAGGGTAAAATTATTCAACCCAAAATTTGGGTGGTAAACTGCCTCCTTTTTAATCAATGCCTAGCAACCATGAAGAATTCATATCAAGGCTAAGTACATTATGCTTTGGAAATTATCAGAAAGATCAAATAAGGCCACTTAAAGATTCACCAATTCAGTATATGCAACTATCTAAAACATATGTCACAATCACACAGACCACTACCTGCGGGTTAGGTACCATAGTGGTACCCAAGTTAACAACTAGTACCCCATTTTCATATTCACCCATGTTCTCGAAAAGTTAAAATTTAATATCCATGTTTGTTAAATTGTTCCAATTAGTACCCTAGTTCATAAAATAGTTTCAATTTACTACCCTAGTTCATAATTTTAGTACCTTATTTTTTGTTCACAACTTATAAATATTGGAACCATTTAACGAATATGGGTACTAAATTGGAACTTTTCAAGAACATGGGTGAAAAATTAGCTACCACTATGGTACCAAACCCACCAGCTGTTACGGTCTTTCCAAAAGGTTCAGCAACACCACAAGCTACAATCCACATGATCAAACGTACATATTAGCAAGTCCAAGAGTCTTTGGGAATCTCACCCCCCCGGCGGTCATAATAAGTCAAGAAGAGGGGGGGGGGGGGGGGGGGGGGGGGGAACTAAGATATCCAATTCCTAAAGTTCCTTCATGGCAATATATGAACTCCTCTACCTAACCACTCCAATTGCTTAACAAGCTCCAGATCTTTAAGACTAGTTGGGTTCTCAAGTTATGTTTCATTACGCAAACAAATTTGATGTCTAATTTGCTCTGATTACAAGGAGAAACAAAAAAGAAAAAAAACAATTCCTTGAGATAATTCATTGAACACTTGATGGTATCAAATTCATTCATCAGCATTCAGACGAAAAACAAATTCATTCATCTGTATGCATTCTAAAGAAACAAAGTAGAGAGACGATCTTCAAAATTTAAAGAACAATGAAACTAATTGGAAGATTCAAAAGATGAAAAATTGATAACGATCAGTAAAAAAACCATGATTTGAGTGATACCCAGAAAAGATTCACAAGAATTAGATTAAATTAAGAAGAGATTTTGACTTACAGAGGAAAGTAAAGCTTTGTAGCGAGACAAAAGAAGGTGCGAAAACTGTAACATTGTATATATAGACAGAGCGATGGACGAAGTAAAGACCTTGTGTAAATAGAAGAACCGAAAAGGTTGACAAGCCTCACTGGTTTAGCCCATAGTTCTTAGTATGGATTTGGATCCTCCACTTTAAAAGCTATTATCCCAAACTCAGTTTTGGGTCTTTCATAATAAAATGAATCTTAGTATGGATTTGGACACTTTAAAAGCTATTATCCCAAACTCAGTTTTGGGTCTTTTATAATAAAATGAATTGAATTATAAAGAGTTCTAATTTTTTTAAGATTAATTATATTTTCAAAACTTAAATTATTATTATTTTGAAAGTGTAGCTATAAAGTTATCTGGTACTAAATTATTGGTTTCAATTAATCATTAAAAATCTATTAGTTAAATATTTTTTTCAAAAACTAATCAATCAATCTAATTTGATTTATATTTTTTTTTTAGAGATTTGTTAGTATAAATAGGTTTAAAAATTAGTTAAATCGACTCAATTTTAAGTTTTAAAAATGATGAATCCCATAAAATTGAACTAAATTTACTTTTATAATATAATAGTTTTTTAAATACTATTTATATATTATTTTGATTTAACATAAGATATAACCTACTCATGATATGTGATTGATAGAAACGAGCTTGATTTTAAAAAATAATAATATACTTTTGCAATTTTGTTCAAATATTTTGCATTTACACGAATAAAGGATGCCAGGTGCAAATAAAAATCGGGAGACGTTCACAATCTTACACGTGTAACTTACAATTTTGCAAAAAAAGAAAAAAGATAAATATGTTACATAAATACAATAAAGAAATATTAACATTTGGAAATTACAATATTTGAGAGAATTACTCTTCCCTCTTTCTGAGTTTGGTGTCCTCAGAAATCTCCCGCAATCGCTGGCTCAATAGCTTCACCATCACAGTAAGATTCGATCTTTCTCTGTCTTTCTCTCTCTGTTCTCTCTCTCTTTCTCCTTGCCACGTCTCACTTTCACCTTCTATGGCTTTTAAATCAATGCCTTAGCTTAGTGCTATATGCTCTACTTGTGGCGGGAACGCCATTGTCGGTGGTTTTAAGGTAACCATGATTGAGCTTTACATTGTTATTGCAAATGATATTTGGGATTGGGGAGGATATGGGGTTTCAACGTCTGTTTTATGATTCTTCACGCCATTGAGTGGTCAGTTCTGTCGTCAACGGTATTTATGCATTTTCCTTGTAGTTGCGTTTGGGGTTCTTAATAGTAGCGCTAGGGTTTCGTTTCTGGGTTTGCGTGATTGGGTCTTTTTTATTTTTGCGTGTTTAGTGTTTGATGTTATTGGGTGTGAGAAAGAGGGACTGAAAGAGAAAGGGATTGAATTTTGAGTTCTGTTGGATTTTGTGAAACTCGTGCTCGTTGTAGACTAATTGGGAGAGTATTTTATAATCTATAGATGGTTTCTTCCTTTTGTGATATGTGTTCATAGCTACATCCACTGATTTATGCTTCAAATTAAAGCCACGAGTTCGTTCTTTGGAGGACTATTACTGTTTGTTTCCATTCATGAGATTGGGTTTGTAATCTGTTCTTTGGTTTTCCTTGTTTATAGTTTTAGCTATAAAACATAAATGTGGTTGGCATCATACAAAGGCATTCAAAAGGTTGTTTTGTAATGATGTCTTGTTGGTATGTGTATTGATCATGTTTTCCACTTCTCTTACGTTTATTCCCCCCAATAAACTATCTGCTCTATTAGGATCAGTTGAGTGACATTTTCTTTTTCGTTGATGGAATTTTATTGGGAGGTCCTTTGGAAGTTCTTAATGTTTATGTTCTATGGCAGGGACTGAATCTCATAGAAAACGGTGCCTTCAGGCATCTTTTTTTGTGCTGCTGAGCTTGGTTCAAGGATGCCTCTACTGAAAAAGACGCAGTTTACCTTGGCAGAATTACCTAAGGATCTGAAACCTCACGAATTGGTATACCAAGTTCGGTTCACAAAAGAGATATTTCGAGATTACAAGTATCCTTCTTTTTGGTTACTGGAAGTGTATATTATTTTTTATACATGTATTATGAGGTATCAATTTATTTACTTCTCTGGTTTGAATGTATTATTTGGTTTTTACAGCTTTTAATTGCAGTTGATGATAAAGGTTCAGGAATAGAAAATATATTAACTTGATCGTCAAGTACTCTGTTTTTTAGATGAATAATCTAAACAGCTATAGGGTTTGACCTTAACATGGATTAGTGAGTACCTAAACCGGATGAATTTGTATCGTCAGCGAGTGTGGACGTGCAAAGTGTCTGGAAAAATAAACTTGACGTATGAAGAGGCTTTGGTTTCAGAAAAATGTGCTACTGAGAAGGTTCAACAATTACCCAAAGAGCTAGTGGTACCTGCACTAAGGATCATCCAATACAGTAAATACCGACCCCTTTATTTTCACTGTAAATCATGCTATGGTTGTATTGGACTTGTTTTTTTATTTCTTTAATGGTGTTGTTTTAAGCATCAAACACAAGTTAGTCTTGCTGTGTGTGTTTGGATGAATGTGTTTTCGATGATAAGTGAAATACAAAAAATGATAGCAATCTGTAATGGTAGATGCCTACTTCCACTTTCCTATGTATTTTGGTTACTAAAGAGGATGTCAATGTTAAGACTAGTGCAGTAGGAATAAAATATCAAAGCTATATACACAGCATTCTACATAAAACTATATTTTTGCACTATGAATTGTAAGATTGTTGTTTTATAATAGCATTTTCTAGTTTTTGTAGTTGCAAGATTGCTGGTTTTGAATTGTTCTCATGCAGCTTGACACATAGTTCAACTGCCTTTATTTGTGGCAGGTATGCTTTCATTGAAAGATCTGGCTGACACAATAGCTGAAGAGTTGCAAGACTGCTTGTTTACGGGTGCTGAGCTGAATGGAAAGAAGGATAATAATGTGTATTCGTGTAAAATTCTTAAAGTTCTTGAAGAAGGTGATGCAGTCAGATATGAAGTGGGGTGGCTTGATAGGAATAAGGAAGTCATTGGAACTTCAGTGTTGAATCAGGAAGACTTTATACCAAAGAAATTTCCTTTTAGTAGAAATGTTTTGAAGTCCTTTATTCGGGAATCCACTTACCGAAGTGCTCCCTGGGTGCTTCATGATAAACTAGCACAAAGTAATATGATTTCAACTGATGTTCCAGAGGACTTAAGAAGCACTGTCTCCTTCCAGTACGGACTGGTAATCTGTAATAAGAAACGAAGGAAAAGTGAGGAAGATAAATATAACGTGGTAATTCTAGAAACTCAAATTTTCATCAGATGATGAAATTTGTTACATTTTTCTGTTATGAATGACTATTTTTTCTGCTATATATTTTCTCAGGAAGTTCAAGATGAAGAAGGAAACTGTAAAAAGAAGAAAGTTGTCGCGTTAATCACAGGAAACACTAATGTGAAAGGTTGGTCTTAGCATTGACCATTTTCTTAAATTGAGTCTCCCCCCCCCCCCCTTCTTTCTTTCTTTTGCTTTACTGTACTCACTGTTTATGTTTTTCTCCTTTTAAGACTATTGGAGCTGCTGCTAGGTAGGGGAATGATTTCTTGCTTTGATGAGTTGCTACCAAAGGTTTAGGACAGCACTGTCTTGAAAGTTTCTCCATCTTAGAATACTGATATCTGAATTTGTAGGTGATGATCAAGAAGAGGAGGAACCTATCAAATATCCTATTGATGATCTGTTGGTGAAGCCTGGTGCAGATGATCCGGTTTTTACTAATCGCCATGTTCCATCTAGTGACTTCAATATTCCTATGGAATGTGTTGGGGATCTTTTAATGGTTTGGAATTTTTGTTCATCTTATGGTAGGCTGTTGCACTTGTTACCATACTCTCTCAAAGATTTCGAAAACGCTGTATGTCACAAGGACAGCACTGTAGGTCTTCTTGTGGAAACTCATTCCGCTCTTCTTAGGTTGCTTATAAAGGACAATGGAGAGTTTTTATTGGGTGTAAAGAAACGAAATCACAAGTTAAAGGTTAAAAACATTTTGTAAAATTTTGTTTTCTATTATAATCTACTTTCTCCACTTTTCTCCCTTATCTTTCTTTTTGTTTCACCATGTTGCTTTTTGTTAATGTACTTTTTCTTATATGATGCCACTTCATCACAGATTACATGGATTAATTGGACAGAGTACTTGTGTGATTGGTTAGAGATGATAAATATTCCTGAGTTGTGCTCCTGCATGGGCACTATCAAACGGGGGCATTATGGCCTTCTAGATGCTTATGCTAAAATTGGAATCTTCCGAGAATTGGTTAATCATGCCTTTGACACAAATATTTTTAAAGAAAAGTTGGATGAGTTTGTTGAGCAGAGGCAGGTCCTTGGGGCTACAATGAGGGGGGAAGCATTGGAGGAAGCTAGAAAGAAAAGAGAAGAGAAAGAACGATTGAAATCCAAGTTTGATGCCAATGGTGTGATGGACACGAAGAGTGTGGAAGATGCATCTGCAAATGGTTATGTTGAACAAAGTGAGGACAAATTAAAGAAAATAAATGGGGAGACCCTTTCAGCTCTGGAGAATCAAACATTGGTTAAAAGGTCTGGATTTTAACGCGTATATACACACACACCTGATACTTTCTCTTATTTTGTAATATATGATAATTTTTCTTTGCTTATTTTGAATTATCTTTCCTGCACTGACAGAAACTCTGGATCAAGTAAGATGGTCAAGAAACATAATGTGGATTCTGATAACGTGAAAGAGTCTTCTGGGCAGGAAGCTTCAAAACAGTTGAAGGATGATAAAAAGGAACCAACTGACAGGAGGAATAAAAAACAGAGGGTGTAAATTCTCTCCTCGCTCTAGTTATCTTTGTATATGCATTTGTTTATGAAGATAAAGGTTCTAGGGGTCCTTTTAATATGTAAAATGGATTAATTTAGTCTTTTTATTTATGAGTTGTTCAATTTAATCCCATAATTTATAAAAATAAGGAATTTTAGTGTAAAAATGCACTTTAGTCTCAGGAGTGTATGATTTTAAGTAATTATGAGACTAAATGTACTCACTTTTGATAATAACAAGACTTATAGTGACTGACATAAAAATAACGAAATTAAATTGACCCATTTGACAAAAAGATAGGACCTATGCTACCCCTCACCCTTTGTTTATGTGCTCCATATTTTACTGACACTTCCATTAACACAGAGAGAATATTATGAAAGGGAGACGGAGAAGTGTCCTATATGCACCAATCCCTTGGGTAAAGACAGATATCGTAACAGGTACTGGTGGTTTCGGCGTGATGGGAGAATGTTTGTTGAGAGTTCTAACTCTAAGCAATGGGGATACTACTATAGGAAGGAAGAGGTACTGATGATATTTTTATTTAGCTGTATACAATTTAGTATTTTCCTGTTGCTATCTGATTCCAATTTTGTCTTAATAAACAGCTTGATGCATTGATGGGATCACTAAATTGTAAGGGTGAGAGGGAGAGGGCTCTTAAGAAGCAGCTGGAGAAATTCTATGGTCGAATAAGGTGAGCTTGCCATATTATCTTATATTTCCTTGCTAGTCCTTTTTTCACTTTCTTAAGCACAAGGTATAACCCAAATTTAAGAAAAATCCACATGATAGACGCTCAGACCTTATGTTACATGGACTCTTCCATTTTCGTGAAGTACTCGTGTCCAAGCGACGCGACATGGACATGGATATGGATACTCAACACTCTAATTTGTTAGAAATTTATAGAAAATTGATGTGTTCGACACCTGTATCCAAAATTTTAAGATACTCGGTTTCCTAAAAGAAGCAGTTCAGCTGAGACCCATTGTTGTTTACATCTATGATGAATGGATGATCCCTGAGGGGTTCTGGTCTAGGTAAAGGAATTTTGGCATTGTCTTGATTAGTGCCACCAGGAAAATCAATGTCAATTGTGGGGGCTTGAAAAACTAGTACATTTCTCTGAAGTTTGTTGGAAAAAAATTGTTTTTCTGATTCCAAAATGTAATCTTAATTTCATGGCTTTGGTTGAGATTACTGCTTTTTTTGAAATTTCTGTGGAAGCAACCTAGCTGCAAACAATTAGATGCATGATCTACACTTTGTTTCTGTCAATCAAATTTTGCAGCTCGGAAATGCAAAAGAGGTCTAAGGATTTGGCTAATGAGATGGCAATGGACGAGGCTGTGTTGCGGAGATCTACTCGTGTACGTGCTCCACCAAGGGAAAATCCTGCTAAATGTTTCTTAAGGTATGTTAACAAGTGGAAGGAAGACTAACTTGGCTTCATTACAGTTTTGGATGCAGAAGTTACCATCTATTCTATAATAGAAACCCCCTATAGTTTTGGTCATCATAGCTAGTTTGCAATAGGAATATAGGACGAAGGATCACATAATTTATTTTTTTTCAAGTTCACAAACTTTTTATTTACTTGGAGGGACTTGACTGTAGGCTTTAGTTGTAGGCAAGCATTCTTTTATGCTTGACTTTCCAATTTTATAAATGACTACATTCTTTCTGAAATTATATTTTTCTTTTTGGAGCTTTCTGGATGTATCAGTGGTAATGATTGTGAAATCACTTATTCTTCTTCTTTTTGGAACTTTCCGGAACTATGTTACAACTTTGTTGTCTATTCGTTTTTGCCAAGTTATTACTTTGTAGAAATTAAACATGATACGAGGTACGGGGTTTGACTCACAATTACGACGTGTGACTTGAATTGTATAAAATAAACATGTTAGGGAAGAACCTGCTACATATTTTTGAAGCTCCCAATCATAAATCTTGGACTGGATGGTAATATGACACAAACACGAATAGCTTTCTACTCAAAATTGATGAAGTGTATACAAATTAATTTTTTCTAGAGATTACAACTTGAAAAATGTAACTCGTGAGCACCAACCACTGATTAAGACACTGTTGTCCGACACTGGCACTTCACAATTGGCTAAGTGCAGCCTTATTCTCTAATGTGGTTGGTTAGCAGGTTCTTATTTTTATTTTAATTTTTAAATACATGTCTATCCTGTTTAGGAGAAGAGACTTCTAAAGCATTATAACTTGAACAATGGGTAAATGTGCACAATGGTACCATAACCAACCTACAAATGACAATTTATTAAAATTTCAAAAACCAACCAACGAGCAAATCGGCCTTAAATTATTTGGATATATGAAAGTTCTTATTAGAATACTAGTTAGCAAGTCAACTAACTTAAAAGAAACTTATGTGGATTTTATTTGAATTTAATGTCGTTGGCTTGACAATTTTACTTGAAAAAATAAAAAATAAAATATAAAATTAACATTTTTAAAACTTATAACAATAAAAATAATATATATCTCTTAATATAAAATAAGAGTTATTTTTATTATTATAAATTTTAAAAATGTTATTTTAAGTAATTTAAGAAGAATAAAAAATATCAGTGTATTATGTCAAAAAGGGAGCAGACCATGTTAACCCGACGAATCCAGACTCTAATTCCCAGAGGTAACAAGCAAAGAATCTCATGTCGAGCAAAAGCACCTACTTCCAAAGAAGCCTCATTTTGACTCTGCTTTTCTTATTTCACTCCGTTCTATGAAAACAAAAGCACATTTAAGATAAATGATACTGGATATTTTTGGTTATTTTTTTTCAGTATATTAATTATATATTTTTTAAAATTAATACAATTTAATTATATTGTTATTAATATTTTAATTTTTTTTTGATTCTTTTTGGGAGAAAACAAAGTTAGATATAATGACACCTTAATAATTCGAGCATCATTAAATGTTTGAAGATGAAAATATTTCAACAAAAAAAATTAAAAAATTAAAAAATTTAAAATGGTTAAAATATTTATAAATAATGTAATTGTTATATTAGTGTACTAAAAGTAAGTTGATCAAATATGTCAAATATATGAAAACAAAGTGATCAATGTGTAATTTTTTTTTAAAGAAAATAAGAAAATCTCTTATAACGATTTTAATTTTTTCAAATGATTTTTCATTCGTGTACGTTTAATAACGACTTTTTATTTTTATTTTACATTTTTAAGGAATTCTATCCAAATATGATCCATAAATTTTTATATATAAGATTTTTTATTTAAATTTGATTTTTTTTTCATTTCACTAAATATTTTTCTAAATAGTAAATCAAATCTTATAACTTTTGTATATATAACTATAAGAAGAAAGCGATTAAAAAATTATAAATAATAATAAAACATTCTTAATTATATAAGTTTTTGAAAAAAAAAATAGAAAACAGAAAATAATCTCAACGAATGTGTTTAATTAAACCTAGCACAATTGAGGCAGGGAATTTCATACTTCCCGACTGTTAGGGATTAATTTGGGTTTTGATTGAAGAAACGACACACAAGAGAGGGAGATTAAATCTTCATACCTATTCATATCATTCTCTGGATTCCTTGGCATTTATATAGCCTTACAGATCAGATTATTGAAAGAAAATTACATTAGTTACACTATTTCCGTTGGATCATAACAGAAAAATCAGTAGAGAAGCTACGGACTCACCTACGCGCCTTTCATACATGTCAGAGTGCCTCTAACTGCCTTGGTGGTTCCTCACTAACCGATCGGGTGTTCCTCCACTCCTCTGAGCATGATCGTTGCCCCAGGATCAGCCCTAACCCTCTTCCTTTTTCTTCTGCGAATGCGTGAGGGTTGGTGCGCTTTCGCACCTATCACCAACTTGGCGAATTAGTTTATTAGCTTCAAGCTATCTTGCGAATTAATGTGTTTCTACTTAATAATAAGTGAAAAACGATCCAAATATTAGCTTTTATCTTCACTATTTAACTAAAAATGGTCTAAAAATTCCTTAAGTTAGCTTTCAAAAGGGGTATATTTTTCTTTCGGCTTAGGTAACGAGGCACTAAAATAAGATTAACTACTAAAGAAAGTTAACAAATAGATTTAGGTCTCCTTAAATAGTAGAGCCAGACCTTCCAATTATTCAATCAGCTTTCATACTAAATGAACTTTAAGTGATTTTTTTATTTTATTTTTTTAAAAATCATTGAGTATAAATAATTATCAAGTATTATTGAATATTAATCCTTAATTCAAGGAATAAAACAAGGACCTTAATTCAAGGAATAAAACAAAGAGTAAAACAAATAATCCTTAATTCAAGGAATAAAACAAGGACCTTAATTCAAGGAATAAAACAAAGAGTAAAACAAATAATCCTTAATTCAAGGAGCAAAACAAAGAATCCTTAATTCAAGGAGTAAAACAAAGAATCCTTAATTCAAGTAGTAAATCAAGGAATGCTTAATTTAAAGAGTAATTGAAGGAGTAAAATTTCATTATAAATAGCTATACAATTGTAATGAAAACATGAAAAAAATAATATAAACTAGAGAGCTCTTTTGTGTAGAGTTATTTCTTTTTTTTCTACATGGTATCAAAACAGGAAAATTAACTTGCTTCTGCTTTATTATTATCTTAGCATCTTAAATCTTTGAAATGGCTGAAGACAAGCCGCTAGGATCAAAAGTTGAAAGTTCATCGGTGCTTTCCTTCATGAATATGCATGAGGTGGATGTCAACCCAAATCAAAGATTAAGCTCAGTCTTGTTGAATGAGTTTAATTACTTGCCTTGGTCAATAGCAGTGTCTCTGGCTCTAGGTGGAAGGTCCAAGTTGGGGTTCATAAATGGAAGCATCGAAGTACCTGATGTTTTCTCACTAACCTATGAATCCTGACTTAGTAAGGATCAATTGGTTATGTCATGGCTCCTAAATTTCATGGAACGTAAATTAGCTAAAATATTCAATTATTCTGAATCTGCATACCAACTATGGGAGACGATCAAGGAAATGTATGACAGTCAAAACAATGTTGCACGAGTTTTTCAATTAAAGAAGGACATCTCAGATCTGCAACAAGATGACAAGCCTTTTGTACAACTCTTAGGAAGCATGAAAAGCATGTGGAATGAGTTGGAAATATATCGTCCTCATACAACCGATATAGCTCTGCTACGAAAGAGAGCGGAAGAAGATAAGATATTTCAACTTCTATCCAGTCTCGATTCAACATATGAAGATATACGATGCCACATACTCATGAATACTGAACTTCCTTCCTTCACCAATGTATGTGCGACAATTCAACGTGAATAAGTAAGGAGGAAAGTCATGAACAAGGGTACAATGACTAGTGCACCTGAGGCAAGAACCTATCTAACCAACGAGAGGAAGTACAAAGGGAAGCATCCAAACTTGAAGTGTCAACACTGCAACTATACGGGCCATGTTAAGGACACATGTTGGATTCTACATCCAGAATTAAAATATGATTTTATAAAGGATAAGTGTTTACAGAAAGTGAATCGTACTATATACCGTGCAAATCATGCTTTTGCCTCTATCTCTAATGGGTCTGATCCATTCAAGAACTTCACAGCGAATCCAACTGAACTCATGAATGAGTTTATGTTGTATCTTCAAAGCAAGACAGGAGGAGCTAGAATTGACTGTGTGGATAGCATAGAAGAAGGAAACTCGATAGCATCGAAGAAGGAAACTCGATAGCATCGAAGAAGGAAACTCGATAGCATCGAATAAGGAAACTCGATAGCATTGCGAGGCAAGTTTGTGGGTTTCTTGGCAGATACAAAACTCATACCACAAGAGGACATGCAAGGTATCATAAAAGCCTTTAAAATTGCTCTTAAAATAAATATGTTGCATGATTTTTAGGTTGTAGATTCAGGTGCCACAGATCATATGACAAACCATGTGTCAAAGTCTCATAAGTTTGAAAAATTAGCAAATCCTTCTCAAGTTTCAATTGCAAATGGTGAGAATGTAAAGGTTTTAGGAAAGGAAAAAATAAAATTAATGTCAGATGAAATCGAGTCGGCGGTTTTATATGTACCTTCCTTTCCCTTCCAACTTCTGTCTGTAGGAAAAATCACAAATACCTTGAATTGCTTAGCCATTTTTTCTCCTCACAATGTCATTTTTTAGGATTGTGTCACCAAAAAGACGATTGATGAAGAGTTTTACTTAGATGGTCTCTATTACATATCCAAGAGCAATCCCAGAGGGTTTCAAGCCAAGTTTAACCCTATCCAAGATAATCAATTGTGGCATCAACGTTTAGCTCACCCTTCTCCACCAATTTTGTCAACTTTATTTCCAAACTTATGAAATGATGCAATTGCATGTGAAACTTGCCACTTGTCTAAGGCCACTAGATTGCCTTTTAATTCTTCCTTGTGTAGGACTAGTAAGTGTTTTGAACTAATTCATTCAGATGTATGGGGACCAACTAATGAATCTTTTGATGGTTATAAGTATTTTGTGATTTTTGTTGATGATTTCTCTCGAGTCACATAGTTATATCTTTTAAAGTCTAAGAATGAAGTTATGGAAGTATTTAAGGACTTTCATAACCTTGTTAAAAATCACTTCTCCTCTAAAATTCAAACCTTAAGGTCTGACAATGGCACCGAATACATGTCCCATATCATGAAACAATATTTGAGAATTCATGGCATTATGCATCAAACAAGTTGTGTTGGCACACCTCAACAAAATGGTGTAGCTGAACGCAAAAACCGGGACTTACTTGAAAAAACTAGAGCATTAATGCTACAAATGAATGTACCAAAGAGATTTTGGTCCCAAGGGGTTATGACAGCTGCTTACATCATCAATAGATTACCCAGTCGAGTTTTGGATTTCAAGTCTCCCCTAGAAGCCATGAAAGGAAGGAAAATTAACCTATCACACCTTAGAGAATTTGGCTGCATCTGTTTTGTACATATTCAATCTCATCATCGAGATAAATTGGATCCTAGAGCTACTAAATGTATTTTTCTTGGTTATTCATCTACACAAAAGGGATATAAATGTTATGATCCCTAACTTAGGAGATTAATTGTGTCTAAAGATGTTCGATTTTATGAAACTAACATTTTTTTCAGCAAGTCACATGAAATCACAAGTCTAAGGGATGACATCTTGGATGTGTTTCCATTACCAAGAATCGAACTTGAGGCTCCACAACAACAAGATCTCAGCCATGTCAACATTAATGCATCTCTCACTGAAAGTAACAATGAAGGGTCTCGTCTTAATGGTACACTGCATGAAGATGGTGATAATCAAGATGATCCTCACAATATGGTACAAGATGTGAACGAGTATGAGATAACTCCTCCTACTCCACGACGTAATCCAATGTGTGTTAGGCAACCTCCCACAAGACTTCAAGACTTTGTCACCTACAAACCCACACATCCCATCTCAAATTATGTGTCATATAAGAAAGTGACACCAGCTCATGCCGTATTCCTCAGCACTATATCGAGTTACAGTGAGCCTTAAAACTTTCATGAGGCCAACAATCAAGAGGTGTGGAAGGAAGCCATGCAAGAAGAACTTAAAGCCCTAGATCAACACAACACATAGAGCATCACCAAACTTCCAAAAGGCAAGAAAGTTGTGGGTTGCAAATGGATCTATAAGCTCAAATTCAAGTCAGATGGATCAATTGAGAGGTATAAAGCAAGATTGGTGGCTCGGGGATTCACTCAAACATTCGAGGTGGATTACAAAGAAACATTTGTACCTGTTGCAAAAATGAACACAATAAGAGTACTACTGTATGTGGCTGTAAATAAGGGGTGGTCCATGTACCAAATGGATATGAAGAATGCATTCTTGCATGGTGATCTCAAAGAAGAAGTCTATATGAAATTGCCACCCAGGCATCCTCAAAGCAATGAACTGGATTTAGTGTGCAAATTGCACAAATCCATTTATGGTTTGAAACAGTCCCCACGAGCTTGGTATGCCAAGCTAAGCTCAGTTCTCACTAGTGTTGGTTTCAAAAGCAGCAATGTCGATTCCTCACTATTTGTTCGCACAAGAGCTATGGGAAAATTGGTTGTGCTGATTTATGTAGATGATCTGATAATTACAGGTGATAATGCTGACGAGATTTTCAACCTCAAATAGTCCCTCAGACAAAGGTTTGCAATTAAAGACCTTGGGATATTGAAGTACTTTCTTGGTATAGAAATGACAACCTCGCACAAGGGACTCTTTCTTAACCAAAGAAAATATGTCCTAGATTTGCTCAAGGAAGCTAACATGAGTGATGCTAAACCAACCATTACCCCTCTTGACAGCAAGCTCAAACCTAGCTTAATGGGCACACCACTCATGGATATAAGTTATTACCAACGACTGGTTGGTAAGTTGATCTACCTAACAATCACCAGACCTGACACCACATATTCTGTAAGTATTGTGAGCCAATTCATGCACTCCTCGACACTTGAGCATTTGACCTTTGTTAAAAGGATCTTATGCTACTTAAAAGGATCAGTGGGTCGTGGTATCATCATGAAGAAGAATGAAAACACACAAATCATGGGGTATTGTGATGCTGATTGGGCAGGGAATGCAATCGATTGCAAGTCCACCATTGGCTACTGTACATTTGTCGGTGGAAGCTTGGTCACATGGAAGAGTAAGAAGCAAACTATCATCGCCAGATCAAGTGCCGAAGCTGAGTATCGTGCAATGGCTTCAACTGCGTGTGAGTTGATATGGCTTAAAGGTCTTCTATGTGATTTAGGTGTTCCTACAACTTTTTCTATGTCCTTATTTTGTGACAATCAGGCAGTCATGCATATAGCATCAAACCCAGTGTTTCACGAGAGGACGAAACACATTGAAGTTGATTATCATTATGTTCATGAACAAGTTCAATCACAGGTGATTCAGACACATTATACAAGAAGTTTCGACCAACTGGTTGACATCTTCACCAAACCCTTTGTTTCTCATCAGTTTCAACGACTTTTGTCCAAGTTTGGATCCATAAACCTTCTGGATCCAACTTGATGGGGAGTATTGGATATTAATCCTTAATTCAAGGAATAAAACAATGACCTTAATTTAAAGAATAAAACAAGGAGCTTAATTCAAGGAATAAAACAAGGAGTAAAATAAAGAATCCTTAATTCAAGGAGTAAAACAAAGAATCCTTAATTGAAGGAGTAAAACAAAAAATCCTTAATTCAATGAGTAAAACAAAGAATCCTTAATTCAAGGAGTAAAACAAGAAATACTTAATTCAAGGAGTAAATCAAGGAATACTTAATTTAAAGAGTAATTGAAGGAGTAAAATTTTATTATAAATAGTTATACAATTGTAATAAAAACATGAATAAAATAATATAAATTAGAGAACTCTTTTGTGTAAAATTATTATTTTTTTTTCTACAAGTATCTTGGTAATTGTTTTTACAAAAAAATAGTAAATTATTTAATTATATTAATTTTTTTTATCAAATATAACTTAAAAAAATACAATTATATGATATAACCCATAATAATAATAATACTAATACTAATGTTATCTAAACAAAAAGCAAAAATAATAATAATTAAAGAAAAAACTTGAATACCAATATTGCCAAATATTTTACTTCACCGTACGAAATCGCCAACCTCACTAGGATGTCAGTATGCTCCGTAAAAATCAAAACTTATGGATTAACTTTGATTTCAACATCAAAGAGGAATGCCTCACTGGGGAAGAGGTGGAGTTAAAATTATCTCAGTTTCGCTCATCTCTGGGAACTCATTTTCTTAAATTTTTCAAAAGCATTTTATATTTAATTTTTTTATTAGTAAATAAAATAATTATTAATTAAAAAAAATATATTTTTTCAATAAATAAAAATTCAATATTATGATATATAAAACATAAATTATTAGAAAGATTGTTAAAAGTAATAATATAAATAATTTAATTATATTTAAAATTTATACTTATTAAATTTAATTACATCGTAAATAAATATACACGATTTTGTGATTATTAGATTATTAAAGATTTAATTTAATATAATTTATTTATTAATAAAAAATTCTTAATACCCATAAATACCCAAACTTTTGGTGAATAAATATCTCCCATAATTTCATATGAAAATATACATCTCATCCCTTCCCATTACTTTACATCATATTCTATTTGTTAGGTGAAATTTTCAAGTTTGATTTTATTTTTCAATTTAGCCGCATACACTTCATGTCGGAGTCTCATAGACGAGTACAAGCAAATCACGTGACTTCTTGCATCTTTCATTTTATAAATGAAAATTCCCCCTTTAAATACTAAAAACAATTAAGACCAATTTTTAATTTGGACAAATTCTTCTATGAATACTTTAAATTCTTACTTCATCTTTCAATTTGGTAGGTAATTAATCTTATATTTATATAAATTTATACTAAATTTTACTTATTTAATTCATGTTATGTTTGTTGTTTAGTTATTTAAAAATAAATTATTTTTTTTATTTTTTAAAATAATATTAACACGTTTTACATTATAAATAATATAAATATAAATTTATATATTGTTGAAGCTATGGTTAACAATATTCATTCTAAATTCTAAAGTAACAAATTCAGCAAAAATATTATTTAATTAAAAAAATCAACGTTACCATTAGTTAGCTTTAATTGTTTCCCCCCAGCATTTTCCAAACAAGTACGAATTATCCCTTTCGAATTAGTTAGGCATACAGCTTCTATTTATAAAAAAAAATAAAAAATTAGAGAAATACTTTAATTACCTCGCAATTTATAATTTACAAAGAAAAGGATAAAAAAAAAAGGAAGAAGAATCAATGGCATGTGGGTGACAGTCAGATTCAGAAGCGTGTAAATTCTACTGTAGCAACAAGAAAAATCATCCACGTGTCATAAAAGTAAACAAAGAACAACAGAGATTTAAGTGTAAGGGTAGGTAACAGCAAGAAAACCCAAGCTTTGCCTTTGCCTTTACCTTTACCTTTTTGTCCAAAGCTGAAACAGACGAATGACCATAGACACCCTCCAACCCAAAAAAGCGTATAAACTAAATCCCTTGGCGGTGTTATGACTACCACTCATAATTTTCCCCCAAACAATAAAAACCCAATTCATATTTTTTCTTCTTAAAGTACCCAAGTGAACAACCATTCTCAAAATCACCTTTTTTATTTAATTATATATTTTTTATTAGTTATTACTTATCAAAAAGCTTTGACATCTTTCTCTATCTCTGTGTGTGTGAAATGCTGAAGCTGTTTAGGGGATATCAGCTTTTCTTTATCTTCATCATCTTGGTCTCTGTTATATTTTCAATCTTCTCAGGTACTAGCCCCTATCATTTTCAATTTCACTTTTCATTTTCTTTAATTGGGAAGCAATGAATTTATGATAACTCCGACTAAATTGATTAATTAAGCTTATTTTTTTGCCAGTGAGGTAAGGTAGTATTGATCTATTAGTTTTATGGTCTATATGTCCTAATCAAGATCTGTTTTTTTTTTAATAACTAGTATTGATTATTACTGGCTAAGTTTGTCGTTAACATTTTTTTTTTTTAATTTGAGTAAAGCTACACACACGCTTTTAGTAGGGCTCGATCCTACTATTTCAAACCACCTTAGTATCAAATAAGCTATTAGAGTGTCTTATTTCATATATTGCTGAAGCATGAAAATGGTTTGTTTGTTTAACAAATTTATCACCTTTTTAAATTATTTTTTTTGCAGGTTAGAGCAGTGAGTACGACGACTTCGTATCAATTTCCTATTTGCTGGGTTGCTGCTTATACATATATAATACCCTTCGCTGGATTATCCTTCCGCCAACTAATCTTGTCCTTTTATTGAATGTATGATAAATTTATTCTTTTCCTATGAAGTTCTAAAAAGCTGGGTTGATTTACTTTTTTTTTTTTGGTCGTCTCATATTTTTTTGTGCGTATAAATTTTAATATATGTTATTTGTTTGGATAAATAGTGTTTACAATGATCTGATGCTTTTTGAGTTAAAGTGCAAGGAAAATTGTTCATTTTTTTGGGATTATAATGGTAGGACTGGTCAAAAGATGGCAGCTGAGCTTGTAAATTCTGCAACAAGTGAGAAGCTTACTGAAATGGATTGGACAAAGAATATAGAAATATGTGAATTAGTTGCTCATGATCAAAGGTGTTTTTCTTTTAATGCTTTATTGCGCATTTACACTGATAATTGTAATTTGAAAAGAAAGGAAAAAAAAACTGAATTTTCAGAAGTTATCAAAATTCATTAAATTTTCCTCCCTCTTTTCGTTTCTAGAAACAGAGCTACTTATTGGTCCAATTAAGTTAAGTAGAACCATAATTGTCCTCTGGCTTATGATTCTCAATGCTAACAAGCTCACAAACTAAACTTTTTTTTTTTTTTATGTTATTATTTGGAGAATTTTCTTAAATGTTTGTTGGTTCGCTATGCAGACAAGCTAAGGATGTGATTAAAGCTATCAAAAAGCGATTGGGTAGTAAACATCCAAACACTCAACTTTATTCCGTTTTGGTTAGTAGATATTGCTCTTCTCAACAAGCATAATTGTGGTGTTGTATAGATGCTATTATGAAAATTTGCCTGAGCTTGGACTCCACTATAGTTATTACATTGTTAAGCTTTTCGACACGTGCAGTTGCTGGAGATGTTGATGAACAATATTGGAGAAAATATTCATAAGCAGGTTATTGATACAGGGATTATACCTATTCTTGTGAAGATAGTCAAGAAAAAGGTATAAAGACGATTCCTATGTGCATCCATCATAACTTTGATGGATTCTATATTAATCCGCATTGTTTGTGTTTGCAGTCGGACTTGCCAATTCGAGAGAGAATATTTCTCATTCTTGATGCCACACAAACATCGGTTGGTGGTGCTTCTGGAAAGTTCCCCCAATACTATAATGCTTACTATGACTTGGTGGTATGTAGATACATGTAACCTTCATAATCGTTTTGGTCCTCTGTTTAGAGATATTTAAATTTGAGACATGTAATGGTATACTATGTTGCTTAACATTCTTGGGTAATTTAATTAATAATCTGTGGTTAATTATGTAACATGTGGATACATAATAACTTAAAAGTTCTTTCTTTGCAGTTATAAGTTTTATGTTGATTGGGATTTTCTTGGACTGGTCAATTGTTAAAGCAAAGAGAAAAAAGAAGAGAAAATTTAAGCCAATAAGTTTTCCATAAAGCAAAAAAATTGCCATATTTGTAATGGGCTTGCACGATAGGAGTGATAATTGTGCCGTGCAGAATTAATAGTAAAACTTGTGGTGTTGCTGCTCTAATCTGAGGTTGATTAATTTAATTTAGTGTGTCTAGAGTCATATCCAAGACTTTCATACACAATGTCTCTATGTTTCTAGTAGTGATTAGTTGTGTATGTTTTTATTTGATTACTGCCACATCATGTCTATATGTACATATAGTGCTGACCAAATCTTTCATTCCTCAGTTTCTCATACGAATAATATAAGTATTCTATTTATTTGTTCATTTAATTACTTATTCATTTATTCGATTATGACATTCAGAACGCAGGAGTAGAGTTTCCTCAAAGGACAGCTATGGTCTCTTCAAATCACCAAACCCCACAGCCAAATAATAACAACTTGCCTAATGGTGAGCTAACATCTAGACATGAAGGGCCTGTACAGCAGGCAGAGACTCAAACCATTCCAGAGTTGAGGTATCATCAGTTTTAAGTTGAACTTAATATTAAGTTCTTGTTTTTATGTTTTAGTCTAATATTGAGATTTTCTCAATTATTGCCATTATAGTCTCCAAAAGAAGACCATTTATAAGTTAAATAACTATTCTATGTAGTATCATACAAAAAGCTAATAATGCATTGGAGGTTTTGAAAGAAGTTCTTGATGCTATTGAGAGTCAAAAGTCTGAGGTATGCTGCTACAGTGATTCTAAAATTCAAGGTTTATGCTATTGGGTTGTATGCACTTGGCTTGACAAGTAGTGACTTGCGAAATTGTTCTTTCAGGGAGCAAAGGATGAGTTTACCCTTGATCTCGTGGAACAATGTTCATTTCAAAAGCAAAAAGTAATGCATCTTGTGATGAGTTCTAGGTATGGCTGCTTTGTGTTAAATGGTTCACTTAAGTGTGTGTGTTTGTTTTCCTATGTTTATGGTTTGCTGGTATCAATTTTGGATATAGTAAAATTCTATTTTTGAAAAGACAAAGAAGCATTAATTATTTGATCAATCATTTTGAGAAAGCGAGATATTGATATATATTTGGGAAAATTATCTTAGAGGTCACTTATTTTGTGTTATTTGGATACTTTGATCATGTAGTTTTTGCAAGGGACACATAAGTGACTCGATTTTTAAAATTGATACACTTTAGTCACATAGTTTCATAGTTATGTGACTAAAATGTCCTTTTTTAATTGTAGAAAATGGATTGGTTACATAACTATGAATTTATGTGATTAAAGTGTTCCAATTTTAATAATCGAGTTACTTGCAAAATCTGCATGTCAAAGTGTCCTAATGACACAAACAAAGTGACTTGAAGAATTGGTCACCCTATTTTAAGAAGCGTATTGGAGAGAGGGAACGTGCGAGGGTAATGCATGGTTCATTGAAAGTTTGTTAGTTGAGTTAAAGCTGAATTTGCATTCTGCATGAAATTGAGATGCAATATGATTTTGACCTGATCATGGCCATAGTACCATATGGCAATTTTATGTCATTGAATAGAAAAACTCTTATGTACTCCAGTTGTATTCTTGTTAATAATAGTCGTTAATCTCATCCCCACTTACACATTTTTCATTTTTATAAAAATAAAGGGTCAAGATAAACATGTTCTACCCTTGTTAATGCTCCCGTTATATGCAAGAATCTCTCTATCAAATAGCTTGGTCTGCTTTTCGAATGCGGGAATAGTTTGGTCTATGCTACCATATAATATTGTGCCTTTTCTTCTAACAACATTTGATCAGTTGGTATTTTCGAATTGACACAAATTGAAAATTGGTTCCATCAATTATTAACAGATTTATCTTTGATTTTTCCAGGGATGAGAAAATGGTTTCTAAAGCTATTGACTTGAATGAGAAGCTCCAAAATGTTCTTGCAAGACATGAGGCTCTTCTTTCAGGTAGGTCTACATCAACTGTGAATCATGTTAACCACGTGGAAGCTGAGGAAGAGGTTGCTGAACAACTTTTCCGAAGGTATGTCAGCTAATATACAGCATGGAAGCCTTATCTTGGTACTTTGGTTTTATTTTCCATCATTATGTGCCTCCAATAGTTCTTTAGTTTGAACTTTGTGTGGACACTGGAATGGCATTATTCTGACGAGGGCTCACCTAAGTCCAATTAGCACAATGGTGTTCAAAAATTGGCAGAACTTTCACTTTCTAGGCACGTCGCCATTTCAAAATAATCTAATCTTTTCTAATGCACTATTTTTTTTATTTAAAATATCTTTTAAAAATGGTGTGAGGTGTCAAACACGTGATATTTTCGTTAATTTTGTTACATTATTGTATTAATTGGACTAACTGCCCCATTTTATAAATATGTAGCCCTTGAAAATAAAGGACCAATGTGTGTTTTACCGAAACAAAGGATCCCTTGAGAATTTTAACCGGCATTATTCCACTCTCCACCGAGCATAGGGATAATGTTATAATATTCATATGTTGATTTATGCTTTTCCCAATTAAAATACCGAGTATTGGCTGGAAAATCTTATAGATTACGGAAAGGTAAAGCATGTGCGAAGCCTGAAGATGAAGAGGGCTTTCCTGACCATTCCAACTTTGGCTTGTTAGAATCATCCATCCCTGAAGAGAAGCTAAACCGTCCACTAATACGTCCACTCTCTTCGGAGCCACTGTGTGAACCAAGAGGACATCCGACACCTGTTGCCATTCCACCACCACCTGCAAAGCACATTGAAAGGCAGAGATTCTTTCAGGAAAACAAGGTGGATGGTTTGGTTAGTCACACGAGAGGCCTATCGTTGCACAGTCGCAATGGTAGTAGCTCTCACAGTGGAAGCATAGATTCAAGTGACTTGTAGAAAACAGTTGGTGCCTATCTTTTATATTTTCTTAATCTTCCAGTTTCTAGGTTGTTGGTATAAGGATGATTTCTGATTTTATAGTGCTGTTGAGATTGTAATTTTTATGAAAACGGTTAAAAATGAAAATATTGTTATGTATTATCTTGATTTGATATCAGGCTTGTGTTTAAAAGTTTGACTACCACCCCTATATAGAATAGTTTGTTTTGTTCTGTATGTAGAAAATAGGTTTGTAAAGTGAGTTTTTTGTTTTATCAATTCTATTTTAAGGTCTCTTTGGAACCGCTTCTAAGAGAACGTCCAAGCTCGCCCTAAATTCGTTTTTTTTTATTTGCCAACGGAAATGGCGTTTCATTGAACATGAATAAGACTACGGAGATCAAAAAGAGAGAAAAAAAAAAAAAACTTGCGCAAGAAAGAGTGGATGTCGCCAATGTAAGCTCCCAAATACAACCAAACGAACATAACGGGCAAAGTGAAATTGGCCTAACCTATCACCAATTTGAAAGCGATGGAACAAGCTAAGAAGCCAAGATTGACCATTTTGCTTTAGAAAAGTCGCAACTTGACTTTGGATATTAGGAAGATTTTTTTTATATATTAAATAGTACAGAGTATTTGATGTGATCTGAAATGTGACATAGTTTTATCCTTAAAATCCCCTCATTAGTACCACCCGACCTAGTTCTCACTCAATTTTCACTTCACCCATTCAAAAGATGAAAGAAAGCATCGTGCTTTACGCTGCACCTATTTTTCACCACATGGTCTCCATGGTTGAACTAGGAAAGCTAATTCTGCAACACAAAACCTATTTCTCTATAACAATCTTGATCACAATTATGCCTGTAGACATTGCTTCTACATCCTCATATATCAAACAAATATCCCAAAGTAACAATTCCATCTCCTTTTTCACTCTTCCTCAATCTCTCACCCAAACCCAAGCAACTGCTGCCTTTGAATTCATCTGTTACAACGCTCCCAACGTCATCGAAGCCCTCACAACCATTTCTCTCACCTCAAAGGTCCTTGCTTTCATAACCTCAGCTGTGTTTGACTCATACCATCCAAAAATCCCAACTTATTATTACTTCATCTTCTTGTGCCTCAACTCTTGCTCTCATTCTCTATCTACCCACTTTGCACAAACAAATTACAACAAGCTTCAAAGATATGGACAATAGATATCCAGAGATCTTGAACCGTATGAATTTCAATCATGTTCAAACATATAGTATTGGACCTTTAATAACTGAAGCAAAAGTTAAGAAGTTTGGCATAAAAGGTCAAGACCCATCATTTAGTATGGCATGGTTAGATGCCCAACAAGTGTTGTTTTTTTGTGTTTTGGAAGCAGAGGAACATTCTCTGAACTTCAAATTAAAGAGATGGCTATGGGGGTGGAGAGAAGCAATCATAAATTCTTGTGGGTAGTGAAGAATCCAATTGATACTAACAAAGAACCAAACTTTGAAGAGTTACTGTCAAAAGGGGTTTTAGAAAGAACTAAAGATAGAGGTTTGGTAGTGAAATCTTGGGCACCACAAGCTACAATTTTGAGCTATGAATCAATAGGTAGGTTTGTGACTCATTGTGGGTAGAATTCGATTTTAGAAGCAATGACTTGTGGTGTTGCAATGATTGCTTGGCCATTGTATGCTGAGCAACGTATGGATAGTGTTGTGTTGGTGGAGAATATGAAGATTGCAATACCAATTGAGAAGCTATCTTCATCACTGTCAAAAGAAGAATTGGTTATGACAGAAAAGTTGGAAAAGAGGGTGAAAGAGTTATGGATTCAGATTCTGAAAAAGGGAGAAGTCTAAGGGAAAAAAGTTTGGTTGTAAAAGCAATGGCTATGGAGGCTTGGACAAATGGTGGATCGTCTTTAGCTTCTTTTTCTAAGATGGTAAGTTCATGGAAGCAAGAAATTTAATATTTTGAACTTTTAATTTGGAACGGAAAACAACAGAATCACAGTAATGTAATTTTTTTTCTAAAAGGAGACGAAGTTCTTTTTTTTATTAATTAAATAAATAAAACATTTTACCCATATACTTCTAATTTAAATATAGAATGATGGAATAAAAAGTAATAACATGCACAACCCAATCCCAATATCATAACAATGTAATTATTTTATGTAAGAATACATAATTTGTATTTTGTTAACTTTCTTTTAAATTAGAAACATCATAATCAATAATTATATTTATAAATTAGGATTCAAAGTTTATAAAATACGAATTTAATTAATCCGAGAAAAATGAATAAATTATTTAAAATGAATCTAATTAATATAGATGATAATGAATAATTTATTTTTAATTTTTATTAATTTATAATTTAATAACTTAAATAAATCGATTAGACATGCAATTGAGTGTAAGAATAAAGTACGAAAATAAAAAAATAACACGAAATTTTCAGATAGAAACAACTTAAATTACATATAATATTATCGTGTGATAACGTTAGACAAAAAAATAATGAAATGATATAAATAGAACAAATGTAATAATTAAGTGGTATAAACGAGATGAAAAATAATCAACTTTTTATAATTTTATTTTTAATAAAATTAAAAATTATAGATGACATATAATTATTTTGGTCATATTTCTTCAAAAATTTAATCTTTATAATTAAATTTAATTATTTGTAAAATAATAAATAACATTCATTAAAAACTAAAATTATAAAATATTTCAATTTAGATTATTTAATCACGATTTTACAATTTTTTTTATGTAAAATTAAAATAATTGCATATTACATATAGTTATTTCGATTCAAATTTTTCTAAACTTTAATATTTTTATTTAAAATTAATTATTTATAGAATAATAAATAAATGACATTATCACTTAGTTAAAATCAAAAATAGAATTCCAAAAGTTTTTAGTTTTGATTAACTAATCACATTTTGTTAACTTTTTTAAATTAAAATAATTAAAGATCTTATATAATTATTTTTATGTATATTTTTTGCTTTAAACCCAACACCAAAAATTAACATAAATATTTGACTTATCATTTTAATAATTTAATTAACCCTCCAGTGCATTTATGATTATTATAATTATTTAATCTATAAAAAATTTAATTTTAAAACTTAAAAGTGATTTATTTTCTTATGTGCTTTCCTTTTTATTTATGTAAAAATAGAAAACTAAAATATTTAAATAGAATGATAAAATATTCATATTAGAAATAAAGTGAATATTATGCGTTTGTAAAACTAATAATTATTTTTACAATTTATTTAAAATATTATAATACAAATATATTATTATAAATAAAAATAATTTTTATTTAATTCATAAAGTTTAAATTTGCATGTACAAACCAGTATAAAAAGAAAAGGACAAAAATTCCCACCCAAACTTTCTACGAGAAGAAATTAGAAAGTAATTCTATATAGCACGATTAAAGCATCAAACACCATTTAAGTGAGTAGCCTAATTGACATTGATTAAATTTTATTAAAATGTAAAGGACTATTAGATTTATAGATACGAATGATGTAGTGATGATATGAATGGTTTTCAAAAATTAGCACATCGTACTAGGATACTCAAAGTTGAGCACAAACTTTGGTATGCTATTGTATGCAACACCATTAAGACGCAGACATGCAAGTAAAAAATAACTAAAAAAAAGTGAGCCTTTATTGTATAAAAGTGGATAATTTTATCCCCATATTTGCAAATTATTGGTGGCAAAGTGATTTGAAATCCCCACAATTGCCAAATTTTCTTCCAAATAAGAATAACCAAAGCATCTCTCTCTCTCTCTCTTGTGGAGGGCCCTTGTGAATAGATTACCAAAAGAATTCCTTACAACTTTAAAGCCTTCAAAATAAAAAAGAGATATGAACTCATCAAACTACAAGAATAATTACAGGCTTTTCTATGTTACCAACTTATTCTCTATACTAAATGGTATTACACCAAGAATTTAGCGATTGGTTAGTAATGGCCTTCCAATTATGTAATGAGCAAAATAATATAGCTCTGTATAATGTTGAAAAGAAAAAAGTTATACTGATATGAAACCCAGCTCCAGACTCGCCTTCCATTGTGGCTGTAGTTGGTAACATCCATAGTATCTTATCAAGAACGAAAGTTAACCGAAGATGCCTCATAATTTTCTCATTGCATTATCGAGCGTAGCTCCCAGTTACCTTCACCATCGATGAGCCGCAACTCCGTAGAATGGTAAGGTATCAAAGCAGGACGCTGAGAAGCACAAAACAGATGGTCAGATTGAGATTAGGAAGGAGAAGCCATATGTTTAAGTGGAATATTGTTAAAATCCTCGCAGGAAGATCCTGAGTTCCTGTACTAGGAACAATGCAGTATCCGAGACTAAAGATGTATTTAAAATTGCTTATCATTTGGGCAGAAAGTGATTTCAAATGAGCCAAAGCATTTCTAAGGATGCTTGGCAAGTGGCAACCTCCAAAAGAAGTGCCTTCATGATTTCGAGAAGCACTATTAGTACTTCTAGTAATTTTGGGTGCATTATCTTTAAAAATAACTACTAAAATATCACTCAAAACCATTTATAACATTTTCATGTCAAACATCGAAATACTTCTCTTGTATTAGAACCACTTTTAAGCAAACCATTTCTTAGTGTGGTGCATCCCAAGTACATAAAGACTTAATAAAAAAGAAAAACCTTATTATTAGTCACAGGAACTTACTTGAGAGGAGGTAACTACTGTGATACCCATATCCTTTGCAAGTTTATAAAGATGTTCTTCAACATCTACACTTGTAGCGCTGCCATTTTCCAGAAGAATTAAAACCATCATAACAAGAAAATATTACATTAATGGAGATCAATTCTTCTGAAGTTGGGGAAAGAAAAATCAGGGTCTCATCTCAATACATACTTGGTGCATTCATCGAGGATGCCAAATTTTGGCTTGTGAAAGAATAAGCGTGCCTGTAAAATGACGATTATGACATCGGAGTATCAGAGAGACAATAGTACAAATACATATGGAAAATTTGTAAATTCTTTAAACAAGTCAGGATTGAAGGAACAAGAATAATTAGCTTAGCTCACCATGCCAAGTCTCTGCTGTTCTCCAAGAGAAAGTGTGTCCTCCCATTTCAAGTTAGCATCCCAACCACCTTCCTCCCTCTCCAAAAGGTAACTTAAGCGAACATTTTCCAGAATAGATTTCAAAGACATCTCAAGCATTGTGGCAGCATCAGCAGAATTTTTATCTGCAGAAATACCATATAGATAATTAGATGTTTATAAGACATTGAGAAATAATAGATACGTACAATACTATTTTCAATTGTATTACTTTGATGATGATTCGAAGATCAACCAATATGAAGCAAAAGATATGAGCAACATATCATATTTCAAAAATAAATTGACAGCTTTTTTAATTACATTTCAACATGTCATGCATGAAATTTACCTTTCCCGTAGAATTTCAATAATTTTTGCCCTGCTTCGTCAGGAGAGAGAGGATATATGATTTGATCCCTAAGGGTTCCCAAACAAGTGTAAGGGCGCTGGGGAATATAGAACACACCACAGGATCCATCCTCATGTTGGGATGGTTTAACAAGTTTACCATTCATTATGGGCCAAAGTCCTCTCAGAACTCTAAAGATAGAACTCTTTCCACTCCCATTTGGACCTAAAAAAATTGCATGCTCATTAACAATTAAGCTTGCAAGAAAAAAAGATGAACAAACAAATACCCAATTAAAAAGATGGACTAACCAGTAACAAGCAAGCTTTTTCCAGGGAATACTTCACATGTCAATTTGTGGGCCAACATTTTCTGAGCTGGGTTAATAATATCAACCTCTGAGAAGGTAATGGCGTCTTCAGAATAAAGATACTTTGTTTGTGATTGTGATTGAACATCAGCTAAAGATTGCCCTGTGGGGCCAAGCATTTTATTATCATGCACATAAGATGTCTAAAAAATGATCAACTAAATTCATTCCTATAAATAGAAAAATGATAAGATATCTACAGAATCCCTAAAGAGCCAACAAAAAACCCCATGCATTAACACATCTCCAGCTACTGGAAGGTAATATTAATCAATTGTTCTCGTACAATAGCAAAGTCATTCCTTGTTATTGCGCAAACATGAAGAATACAGCCGGTTTAACTTAAAACACACTTCTTAATGCGATATAGATTGGAAAAAAGACATTAAATAAACCTATATGAAAAACTTCTACTACATACGAAGCTTTATGCACATACAATCAAGCACGCTCTCTATCAGTCAGTTTTTTTTTTTAAATCAAAATATGCTAAGTGTGGTTTGAACCTGAGACTAGAAGCAGGGGAAAGGAAGATTTAGACCACAAATTGAACCACAAAAATATTAACTTTTTGAAGTTTATAGTAGCAAAGGTTATTACTAGAATCAATTCATTGTTTATTAGTATTTATATATTTTTATATTCTTACACAAAAATTAATATTAGTACAAATGTTCCAGATAACTCAATTAAGACAATAGAACCAAAAATGCATGTTTATTCTTTTTATAATAATGTCTCCTATGTTCTATTTTCAAAAAATAAAACAGCAATGAGCAATGTACCAGACTGGACAGCATCTAGCAGTTCTTCAAGCTCAAATATCCGATTGATACCACCAGAGAGCTCAAGGAACTTCCGATGCAACTCAAGAATGTCACCAAAAGCTAAAAAGCTTTGGGATACCACAGATGCTAAGAACCTCAAAGCATGTGCCAGCTCACCTGAAAACATACATTAGTATGGAAGAGAGAGAGAGAGAGAGGATGTTAGCTGTGCCTCAAAATATGTATCAGATTAATATCTCACCTTGAGTGGATGTCAATGATCTGTCACCACTGTGTTCAAGAGCATATAACAAGCTCAATCCCCAAGTCACATTATGTGGAAGTTGCTTTGTCACAAAATCATCCAAAATACCATATAACCATTTCTTCTTCAAAACATCAAAAGAATGATCTAGAAGTTCCTCGAATTTTGACTCAACCATCTGTATATTGTGAAGCATTTATTATGTATGCATAAACATACAATGATTATCAAATGTAATGGCTGCAGTGACGCAGGTCGGAAAGCATGGAAGAATCATAGATATGAGAGAGAAGAGTTGGGGAAAGGGATAATTGGATAACAACTAATCAATAATCATAATCAAAATAATCGGAAGTTTGCAATGATAAGAAGCCTACTTATAGGCATAATACAAGACTAATATAATTCTATAAGGATTCTAATTCTATTAAATATCATACTAATGAAATAGCAAATATTTAATAACAATTGGGATAAAAAAAACTATAAATAACAAAATTCTAAATAATCTAACTCTTTAATAAAATATTAATTTTATCCTGCATCAAGCGCATCCTGCATATGTTATTTTCAAAGCTGAAATATAATGCAAACTTATCAATTCCTGCATGAAAAAATTGCAAGCTAAAGGGTTTGAAACTTGCTACACTAAAGGAAATGAGATCAATGTATATTAAAAACTATATTATCAGTTTCACACACGCAGAGAGAGAAGAAAGAAAGGACTACATCTAACTACAGTAAGCAAAACACATTTCCTAATAACATAGTTGACTAGATAAACCTGATAATAAGAAACAAAGGAAGAAAAATAGCTAATAAGGAAGTTTTACATATGCAAGAGTAAATATCTGAAGCATTCAAAAGATCATTGCGGACATCAAATTTGATGCTTGACAATAAGTTGCACGCATGTGCACATAAATGAGTATATAGTGCATAGACACATGCAAAGTATGTATGTTCAAAATTTTAAGCAGAATAAATCAGACACACAAGCAGCACTTAGCATTGAAATACAAGAACATGAATTGCAGGGCGCTTACAGCTTTTTCTCGAGCACCACCGCCAAAGAAAGCAACAGATTCGGCATGAGTACGCAATCTTTCATGCATAAACCTAGTTTTATGCAAGACATTAAATAAGATTCCTTAGAGCAATATTACATAGTATTACTCCAACTGGGAGCAGAAACTACAAGCAAGTTACCTAAATGTTCCTTCAAGCTGTTGTTCTCGACCAGTCAAATCACCAAATTCAGGGGTAACAGCCTTAAGAAAACCCAGACCTAGTAACATATAAGCATACAAGAAGGCAACTCCCCTCCGACCTGTTAGCAGCTTCATTCTCCAGGTAAACCTTACAAATAGTACCAGTAGTCAAGCCAATTGCTAAAATTGAAGACTTTGCCATAACTAAGCACCTCAAATCCAGGACTTACGCAACTTACTAAATCATTAAAGTACTCACCAAAGAATATCCACAGATGGCTTTACCAATCCAGTAACTAGTCCTGACAAGTCAGAAGTTAATTTTTCCAAATCATGAGTCATTCTTTGATCAGCGTCAATATTTTTGTTTGACATGTGGAACACCTGCAAGGACATGCCCCATTGTGCAAATTAAAGATTTAAAATGGAATCCTGACCCCACCAAAAAAATTGCTGATAAGAAGCATGACAGAGGAGCTAAAGAAAAGAATTGAAGGGCTAGCAACCAGACCTTATAGAATGCATTATTTCTCAAATAGTTCTTCAGTAAATGTTGAGTCAAACGAATCCTCCATCCTAGAGCTAGCCTGGCTTTCAAGTGCCTGCAAGATAGTATGACAATTGGCTTTCTTAGCATCAAATTTAAGCAAAGATATAAAAGTCCATATTATTAAGTGAAAACTACTAGATAATAGGAATGTATGTATAAATATGTGTAATACAAGAGCAATCAAAAACTTTCATCACAAACTGTATAAATTTTTCATTTGATTACCAACATGGAGAAAGATCACATCAGAAGCAGTCTATTGGATTAAATTATACATGCTGACAGAATTCTCAGAAATAGGTGCTAATAGAATTACTAACACAAGACAGTCATTCAGCAAAAACAAATAACAAAAATGAAACTAGAAGTTTTAGAAGAGAAAATGCAATAGAGATATATCATTTTGATAATTTGAAAAAAAATGCAATAGAGATAAATCTGTACACAGAAAGGTTTTTTCTTCTTTGTTTCTTTTAAAGAAAGGAAACTGATAGAACAAGTACAATACATGTGGCATGCAAGAATATAACACGGACCAAATGCTATTTTAACTATTGCTATGTTATTCTACCCATCCTATTGTGGAAAACAACAATCTTGGACATATGAAGTCCATACGCTTTACCTGCTTTGCAGGTGCAATTTACAGTCAACAACCTATTCCCCCAAAATTTTAAAGATGAAAGGAAATAAAGTAACAAATTAATAATTTCTAGCAATGAGGAGTTCCAAAATTAAGGGTTGATATAGTCAACTGATTATGTCCTCTTCAAGTACTTTAACTGAAAGATTGGTTGAGGGAAACAAAAGTGAAATACTAGTTTTACAAGCTAGAGATTCAAATGAATTCACACTAGTACAGTAGTGACAATGCTGAAGTTACAAACTGGATGCATCAGTAGCTTCAAAGGTAAAAACTAAAGGACTAAGCATGTATGCTGCATACGACATGAGTTTGTAGTAAACTCAGATTCATCTGGACGCAGGATTACCTTAATGAAGGTGCAATAAAAGAAGATGCCGCACTCTGAAGAACACTAACACCAATCAAACGAAGGAAAGATGCCTTATCCTGCTCCAAAACAAATTTAACGGTGGTTCCTGTATAAAATTAGATACTTAAGTCAATAGCATGGTCTTTTGGTTGCTCAGATGCTCACAAAGAGGTGGCAAATACCATTCAATGAGGCAATTCGATCTGAAACCCATGTTCGTGAAACCACAAGCAAAGAAACGGCAAACAGTTGAGCTCCTTGTTTATCGAGCACAGTAGGTATCTGCAGAAACAAGCAATGTTAAAGTAAATGCAAAATAAATGTTCTTGTGATTCCCAAATTGCATAATTGTATAAGCAAGGGGATACAGACACTGCATCTGTTCATCACAACATATTCAGAGTATATCAAACTGACTTTGAAAAATATAAATAGCTGCGATCAACATAGAAAAATCAAGCATGAAAAGAAAAACACATCATTCACCACCAACAGTTGAATTTTGTGTTGGGCCTACAACATGTTTAGAGCCTGCACTTGAGGGAAGCATTAGAGGTATAAAATGATTGTTGGACTTTCTCTCAATAGCTTAAGCTTTTAAGCTTTTAGGATTATTAGTGACCAACACATTCTAACATTAAAGGCAGTAGAGAACATAAATAGGCTGTGACACTGCAAGAAAATCAATTTCATGAAAGAGCTAATACGGGTTTTCCTATATAAAAGGATTACCAGCACTTTGAACATAGCAGCTATTCTCAACGGCAATGCCCTTGAAGCTCCTTGGATTTGTGGAAAAACAGAGAAGGGAATGTCACGACTAATGGGGGGTGAAACTGCTATGACATCAGCAATATATGACAGCTCCTTGGAATTTGAAAGCGCAGAATCCTAGACAAGAAAAGCTGTGACATTAGATGGAGTTAAAAAGGCCATGAACGAAACTAATAAGATTTTGGAAAATCTTAAGACCTTTTTACTTGAGATAAATGCTCTTTGCACTGCCAATGCATCACTATGGCGATCTGTCTCAGAAGAATGTATCATATTTATCCCCATTTTGTCCTCCCTGTAAATGGAATGGGAAATCAAATAAACAATCCACAGAATCCAAAATATAATCAAAGCTGTTAGTGCAGATTAGAAATCTCGGTACTCCAACCTTTTATATGTAACACTCCAGCCTCCTTCACCATCCAATGACAGCACTACGTCATGAAATGCCACTAGTGCTGGACGATGTGAGATGGTAATGCATGATGTTCCCATTGCTCTAACTTTAGCACAAAAACGTTCCTCCATATCAGTTGTAACAGCACTTGTACACTCATCAAGAATTGCAAATTTAGGTTTATGATAGAAGAGTCTGGCCATTCCCAGTCTTTGTTGTTCTCCCAGAGAGAGTTCTTCACCCCAATTTATCTCATTTTCAGGAGGATAACGGTCTAATAGATAATCAAGGTCAACCTTAAATGTACACAAAATATTCAATTATTCCAAAGGAAATAAATAAAACTGAATTGAAAAATAAATCTAATGAATAAATTATTTTAAAAAAATTACATTTCTCAATAGCTCCAGCATTCCATCACGCGTGAGTGGTTCAACCTCTTGATCCACCGTAAGGGGATAAATTAATTGGTCACGAAGTGTTCCTACAGCTGTGTATGGTCTTTGAGGCACATAAAAAATTTCCTTATTTAGATCAGTTCCAACCCCAGGTTTTGCAATGTAGCCAGATTTGAGAGGCCACAGGCCTCCCAGAACTCGAAATAGTGAGCTTTTTCCACTGCCATTTGGACCTTCAAATAAAACATATTTTTGTATTAAAAAGAAAAACACAAATTATAATGCAATAGACTATAATTAACAGAAAGCTTCTGCACAAATTAAGTCCTTTTGTGCCAAAGATATTAAACTCAATACGACTCAACGGAGAACTATGCAAAAATAATTAGGCTCTGGAACATGAATCTTTTATGAAAAAGATTACCTGTGATCAAAAGATTAGACCCAGACTCAACTTTAAGGGTTAAATTATCCACCAAAACATTTCCAGTAGGGGTAATAACCTGAAAGAGCTATTTCTATTAGGCACAAAATATACAGATGCATACAAACAGAAGTAAGATAAATTAGTAACTTTTTATAGTTTACATGCCTTGACACCATCAAACTCGATGTAATTAGCTTCACTAAAGCAATTCTTGTTCCTATCTGTATGCAAGGAGTCGTTAACACTAAGCTCTCTTGATATGACCATTAACTCATGAATGCGATCTGCATAACCACTGCAAATAAAGCAATCCATGAAAATGTTACAATTCCTTAGACATAAAAAATACTTTATGGACACAAATAACTTGCTTGCATAAATTCACACTGACAGTTAGGGATGGCAGTTAGTGCGAATCCAAATAAAAATGGGTCGGTTGGACAAGTTCCTTCTAAGGAACCATTTTTTATGTTCACACCGAATTCAACACATCATGTTTGTGTCACACAATTGGGATGTTCAACCTAAAATAGTCAATAAAATAGTTGTAGCCAAAAAAAGCTCACTAATATACAAAAGAAAAATATTTTAGGCCAACAATCATAAAATGTTAATTAAAATGTATCATGTTTTTGTATCGTGTTTCACTGCTTTATATATTTTGTCTCATATTGTATTGTGACGATTGTTTTTGGCTAGTGCATTTCGATTGGGATACAAATTGCCCCTTGCATATAATAGCAATACGATGACTTAATAACATTAAACAATACCTGATGCGATTAAGGCGTCTTGCACTAATGGAAAGAGTTCCCAGAGACTGAAATAGTGATACTATGACACTAGTATGATATCTCAGGTTGCTCAACATTTCCGCACGCCCTAAAGTTGAGTTGTCAGGTCGCAATTGGCCTGAAAAGAAGGGCTCAATAATCAGGATTACAGCAACTGTAGCACCAAGATACTTCAATAGGAAGTCCTGAATCATCCCAAACCACCAATGGTCGTGAAGGACAGCCCTCATATGACTAATTAGATCCTTAAACTTCCTTTGAATATGATACTCTTCTCTATTCTCTCCTCCATAATATGCCACACTTTCTGCATGGGTCCTCAACCGCGAATGAAGCTGCCTGTATTCCCCTTCCAGTTGTTGTTCTTTGGACATAAGTTTCCCAAAAGCAGGAGAAAAATTTCTTATTGTCGCCCCTGCTCCTAGTACATATGCCTAAAAAAATAAATCACATATTAAGATAGTGGTATTTATTATATTATCCTCTAGAAACTGCCTTCAAGTGTTTTGGAAAACAGCATTCACATTTAAGCAGAACAAGGGAAAAAAAGTAGGAAAAGGAAATAGGATTTAGGAAAATATAATAAACCAATAGATTCAACATAAAGACAATTACCAGTATCCATAAGACATATTTGGGGCTGGCATAAGAACACAGGCGCCAAGTATAAAGTAGTCCATCAGTAACTGCTATCAGATCATCCTGTATTATATCACTTAATTCTGAACAAAACTTTGGTACATCACTAGCAATTCTTTGTTCAGGATTTGTTATCCGAGCATCAACATGTGATAGCTTGTAGTACGCCATATTCTGAAACCCCCAACTAACAAGTATTAGGCAAGATGAAAACATACTGCACTACCCAAGTAAAATTCTATAGTTGTAAATTACAAACAAGGTTAGGAAGTAGTTCTAAGTTGTGTGCTGCTTTAATATGGGAAATAAATAAGAGTGAAGATGCATGCCCTACACAGAACAGAAAACCCAAAACTGATCAAAAAAGACATGAGGAAAATGGTTGATGTCACTGCATCACAAATCATAAGCATAATTACCTGAAAATAATGTGAATGGATAAGCCTTGTCAAAATTTTTCTGAATCGTAGACTTAAGGTCCCTGTTATATACTTTGATGTAGAATGCATGGATGAAAGAAGAAAACATAACAATATATTTTCCGAAATCAACCGAATAAATAGTGGAACACGACGAAGAAATGCTGCACGGAATAAAAATCCTTGCACTTTTGCTAGTCTGTTGCTCAAAGCGGTACGTAGAATCTGCAAAGAGTACAAGTATGAAAATTAGCATGGATGTAATCAAAAGCTCTGGACAAAAGTCCCTGTTCCATGTAAGATGTAAAACTGGAAAAGAAGAAACTAATAGAAATAGAAGCAAAGATAAGCCTTACCACAATACCCACTAAAGCTAAAAGGTCTCTTGCACCCATCTGACCCATCCTAGACAAGAGAATAGCAGCAAGAACTTTCAGTGACTTTAATCCACCCTTTTTATCTGAAGTCTTCTTAAGATTACTACCATTTTTGACCACCTCTGCATTTCCCTCATTGCTGTTCAGCCCATTATAATGACCGTGAGATTCATGTTTATCACAGATAAATCTTGATCGCACATATGCAGCAGTCCCACCAGCAACTATGATGCTCGTAGCGAGTAGCAATGATTTCCTGAGTGGTATTGGTAATAACATAGTAACCATGTGAGAATGTTTCACACATAAAAGGAAAGCTGAAAGTTAAGTCAATGCCACAAAGAAAAAGAAAAAAAAACGTCATACAAATGGAACAATATCTATAGAACTATCAACTATGAACAAAACATATTGTCTAGGTTGACAATAATCAAAGTTCAAAAATATTATCCACAGAGATTGTACAATCATAACTCATTATCAAACAAAGTATGAGCAACATTTTATAAAGAAACATAGGGAATAAATGTCAGGAAACATATCTACTAACATCAAAATGTACCTAAGAACGAGGAGCGAAGCTAAAATCTATGACATAAAAAGTAAGGAAATTAATTTCTCATGTATACATCATTTGTACCTCCTTGAGGCCAGGAAGCCCCGACCATGCTCAGTTAATTGCAATAGCTGCAGGGAAGGCATGGCTGACAATCAACCCTCCTTCACCAAAAAAATATAAGAAACTGCGAGTGTTTCCTCCTAACTTCAAGACTGAAAAATTTCAACACAATAAATAAATATAAAATGATAACCCATGGAAATAATAACATGAACCTTAGAACTGTCGGGGATATGGACACATTCTGACATCAGAAACAAAGCAATAGAAGTTAAAAGTGAGTATTAAAATGTTCAGAACCTTTTAGCAAGATAGCAAGCATTTAAAAAAATCTTATGACAGACTAATTCTATATGCATCACTAGAGTGCTGATTGAATGCATATATTCAAAGCAGAAAACTCCCATGCTCACAAGGCTGCACATTTATTTGGTTGGTAAAGGGTCATTTTCTTTTTAAAGTCCTTCTGAGATGGCAATAAAGAAATAATTGGGTTTTGTAGCATGACATCCACTGCAATGATATATCACCAAAAGAACTACAATACAGAATTTTTCTCAATAAGTCCTTGACTCCTTGCACCAATTACTCTACAGACATAGCAGAACATAACACATTAAATGACAACTGTCGTGTATATTTTCATTGACTATAAAACCATCCATCATTCTAGCTTCTAAACAAACATCAAGAACGACCATTTGGCACGATTAGAGGAGAAAATGCAGGACCAAATCTACCCTGTCAGCTGTAACAACAGAATGTATTAAAAAGACAACCAACTGACTTCCCAACTATACTTTACATGCAACAACAAAACATAATCATGAAATTATGCTTTCTATGGTCAATTATCGTCCCAAGGATCAGTTCCTTGGAAAACAGAAACGGTGCTAGGGCCACACATCAGTCAGTATTACAGCCAATATTGGAAAAACAAGACTCCACCAACAGATAGTAGATAACAGTAGAAGGCAACATCTAAAAGTTAAGAACATTACATATAGACGTCGAAAAATGACCAGAATATCGTAGTATGTGCTTCGAAGACCATGAAACCTTCTAATCAAAAAATCTGTCAACCCTGCTCCACCATGTATGAAATTATTACAATGGAAGGAATGGTTTTGGCAAAGGCAAATTGAAGATTCTAACTTAGAGCTATTAAACGTCCATCGCATATTTGCTCCTTTTCAATAACAGCCCTTGGCATTGATCAAACACACATATCTGCAAATCATTAATCACATAAAACAAAAAACTCAGACAATTTCCAATGACCCAATCACCCAAAATCCTTAAAATTCAATTATACAAGTACTAAAGCTGAAAAGCAATTAAGATGAAATATATAATTTCCAATACTAACGAGAATGAAACTTATAATTTCAAAATTTAAAGAAACCTTGATTCAAAGATAATAAAACTCCACCGCTTCTTATTGCGAGACGTAACTCCAAAATTTTCTGTAGTACAAGAAACTACTTGCTACTGTAATCCAATCAACTTCACACAAAACAAAAACTAATATTCAACACCTGATAATAAAAAAATTGTCAAATTAAAGCAAATAAAAACTTCACCTAAATAAAAAATTATCGAACGAACAAAGCTAGCAGGAAAGCCCTAGCTTCACGTTTCAGCTTATGAATCAGAAACATTTGGGGAATAAAGAAAAACGACGTCTCACCTCAAAAACCGATCAAGATTAAACTGTTAACTTTTTTCTTTCTTCTGCCTTATCAAATAATTTGGCGCTAGCTGAATTTTTTTTATTTTTTTTTCACTTAGTAATAATAACAACATAAAATACGATTGGGACAAACGCATTTATAATAGTTTGGTTAAATTTTATTATTATTTATATTTGTGTTAATTTCGATACTATAAAAAGTAAAAGAAATCTAATTTTAAAAAAAAAATTATTCACTCCAATTTTATACTATTATACAATTTAATCTGAATTATAAAAATTTAGATTTGATAAGTTATCATACGAGCATAAAAAGATATAATATATATATAATATACACTAATTAAATTCTTTAAATTTTGAATAAAAATATAATAATTTTAAATAAATAGAATATATATATATATATATATATTAAAAAATTAAACTTTTTAATACTATAGAAATTTTTTTAATTAAGACTTTTAACTTAATTTTTTTATATAATTTAATAATTTAACAATAATACTCATCATTTTTTTCATTTTAAGTCATGTTTCAATCATATAAATATATCATTTGATTAAAAAAATTAAATTTTTAAATTGAAAATAAAATATATTACTATTTAAAATATAAAAATATTTTTGTTAAAAATTATTTTAAATGTTTTTTAAATTAATATATATAAAAGAGGGGGCAATATTGTATTTGTGGTATAAATGGATTGTATTTGTGTGGTAAAAGTCAAATGGGAATATCCTATTTGGGGTAATGTGGTCTACAAAGGGTTATTTCATTTTTGCCACTTTTCCTGTCAATGTCAGTGAATTTATTTAAAAAAAAAGAAGGAAAGCTTCAACAATGTTCTGCTGGAAATTATTTTTAAGTACCCATAAAGTATCAAAAAGTATGAGAAATATAAATTCATCACTCGAAACTAAAAAAAATAAAATTAAGTACTCATAAAGTATCAAAAATAGGAGAAATATAATTTTCATAACTCAAAACTTATAGTATATTGTTGATTTTATCTTCTTCTCGTTCTTATTGAATAGCCCAAAAAAAATTATAATTTTCCTTAATTTTGTAAAATTAACATAATTAAATAAGAAATTAAGCCGAGTGCAAGCTAAAACCAAAAAAATAATAAGTGGTTTTCGTTGTGTAGATTTTCTCAATTTATTTTGTCCAAAAACAATTTTGTAGTGTTTTATTAATTTCTTCTCGACACATACCATCTCAACTACTTTGAGTCGAGAGGGATTGAAAGGAAAAAAAGAAATAAATAGACATAGTTTGAAATAGCATGTTAATTATAAATTATTTAATATTTAATAAGTATAATATATAAATAATTTAAATAAAAAAATCATATTAGAAATATATTAATATATATGAAAATTTGTTTTTATTCTTGTTTAACACATGCCTCAATCATGTCAACGCAGTTTAGTTATGTGGTGAACTTCATGGATTAATAATTTGCCCAATAACCTTATCCATTTCACCAATGAAATGTTGAAAGAATTGAGATACAACTTCTTTTTCCAATCAACGTGCACTTATTTTAAAGGTGGACTTTAGACGTTGCACTTTTATCAAAGGACACCAAAACTTTAGGTATAACATTGTCTGAAAAAGTACTTGTAACATAAAGTTAAAAAAATATTTTATTAATTCTTAAATTTTAATTAAATTTATATATAAATTTTAAAATTTAAAATCATATTGATTTTTTTTTATATTTACAAACAAAGAATCAAATGTTTTACCTTGTAGATAATTAAACACCTTAAGATTTGGATTATGTGCAATTGTATCTTAAAAAATAAACAATAATATCTTAACAATTGTATCTTAAGAAATTTCACATTAAACATAAATATTCTATTTAAACATAATAATTTATTAAAAATGATCACATATTATCGTAGAAATACTATGATAATCGATCATAAATGATGAGATAATTTGTGATCTTTCTCAATTAAATCACCTTAATTTTTCAATAAAATTGTCATCTTTCTTTTAAATAAAGAAAAAAAAATTATTTTTAAGATTTGTTGTATTGGAAACCATAACCGAAATAACCTTTATATATTACTTATTAGGATTTTTATAATCCTCTAATCAAGACAAAAATTGATATTTACTTAATTTAAATAATTTATAGACTTATCAAAATTAAACTACTTAATTTCAATCTAATAATGTAAAGAATGTCACACAGTTTTTAAATGATACTTTTCACCTCCATAGTTCCCTTTTAGACAAATCATTAAATCTTTTATAACACGTTTTAAGTGTTATATATATATCTTATCAATAATTATCAAATGCATGAGCAATATGATCAACTGTTATGAAACTTTCCCTACATTATCAATTATTTTTAACATATTTTTGCCACGAATTAATAGCATATATAATAATAACAAACACAAATATAAAGGATAAAGGATTCTTTGGATGAAAACTGTCTAAATATCCTCCATACGTAGTATCAATAAACAAAGAGAAAATACGATGAAAAATAAAAAAAAATTATATTACCCAATTATTTAATTGATTTAGTTTAACACTTAAAAAATATATTTTTTTATATTATAAAAAAATATATGTGCATTGTATTTTTAACATATCTTAAATATATTTTTTATATTATAAATAATATATATGAAAGAGTTGATTTCATCCTTAATAAATACGTGAATAAAATTTATTAAGAATATAAATTCTTATTATATACGATTTTAAATTTTATTTATAAACACGTTAAAAGTGAGAGATAAATTAATTACTTCATTATTTTTGCTGAAAAGTGAGAAAAATTAAAAAAAAAAATTGTTTCATTTAGTAGATTTGATTAAGCAATTCAGATCAATCGATCATAATGATACATTAAGACATTTTATGAGGGCTTTTTTTTTTATCATTGTTCATCAATATATTTACATTTCACAAAATAAAATCATTTTTGAAATTTATAATAAAAAGTATGCTCTCTAAACAAAATTAATTTTTGTTATGATTGGTCCCAATAGAATTGAATTCGACTTACTTCTCACCCATCACTCAATTGATGTCTATCCCTTAAAAAATACTTAAATTCAATATAATTTAATTTTCATATAGATAAAAAAAAACTATTTCATTAATATAAATTAGTAATCTACTCCAAATTGTTCGTTAAGTTGCATAGGGATGGGAATACTTATACAACAACAATATTTCTTCGCAATGCTCGCATACATATCAAGTATCAAATTTGTTGCAAGACCAATACAACATTTTTGAGATGCACAAGTACAGAATACAACATGCAGACATCAAATAGTAATTATAGTGTATATCAAACATAAACAGGTCACAATTAATGATACAAACTAAAATTGCTATCATGCTCTTTAGGTGATGTTAAACTCTCCACTTGCACGAACTTCCCTGACCCTCTTGTCATACTCATCCTCATCGTCTTCCTCTTCTTCGACTTCTTCCTCAGCATCTGCATTGTCTTCCTCATCTTCTTCACCCCAGCCAAATCCATGGACAGATGTAGAAATCGGAGGTGGATTTCTTGCCTCCTCGACTATTTTCATTATATCTTCCACACTTTGTAGTGAAAAGCTTGGGTTGTCCCTCTTGTAATACTGGGATTGAGCTGACTCTGTAAGTTCCCTTGGTAAATTCTTTAGAAACCATGGATGACTCTTAATTTCTTTGAGTGTAATTCTCTGTTGAACCATAAATAGTTTAGAATTAACAATAGGCAAGCTTGGCAGCAAAATTGAGATTAAGAATATGTCTGTTTCTGCGCTCTAACTTTGAAAATTATAAAAGCACTTTAGATTTTTTTTTCTATTAAAAGTTCCTTTAAAGCTCAGAATCCCATGTGCTTCTTCTTAAAAACACTTGCTTATACCACTTTTGATTGAAACCAGTTTTAACATAAGCATAAGCCAACTTTTGTAAGATGAGTTTTACTCTTTAATTACTAACAGCCACAATATAGGAAATGATCAATTTAGCAAGCACTTAACACAAGGCCTCAAACTAAATAAGCCAAAATATAAGCATGCTTACGAAACAAGTTCAAAAGTACTTTCACCGAGAAATTTCACCAACTTCTATAAAGCTCGTTATGTAAGTAACGTGATCATCATTTGAACAAATGGTGCTGAACAAAATGTGACTATGTATGATAGCAATCAAATGAAATGTTAACTTTATAACATCGTGATTCTACTTACCCTGGATGGACTTGCAACAAATATGCGGGAGAGTAAGTGTTTACAATCTTGAGATATGTGAACATAGTCAGGGATTTTGTACTGGACGGCCATTATTCGCTGCAGGATAAGAAGAGACATTGTAAAATCTCAGAATTCAATGAAGCAAAATTTATTTAGAGAGGAGGAGCAATTACCTGAATTGTTTTCCTAAAATTCTTGGGATCATCATGATCTTCAAAAGGGTAAGCTCCCACCAGCATAACATAAAGAGTCACTCCACAAGACCAAACATCTGCTAACTGAAATAGAGCAAAAACTAACGAAATAAGGAAAAAAGAAAAGATAATCTTATAGAAAAATGTATAATTCAGATCACAAGCATTTAACCCTCCACCTCTTTATCCCCAGGAAAAGGCCATAAGGCAGATACATGTTTACTTACCATGAACATTAAACAGCATAGGGCTTAGCAATAACATTGGAAAGAAAATGTAACTTTCATAACAAAAAGTTTTTAATGTCCAACACTTTTCACACTTTGCATGAGGCTTGAGTCAGCAAGGGGACAAAATGAAGCTAAAAGTTTACATAGCGTAAAATGAGTGAGAACCCATCATTTTACAACCACCAATAGAGAATGAAAAGAAAAACGCTAAAAGCTTTCCATCGGTCATTGCTTCTTGAAAAATATCAGCTAAAGTCAACATCAAAAGCTATAGATATTAGGTAAAGAGTCCATGAAGTTGTCCCTCGTATTAGTGCATTTTAAAAGTCAAACAAATCATAGAAAGTATAGAAAAGGAACAATGATAGACTAAAGTTTTAGTAGAGTCGACTCTAGAATGGATTGTGCTAACCCCCCACCCCCCACCCTCCTCTAGCTACAGATGTGATGTTTGACTTATTTGTCTCTCTAAACATGTGCTATTTGACTTAAACTGACAAGTTGATTTTTGGATGAGGATTGACCATTTGATCTACTGAACTGGAGCAGTTATGAAACTTAATCATCAAAACATTTCTATGTTATCTTAGAAATGACAAGAGACGCTATTTTCTTGTTAGAGCTCTTACTACTAATGATGTGTTCCTTTTGATTAGACCAACTCAACTTTTAACCATAGCATTAGACGTCCCTAAAGTGGTGCACCACAGAACAAAACACATAATGTAAGAATATACTTGAAGGAACATTTAACATCGTCCATGTACTGAAGAACTTAGAAAAAAGGACGTCTTATTACCTTTCCATCATACTCTCGCCGAGAAAGAACCTCTGGAGCAATATATGCAGGAGTACCAACAGTAGATTTTGGTCTTGAGTGCAGTAAGGATGACTTCATAGAAACAAACAACATTTTATAAAAGAAAAAAAAAATAGAATATCAGTCATTGACATCTGCTCTAATTTTTCTCATTTAGGTAAACACGATTGAAACTAATAATACTAAATAGATTGAAACACATCGTCATATTCTACACAAACTGAACTAAATTAAGAGATCTGTGCACAATACGTGATCTTTTTTAAATTCTAATTGCTCCTACCTTTGAGTAACCAAAATCACAAATTTTCAAACGGGGTGCCGGGCTCCCATCCAAAAGCGTGTTTTCGAGCTTGAGATCCCGATGACAGATTTGCTGCCAATTAAGAGAGAGAAAGAACAAACTAATTAGTGAATGCATTTACTTGTTGCAAATCTAAAGATTAATTTGGGACCCAAAAAGAGTTGATAAAAAATTGAGTCGATTATACCATAGAATGGCAGAAATCAACACCACAGATCAGCTGCTGAAAGAAATATCTAGCCTGAACAGACAAAGTACGAAAATGTTCATCAATATCATAATTCACAGAAAATAAAATAAAGATTGTGAAATGGAGAACCAGAGAAAGAACAACCTCATCTTCACTAAACCTTCCAGCATTGCAAATTCGTTCAAAGAGTTCTCCTCCAGCTGCATACTCCATCACTATAGCTAAATGTGTGGGAGTCAAAACTAGCTGTTTTATTTTCAAACCCAAACAGAAAACCATAAGCAATTTCAAGATTATCACAGCTGAACTATTGAAAAAATTGAGAAAAATCAAAGAAATTGTTTTTAAAAAAAAATACTTGCCTCCTTGAAGCGAATAATGTTGGGATGACGAAGTGATCTGTGGTTTATTATCTCTCTGGCTACATTTTCATCAATCTGAAAGAAACGCATGTAATTCATAACCTTAAATCTCTTTCAACATATTCAATACTTCTGTTTGGATGTTGAGAAAAAAGTAACGAAATTAGAATTAATCGAATGTATAGGGAATATTTTAAACTCTCCCTTCCTTCCTAATTTTCTCGGTGAACAAATTCAACCTGAAACAAGCTAAAAAAAATCTAAACCCAATTCAGTTTCAGAATCAATAAGAAAAACCCATATCTTATTTTTGAACAAATTCCACCAGACAACTAACCTTGTGACCTCGCTCAATATATTTCATAGCAACAAGCTCCTTGGTCTCCTTATGTCTCATAAGCCTGGCCACCCCAAAATTCCCAGCTCCCAAATCCTTCACCATCTCGTACTTGTCCATCTTTCTTCACTCCGTCAATCAGAAAAAGGACTCAACCCTTCAAGAATTGTACTAATTCAGCTCAGACTACACATACATAACTAGAAAACTTTGATGGGTTTGAGTAGAAAAACAGTGTACTCTAATCGGATTCCAAACTGAAACTTAGAATTCGGTAACGGGGTCCACATGTTTATATAGAGCTCGGAGATTCAAACATTGAATAAAGTAAAATATCAGAAAAGATTGAAAAGGATAGAGAGAGAGAGAGAGAGAGAGAGAGAGCACGTTGACGGTGGGGGGTTTTAGAAGAATAGAAAATAGAAAGTGGGCAAGAGAGTTATCGGAATCCATGAACTTTCTCTTCAATTCATCACGTTCTAGTAAAACGTCGGTTACTGTCTTTGTTGTTTTTTCTTAAGATAGATTATTACAGCATCTTATTTTATTATTATTTTTATATTTTTATATATTATATAATTTAAAAATTATTAAAAATATCTTTTTATCTTTAATATATTTATTCTATATTAATTAAAATTTAATAAAAATAATTTTGATACTTTTTAAAATTAATGATAAATATATTATGTAAATTATAAAATAAAATGCGATAATAATTCTACAATTTTTTTTTTATTATAAACTTGTTTTCCTGGATTTTAGGGGAAAAAACTTCAATTTATAACCAAACTGCACAAAAATTCATTAATAATTAGATAAGATATTAAAAATAGTATTAGATAGTGTATTTAAAGATAAAAAATATTATAATGTATATATGTTTTTATCTTATAAATAATATATAACTTTAAAAAAAAATTATATTAATAGCCCGTTTATATAAAAATATGCAAATAGTGGTGGTGGTGGTGGTGGTGGTGTACTGGATCTCTAAAAACGGCGTTGAGTAAGGAAAGAAACGCGGGGAGGGCTTTGACTTGTAAAAGATACAGTCCATTGCCGTCTAGTGAAGTCATTGACATCATAACAATTCTACTCACATTCTGTTAATTCAGTTAATAAGCATGTTAATGCTTCATTTTCATAATAATTCTTTAGGAAAAACGTTGCATTCGTCTTAAAATTGTATTTAAAAATGCACATAATTTCTAAAATTATTGTCTTAAAAATTATAAATCTCATAAAAGTTCTGGTTTTAAAATTATTACATTATTTTTAATTTATTTAGAAGAAGAAGAAACAAACTTTCATTAAGTGAAAGTTATGTTTTCTTATTTCATTTTTTTTAAAATTACAATTCATAATAAAAAAAATGTAAAGTTAATTAATGAAAGAAAAATATAAATTTTGAATATCGTTTTTAAAAATAATAAAAAATGTTGAATTTAATTTAATTTAATTTTAAACTTAAGTATTGAATTAATTATCGATAACCGTCATCGTGAAAACTTTCTTCAAAAACAGAGGGGGGTTAATAATAGAGTTGATTAATTAAGACTTGAATAGTGAATACCTCTCTGAATTGAACTGCTAAAGCATGTACGTACGTGGGTTCTTAAATATATAGTACAATACTTATTTAATTGGGAGTTGGATGGTGTAAATTAGGGGGATCTGTTAGTTTAAATTAGATTAGATTAAATTTATATTATAAATTAATTCTAACTCAATCAGAAAAATATTGGAAGTAGTTAAAATTAATTTAAATTGATACAAATTTTTATTTATGTGTTCTAATTGATTTTTTTACCTTATTTAAAATATTGTAATTATTATTTTAATTTTTAATCTAATTAAAATAATAAAAGTTTTAAATCAAATTTAATATATTATAATAAAGTTAAGTATATATATATATAATTTGTTACAAGTTTTTACAAAATTAAAAAATAAAAAATTTAAAAATCATAAATATATTACAAAATAACTTAAAAAAATCACTATTTATATTAAGTTAATAAATATTTTAAACTTTAACTTCATATAATTGTGATCAGTCATAACATAATATATTTACAAAAATAGATAAAAATAATAAAATTATAAGTCAATTTTACAGATCCACGAACAAATCAATAAATTCATTATAAGTGTAAACTATGGCATATTTTATTTTTAAATAAAATTCATAAATACTTAAATAACTAGTTATGTTTGTTGTTAATAAGTGAATAATAAAGACGAAAAAAATTACAATAAAAACAAAATGTACAGATTTTTTTATAACATGAACTAACACACTCAATATACATCTATATATAAATAATACTAATAATATATAATAATAATAATTATTATTTTTAATTTCATGTTAACTCAACTCTAATTTTTTTGTGTTATTCGAATTATTTTAAATTGAATTTTTTATTCGCATTTAGTTTGTACAATTCAATTATTGTACAAATTATCATACATAAAGGAAACCAAAATTACAAAATCCTTATTCTTAATTTAAAGAGGGTTACTTAGAATTTTTCAAATGTATAAATCAGGGCTAATCTTATTAATGTGATTGATTGGGTTATTGCATATCAAAAAATATTTTATTGTTACTTAATTGGGTTCCAATTTACCTCCTTAATTTACATCTCTCTTAATTTAGATAAATACATTTTATGACTATTTGTAAATTATACATATATTTGGACATTTCCTTATCATTAATAGGGATATTCTCATATTGAAAAAGAAAAAAAAAACACATTGAAGCCATATTTGTCTACTCTTCTACGGCAGTGCGGTAAGTTTCACTATTAGTAAGATTAATTGTCTACTTTTTCTTTATTTAATTTTGAGTTATCATTTTGATTTAAGGAGCAATTAAGTATATTTTATTTTTGGTTAAGGAACAATTGGAGTGTATTTTGTTTTTGGTTTTGTTCAGAAGCTCAATTAGCCAATACGAAAATTCTTTATTGGCGAAGCTTCAAGAAAACTTGAAATTTTTTACATGTAAAGAAGAAAGGTTATCAAACATGTCACGAAAGTAATTATTTGTGATGCATACGATCGTTGGATTGATCCAATAATATAATTAAGAAAAAATATTAGATCATCACATGGTAAAAATTTGGTTTATAAGATCACTAGAATAATAAATTAATTATACATAACTGTGTTCATAAAACATATATTTTTCATAAAAAAAGACATAAGATTAATAAAGAAAAGAGTAGAAAAGGAAATACAATCAATTTCTTGAATTATAGTATTAATTAACTATTGAATCTCCACCAAAATTATGTCGTTTCTTGATTTTTTTATTTTTTTCTCTTTTTAACTCTAAAAATTGACCAAAATTATGCTAATGAAGGCTAATTAGGGTTTATAGAGTGATTAATGGTTTAAATAAAGCTCATTTGTGATCTTGACCGTCCGATCAGCTTCAAATCAAGGGCTCACTACTACAAAAATGGGTATTTAAGTCGATACGTAAAGTCGGTTTTTGGAAAAAACCGACTTTAAATTGGTTTAAAGTTGGTTTGATATAGAACCGACGCTATCCACGTAGCGTAGCATCGGTTGACACCTAGAACCGACGTTATCCACGTAGCATAGTGTCGGTTGACACCTAGAACCGACGCTATCCACGTAACATAGCGTCGGTTCGACACGTCAACCGACGCTACACACGTGGATAAATATTTTCTCTTCTTTCTTCCCAGACAGAAACTATTTTCAGCGTTGCAGAACTCTAAAAATTCGAAAACCTCTTCCTCCACTTCTCCTCCACTCTTTCTCATTTTCCGACCACCTACGACTACCATTTCCAACATCGGTTAGTGAGTTTTCTTACTCTCTAACTAATCTTTTAGATCCCCTATTATTCATATTTTTTTCTGTTATTATGTGTTATTATTTATGTATATAGATTGTTGTATTATATATGTAGGTTTGTATTATAACATAAGGAGAAGAATATGACGATCTTGAATAAAATAGAAAAAAACCATGGTAATTTTTCTGTTATTAATTAATATTTTTCAAATATTTGTATTATTTGAACTGTTTGCTAAACTGATTTTGATTTTTTTTTCCTGCTCGAATACAGGTTGAAAATGAATAAATTTTTTTAAAAAAAGTTAAAGTCGGTTCACCGCGTGAATCGACTTTAAACGTAAATTCGGTTCACACCTTGAACCGACTTTACACTTTAAGTCGGTTCACACCTTGAACCGACTTTACACTTTAAGTCATTTAATTTAAAGTCGGTTCGTTGAACCGACTTTAATGCTCCTTTTTGTAGTAGTGGCTACAATCAAAACAAGCAACATTGATAATTTCAGTCAATCACAACATGTGATAAAGATCATGAAAAAGATAACAGTAGAAGAAGAGCAAATAATAATAGGAAAAAATAAGCCTTGTGTAATTTTTTACCCAAGGCTCTGATAATTCACCCATTAAGGACCATTGTATTTTCACCCTGCAGGTAGCCAACACTCTCCCACTCTATTTCACATATATAGCTACTTCAATTTAGATTCATATGATATGTATGTTTGTATTTTTGATAAAAGTGGTTTTAGAAAAATGTGATTTTAAGAAGCACATTAAAAAGTTTTTTTTATTTCAACTTCTAGAATCAAGTAAGAGTGCTTTTGATAGCAAAAAGCGCTTCAGGACCAAACCTGAAAAAATTATCAAATGTGATTTTAGGGCTTATAAAACACATTTCATGCTTCTGTATCCCATTTTTCTCTTGAATTACTTTTAATAGAAATAGAATTACATAGATCTTAATGTGTGTTTCCGTGAACAAGCATAAAATGTGTTTTTTTAGTAGATAATTTTTTTCCTTAAAGCAATTTTTTTTCTGTTAAAAAGGCACTTTTACAAGTCGTAGAAGCATGCATGATGTTTCCTTTTGATTGGATATGACCTTTATTTTGGTTTCTGAGATATGATTCAAAAGAATAACAAAAAAAAAAAAAGTTGTTGCTGGTTGTGTGTGCATGCTATCGGTGTTTTTATCTAGAACCATTAAAATTGAAAAAAGTTATTTTTATCTTTTATTTTGTTTTTAACTAAATAGATTTCGAGGTATTCGAATTTTAGATCAATTTATACAAAAATATCTAATTTTTTTCTAAAAAAAATATTCAAATTCTTATTTTATTTACACATTAATATTTTTTTAATTAAATTCTCTCACTTAAATTAATTAGCATTAAATTGACGTAACAACTAATTAACTAATGTTATAATATTATTTAATCTGAAAAATTTATATGTAAACAAAATAAAGGTATCAAAAAAAGGTTAAATATCTTCACGTAAAATAAATCAAAATTTGGATATTTTAGAAACTATTTTCCATTTGTTTTTCCCCTAATTAATTTTAACATGTTAACTATTTTGCAGCGAGCGTACTTCAAATGTGCGCATGAGTGTTTTGAGTCTTTTGATCAGAGAAGAAGACAGGAAGTGATAAGCAATTGGAATAGAAGACATGAAGATAAAAGTAGTTTTGATCGGAGAAGAAGACATAAAGAAATAAGCAGTGTTGATCGGTTAGAAAGACAGAAAGAGATAAGCACTTGTATTAAACATTGCAACGTTCCTTTTGTTAATGCCAGACAGAAACTGGAAAAAGATATGGCCATGTTTCAAGTAACATTTCCTTAATTGCACTCTCTCATATTGTATGATTACATTTTTGTCTTTAAGTAAAAAATATATATATATTATCTTTAATTTTCTTTCCTTTATAATTTTATTATAATTTTATAAGTTATATATTTTATTTTTATTTTTATCATTATTTTTATCTTATTACTTAAACAAATATATAATCATATAGTAATATATTTGTTTCTGTTTGTGCAAAAATCTAATTAGGAACTAAATTGTTAAGACATTATCATTGAGCAAAATTTGAACCAAAAGGTACGGTGAAGTACAATCAAGATCATAGGTATAAATCATAGGTAAAATTTGATCATGTCACACAAATAATTCATGTGATCAATCTTGATACCAAAATTGAGATTAATAGGTTGTATAACAATATGTGAAAACTTTATTTTTGGAGGTAAATCCACTACTTATTTTCCATAATCATAGTGTAAGGAGAATCAACCATGAATGAAAACAATCAAAATAATCAAGAAATAAGTGTACAAGAAAAAAATCAACCAAAGGTTATAGTGGCATTGATACAATTCAAAGAAATGAAGAGAACAATTAAGAGTGTAATATTCTTACTATTGATTAATTTAACATTACATTGCTTATATAGAAAATCATAATAAACTATGATTATTAGAGAAGAAAGTTTACATTTTAACAAAATTAGCATGAGACATAGGTGTTGATTAACTAAATCTATCAGTTATTATACACTATACAAATTAGTTATAATATAATTTGATATGATTACATTATATATCATACATGATATAAGAATTCAAATTCTGTCTAAAATTGTTATAATAATAAGATAACAACAATAATAATATACCAATATATCACAAGAATTATATTATTATTAATTCTTATAAAAAAATTACACATTTATTAGTTAAAAAATTTCATTTCATAAAGATAACACAAAATGCTACACAAAGCTTATTTATTCTGTTATAGTGTTAACCTAAAGGTCATTTATTAATATTAACTTAGCATGCCCGATGAGACATTGACTAACTAACATTTGACTAGTATTAATAACCTTGGGGTGTTGATTGGCCGAATACAATGATTGATCAATAGCTAGTGATCCATTGACCTAGACAAAGTGGACTTCATCTAATTATAGATGGCACCATTATCTATGTCAATATTACATAGATTTTAGAACAATTAGTGTTGTAAATTTTTGAATGTAGTGGTCATTTTTTAATTTAAAATAAAGTTTATCTAAATTCAAGAGACTAAGTACTCTTATTTATTTTCATGTTATCATATTTCATGGAAGGAAAATATTTAAACTATTATCAGCATGCAACTTAAACTTTGCCAACTTACACTAGATAAATAAATGATTTTTTATTTATTTTAGAAACTTAAATAAGCAAAGAACTCAAAGTAAGATGAAAATGAAAACCTATAAACAATGTATATGTATAAAAATTTGACAAGGGATAAACATTTATTTATGCAGGAGATTAGAAAAAACTCAATGCCTTCAAATTTACATTTTATAATATTATCATAGTAATCCTTCAAATCAGATAACACACAATTATGCACAATCAATTGTTAATGATAACAATCTATACACTAAACAAAAAATATTATCATTATTTATGAATTTTAAGATTATGGATAAAATATTGTATGTTAATAAAGTGTGAGACACAAACTCAATCTTAGAACTATGTATCTAACAATTTATTTATACTAATACTCATTTTAAGTCTATTTTTTTGTATACATCACTTGAATTTTCTTTAGGGTTTTTTTTTTATTTTTATTTTTTGAAAGACCATTAAGTTGTAAGATCATGGATAAAGTATGAATTCTAAGATCATGGATAAAATATTATATGTGTACAAAGTGTCAAACACAAACTCAATCTTAGAATTGTGTATTTAACACTCATTTTAAGGTTATTTTGTCATACACATTACTTGAATTTTCTTCATGTTTATTTTATTTTGGAAAGACCATAAACTTGAAAATCTTAATTAATATAGGGTAACCACATAAATTGAATCTTGATATATCAATATAAAAATATAGTTAACATTCCATATATGAGTATTTCATTTACTATACAAGTTTTTGTTTTTCTTATTCTTAATATTTATCTCATTTATTCCAAAATAGTTTTACTAAATATAATTTGTAAACTTATAAGCTACCTATATTTACTTAATTAAATACAAAAGTAATTATAAATTTAAAATAAATTTGTCTAATATCCACGTATATATCATTCAATATAGTTTTGGTTGAAGAAATATAACTCTTTTGAGTTCACTCAAAAAACAAAGTAATTATTCTTATAAAATTAATTTTTTTATATTACATGAGAGAAATACTAAATTTTATTTTAGATTATTAAATTATTAAATTTATATATGTTTACATGTAATTGTATCCATAAAAGTAAAATTGGAATATGTTTTTCAATTTTCTACTTTTATTAAAATATGTTTATCGTATTTATTCAATTAGTAATAATATGATTGTATTAAAAAAAATTCCTTATGATATTGTGCATTTTTATTAAAAAAAATGTTCAAGTATTGGTTTTTTTTATAAGACATAATTTTAATATTATTATTATTGTTTATATTTTTATTAAAAAGTGGTATTTAAAAATACAATTTTTTAAATCACTATAAATTGACTCTATAATTAAAAAAAATGATTTGTATATGAGTAGGTAAATGACACAATGATAATTACATAATCTAGTACAGATTCAGTCTTGTGCTACCCTCACTAAGATGTTGTCTCAATGTATTTTACTTACCAATTTTTGATTTGTTTTCACAATTTCTAAAATTAGCGCGATCGTTTTTTAAACCAACGTTTTAATAAGTTTCACACCAATCAGATAGTTTACAAATTAAGTATAAAATAGTTAACACAAAAACACAAGTATCCATGTGTATTTTAAAACGGATTTAACAATTAATAATTATAATTAGATGATTCAAAATATATTATACTTAAATCGAATCAACTAAAAAACTATAGAACAAAAAGATTAAGTCCAAATTTATTAAAAATAGATTCTTTAAAATTTAATAATTACATTAAATAATCGTAATTATTTATATGATTATTAAATTTAAATATAGTCACAAAATAAACTATATAAATATGAATAATATGAAATAAATTAATTGATAAATATAAAAAATTTGCTGCTAATATATTTTTAAAAAAATGTTATATTAATTAATATTTTTTATCACAAACTACTCATGAATATATATATATAAACCTTAACTGCCGCCAATGTTCTGATGATAATAAGATTTAATCTTCTTTTTTTCAAATTCATATGACAGGTTTGTTTTTTTTCAGATTCATTCGACAGCTTCTATTCAACCCTAATATGTAAGATTAAATTTATTTTAGAATTAACTTTTCAAAATTCCTTAAAAAATTTAATATTATAAAAATATTAAAACATATCTAAAAAATATTTAATTAGTAATTTCATAAATTGATTTAGGTTTAAATAAATATTTTATCACAAATTTTTTTATGAACATATACCATTAAATGTATTAATGTAATTCTATGTTTTGTAGTTATAAAAAATATACCTGAAATACAATTATTTGAAATTTGAGCATTTGTTCGATTTTTTTTAATAATAGACTTAAAAATAAGTTTATAAGTAATTATTTTATTCACACAAATAACTCACAAAAATAACTAACACTTATATTCTTTATACAAAACAAATAAAATCATTTTCATGTAATAGTAGAATTTTGTATTTAATAAAACTGTTTGATTTTGATTTGAGAAATAAGTAAATTTTGTTTTTCAAAAGTTGTAAAATTTTTGAATTCATTGTAATTGAGTTTCGAATTTGCGAAATATAAAATTTTATTTGCTAATTTCATAATTTATGAAATAAGTAAATTTTATTTTATTTTTGAAAGATTTGATTTTTGTAATAGTAAAAAAGTAAATTCCATATTCACAATTGTAAATTTTGTAATTGCGAAACAAAAAAGTTTAGAGTAACTTATTTCGAATTTGGTATATGTTGAACACGAATTATAACTTACTTTCAGTAAAGTTAATTTTTCAATATTGAACAAATTAATTTAAAATATTGTATTTTTTATTTTTAGACTTTTGGATTTATCCTTTAAATTCTAAAATTAATTTTGTTTCTTTTATGAAACTACTGTATTAAACAAGTGACATCGAAATTTAATTATAAGTACACTTCAATCGTGATAAAGGTAATCAAAAATTGAAAACTTGGTAGTGTAAATATTTTCCTCAAAACACGCTTATTAGTAAATGAGTCATCTAAACTTATAACCAGTACATTGCTGGTTTATCTGGGCGATATGGTACTCCAACACTACCCCTCACATCGGACGAAGACACTGTAAAGATCGATATCCGACCGTATTTTAAGGCGGATGTTAATATTTTATATCAATTAAATATGATATTATAGTAATATTTATAAAGATTTTGGGTGTAATACGTGGTTAGACTCAACGGTTCATATGAATCATAATGAAAAGTCGAGAAATTCATGGGCTGATTTCCATGAGATGGAAGCAAAATATTCCGAGATTATAGACCAATGATAGTTTTGACAACTTGTGGGTTGTAATGACTAAATCTACTAAAGGAATGTCAAATTTAAAGTATAAAAAAAATTAGACCAATTAATGTAACATTGGGAACAAATATATGAAGAATATCTTTTCTAAATATTTATTATTAAGTTACAAGATAAAAATTTAAAGTGATTTTAAAATAACACATGTAGATAATATTAATCTATACTTATCTAAAAATAAGGATTAAACGTATCAAAACTAAAATATTTAAGTAAGATAAAGAAGTCTTATTTATTTAATAATTTTTACATGATTGAAAATAGATTACAAACTAAATAGATATCATTAATCTAAAAAATAATCACTTAAAAAAAATATAAAAAAAATTACTTACATACTACATAATATATTAAGTTGTATCAAGAGGATACAATTATATAAACTATATATATATATATATATATATATATATATATATATGATATGAAAGCTCAAAGTTTAGTTGTAATGGATGTTGCAGTTATATATATTGTGAAATTCTTCTAAAAAAACATGTGCTGTAAAAAAAATTAAAAAAATTAAATAGTAAATAGTTCGCGCTTAGTCACTCGCGAATTTTGGATAGGGGGACGAATGATGTAGTTATATAGTAAAAATCCTCTAAAGAGACATGTACTGTATATTTTTAAATATTAAATATTAAATAGCTAATAATAAGTAGTAAAAGTAAATTATTTGATGTAATTTGGAAGATTTTTTTAAATAGGAATTTTTAGTTTTTAACTAAAATAAATAAGTGAAGTTTTAGTAATAATTAAAAAAATAGACGACTTATTAAATTAAAAATTAAATGACCAGCAGGTCACAGTATCAAAATTTGATCTAGAGTTCTTCTGTTGCATTGTACATAGAATTTTTGGAAAGAAAATTCCCCCAGAAAAATTATAAGTGGAAAGAGAGTCTTCTTCGTAAGAAGAATCTCTATAAGTTTTACATATCCTTTGTGTTAATGCACAACCCAATTGGCTTCCTTTACATACAAAAATCACAAACTAATTTGTGAAAATATTTATAAAATCTTTCAGTATAATTTATTACATTAACAAGTATTATATTTTCATGTTTTAATATCAACAATTAACTTGATATATAACATTTTATAATTATTCTTACTACTATAATTAAATATTTTACATGCAACAAAAATATCATATTTCATATTTTATATATACGGTTTAAATGACAAAAATATTTCTTTTATATATGATACCAAGTATATTTTATGAAAAATGATACTACATACGTAAAATTTTAATTATGAAAAACATTTTTAAATGGTTAAATATTAACACGTAATCACTTGATTTGTCCATTCTTTCCATCGGGGGATCACACAATTCGTAATTGTGAATTATAACGCACCACGAGGAATTAACTTAACACGCGTTGACCATGACCAATCCTTCAATTCCACATCTCACAACCCCATTAGCATTGTTAATTTTTCCTTTTTGCATCTAAACCCATGATCTGAAGTAGATATGATAATCCAGATTCAACTTGAGCCTAATTTAACCCTTTAATTGCTCTCTAATGAGTTGAAAATTATATATTTTTTATTAATTTTAGAAGCCAAGAAGATAAAAAAAATTCAATATAAGATACAATTTTGGTAGAGATTTAAGAAGAGATTAGTGTTACAATTCAAGAGATTGATAATATTTCTTTTTCTTCTCATTTCTTTATCAATATTTATGAATTTCTTTATGAAAAATATGAGCTTTATAAACACAATTATGTTTAGCTAATTTATTAATCTATGAGTCTTATTAACTCAATTTTCTGCATGTGATGATCTAATATTTCACCATAATTATGATTTCAATTTAATTATATTATTTAATCTAATTTTGAAGTTATTAATTATTTAGTCAATAATGGATTTATAGAGATAATTAAATAGATTTGAGAGAATTATTTAATTGTTTATCTTTATTAAATAACATTCATAGTTTCTAGACATAAATGTATGATACTTATATATGTGATCTATAATTGTTAAACTTAATAAATAGTATGAAATTTAATTGATGTAATAATGTGGTTAATTTAATTACTATATGATACGTAATTTACTTAAGAGATGAATACATATTAGGTTAGATTCGATTGATTACATAATTGATTGGTAATTATATTTAAAAAAATTAGTAATTCTCATTATGGATCCATTAAATTCAAGTATAATAATTATAGCTTTTAAGTCAATTAAAGATTTTGAATGCTCAAATATTTGCTTATATCAATTTATAATAATGATAAACAAAAGACGAAGATAAAAATAACACAATGTTATGACAAAAAAAATTAAAAAATTATGAAATTTGTTTTTAAAACATTAAAACAATCAATTACTTATATTTTAAAACTAATTTCTTAGTTAATATATTTGATTTTTTTAGGAATTGAACCGAGGTCTGTTAGTAGAATTCCAACTCCTCTGGCCACTAGAATGAAACACATTTTGTGTCATTTTATGTACAAGATTTATTATTATATACATTCGGTATTTAATTGCTAATAAAAAAATACGAATATAATTTAAATGTGATTAATTATTTAACTTAGGTTGGTTATTTATAGAATATTTATTATACATGTAATATTTATTTAAATAATTTTTTACCTATTAAAATTTATATTTAAATTCATTATGCTTAAATTATTTGTTTTGGTATTTGTATGTATAAATTTTTTAATTTATTATACATATAAAATTTGGTTAAATAATTTTTGCATAATTGAATTAATTGTTAATAACTCTTAGGTTTAATTTGAACACCTTGAATAAAGTTTAAAATGTCTAATCCCAACAAAGGTGACATTTAAATGGTTTATTTTCAATCTCTTAGAAAAATGAATTAATTTAATTAACTAAATTAGTTATCAACCTTACTCATAGGTGTTAATTGATTTGTTTAGTTAACAAAGAATATCTAACTCCACCAAAAGTGGTATTCATATAAAAAGGAAAGAATCAATAAATATCAATTTATATATTTAATAACCTAAATAATATGAGCAAACATAATTAACTTAGTTATTATATCCATAAATACTTCACTATTATAAAAGATAAAATTTGCATAAATGTTTATTGAATCTGTATCTATGTTTATTTTTATGTTATTAGATTAAAAACACAAAATCCCAAAATATCTTAAGAGTATGTTTAGGATTTAATTTCGTTTTTAAAAGTTTGAATAATAAATTAAAAATCACGTACATTCCTTCTTTAGATCGACCTTGGAGTATACTTATCATTTTCTACGAAATGATTCATACACTTGCGAGAGTTTTATAAATATAAAACCAAAGTAATGGCAGGAACGACAATGTCGGTTCTGCCCATTAGTTATTTGTAGAATATTTATTATACATGTGATATTTATTTAAATAATTTTGTCACGTTAAAATTTATATTTAAATTCATTGTGTTTAAATTATTCGTTTTGGGATTTGTATGTATAAATTTTATAATTTATTATACATATCAAAATTTAGTTAAATAATTTATGCATAATAGAATTAATTGTTAATGACTCTTTATGAATTTAATTAGTACTTATATTATTTATTTTTCTTGTACCTAATTTTTCGTCAGAATACCAACTCTTCTGGCCACTTGAATGAAACAAATTTTGTGTTATTTTATATACAAGATTTATTATTATATATATTTGTATTTAATTGTTAATAAAAAAAATCCAAATATAATTTTAATATGATTAATTATTTAACTTAGGTTGGTTATTTGTAGAATATTTATTATATATGTGACATTTATTTAAATAATTTTTGGCCCTTTAAAATTTATATTTAAATTCATTATGCTTAAATTATTTGTTTTGGTATTTGTATGTATAAATTTTGTAATTTATTATACATATAAAATTTGGTTAAATAATTTATGCATAATGAAATTAATTGTTAATGGCTCGTTATGAATTTAATTAGTACTTATATTATTTATTTTTCTTGTACCGGGTCTGTCGATAGAATGCCAACTCTTCTGGTGAATTGGTAATCCAATCTCGTTTGTTTGTTATGAATCTAATATAGTTAATGTTAACATTAACACTTAGTGAATTGTTTTTGGATCTACAATCAATGTTGCAAACTCCTTACAGGGTATGCGAAACCTAAGGAAACCAGTGGGAAATGAGCAATACATTTTATCCGGTAACAAGATGAGCTCACACGTAGAGGCTGTAGGGACATACAATTTGATTTTAATTAGTGATTTTATTTTAGAATTGGAAAAGACCTTTTATGTTCCAAGTTTCTCTAGAAACTTGATTTCGATTTCAAGACTTATACCATCTGGTTATTCCTTTCACTTTTTAGAAACACCTTTGAGTTTATTTAATAAATCTAATTGTGTTGGGAATGATATTTTGTCATATAGTTTTTACTATATTAATTTATGAAATAATGTCACTCATAATACTATGCATGTTCAAGCTGGCACTAAAAGGTGTATTATTGATGAAAACTCTTCTACATTATGGTATAGGAAATTATGACATATCTACATAGAAAGAATTAAAAGATTAGTGAAAGATGAGATACTTAGTACTCTAGATTTTACTGATTTTGAGACATGTGTGAACTGCATTTAAGAGAAAGCATACTAACAAGTCAAAGAAAGGTGTCAATAGGAGTTCCATCATATTATAAATCATACATACAGATATATGTTATCCAGATATGGACATTCAATGTTAGAAATATTTTATCACATTTATTAATGATTTTTCTCGATATATGTATCTCTACATGCTTCATAATAAGAGCGAAGTATTAGATGCCTTCAAGATCTTTAAGGTTGAAGTAGAGAAAAAAATGTAGAAAGCAAATACAACTTATGAGATCAGATACACGTAGTGAATATTATGGTATATATACTGAGAATGGACAAGCACTAGGTCTATTTGGTAAGTTTCTTCAAGAGCATGAGATAGTTGCCTAATACACTATGCCTGGTTCACCAGACCATAATGGTGTAGCAGAAAAAAGAAACCAAACATTATTGGACATGATATAGAGTATGCTTAGCTACTCTAATCTTCCTAAATCCTTATGGATTGAAGCTTTAAAGACGATTGTGTATATATTAAACCGAGTTTCAACTAAGGTTATTTCAAAGATGCCATTTGAATTATGGAAAGGTTGGAAATTGAGTTTATGACATATACACGTTGCGAAATCAAGAAAAAGAAAAATTTCTTGAAAATGACTTGATTAGTGGAGCGATCGATCCCAGGACATTGGTCTTGAAAAAGATCTTAAAGATCATAAAAGCCACTTCTGTCTCTACAAACTCCAATAGAGGCTCTCTCATGCTAAAGGATCATGATAAGATTAATAATTTAACTAATAAGAAGATAAGTAATTTGATATATTTCTAAGTAAGAAAGCTTTTGATACCACAAATCCACAATCTTCCAATGCCTTCTCCCGAAGGATCACCAAAGGAATGTGTGAGAGTTCTTGTATTTCAAATTGACCAAAAAAAAATCCGACTTTCTCCGAGGGTTGTATGCACTACCTATGTTTTCACAATACAAAACATATGCAAAAGTTTATCACAAGAGTCTCACAGGTGTTTGATTCTTATTGGACTTAATAAATACGACTTATTGGACTTAATAAATAAAAAAGCAGCAGCATTTATCACAAGTCTGAATTTAGAGTAGCCTTCAATCCTTTGACAAAGTCTGGGAAAGCATCGATGCTTTTGCGTGTTGAATGCTCTAAACAAGAATCCAAATTCATGAACGCAGTTGAAATATCCAGTTGCTTCTTAGCATTCTCATACTTGTCCTGGCAGACCTTCAGATCCCTATTCACCCTTTCCTGCTTAGTAGATTAATATTATATATAATTAATAAGTGGAGGGGTAATTGGTCTGTGTTGGCACAAATTAGAAAACAATACAATGTCACAAAATACAATATGAGAGTGTAATTAAGGAAATGTTACTTGAAACATGGCCATATCTTTTTCCACTTTCTGTCGGGCATTAACAAAGGGAACATTGCAATGTTTAATACAAGTGCTTATCTCTTTCTGTCTTTCTAACCGATCAACACTGCTTATTTCTTTATGTCTTCTTCTCCAATCAAAACTACTTTTATCTTCATGCCTTTTATTCCAATTGCTTATCACTTCCTGTCTTCTTCTCTGATCAAAAGACTCAAAACACTCATGCGCACATTTGAAGTACGCTCGCTGCAAAATAGTTAACATGTTAAAACCAATTAGGGGAAAAACAAATGGCAAATAGTTTCTAAAATATCTAAATTTTGATTTAGGTTACGTAAAGATATTTAACCTTTTTTAAATATTTTTATTTTGTTTACATATACATTTTTCAGATTAAATAATATAATATTAGTTAATTAGTTGTCACATCAACAAATTAATGCTAATTAACTTAAGCGAGAGAACTTAATTAAAAAAATATTAATGTCTAAACAAAATAAGAATTTTAGTATTTTTTTTTTAGAAATTTTTTAGATATTTTTGTATAAATTAATCTAAAATTTGAATACCTCGAAATCTATTTAGTTAAAAACAAAATAAAAGATAAAGACAACTTTTTTCAATATTAATGGTTCTAGATAAAAACACGAATAGTATGCACACACAACTAGCAGCATTCTTACTTGATTTTAGAAGTTGAAACAAAAAAAACCTTTCAATGTGCTTCTTAAAATCACATTTTTCTAAAACCATATTTTATAAAAAATACAAACAAACATATCCTATGAATCTAAATTGAGTGGGAGAGTGTTGGGTACCTGCAGAGTGAAAATGAAATGGTCCTTAATATGTGAATTATCATAACCTTTGGTAAAAGATTCCACAAGGCTGATTTTTTCCTTAATCTTTTCTGATATTATTAATTGTTCTTCTTCTGCTGTTATCTTTTTCATAATCTTCTTCTCCAATTCTCACTCTTCTTGTCACTGCAATTAGAATATATATATATATATATATATATATATATATATATATATATATATATTATCCTTCAAACTCAATCAACAATAGCTTATTTAGACAAAATAAAGCATTCAATTATTGCATGAGAAAATTGATCATACAATATATCACCATTTATAATTGGATGGGAAAACAACTTTTAACACGATATTAAAACAAAAAATTATCAGAGAAAGACATCTTGAGGGGTTGGCTTGCAACAAATGCCTACAATGAGAACTTGGTGAATAGTTAGTGGAAAGAAAATGCAGAGATTGAGGAAACTGAAGGGGATGATCACGTTTTACATATGTTTAACTCTTCTTGTGATAAGGCAGAGGCAGCTAGGGTTAGCAATAATTCAAAGTGATTGACTTTCAAACTGAAGTAGGCAGCTAGGGTTGTTTAGGTTAGGTTCTGCGGTTATCCATTGGATTTTATTCAGACTTTATATCAACTTCTTAAGGCTTTTAATATTTTTAATATATAAATTAAAATTAAAAAAGTTTATATATTACCACTTATATATATAAATAAATTTTAAATTTTTTTCTGCTTTTAGCAAACTTTTTAATTAAAATTTTACATTTACATTTATATCAAGAGATATGTTTTCAAAAATAATAAAAATGTTTTAGAGTACTGAAATCGTAATAATTTCGAGGGTCTTAATTCATAGCACGTATCTATAATTAAAATTTAAAGATATTTTGTTATTGTTATTTTTTTTAATTATTAGGTGTATAATTTTAATTATTTTTATCTCATTTATATTAGTATATAATTTGTTTATAAAAATTATACAAAATAAAATAATTAATATATATATATATATATATAGTATTAAATGTTCATCAATTTAATTGTTGGTTGGTTAATGTAATTATCATTATTTAATTACTAATTATTTTAAATATAGTTTATATCATATAAGCTGTTTTATTTTATATCTTAGTATAATTTAACTCACAATCCATCACTTCAAAAATAAAATAAGACTGAAACATTAGTTTAATTCAATTTAAAGTTTTTCATTGATACTAAAAGTTATCCAAATTCTAAGTAATGTTTTTAAGTTTTAAGCTTTGATTTTTAGGTAATATTTAATTAAAATAATTAAAGTAATAATTATAATAGGTATTAATATTTTTGTGTTTGATTTAACCGTTGATTTGTAAAGAATATAAAACATAAACACGATTTGATTGTCATGTCTTAAAAAATCTTAACAATTAATCAATTAAAGAAAAGAAAGTATAACTACATCAATATATAATTTTTCAAGAGAATGGAAGTAAAGTGCAAAAGCAAACAATTCTAAACATATGAAAGCTTATTTCAAGAGTTAAGACCACGTACCAAAAGTTGACAACAAACGGCAAAACGACTATAGAGTTAGAGGGAGTTTTGGTGAGATAGAACAAATTAGGGTAACACAGATTGCTTATATATATATAGGCCCTCAAGTCTTCGTATGAATATTTTTAAGATTCCTTTTCTAAAAGATTTTATTGCCTTAATAGATTTATATTGTTTAAGATTAGTTCCTTTTTCATTCTTCTAAAAAAGAAATTATTTTTTCATTAGTTTTTTTTAATTGATCAATTTTCAATTATACCATTAGGATTGTCATTTTTTTAGGGAAGTTCTCAATATATATAAGCCCTAGTATATTTGTTTGAGTTTTCCATGAGTTTGTAATTATTTAAATTTGTTATAATTAATATTTTTAATATTTTTTTCCTTGATATGCCAAACTTGAAGAAAATGAGGAATTTATATACAATGACTTGTCCTGTAAAAGTTAACGAAGAGGGGCAATGCCTTCCTGACTCTTGTGAAACAGATATTTATGGTAAGTCAATTATTTTTAAATCTTTAATAATAGTATTTATTATTGACTTTTGGATAGTCCAGATGATACCTCGATTGGTTCTATATGCACGAGATTGTGTTTTCCATATTAGGTTTCTTAACCTACAAAGGGTAGTCTTGGCCATGCTTCCTATATATTAGCTCAAAGTTTGATATTTTTTTTTTATCCCATTTGATGATCTAGATTGTAAAACGAGGTTATTGTCCCTTCAAACTAGAGATTTTTTATTCTAAATAAAAAAGTAACAATACCTATTTATTCATCTAAACGTTTTCATTTACATATATAATAGAAATTATTTAATAAAAGTATTATATTGTGTATTTACAGAAAAGATATGTGAAGAAGGTAAGCAAAATGAGGTAAGTCAATTGCAAGAGATATATCTTTCCCTTGATTTTTTTTCTTTGATTTGAGAAAATTAAGTATATGCAGACACCCTCTTGGTGGGACTTGATCCTACCACTTAAACCACAAAATAAACAAGTGTGAAATTTTCTTCTGAATAGTCATTTTATGTACTATTTTTGTAGCCTGTTGAAGTAAAGGTCAAAAGAGCAATAGATAGTCCATATTATAAATTTATGCGAAATTCTCCATGTCAACCCCAGCTTGAAAAGGCACTAGCCTGTTGGTTCAATAGTACTGCCAAATGGAAGGTACTTCTAATTTGCTTGGATATTTATGTTTTGTAATTTTTTAATTTAATAAATAATTTTATATACTATTAATGAATTCTTAGTAACACCTTCTAAAAGCTTGAATTTTTTGAGAATTATTAAAGGTTATTAGGAAATCAATTGTTGCCAGGAAAAAAAACTAATTATAATTTTATACATTTTTTACTTCTCAAAGTATTAGATATATGCACTATGATACTCAAACACTTAAAATTCAACAATTAGTATTCCTAGAGTTTGAATAGAACTTTCAATTATGATATCATGTCATAAGTTATTAAAAAACCAACTCACTAAAAAGCTTAAACTATTATAGGATAAACTATATTTTTATACTAATATATCAAGATTCAATTTATGTGTTAACCTATATTAATTAAGATTTTCAAGTTAATGGTCTTTCAAAAAAAAAATTAAGGAAACCCATCAAGAAAATTCAAGTGATGTGCATGAAAAAATAACCTTGAAATGAGTGTTTTGTAATATAAATTAATTGTTAAATACACGGTTCTAAGATTGAGTTTATGTCTTATACTTTGTTTACATACAATATTTAATCCATGATCTTAGAATTCATAAATAATAATAAATTTTTTTGTGTAGGGTACAGATTGCTATCATTTACAGATGACTGTCCGTAATTGTGTGTTATCTCATTTGAAGGATTATCCAGAAAATATTGTAGAATGTCAATTTGAAGGAATTGAGTTTTTCTAATCTCCATCACAAAAAGATGTTTCTCTCTCCGTTATCAAATATATATATATATATATATTGTTTATGGGTTTTCATTTTGAGTTGTTGCTTATTTAAGTTTCTAAAATAAAAAAAATTCATTTGTTTATTTAGTGTAATTAAATTGGCAAGGTTTGAATTGCATGCTAATAATAGTCTAAATATTTTTCTTCCATGTAATATGATAACATGAAAATAATACGAGTACTCGATCAATTTAATTTAGTTGAACTTTACTTTAAATTAAAAAATGATCATTATATTCAAAAATTTATAACACAAATTGTTCTAAAGTCCATCTGACAACGGCAAAGATAATGGTTCCATCTATAATTATATGAAGTAAACCTTATCTATGTCAATGGGTGACTACATGTTGATCAATCTTTGTATTCAGTCGATCAACATCCTAAGCTTGTTAAAGCCGGTCAAATGTTAGTCAACATTTCTTAATGGTTAGTCAATAGCTCAACAGCCATACTAAGTCAATATTAGTAAATGAACTTAAGATTAAGACTAGAAGAGAGGAAATAGGCTTTGTCTTGAATTTTCTGTTACCTTTGTAAAATGGAATTTTTGAACTAATAAATGTGTCATTTTTGAAAAAACAAATAATGATACAATTCGTGTTACATTTTGGTTTATTATTGTTGTTATCTTATTATTATGAAAATTTTAGATAGAATTTGAATTCTTATGGCATATTGGGTGCATCACGTTGAATATGATAAATAATGTAATTATATCAAATTATATTATAATTATTTTATACACTGGTAGATTTAGTTAATGAACACCTATGCCTCCTGCTAGTTTGTTAGAGTATAGACTTTCTTTTGTCTGCTGTTGGTGGGTCAATTTCTAAATGTGATTGAATTTTATATGTTCTTGGTGGGCTTGACTCCAATTATAAATCATTTTCCTCTTTGATCACAAATAGGTCTAGTGATATTTCTTTAGATGATTTCATAGCCTTCTTCTTGCCCATGAACATGGCTTAGAATCACAAGGTTTACTTAGCAATATTCATATGTTACAAGCAAAATTTACCCTTTTTCATTCAAGATTGGTGGTGCTTCTTCTTGAAATTCTAATCAAGCACCACCTTAAGGCTTTTCATCTAAATCTTGAATCATGCATGAATTTTTGCAACTAAATCAGTCTTAACGAGCAAAAATTGTTGGGCCTAGTGCCTACAAAGTCAAGAAGTCTGGTAATAATGTTGACAATGATAGCAATTGATGGAGTTATTTAGATTCTATTAGGTGGCATTTGGTTCGTGGAATGGAATTGGAATCAGAATGGAATGGAATGGAAAGGAAAGGAAACAATGTTGTTTGGTTTGACCACTGGAATCAAGCTCAGAATCAGGATTACAGTGTTTGGTTTACCATTGGAATGGAATGAAAAAAAGCTGTAAATGACCTTAATACCCCTACATGCTCTAAAGTTCAAGTAATGTCATTTAATTACTATTTTTTCGTTAGACAAAATAAATTATTGAAATCATTATTTTTCTAAATAATTATTACTTAATTAAAAAGAAATATATTATTAAAATTATTATTTTTCTAAACAAGATTTAGGGTTTTGAGGTTTGGGATGTGGGATTTAGGATTTGGGGTTATATTTGTGGGTTAAGGTTTAGGGTTAAAATTATTATTTTTCTAAAAAGGGTTTAGGGTTTTAGAATTTGAGATTTTGGATTTAATATTTAGGGTTTTAGGATTTATGTTTTAAGGTTTAGGGATTTGTGGTGAGCCTTACCTTTAAGTGATTTTGGTAATAAAAAAATTATTATTTAAAATTAGATGATTTTGGATAAATTTTACCTTGAATATTTGCTTTTCTATATAGACACTTCACATTTACTATTAGATTATATAATTATCAGTATGTCATTTACTTACTCATATATGAATCAATTTTTTTTAATTATAGAGTCAATTTATAGTGATGTAAAAAATTGGATTTTTAAATACCACTTTTTAATAAAAATATAAACAATAATAATAATAATAAAATTATGTATTATAAAAATACCAATACTTGTACATTTTTTTAAATAAAAATGCACACTATCATAAGGAAACGATTTTTTTAATACAATCATATTATTACTAATTGAATATATATGATAAAAATATTTTTATAAAAGTAGAAAATTGAAAAACACATTCTAATTTTACTTTATGGATATAATTACATGTAAACATATATAAATTTAATAATTCAATAATCTAAAATAAAATTTAGTATTTCTCTCATGCAGTATAAAAAAATTAATTTTATAACAATAATTACTTTTTTTGAGTGAACTCAAAAGAGTTTTATTTCTTCAATCAAAACTATATTGGTTTACATAGATGTATTTGGGTATATCAGCTAGACTCTGATTTATTTAAATATTAATAATATTAATACACGTCATATATTCATGTATCTGAGTCATAAAAAGTTTAATATTTTCCATATAATACCAATATATTTAGTATTTTTCACACGAGAAATGTTACAGAATCCCCTCCTATTAAACTCACCCTATGTGTCAATCGATTATGCCTAACAAGTTGTTTTCAAAATATAATGATTTGTTAGAATTAATAAAGATACAACACATAATTTGGATAAATGACGATGAAGAAAACACAAAAGACCAACAACTTAATTGAACCCTTAATAAGAACTATAACTCTAAAACCATATTGACACAAGACAAGCAAAACAAGAGATGAGAAAATGGGCTTACGATGATAGAAAGGAAGATATGGTGATGGAGGCTATGAGCAACAAAAGAAAAAGGGTTTGAAATCCTATAAAAGGAAAAAAGGTAACCCTCAAATTTTAAAAACATAACATAGAATTTTGGAAACCGTAAAAATGATAACTATATCATATAACCAACAAGTTTTACTTGGATCATTTTAAGAGATTGTGTTGATAAGAATTTGATTGAAAATAAAAATTTATTCAACTTAGTAAAATAATTTAGAATAAATGTTAGCATTTAGATTATTATTAGATAAGATAATTTCGTAACGATAAATTAATACTAATCATTATCATTAAAATAAACAAATTAAATTAATAATTAAAGCAAATATTTAGATAAAATTAACGAACGAAATTTATCCAGTTAAAATCTCTAAAACAAAATAATAATAATAATAATAATGATAATAATAATAAGATAAGATAATTGTAAATAAGTTAAAGCCAATAGTTCTATTTGTAAAAGTAGGTTTTTAATCATTGAAACTTTCTATTCCTAGTTACTTTTTCATCATGTTCTAATATGTCATGAGCTTGTTCAGGATGGTATTCAGGATTAGTTTTCACACAGTTTCGTACAGCCATTTGATAATCGTAACAATCAGTTCCCTGTAAAAGCACAACAATTATTATATATAATATAAATATTATGATCAATTAGGTGTGAAAAACTTTTTGCAATGGGATGAAGTCTGAAGTAAATGAATAGCCACGTCATAATTAATTGGAAATTACTTAAAAACTATAAGAAATTGGGTGATAAAAGACTAACATGAATATAATATCTGATGCTTTGATGGAAAAATCGATTATACAACATTTGCATTCATTTTATATATTTATCACTTTCTAATAAGTAGTTATGTTCATCATGCAAACCAAACAATTAAAGTTAATGGATCTTAAACACACAAAACCTCCAAATCTTATACAAATTAGAAGTTACCAGGATACAATTCATGTAAAAGCTTAAGCTATTGGGAGCAAGCAAGCATTCCTTTTATAACATTCTTATAGAATATATATCATTATACTACAAAGTGATTAGTGGACCACAAACATAAATGTTATGAGAGGATAAGTGTTCTCGAAAGTTTGAAATGAAACAAGTAGTATTTGGTCTAACCTTCCAATGAGCAGTGCTTTTGAACCAGCATAGAAATGCCCTTTCATATACATCCCAGCATGGGCTAGTACGCCATTGGACAACTTCAGAGTCTCCATATAGTGCTCTTCGGCCAAAGGTTTCCATAGGCTAAAAAAAACCACTTCATCAATTAACTACTCTTTCCCAAACTTAATTGTTATAAATATATTATACCATTTTGTGCATAAATAACTCAGTTATTCAATTAGTTTCATTTTTAAAATAAAAAAAATATGTTCATTTTTTTATAACGTTAAAAAATATATATTTATTTATGTTATAAAATATTTTGTTTTTTATGGGATTAAAACGAAACTCTATGTATAAAAATGATATATTATACAATTAAATCAATATTATTGTATTACAAACTCACTTCATTCGGATTATAACTTTCTTCAGTTCCATTTCCTGTAAAAAGTAATCCAATTATTATAATCACAACTCAACAAAGTTGTAACCCAATTCCATTAGACAAAATTAAGAATTGGGAATAATTAAAAAGTATTAATTGAATCAACACATGAGGCCCCAAAATATTGAAAGTCTCCACTTCAATCCTTTATCAAACTTTTTTTATATACAAAAGTATCTAAGTTGTTAGGAAACCAAGTAAGAAAAAATATTCATTAGTTCATAAATAAGTAGCGTGTTATTACTCATTAATCTCATTGAAAGTTGTTTTAAACAAGTATTAGATACTTATAAATTTTCATAAAAGTTAATGTAACTATTTTACATTTTATTGGACTGAAGCATCGTAATAGTCTAGGGTGAATGTATAATTTCTTAACATATCATAATCTTACAGAGTAACTGAATATTTCAGCTAATTTACGTTCCATGGAATTTAGGAGCCATGACATAACCAACTGATCCTTACTAAGCCAGGATTCATAGGTTGGTGAGGAAACATCAGGTACTTCGATGCTTCCATTTATGAACCCCAACTTGGACCTTCTACCTAGAGCCAGAGACACTGCTCTTGACCAAGGCAAGTAATTAAACTCATTCAACAAGACTGAGCTTAATCTTTGATTTGGGTTGACATCCACCTCATGCATATTCATGAAGGAAAGCACTGATGAACTTTCAGCTTCTGATCCTAGCGGCTTGTCTTCAGCCATTTCAAAGATTGAAGATGCTAAGATAATAATAAAGCAGAAGCAAGTTAATTTTCCTGCTCTGATACCATGTTGAAAAAACAAGAAATAACTCTACACAAAAGAGTTCTCTAGTTTGTATTATTTTCTTCATGTTTTTATTACAATTGTATAGCTATTTATAAGGAAATTTTATTCCTTCAATTACTCTTTAAATTAAGCATTTCTTGTTTTACTCCTTGAATTAAGGATTCCTTGTTTTACTCCTTGAATTAAGGATTCCTTGTTTTACTCCTTGAATTAAGGATTCCTTGTTTTACTCCTTGAATTAAGGTCCTTATTTTATTCCTTGAATTAAGGTCCTTGTGTTTATTCTTTGAATTAAGAACTAATATCCAATACTCCCCCTCAAGCTGGATCCAGAAGATTTATGGATCCAAGCTTGGACAAAAGTCGTTGAAATTGATGAGAAGCCAAGGGCTTGGTGAAGATGTCAGCCAGTTGGTCGAAGCTTTTTGTATAATGTGTCTGAATCACGTGTGATTGAACTTGTTCACGAACGTAATGACAATCAACTTCAATGTGTTTCGTCCTCTCGTGAAACACTGGGTTTGATGCTATATGCATAGCTGCCTGATTGTCACAAAATAAGGACATAGGAAGAGTTGTAGGAACACCTAAATCACACAGAAGACCTTTAAGCCATATCAACTCACACGCAGTTGAAGCCATTGCACGATACTCTGCTTCGGCACTTGATCTGGCAATCACAGTTTGCTTCTTACTCTTCCATGTGACCAAGTTTCCACCGACAAATGTACAGTAGCCAGTGGTGGACTTGCGATCAATTGCATTCCCTGCCCAATCAGCATCACAATACCCCATGATTTGTGTGTTGTCATTCTTCTTCATGATAATACCACGACCCACTGATCCTTTTAAGTAGCGTAAGATCCTTTTAACAAGGGTCAAATGCTCAAGTGTTGGGGAGTGCATGAATTGGCTCACAATACTTACAGAATATGTGATGTCAGGTCTGGTGATTGTTAGGTAGATCAACTTACCAACCAGTCGTTGGTAATAACTTATATCCCTGAGTGGCGTGCCCTTCAAGCTAGGTTTGAGCTTGCTGTCAAGAGGGGTAATGGCTGGTTTAGCATCGCTCATGTTAGCTTCCTTAAGCAAATCTAGGATATATTTCCTTTGGTTAAGAAAGAGTCCCTTGTGCGAGGTTGCCATTTCTATACCAAGAAAGTACTTCAATATCCCAAGGTCTTTAATTGCAAACCTTTGTTTGAGGGACTGTTTGAGGTTGAAAATCTCGTCAGCATTATCACCTGTAATTATCAGATCATCTACATAAATCAGCACAACCAATTTGCCCATAGCTCCTGTGCGAACAAATAGTGAGGAATCGGCATTGCTGCTTTTGAAACCAACACTAGTGAGAACTGAGCTTAGCTTGGCATACCAAGCTCGTGGGGACTGTTTCAAACCATAAATGGATTTGTGCAATTTGCACACTAAATCCAGTTCATTGCTTTGAGGATGCCCAGGTGGCAATTTCATATAGACTTCTTCTTTGAGATCACCATGCAAGAATGCATTCTTCACATCCATTTGGTACATGGACCACCCCTTGTTTACAGCCACAGACAGTAACACTCTTACCGTGTTCATTTTTGCAACAGGTGCAAATGTTTCTTTGTAATCCACCTCGAATGTTTGAGTGAATCCCCGAGCCACCAATCTTGCTTTATACCTCTCAATTGATCCATCTGACTTGAATTTGAGCTTATAGATCCATTTGCAACCCACAAATTTCTTGCCTTTTGGAAGTTTGGTGATGCTCCATGTGTTGTGTTGATCTAGGGCTTTAAGTTCTTCTTGCATGGCTTCCTTCCACACCTCTTGGCTGTTGGCCTCATGAAAGTTTTGAGGCTCACTGTAACTCGATATAGTGCTGAGGAATGCGGCATGGGTTGGTGTCACTCTCTTATATGACACATAATTTGAGATGGGATGTGTGGGTTTGTAGGTGACAAAGTCTTGAAGTCTTGTGGGAGGTTGCCTAACACGCATTGGATTACGTCGTGGAGCAGAAGGAGTTATCTCACACTCGTTCACATCTTGTACCATATTGTGAGGATCATCTTGATTATCACCATCTTCATGCAGTGTACCATTAAGACGAGACCCTTCATTGTTACTTTCAGTGAGAGATGCATCAATGTTGACATGGCTGGGATCTTGTTGTTGTGGAGCCTCAAGTTCGATTCTTGGTAATGGAAACACATCCAAGATGTCATCCCCTTGACTTGTGATTTCATGTGACTTGCTAAAAAAAGGGTTAGTTTCATAAAATCGAACATCTTTAGACACAATTAATCTCCTAAGTTGGGGATCATAACACTTATATCCCTTTTGTGTAGATGAATAACCAAGAAAAATACATTTAACAGCTCTAGGATCCAATTTATCTCGATGATGAGATTGAATATGTACAAAACAGATGCAACCAAAGACTCTAAGGTGTGAAAGGTTAATTTTCCTTCCTTTCATGACCTCTAGAGGAGACTTGAAATCTAAGACTCGACTGGGTAATCTATTGATGATGTAAGCAGCTGCCATAACCCCTTGGGACCAGAATCTCTTTGGTACATTCATTTGTAGCATTAATGCTCTAGTTTTTTCAAGTAAGTCCCGATTTTTGCGTTCAGCTACACCATTTTGTTGAGGTGTGCCAACACAACTTGTTTGATGCATAATGCCATGAATGCTCAAATATTGTTTCATGATATGGGACATGTATTCGGTGCCATTGTCAGACCTTAAGGTTTGAATTTTAGAAGAAAAGTGATTTTTAACAAGATTGTGAAAGTCCTTAAATACTTCCATAACTTCATTTTTAGACTTTAAAAGATATAACCATGTGACTCGAGAGAAATCATCAACAAAAATCACAAAATACTTATAACCATCAAAAGATTCATTAATTGGTCCCCATACATCTGAATGAACTAGTTCAAAACACTTACTAGCCCTAGACAAGGAAGAATTAAAAGGCAATCTAGTGGCCTTAGACAAGTGGCAAGTTTCACATGCAATTTCATCATTTCCTAAGTTTGGAAATAAAGTTGACAAAATTGGTAGAGAAGGGTGAGCTAAACGTTGATGCCACAATTGATTATCTTGGATAGGATTAAACTTAGCTTGAAACCCTCTGGGATTGCTCTTGGATATGTAATAGAGACCATCTAAGTAAAACCCTTCACCAATCGTCTTTTTGGTGACACAATCCTGAAAAATGACATTGTGAGGAGAAAAAATGGCTAAGCAATTCAAGGTATTTGTGATTTTTCCTACAGACAGAAGTTGGAAAGGAAAGGAAGGTACATATAAAACTGCCGACTCGATTTCATCTGACATTAATTTTATTTTTTCCTTTCCTAAAACCTTTACATTCTCACCATTTGCAATTGAAACTTGTGAAGGATTTGCTAATTTTTCAAACTTATGAGACTTTGACACATGGTTTGTCATATGATCTGTGGCACCTGAATCTACAACCCAAAAATCATGCAACATATTTATTTTAAGAGCAGTTTTAAAGGCTTTTATGATACCTTGCATGTCCTCTTGTGGTATGAGTTTTGTATCTGCCAAGAAGCCCGCAAACTTGCCTAGCATTGCTGTCGAGTTTCCTTCTTCTATGCTATCTACACAGTCAATTCTAGCTCCTCTTGTCTTGCTTTGAAGATACAATATAAACTCATTCATGAGTTCAGCTGGATTCGCTGTGAAGTTCTTGAATGGATCAGACCCATTAGAGGTAGAGGCAAAAGCATGATTAGCACGGAGTCCAGTACGATTCACTTTCTGTAAACCCTTATCCTTTATAAAATCAGGTTTTAATTCTGGATGTAGAATCCAACATGTGTCCTTAACATGGCCCGTATGGTTGCAATGTTGACACTTCAAGTTTGGATGCTTCCCTTTGTACTTCCTCTCGTTGGTTAGATAGGCTCTTGCCTCAGGTGAACTAGCCATTGTATCCTTGTTCATGACTTTCCTTCTTACTTCTTCACGTTGAATTGTCGCACATACATTGGTGAAGGAAGGAAGTTCAGTATTCATGAGTATATGGCATCGTATATCTTCATATGTTGAATCCAGACTGGACAAAAGTTGAAATATCTTATCTTCTTCCGCTCTCTTTCGTAGCAGAGCTACATCGGTTGTATGAGGACGATATATTTCCAACTCATTCCACATGCTTTTCATGCTTCCTAAGAGTTGTACAAAAGGCTTGCCATCTTGTTGCAGATCTGAGATGTCTTTCTTTAATTGAAAAACTCGTGCAGCATTATTTTGACTGCCATACATTTCCTTGACCGTCTCCCATAGTTGGTATGCAGATTCAGAGTAACTGAATATTTCAGCTAATTTACGTTCCATGGAATTTAGGAGCCATGACATAACCAACTGATCCTTACTAAGCCAGGATTCATAGGTTGGTGAGGAAACATCAGGTACTTCGATGCTTCCATTTATGAACCCCAACTTGGACCTTCCACCTAGAGCCAGAGACACTGCTCTTGACCAAGGCAAGTAATTAAACTCATTCAACAAGACTGAGCTTAATCTTTGATTTGGGTTGACATCCACCTCATGCATATTCATGAAGGAAAGCACTGATGAACTTTCAGCTTCTGATCCTAGCGGCTTGTCTTCAGCCATTTCAAAGATTGAAGATGCTAAGATAATAATAAAGCAGAAGCAAGTTAATTTTCCTGCTCTGATACCATGTTGAAAAAACAAGAAATAACTCTACACAAAAGAGTTCTCTAGTTTGTATTATTTTCTTCATGTTTTTATTACAATTGTATAGCTATTTATAAGGAAATTTTATTCCTTCAATTACTCTTTAAATTAAGCATTTCTTGTTTTACTCCTTGAATTAAGGATTCCTTGTTTTACTCCTTAAATTAAGGATTCCTTGTTTTACTCCTTGAATTAAGGATTCCTTGTTTTACTCCTTGAATTAAGGTCCTTGTTTTATTCCTTGAATTAAGGTCCTTGTGTTTATTCTTTGAATTAAGAACTAATATCCAATACTTACCGAACAGAAGCGTTTCATAACAGAAAGGTAGTAGTGGTTCTTCTTCCTTGACACAGTTTTGAATGGGACACGACATCTTTAGTCCCATTATTATTAATCTGTTGATTTTTAGTAGATCAAACAAAAAGCACTATTAGAAATATCATAAGTTATTTTTTTATGGAAATCACTTCTTTTAGAAACTAGGATGGCAATCCTAACGACACACACCTACACGAAAAAAAAACAGATTTTGGACTATCCAAACTATGAAAATTTATCACTAATTTTTTAATATCGACAAATACGAAAACACGAATACGATTTGATTGTCTCACCCCAAAAAAAGCTAGTGAAGGGAAGTAAAGGGAAAAATCAAAAAATAAAAGTAAGATAACAAGACTCAAGACCACATACCAAACGGTGATAACAAACGGCAAAACGACTATGGAGGTTCTGAGGGAGTTTTGGCGAGACAGAGAATAGAGGGAAATTTATGGTAAATAGGTTTATATATATATATTTACTCTCCACTTTTCATGTAAATATTTTTAAGATTTTTTTTAAAGATTGATATGGTTAGCATTTAATAAGAATAAACTCACGTATTTAATAGCATATAAATATGAAATTATTTTTACTTTTAAAATATTATATAAGATATAATTTAATATACGTTAAATCTTAGTTTAAAAGATAGCATAAATTATAATTTAATAGAGTGTTTTTTAAATAAGAATTTTCTTGATTAATAAGTGTAATAACTTTTATTTAAATAGAAGTCTTCATTATTAGGTGTATAATTTTAATTATTTTTATCTCTTTTATATTAGTACATAATTTATTTATAAAAATTATATAAAATAAAATAATTAATATATATATATATATATAGTATTAAATGTTCATCAATTTAATTGTTGGTTGGTTAATGTAATTATCATTATTTAATTATTTAATGTAAATTATTTTAAATATAGTTTATCTCGTATAAGGTGTTTTATTTTATATCTTAGTATAATTTAACTCACAATCCATCACTTCAAAAATAAAATAAGACTGAAACATTAGTTTAATTCAATTTGAAGTTTTTCATTGATCCTAAAAGTTATCCAAATTCTAAGTAATGTTTTTAAGTTTTAAGTTTTGATTTTTAGGTAATATTTAATTAAAATAATTAAAGTAATAATTATAATAAGTATTAGTATTTTTGTGTTTGATTTAACCGTTGATTTGTAAAGAATATAAATCATTTCATAAATAGAAGAAATATTTATTTCTTAGAAATATAGTGAAATGTTCTATTTTTTTTAGCATATAAATAATCATTTAGAATTTTGTCATTTAGAATTCAAATATTTTAATATTACTTCGTTTGTAATTTTATGAATTTTTTTGATATTATAATTACTTCAAGTAAATTACTCAAATAAACATAATTATAATAATAATATTTTCATTAAATTTTATTTCAATTATTATTCTTATTCATATTATGTTTTGAATAATCAAACGTAACCTTAAATTCATTTCAAAATTTAACCAAATTCAAATATGAAATTTAGATTCTCCGCTTGTTTAAATTTACATGCTTGTACATAACATTAATGAGAAAGGCTAATTGATAAGCATAAAACATAGAAATATGAAATACAAAACTTTATATAATTTTATTATTTTTCTATTTTTTGAAGTCATTAGTTAAATATTTTTAAAGCTTTACATTTGTGCTAATAGAAATATTTTTATGAAATAGTTAGACTAATAATTTGTTCGTAAATGATTATACGAGATAAAATAATTAATAAAACATATTTTTTGCGATCCCACTTTTGAACAAAAGAAATTGATAAATTTTTTGCCCCTAATTCTCATTTGAGATAAAATATTGGTTTTTAAGGTCAAAAAGTTTTGTCCCAAAAAAACACATTTTCTTGTAATATCTCGTATGGTTGATTGAAACAGAAGAAATGAGTTTAATTTATATGAGAATTAAAAACCTTAATTCTATGTAATTGATAAATATATTTTTTATTACAAATATGATTAGTAATACTCACTAATTAAGAATAATCCTATGTAATTAATAAATATCTTTTCTATTACAAATAAAATTAGTAATACTTACTAATTGAGAAAACTCATTTAAATAAGAATTCTTTTAAAGTACATTCATTAATCATGAAGACACATAAACACGATTTGATTGTAACATCTGGAAAAAAACCTAACAATTAATCAATTAAGGAAAAGAAGTATAACTACATCAATATATAATTTTTCAAGAGAATGGAAGTAAACTGCAAAAGCAAAAAGATTTGAACATTTGAAAGCTTATTTCAAGAGTTAAGATCACATACCAAAAGTTGACAACAAACGGCAAAACGACTATAGTGTTAGGGGGAGTTTTGGTGAGATAGAAGAAATTAGGGTAACACAGATTGCTTATATATATAGGCCCTCAAGTCTTCGTATAAATATTTTTAAGATTCCTTTTCTAAAAGATTTTTATTGCCTTAATAGATTTATATTGTTTAAGATTAGTTCCTTTTTCATTCTTCTAAAAAAGAAATTATTTTTTCATTAGTTTTTTTTAATTGATCAATTTTCAATTATACCATTAGGATTGTCATTTTTTATGGAAGTTTTCAATATATATATAAGCACTAGTAAATTAATTACAAATTTAAAATATAATACCTTATATCTTATTAAATATTTATTAAATTTATAAATAAAAATTTAAAAATTAATAAAATTAATATAATGTTTTGTGAATGAACAAATTGATTAAAACTTTTAAAAATAAAATTAAGTAGCCTATTTTGTTATATTTTATATTATAAATAGAACATTTATAAAATATTTTAAATTGTAACTTTTAATATTGATTTTCATAACTGGATATTTAAAAGAAATAGACTCTATTAAAAGTAAGATTCTAACTCAATTAAAGACAGGATTATTTATGTATCTTACATATACATATTTAATATTAGTTAAGTGCACGTATATTTGCTCATTATATAAAAAATTATGCTTCATGCATTTACTTCAATATATGCACGGAGATTATAACTTTCTTCAGTTCCATTTCCTGTAAAAAGTAATCCAATTATTATAATCACAACTCAACAAAGTTGTAACCCAATTCCATTAGACAAAATTAAGAATTGGGAATAATTAAAAAGTATTAATTGAATCAACACATGAGGCCCCAAAATATTGAAAGTCTCCACTTCAATCCTTTATCAAACTTCTTTTATATACAAAAGTATCTAAGTTGTTAGGAAACCAAGTAAGAAAAAATATTCATTAGTTCATAAATAAGTAGCGTGTTATTACTCATTAATCTCATTGAAAGTTGTTTTAAACAAGTATTAGATACTTATAAATTTTCATAAAAGTTAATGTAACTATTTTACATTTTATTGGACTGAAGCATCGTAATAGTCTAGGGTGAATGTATAATTTCTTAACATATCATAATCTTACCGAACAGAAGCGTTTCATAACAGAAAGGTAGTAGTGGTTCTTCTTCCTTGACACAGTTTTGAATGGGACACGACATCTTTAGTCCCATTATTATTAATCTGTTGATTTTTAGTAGATCAAACAAAAAGCACTATTAGAAATATCATAAGTTATTTTTTTATGGAAATCACTTCTTTTAGAAACTAGGATGGCAATCCTAACGACACACACCTACACGAAAAAAAAACAGATTTTGGACTATCCAAACTATGAAAATTTATCACTAATTTTTTAATATCGACAAATACGAAAACACGAATACGATTTGATTGTCTCACCCCAAAAAAAGCTAGTGAAGGGAAGTAAAGAGAAAAATCAAAAAATAAAAGTAAAATAACAAGACTCAAGACCACATACCAAACGGTGATAACAAACGGCAAAACGGCTATGGAGTTGCTGAGGGAGTTTTGGCGAGACAGAGAATAGAGGGAAATTTATGGTAAATAGGGTGGTCAACGTTGTAACTAATTGTATAACCTCTAGGACACCTAGTATCTGTATAATGATATCATGGTAAAATATCTTATCATTCGCTAAAGTTTTTATTTTTTTGGATGATAATAATAGACATAATTATAAGTTTTGATTATATTTGTATTTTATCAATTTAATAATACTCGTAATTGATAGATTAGATGAAGAATGGTGCTACTAGATGCAAATGTAATTGGGATATCCTGATGCACCTTTAAGATCTACAACCTTTATTCAAAAAAATAAGAAGAAGTACAATTGAATACATAATAAAATTTGATGTACGGTCTTAATAATATAATGATAAGAAAAGATCGTTCCTACGGAGATTATTTTATTAGAAACTAATTTTTAAAACTAAAAATAATAAAAATCAATTTTTTTAGTGTTTTTATATTTTAATGAAGTAAAATTAAAATAACTAAAATTCAATAGCAATAATTAATTGAATCAAATTTGATAACTAAAAAGATATATGAGAAAATATTTAAGAATACTTAATCCTCTAATTTTCTAAACATGTGAATCGCTAATATCTCCCAATATAATATCAATTATTTATATGATCAATTGAATCTAACCTAGCTTGTATTCCTCTCTCAGGTAAATTATACACCATATAGTAATTAATTTAATCACACTCTCATGCCAATTAAATTGCATACTACTCATTAAGTTCATCAATTATGGATCACATACATAAAAATCATACACCTCTCCTTAGAAACTATGCATGTTATTTAATCAAGAAAAATAATTAAATAATTCTCTCAAATGTATTTAATTGCTTCTATAGAAAAATTGTTGGCCAAACAATTAATAGCATAAAAATCATATTAAATATATAATAATTGAATTAATATTATAATTGAGAAAAAATATTAGATCATCACATGGTAAAAATTGGGTTAATAAGATCTCTAGATTAATAAATTAATTACACATAATTGTATTCATAAAACACATATTTTTCATAAATAAATACATAAAATTAATAAAGAAAAGAGTATAAAAAGAAATATAATCAATCTCTTGAATTATAGTATTAATTTCCTCTTGAATCTCCACCAAAATTGTGTCGTTTTTTTGAATTTTTTTTATATTTTTCTCTCTTTTTAGTTCTAAAAACTGACCAAAATTATGCTAATGGAGGCTAATTAGGGTTTATGGAGTGATTAGGGGCTTAAATAAAGCTCAGGTACGATCTGAACCGTCTGATCAGCTTCAAATCAAGAGATACAATCAAAACAAGCAAAATTGACAATTTCAGTCAATCACAGCGCAACACGTAGAAGAAGAGTAGGAATTGGAGAAGAATATCATAAAAAAGATAACAGAAGAAGAAGGGAAAATAATAATATCAGAAAAGATTAAGGAAAAAATAATCCTTGTGGAATTTTTTACCCAAGGTTATGATAATTCACATATTAAGGACCATTTCATTTTCACCCTGTAGGTAACCAACACTCTCCCACTCTATTTCACATATATAGCTACTTCAATTTAGATTCATAGGATATGTTTGTTTGTATTTTTGATAAAAGTGGTTTTAGAAAAATGTGATTTTAAGAAGCACATTAAAAGGTTTTTTTGTTTCAACTTCTAGAATCAAGTAAGAGTGCTTTTGATAGCAAAAAGCGCTTTAGGACCAAACTTGAAAGAATTATGAGATGTGATTTTAGGGCTTATAAAACACATTTCATGCTTTTGTATCCCATTTTTCCCTTGAATTACTTTTAATAGAAATAGAATTACATAGACCCTAACGTGTGTTTCCGTGAACAAGCATAAATTTGTTTTTTTAGTAGATAATTTTTTTCCTTAAAGTAATTTTTTCTCTTAAAAAGACACTTTTAAAAGTCGTAGAAGCATGCATGATGTTTCCTTTTGTGTGCATGTTATTGGTGTTTTTATCTAAAATCATTAAAATTGAAAAAAATTGTCTTTTATTTTTTATTTTGTTTTTAACTAAATAGATTTTGAGGTATTCGAATTTTAGATCAATTTATGCAAAAATATCTAAATTTTTTCTTAAAAAATACTTAAATTCTTATTTTGTTTATACATTAATATTTTTTTAATTAAGTTCTTTCACGTAAGTTAATTAGTATTAGTTTATTGATCTGACAATTAATTAACTAATATTATATTATTTAATCTGAAAAATGTATATGTAAACAAAATAAAGATATTGAAAAAAAGTTATATATTTTTACTTAAAATAAATCAAAATTTGGATATTTTAGAAACTATTTGCCATTTGTTTTTCCCCTAATTGGTTTTAACATGTTAACTATTTTCCAGCGAGCGTACTTCAAATGTGCGCAAGAGTGTTTTGAGTCTTTTGATCAGAGAAGAAGACATGTTGTGAAGATAAGAGTAGTTTTGATTGGAGAAGAAGACATAAAGAAATAAGCAGTGTTGATCGGTTAGAAAGATAGAAATAAGAAGTGTTAATAAATAAACCTAGACAAGGTGGACTTTGAAAGTTTATAAGATATGAAACTAATTAACCTAGATGAGTTGAATAGGTAATTTATAATTTTTATCAATTTATAATTTAATAACTTAAACAATTCAGTCAGATATACAATCGTGTGTAAAAATTAGTGCGGAAATAAAATAATAACACACGATATTTTTAGGTGGAAACAACCTACGCCACAACCATGGCCTAAGAGGAAAACCATCGATCCACCGGACCACCTAACTTTCCATTATGAAAATCAAATATTCAAGTACAAACTCAGTTTTATGCTATCATCCCTAAGATACTGCCCCAATGTACTTTACTTACGAGCCCCTACTCTGTTTTCACACTTTCCAATATTAGCGTGAGCAGTTTCCAGACCAACGTTCCAATAAGCTTCCCGCCAATCAGATATGTTCCTGAAGTAACTGTAAAATAGTTAGCACAAAAAAAAAGTGTCCGTGTGTGTTCTAGAACGAATTTAATAATGAATAATCCTAACTAGATGATTCAAAACATATATCATTTAAATTAAATCAACTAATAAATCTTAGAGCAAAAATATCAAATACAAGTTCAATAAAAATAGTTTCTTTAAAGATTAATAATCAAATCAAATAATTATGATATGACAAAAATAATTATTTGATCTAACAATTTAATAACAAAAATAAAGAAGAAGTCATAAGAATGTATTATCAAAATATCATAAAATAATTAGGCTTATTAATCAATCAAACATAACCATTAATATTTGATAGATTAACTAAATAAAGAAACCTAAAGAATTATGATATTATATTTGCAAAACAAGAGAGAGAAATTAAGAAGATTAAAATAATACTCTTGTGTGGTTAATTGAAACAATGAGCAATGAGTTTTATTTATAAAAAAAATAAAACTCTTAATCCTATATAATTGATAAATATCTTTTCTATTACAAATAAGATTAGTAATTCTCATTAATTAAGATAACTCTTATTTAAAATAGATTTTATGTTATCTTTTATAATAAAGATTTCAGTTATAATTTAAAATATATCTTATCTAATATCTTTTAAAATAGATTTTATGCTAAAGATTTCAACTATACTTTAAAGTATATTTTATCTAATATCTTTTAAAAATAGATTTTATGCTATCATTTATGATAAGGGTTTCAAATATAATTTAAAGTATATATTATCTAATATCTTTTAGCATATCTTATTTTAGAGTATATATTATTTAATATCTTTTAGCATATCTTATTCCATATTTTAGCATTAAAAATAATTTTAGATTTATAAGAATGTGCTATTAAATGCATAAATATAATCTTATGTGTCATAGTTATCAAAAATATACTTGAAGTACAATTATCTGAAACTCGAGCATTTATTTGGCTTTTCTTGATTGACTTGATAGTAAGCCTAAAAACAAATTTACATATAAATATTTTTTCCACGAAAATAGCCAACACTCATAGTCTTTATAGACTTTATCTAATTATAGATTGAATCATTATCTATATCACTACTATATAGATTTTAGAACAATTAGTGTTGTAAATTTTTGAATACAGTGGTCGTTTTTTTAATTTAAAGTAAATTTTATCTAAATTCAAGAGAGTAAGTACTCTTATTTATTTTCATGTTATCATATTTTATGGAAGGAAAATATTTAAACTATTATCAGCATGCAACTTAAACTTTGTCAACTTACACTAGATAAATAAATGATTTTCTTTTTAGAAACTTAAATAAGCAAAGAACTCAAAGTAAGATGAAAATGAAAACCTATAAACAATGAGATATTTTGTAATCCTTCAAATGAGATAACACACAATTATGCACAATCAATTGTTAATGATAACAATCTATACACTAAACAAAAAACATTATCATTATTTATATTCTAAGATCATGGATAAAATATTGTATGTTAATAAAGTGTGAGACACAAACTCAATCTTAAAACTATGTATCTAATAATTTATTTATATTATTTAACACTCATTTTAAGTCTATTTTTTCATATACATCACTTGAATTTTCTTTATGGGTTTCTTTATTTGTTTTTTGAAAGACCATTAAGTTATAAGATCATGGATAAAGTATGAATTCTAAGATCATTGATAGAATATCGTATGTGTACAAAGTGTCAAACACAAACTCAATCTTAAAATTGTGTATTTAACATTTCATTTATACTATTTAACACTCATTTCAAGGATATTTTGTCATACACATCACTTGAATTTTCTTCATGTGTTTAATTATTTTGGAAAGATCGTTAACTTGAAAATTTTAATTAATATAGGGTGGTCACATAAATTAAATCTTGATATATCAATATAAAAATATAGTTCACATTCCATCTATTAGTATTTTATTTACTATACAAGTTTTTGTTTTTTTATTCTTAATATTTATCTTATTTCTTCCAAAATAGTTTTACTAAATATAATTTGTAAACTTGTAAGCTACCTATATTTTTGTTAATTAAATACAAAAGTAATTATAAATTTAAAATAAATTTGTCTACTATCCACATATGTACCATTCAATATAGTTTTGGTTGAAGAAATAAAACTCTTTTGATTTCACTCAAAAAACAAAGTAATTATTCTTATAAAATTAATTTTTTTATACTGTATGAGAGAAATATTAAATTTTATTTTAAATTATTGGATTATTAAATTTATATCTGTTTATATGTAATTGTATCCATAAAGTAAAATTGGAATATGTTTTTCAATTTTCTAATTTTATAAAAATATGTTTATCATATTTATCCAATTAGTAATAATATGATTGTATTAAAAAAAATTCCTTACAATAGTGTGCATTTTTATTAAAAAAATGTTTAAGTATTGGTATTTTTCTAAGACATAATTTTAATATTATTATTATTGTTTATATTTTTATTAAAAAGTGGTATTTAAAAATCCAATTTTTCACATCACTATAAATTGACTCTATAATTAAAAAAAATTGATTTATATATGAGTAGGTAAATGACACAATGATAATACAGATTCCATCTTGTGATATCCTTCCTAAGATACTGTCCCAATGTACTTAACATTTCTTACTCTGTTTTCACAATTTCTAAAATTAGCGTGAGCGTCTTCTAGATCAACGTTTCAATGAGTTTCCTACCAATCAGATAATTCACAAATCAACTACAAAATAGTTAGCATAAAAATACAAGTGCTCGTATGTGTTCTAGAGCGGATTTAATAATAAATAATCATAATTAGATGATTCAAAATACATGTTACTTAAATCGAATAAACTAAAAAACTCTAAAGCAAAAAGATTAATCACAAGTTCACTAAAAATAAATTCTTTAAAATTTAATAATTACATCAAATAATCATAATTATTTATATAATTATTAAATTTAAATATCCAATATCCTAATCACAAAATAAATTATATAAATATGAATAATATGAAATAAATTAATTGATAAATATAAAAAATTTGATGCTAATATATTTTAAAAAAAATGTTATATTAATTAATATTTTTTATCACAAATATCTCAACATGAATATATATATAAACCAACCTGAATATATATATAAACCTTAACTGCCGCCAATGTTCTGATGATAATAAGATTTAATCTTCTTTTCTCAAATTCATTTGACAGGTTTGTTTTTTTTTTTCAGATTCATTCGACAGCTTCTATTCAACCCTAATATATATATATAATTTAATGGTATTAAGATTAAATATATTTTAGAATTAACTTTTCAAAATTCGTTAAATTTTTTAATATTATAAAAATATTAAAATATATCTAAAAATTATTTAATTAATAAATATTTTATCATAAAAAATAATTTTAAATTTATAAACAAGTACTATTAAATGCATGAACATAATCTTATGTTTCGTAGTTATTAAATATATATAAATCTATATTCTTTACACAAAATAAATAAAATCATTTTCATGAAACAGTAGAATTTTGTATTTAATAAAACTTTTTGATTTTGATTTGAGAAATAAGTAAACTTTGTTTTTCAAAAGTTATTAAATTTTTTAATGCACTGTAATTGAGTTTGGAATTTGCGAAATATAAAATTTTATTTGCTAATTTCATAATTTATGAAATAAATAAATTTTATATTTTTTTTAGAAAGATTTGATTTTTGTAATAGTAAAAAAGTAAATTCCATATTCACAATTGTAAATTTTGTAATTGCGAAACAAAAAAATCTTGAGTAACTTATTTCGAATTTGGTATACGTTGAACACGAATTATAACTTAGTTTCAGTAAAGTTAATTTTTCAATATTGAAAATATTAATTTAAGATATTGTATTATTTATTTTTATTTTTGGATTTATCCTTTAAATTCTAAAATTAATTTTGTTTCTTTTATGAAACTAATGTATTAAACAAGTCTGACATCGAATTTGATTATAAGTACACTTCAGCCGTGATATAAGTAACTATTCTTATAATGTCAAATTCAAATCACGTGTAAAAATTATATGGTTTCGTATCAAGAGTAATGTACTAATTAAATGTAATATCATGGTATAATTTATAATGATTATGAGTGTTTTTTTTTTTCATTGTTTTAGTCTTTTGGGAGTAAAAAGTCCATAATTTTAATATACTGTGATATGATGTTAGAGTTTCAGTTGATTGTATTAAAAATTATAGATTCTATCTAAAAAAATGAAATAAACCTTGTGAAAAAAAAAAGATTCAAATAGAATAAAATATAATAAAATAAATGAAAATACAAAATGATATACTTTATAAGAGATAAAAAACCGCATTTTAAGATTGATGTTAATATTTTATATTAATTAAATATGATATTATAGTAATATTTATAAAGATTTTGGGTGTAAGATGTGGTTAGACTCATTTGAATTATGTAACGGTTCATGTGAATCATGATGAAAAGTTGAGAAATTCATGGGCTTATTTCCATGAGATGGAAGCAAAACATTCCGAGATTCTAGACCAATGATAGTTTTGCCAACTTGTGGGTTGTAACGACTAAATCTAGTAAAAGAATGTCAAATTTAAAGTATAAAAGAAATGAGACCAATTAATGTAATATTGGGAACAAATATATGAAGAATACCTTTTCTAAATATTTATTCTTAAATTACAAGATAAAAATTTAACATGATCCTAAAATAACACATATAGATGATGTTAATCTATACTTATCTAGATACGCGGGATTGAACGTATCGTAACAAAAATATTAAAGTATGATAAGAAGACTTATTTATTTAATAATTTTTATATGATTAAAAATAGATTACAACTAAGTAGATACCATTAATTTAAAAAAAATTATTTAAATACTTAAGATACAAAAGTAATTATAAAATGCACTAGATAATATATCAAATTATATTAAAAGGATACAATGATATATACTGTATATATGATATTAAAGCTCACAAGTCTACTAATAATATAAAATGGGTGGTGTAGTTATATGGTAAAAGTCATCTAAAACGGCATGTATTGTAAATAGTAAATAGCTTGCGTTTAGTCACTCGTGAAATTTGGATAGGGGGCAGGTGATGTAGTTATATCGTGAAAGTCTGTAAAAATATATATTTTTAATTATGGAAAACATTTTTAAATGATGAAATATTAACACGTAGTCACTTGATTTGTCCTTTCTTTCCATCGGGGACCACACAATTCGTAATTGTGAATTATAACGCACCACGAAGAATTGACTTAACACACATTAATCACGACCAATCCTTCCATTCCACGTCTCACAACTCCATTAACCAATGTTGTTAATTTTTTCTTTTTGCATCTCAACCCATGATCTGAAACAGATATGACGATCCAAATTCAACTTGAGCTTAATTTAACCCTCTAATTGCTCAATGAGATGAAAATTATATATTTTTTATTAATTTTAGAAGCCAAGAAGATAAAAATAATCAAAATGAGATATAATTTTGGTAGAGATTCAAGAAGATATTAGTGCTATAATTTAAAAGATTAATATATTTCTTTTTCTTCTCATTTATTTATCAATTTTTATGAATTTTTTTTATGAAAAATATAAGTTTTATGAACACAATTATGTTTAGCTAATTTATTAATTTATGGGTCTTATGAACTCAATTTTATGCATGTGATAATCTAATATTTTAACACAATTATGATTTCAATTTAATTATATTATTTAATCTAATTTTGATGTTATTAATTATTTAACCAATAATTGATCTATATAAGTAATTAAATAGATTTAAGAAATTTATTTAATTGTTTATCTTTATTAAATAACATGCATAATTTTTAGACATAAATATATGATACTTATATATGTGATCCATAATTGTTGAACTTAATAAGTAATATGCAATTTAATTAGTATATGATGTATAATTTACTTAAAAAATGAATACATACTAAGTTATATTCAATTGATTGGTAATTATATTTAAAAAAAATTAGTAATTCTGATTATAGATCCATGAAATTCAAGTATAATAATTATAGCTTTTTAAGTCAATTAATGATTTTGAATGTTAAAATATTTGCTTAAATCAATTTATAATCTAGCTAACCAAAAGATAAAGATAAAAATAACACATATTATGACAAAAAAATTAAAAAATTATAGAATTTGTTTTTAAAACATTAAAACAATCAATTATTTATATTTTAAAACTAATTTCTTACTTAATATACAGGACAAAAAGCCACCCAAATTTGTAAAAATACGTTTTAGATCCATATATATTAAATAGGATAGTAAATATTTGTCAATAAATATTACCGCCAATACTATTTTTCAAGTAAAATATGGGTGAAAACATTTGGCATCAATTCATCGACGAAAATTATTACATCGGTATAAATTTTGTCCATAAAATTTATTTTTTTTGGGTAGTGTTTTTGCCCCCTAAATTACTAAGTGAAACAGATAATATTGTTTTTTTCTTGCAAATATATCCATGTAATTCTTAACTACTATCACCGGTTTGATATTGGATCGTCAAAAAAAAAAACAATAATCTTAAATATAATTCAGGGTTTCTAAGAACGAGGATTTGTAAACATTGGTCATAACCTAAAAGTGAAATTAAGTTATATTCTTACTGGTATTCATCATGATTTGAACTTGGTTACTAAGTCTTTCGGCTAGTAGGCGACTATCTTGGTCGTGGGATAGGACCATTTCATTCGTATGCTTTTTATGATTTATGTTGCATTGTCTTGTGGTCCTTTCTGACTTACACTAAGGCTTATGTCTAGTACGGTGGCTATCTTGGCCTTGGGGATTCTAGTAGCCTCATGCTTTTATTGTGTGTGATGTGTTGCCTTGTGGAGCTTGAGGATTTGATTGGGGGTCTCAAAATTCAATTAGTATCTTATTGTTTGATAAAACAAAATAAATAAATAGATACTTCATTACAAGGAAAACCAAAATTCTTAAATGTCCTTTTAATTTTTATATTAGTAAGAAGATTAATATTTAATTAAGGGGTTAATAAAATGTAAAGTTCTTAAACTCATGGTTTCATCGGTTTTAAAATTTGCTCGACAACAATGATTGAACTCAATGTATTTCAAGAAATAAATAAGTAATTATTTTACCAAAATATATATTTAAATATATTGATATTTTATGAATGTCAAAGATATTAATTAAATAGGTAAAATTAAAATAATTGCAAGGCATGTCTTTGGTCTTATTGTTCAATTAATTTACAAATTATTTAGTTGAATTAAATAAATGCTTTTTATATGCATCATCAAGTTGTAGTAAAAAAAAAATTGTAAATATTATATGTAATATGCATTTACCAGATATTTGAAGAAATAATGTGCAATAATGAAAATATAGAACCTAATTACAATAATGTGCAATAAATTTCAAAAGCTAATTCAACTCAATTGGATTAACTCGTATTAAGAACCTAATTACCTAGCTATGATTGATTCTTGAAAAATAAGAATCAATACAAATCAACAGGGAGATGGATGCTGATAGTGGGAAGTGGAGTTCGTCGAACAAGTTTTGATCGATGATTGCTGGTGGGTAGTGGTGTCAGTATAGTGCAGCTAAAGGAGGCTCATTTGGATGAAATGTTGGGGGTGAAGTTGTGATACACTGCCACTAGAGCTAAATGATCGAAACTAAGGATAAACTCTGTCGAACATCCGAGGAGTGAAATGTTGTTACGCAAATAAAAAGAAAAAAAAAACATGCGAATGGTAAGAGAAATAATAATTTTACTTAAAAAAAATTATGTATCTTAATTACAGCAGAAATTGTATGAGTAAATTTACACTAACATTACCTATTTAAAAACATTACACCTCAGAAACTTTAACTTCTACAAAACCTACTCTTCACCCCAGCCTCCGATCAACACACAGAACCTACTCTTCATTATAAACCCCAACCGCAGATAAACACACATGGATAATCAAGCAATTAAAGTTTTATTAAACAAGCTGGAAAATGAGTTCAAAAAAGAGGGTAGTCAACAAAATTCTACATTCACAGGAATACCAATCAAACTACTGGTAAAAAAAACCCTAAACCCCTAATATCATACTCTTACTCTACATAAGCTTGCCTTGTTGAGTTGTGCTTTACTTCTGTCTGTGCTCTAAAGTCTTATATTCCATCTTCCAATCTTCTCTAATTGCCCATAATATGCCCAAAACTGACCATAACTTTGGGGGATTAATTTACTTCAGCTCAAATTAATAGACAAAGATAACCCTCTCTAGGGTTAAAGCTGAGAGCAAAATAAGTAAAACTTCTTAGATCTAATTCTATGAATAGATGATATTCTTGCTATGTTTTTTAGTTCTGTATATTAATGAATTATCTTTCACCTTTTTTCAAAAAAAAAAAAACTCTAAATATGCTTTTTCAAGTAGTAAAACATCTAGACAACACTCTTACTCAGCCGAATAATAGAAAATAATACATGCTTCTTTCTCTTGTATGCTAGACATACAACCATGTGTGCATACTTAAGTCATGTTTTTTAAGCATCTAAAAAACACTATATGATAATAGATTAGGATCTTCAATTTATTTATTTTTACTTATTGGTGATTGTATTTAAATCTTATGCTTTTTCAAGTAGTAAAACATCTAGACACACTCTTACTCAGCCCGAATAATAGAAAATAATACATGCTTCTTTCTCTTGTATGCTAGACATACAACCATGTGTGCATACTTAAGTCATGTTTTTTAAATATCTAAAAAACACTATGATAATAGATTAGGATCTTCTATTTATTTATTTTTACCTATTTGTGATTGTTTTTAAATCTTATGCTCTTTCAAGTAGTAAAACATCTAGAAACACTCTTACTCAAGCCCGAATAATAGAAAATAATAAATGCTTCTCTTGTAAGCTAGACATACAACCATGTGGTCATACTTAAGTCATGTTTTTTAAGTATCTAAAAAACACTATATGATAATAGTTAGGATCTTCTATTTATTTATTTTTACTTATTTGTGATTGTTTTTAAATCTTAACCACTACTTTTATATCCAATACATTAGATGGGTTTGAGTTATTAGTAAAAAATAATATAACTCAAACTATTAACATATGACTTAGATTTGACAGATTAAAACAAAAGCTTTACTATTATTATTTTTAAGAACTGAAAACTGACCAGAACTCTGTTGCATGTAATTCTTAAACCATATACGTAGTTTAAATATAGACAATTAATATCAAATAGTCATTCTTTGTGATTATTCTTATCATAATAATTTTTAATTTATCTATTAGCAATCAGATATTAAACAAGTGCATAATCATAGTTGTTTTTTCCTTTGCAGACAGATATTGTTGTTCGGAAAGTTATGAACAATTATTTCAAACATTACTTGCTAAAAACCGTAGGAGAAAAATGGAATCGAGCTAGGATAAACATTGGTGAACAAAAAATAAAAGACAACAAATGGGCTGGATTTCATATAATAGAACCAAAATTTGATCAGCTAGAAGCTGCAATAATGCCCCTTAAAAAAGCTTTCTACAGCAGCATGGTGGAAGGAACAAGTATAGTGGGACTCTACAGCATTGTTGCTGATAAGAAAATGAGAGGTGAAATAAGTGGAAAGTGGATAATGAGCTATGAAGAACAAGATGACAAATTGATTATCTCGACTGTAAAATTCAAGGACGTAGAGCATTTTGGAGTTGCCAACAAAACTTACTTTCTAATGAAAATGAAAGAAGGTACCTGTGCTCTAAACTGGGCAAAAGACATGATTGAGATGGGGATTGACACCCCTTGGGTCAAGGCCAGAGCTGTGAATGAAAGAGATGCACCAGAGGCACCAAAGGTACCAGATGCACAACTAGAGATAAAGCATTCACCATTTGAGTGAGTGATTCGCTGTTATGAGGACCAGGAGTTATGAACTATATCTTCGGAAAATTGATAATTTCAAAATGTTTTTGAAATCTATTTTTGTAGAAAGTTATGAAGCTTGTTAATTGTAAGCATGTTCATGTTATAAGCAAAGCACATGTAACAAGGTCAAAGTAACAAAAGAACCAAAAGAAGCCAACTAACTATATACAGTTTTTGTTTTGATCAAATTTTGCGATACAGATAGCTTATCTTCATGCAAAAAAGCGCAAAGTAACAAAATTTATATACAAAAGAGCATGTTGGAGTTGTTCACAAAACTTGTTTTCTAATGAAAACAAAAGAAACTAGCTATAATATAAACTGGGCAAAAGACGTGATTAAAATGGGGATTGACACCCCTTGGGTAAAGACCAAAGCTGTGAACCAAGAGCTATTAACTATATATTATGAAAATTGATACATATATACAAGGATTTTAAATTGTTTTTGAAAACTGTTTTTGCAAAGTTCGCTCATAGCCTTCTTGAAGGTTCAAGACCCTCTAGCATATGATGAATACACTTACTAGAGAACCAAAAGAAAGCAACTAACCATATACAGTTTCTATTTTTATCAAATAATGTGCTACAGATAGCTTACCTTTCTGCAAACTATGTAATTGATCCCGAAGATCCATCGCCTTTGCTTGAACATTCACTGGTTAAGACTCTTCAAGCGCCACCCAATCCCTGAAGGAAAAAAAATTAAAACTTGACAGCATCAATCAAGAAACATAGATCTTCCAAAGAGTGGCACAACAGCAGCAAAGAGTGCAGTACAAATATAAAAGGCAAGAAATATACCTCCAGATAGAAGATAAGAATAGATCTGATAGATTGCCACCACGAACACTAACCCTCCTCAAAGTCTGTTGCTTGAGAGCTTTGTGTTAGCAGTTCATACAGCATCAATCAACGAACATAGATATGCCAAAGAGGGCGGTACAAATATAAAAGGCAAGAAATACACCTCCGGATAGAAGAGAAGAATAGATCTGATAGATTGCCACCACGAACACGTTCCTCAAAGTATGTTGCTTGAGAGCTTTGTGTTAGCAGTTCATACTTTCTCTTCTTCTTCAAAGCCTTCTTCTTTCCTCCAGTGGCACTCCTCTGGTACATGAATCCCGAGAAATATACATCATTCTAGTCTCAGTTGATTACAGGAGAGCTCCAGAGCATCCACTTCCTGCTGCCTATGAAGACTCTTGGGCTGCTTCCCACAGTACCCAAGTTGGACTTGAGGAACAGGACACATGGCTTATTTTTGGAGAAAAGAGCCTATTGGTATGGAAGTTCAAGATCCGATTAGAAAAGCTATGGTGGATAAGTGGTGGATGTTCGTTTGCCCATCAGAGAAAGGCTGTGATCATTATCTTATCAATCCCCTTGTAGATGCAGAATTGGGTCTTGAGGGGTTGGTTTGCAATAAACTGCTTATTCTTGTAGCATAGGAAGACATATTGAAGGATCGAAGATGGCTTTGCCATGAGAACTTGGTGGAGAGTAAGTGCAGAGATGGAGTAACTCAAGAGAGGATCACGTTTTTCATATCTTCAACCCTTCTTGTGAAAAAGGCAGAGGCGGCTAGGGTTCGCAATAATTCAAAGTGTTTGACTTTCAAACTGAGCTAGGCAGCTAGGGTTGTTTAGTTTAGGCTCTGCGGTATCCACTCCATGGGATTTTATTCAGATTTTAGATCTACTTTTTAAGATTTTCAATATTTTTAATAAATTAAAAATGTTTATATACTACCTTTATATATATAAATAAATTTTAAATTTTCTTTTTCTGATTTTAGAGTAATTTTTTTAATTAAAAATTTACATTTACGTTTATATTTTCAAATATAATAAGAAAGTTTTAGAATACTGTAATAATTGTGAGGTTATTAATTGATAGCTCGAATCTATAATTACAATTTATAGTTCTTTCGTTATTGTTATTCTTTTTATTAATACGTGTATAATTTTAATTATTTTTATCTTGTTTCTATTAATATATAATGTATTCATAAAAAATTATATAAATTTAAAATAATTAAATATATATATATATAATATTAAATATTGTAAATTTAATTAAGTGATTTTGATAATAAAAAATATTATCTAAAATTAAATAATTTTGGATAAATTTTTCCTTAAATTTTTGTTTCATGATATAAGACATTTTATATTTATTACTTGATTATGTGATTATCACTATGTCATTTGTCTACTTACTTGTGAATTAATTTTTTTTTAATTATTTAATCAAATTCACTTTATGATGTGAAAAAGTGGATTTGTATGTAACACTTTTTAATAAAAATATACACAATAATAATAACATTAATATTATATGTGGTAAAAATATCAATACTTAAACTTTTTTTCTTAATAAAATGCACATTCTAATAAGAAAAAATAATTTTTTTTCAACACAATCATATTGTTACTAATTGAATAAATATGATAAACATATTTAAAAAAATGAGAGAATTGAAAAACATATTCCAATTTTACTTTTAAAGATATAATTACATGTAAGCATATATAAATTTAATAAGTTAATAATTTAAAATAAAATTTAGGATTTCTCTCTTGTAACGTAAAAAAATTAATTTTATAACAATAATTACTTTTTTTAATGAACTCGATAATATTTTATTTCTTCAACCAAAACTATAATGAATGGTATATACGTGGATAATAGACAAATTTATTTTAGATTTAATATTATTTTGTATTTAACTAAACAAAGAGAATTTATAAGTTAACAAATTATATTCGATAAAAATATATTTGACAAAATAAGATAAATATTAAGAAGGGAAAAAAACCACATTTGTATTGTAAATGAAATACTAATAGTCTCGAGACTTTGATATCATACATAATATAGAATTATTAAGTTATGTTGATAAGCATAGAAGCATAGGTTATGTTATAAATGAATCAAGATATAAGATAAATGTTATAAATTAAATGTCTTATAGAGTAGGAAAATTGAGATGAATGTTATAATCAAAACATAAGAACCATTCTATATATCACGTCTTTTATATCCTTCTTGAAACTTTTATATGAGCTAATTTTAGGGTGATATAGAGAACTTCATTTATTGGTTTACATACTAATAATATTAAGACACCAAATATCCATACAATACCAATATATTTAGTATTTTTCACACGAGAATGTTAAAGAATCCCCTCCTATTAAACTCAAACTATGTAACAATCGATTATGTCTAACAAGTTGTTTTCAAAATGCAATGATTTGTTAGAATTAATAAAGATACAATACATAATTTGGATAAATGACGATGAAGAAAACACATAAGACCAACAACTTAATTGAACCCCTAATAAGAACTATAACTCTAAAATCATATTGACACAAGACAAGCAAAAAAAGAAATGGGAAAATGGGCTTATAATGATAGAAAGGAAGAGATGGTGATGGAGGTTATGAGCAACAAAAAAAAAAGGGATTGAAATCCTATAAAAGGAAAAAAAGGCAACCCTTGAAACAAGTCTAATTTTAAAAACATAATATAGAATTTTGGTAAGAGTAAAAAATGATAACTATATCATATAACCAACAAGTTCTACTTGGATCATTTTAAGAGATTGTGTTATGATAAGAATTTGATTGAAAATAAAAATTTATTCAACTTAGTAAAATAATTTAAAATAAATGTTAGCATTTAGATTATTATTACATAAGATAATTTCGTAATGATGAATTAATACTAATCATTATCATTAAAATAAAGCAAATTAAATTAATAAATAAAGCAAATATTTAGATAAAATTAACCAACAAAATTTATCCAGTTAAAATCTCTAAAACAAATAATAATAATAATAATAATAATAATAATAATAATAATAATAATATAAGATAAGATAATTTGAAGAGGCTCAAGGTCGTGCTTCACTTAAATTTGAAGAAGAATCACGAATCTTGAATGAAAAAGAGACAAGATTTGCTTGGAGCATATGAATATTGCTAAATAAACCTTATGACTCCAAGCGATGTTCGTAGGTAATAAGAAGGCCATGACAAAAGAGTTGTAATTAGAGTCAAGACCATCAAGAACATACATAATTCGATCACATTCATAAATTAACTCACCAAAATGATCTGCTATGGATTTGATTAGTAGAATATAATTATTTACAATCAAATCATCTTTCTTTAATGTTGAAGATGAAGATCTACCACACGTGCTTATGATTAAGAAGAAAAGGCTCTCTCAAGAGAAATCCACATGTTAACTACAATAGTTCTTACAACAAGATTATTTGAAACACTTGGAGTTATAGAAGTAAAAATTCAATTACAAACTAAATTGCTAAGACATTACCATTGAGTAGAATCTGGACTAAAAGGTATGGTGAAGTGATAGTACAATGAAAATCATAGGCATAAATCATAGGCAAAATTTGATCATGCCACACAAATAATTCATGTGATCAATCTTGGTACCAAAATTGAGATTAATAGGTTGTGTAGCAATATGTGAAAACCTTATTTTTGGAGGTAAATCCACTACTTATTTACCATGATCAGAAAGACTTGACAGAGTATGAGAAGAATCAACGATGAATGAAAACAATAAAAAATAATCAAGAAAAAAGAAGAAACAAGTGCACAAGAAAAAAATCAACCAAAGGTTATAGTGGCACTAATACCATTCAAAGAAATGAAGAGAACAATTAAGAATATAATATTCTTACTATTGATTAATTTAGCATTACATTGCTTATATAGACAATCATAACAAGCTATGATTAATAGAGAAAAAAGTCTACATTTTAACAAACTAGCATGAGACATAGGTGTTTATTAACTAAATCTATTAGTTACTATATATTATACAAATTAGTTATAATATAATTTGATATGATTACATTAGTTATCATATTCAATATGACGCTATCTAAAACTGTTATAATAATAAGATAACAACAATGATAATAAACCAATATATCACAAGAATTATATTATTATTAATTCTTTTTAAAAAAAAATGACACATTTATTAGTTCAAAATTTCCATTTCATAAAGATAACACAAAATGCTACACAAAGCTCTTTTCTAGTGTTAACCTAAAGGTCATTTACTAATATTAACTTAGCATGGCCAGAACTGATGAGCCATTGACTAACCATTAAGAAATGTTAACTAACATTTGACCAATATTAATAACCTTGGGGTGTTGATTGGCCGAATACAAGGATTGATCAATAATTAGTCATCTATTGACCTAGATAAGGTGGACTTCATCTAATAATAGATGGAACCATTATCTATGTCATTACTACATAGATTTTAGAACAATTAGTGTTGTAAATTTTTGAATGTAGTGGTAATTTTTTAATTTAAAGTAAAATTTATCTAAATTCAAGAGACTAAGTATTCTTATTTATTTTCATGTTATCATATTTCATGGAAGGAAAATATTTAAACTATTATCAGATGCAACTTAAACTTTGTCAACTTACACTAGATAAATAAATTTTTTATTTTATTTTAGAAACTTAAATAAGCAAAGAACTCAAAGTAAGATGAAAATAAAAACCTGTAAACAATGTATATGTATAAAAATTTGATAAGGGATAAACATTTATTTATGCTAGAGTTTAAAAAAACTCAAGGCCTTCAAATTGACATTCTACAATATTATCATAGTAATCCTTCAAATGAGATAACACATAATTATGCACAATCAACTGTTAATGATAACACTATATACCCTAAACAAAAAATATTATCATTATTTATGAATTATAAGATCATGGATAAAATATTGTATGTTAATAAAGTTTAAGACACAAACTCAATCTTAGAACTATGTATCTAACAATTTATTTATATTATTTAACACTCATTTCAAGTCTATTTTTTCATACACATCACTTGAATTTTCTTTATGGGTTTTTTTTTTGAAAGACCATTAAGTTGTAAGATCATGGATAAAGTATAAATTCTATGATCATGGATAAAATATTGTATGTATACAAAGTGTCAAACACAAACTCGATCTTAGAATTGTGTATTTAACAATTCATTTATACTATTTAACACTTATTTCAAGGATATTTTGTCATACACATCACTTGAATTTTCTTCATGTGTTTGCCTTTCACATTTTTCTTAAAACAAAAGTTATACTAAGATTTACTGTTGCGTGTTTTTCAACACACGAACTCGTGCAAGCATACACGGTCGCAAGTAATAACATTTATAAGTAAAGATCGATCCCACGAGGATTTGTAACTATAGTTTGTTGATTACTAAAATTATATCAATCTGATTTTATTCAAAACGTACGTTGGATGTAGCAAAAATGTAAGAAAATAGTTAAAACAAAATAAAAGAAATCTAGGATTGCAATTTTTCACCAAATTAATCAACTCAAATCATTTTATTTTCTTTTGATTTATATTTTTTTAGTACATTTAATTTGTCAACCGAAAACTTCTATTTTTATTCATACATCTCTTCCGAGCTCCGTACAAACACACCTCGTCAAATTAATTCACTATATCTCTATGAGAATTAAATTCACCGAAATTCATTACGTTTTAAGTTTTCAAATGGCCACACATACAATTAGGGTATATTCCTATCCTTCATCATACATGTCATTCTATTTACGAGCAATATACACACGAATGCCTCTTCCAAGTTTATTCATGTGCCACGGATCGTTTCGATAAGATTCGTAAATAATCAAAAAGCATTAAACACAAAATAGAACGAACAAATCGAACGTCTTATAAATCTATCAAAAATAATTAAAATAAAAGCATCATAAATTTAGATCAAATGCAACCCTAGAAAAATTAAATTACTTCATAAAATTAAAATAAAAATTACAACACCTACAGAAAATTAAGATGAAGAAGAAGGCAAATTAAAACAACACTTAGAACAAATTTTTGGCACACGCAGAACACAACAAAAGCCAAAAAATGGCTTCTGCGTATTCTGCTGTCCAAAACCGAGCACCCCAAAAATTACAAACTTACAAAAAACTCTCATAAATCTATCATCTTATATCCTATTTATACCCAAAAATAATACATCTAAAATATTACATTTTTTATTTTATTTTTTAAATAAAACGCGTAATAATTTTTTATCGAAAAATTAAATAACGCGTGTCGAAAATCGGATCGAAAAATATTAAACAAATTCACGCGTGAGACAGGGCGCCGATTCAGCCTTTTTTAATTTCTTTATGCGTGCCACGTGTCAGCGTCTGATTCGCTGAAACGAATTAACGCGGACACGTGGCAGCTTCTCATTGGGCGCTGGAAACGGCGCCGGCGACAAAAAGGACGGACGAAAACGGCCACATACGGGCGCGATCCTGCGCTTTCGCGCTCATCGTAATATGCCACGTGTCGTTACAAGATTGGCTGACAAATAGAGTGGGACACGTGGCAGCTTCTGATTTGAGGAAGGGATTCAAAAGGAACACGTGGCAGAGTCTGATTGGAGGAAAATCCGAGCGCACGTTGAGTTCAACGCACGGGATCAGTGGCGCGCGTACGTGGGGGACAGCGGCTGCCGCGTCAGAGAAGTGGGTCCCACCTGCACGCCGGCCTGCGCGGCCGTGGGCCCCACTTGGGCGCTGAGCCGCGTAAACAATTCTGCACAAACGCGTTCTGGTCGGGCGTGAATGGCACGCGCGGATCTCAACCGTTTGGGATTTGATCGGACGGTCCACGTGTCGCGCGTGCATGTTGGCGCGTGGTCTTCTCACCTGCGCAGAACTTTAAACTTTAATTAATTGCATTTTGGCCCACAAATCTATTTCAAATTACATTTTCAACTTTATTTAATTACAGTTTAGCCCTTATCTAATTTAAATTAAATTTTTAAACTTTTAATAATTAAAATTAAGCCCGAATTTAATTTAAATTATATTTTTGACTTTTATAAATTGCAATTAAATACTATTTTATTTGAAATTATATTTTTGGACTCAAATTTGCAATTAATTAAGTTTTTCGATACAAATTATTTAATTTTATTAAAATATATAAAAAACAGTAAATACTAATTTATTAAACTAAAATTAACTAAAAACATTGAAAACATAGCAATTATAATTAATAAAATAGGTGAAAATAATTATATAAAATACAGTTATCAACACCCCCAAACTTAAGTTTTTGCTAGTCCTCGAGCAAAAGAAAAGAAATAAAACAAAGATAACTGCATTTGGAATAATGATTTTCAAAACATTTCTTTTTTAGTCATTCCAATTTTCATAACTCAAAGAAATAAAGGAATTTTATCCAAGTATCAAAATCAATTTAAAAATATATTCCATTTTCACAATTAATTGTAGTGTGTGTGTGAAGTCTTTTCAAATTTCATCACATGGAATCCGGATCGGTTTATGCAATTATAAAATCAAACAAATTTCAGTGAAATCACAAATCTCATACGTGTATTTTTTATTTCTCTCTCCACTAATGTAGACAAACACAACCAATAATCAATAGGACTTAAATAAGCTTGTAATGTATGGCTTAGGTAAAGGTAGGATAAAAGATATATTTAGCTCAATTTTGCCCAAACAACATTTTAGGATTGAAACAAGCGATATTCTATCATCACAATAAATACTTCCCAATTTGGGATTTAACATCACATACAATAACCCTTTTATATATTTTTTTTTCTTTTCTTTTCGGTTTTTTTTTTCTTTCTTTTTTTTTTTTCAGAATATTTTCTTTTTTTTTTTCTTTTCAAGTATCCTCTTTTTTTCCGATATATCATTAAATATTTACTAACAATTGTCACATGTTAGTTCGATAAGAAAAATAGACATATCTCCACATATATATATATTTTTTTTAGTAGGCTTTGAAATGAAATAAAAATATATATAGAACTTTAAAGCTCAAAGGGGTATACTATGGATAAAGCATGTGTAGGTAGATAGAAAGGCTCAAACGATCCAAAGATGGCCTAAATCATTTTCTTAGTTACATGTTATCTATAATTTCGCCTCGAGAGAAAATCAAATAAATTCTAAAAGTTATGACACCACAAATATCAATCGAATTTCATACTCACATAAACATTTTCTAAATTACCATAGCAATTCAAAATTCAAGACAAGTGATCATAAATATTTTAATCTTGTAAAAATGAAATATACGTAAAAATTATTCATCGCTTAGACAATATTCAACTTTTCAAGGCGCTATGCATCATTTAAAACAAAGAAATAAAATTAAATCACTATTCATCGCATATTATCTTTAATCAACCAAACAAAAAAAAAATTTCACAAGCAATAACATCCAGAAACTATTTCAATTAAGTTTAATATATCTACCACCCCCAAACTTAATATACACATTGTCCTCAATGTGTGAAAGTTAAACAACATATGAGAATGGTTTAAAGAAACTTCCTGGTTTGTTTGAATGGTTAATTCAAAATGGCTTCATTTCTCCCAAATTCCACCTACGAGAGAAAATAAATTAACATAACATAAAATATAAAAAAAAAACTAATAAATGCGAAAAATAAAATAAAACAAAACACATGGGTTGCCTCCCAAGAAGCGCTTGATTTATAGTCGTCAGCTTGACTTCTCAATTATTTTTCTTTTTGTTAGTTAAGATTTGTGTGTCAACAAAATCTCAACTTACGAGAAAATTGAAAAATAAATTAAGCCAACAACAACTATAATAAAAAAAATTGTGTTTTTTTTTCTTTATGTGAATTAGGATTTGTGTGTTAAACAAACTCTCAACTCACGAGAAAATTGAAGAATAAACTAAACAAACAAAAATAAAAGAAAAAATGATTTTTTTTTCTTTTTGTAAGTTAAGATTTGTGTGTTAAACAAAATCTCAACTTACTTGAAAAATACAGAAAATAAGAAACAATAAACAACAAACAAAAAATTATTTTTCTTGTTGTAAGGTAAGATTTGTGTGTTAAACAATATCTCAACTTACGAGAAAATTGAAAAGTAAATGAAACAAACCAAAATAAAAATGTTGTTTTTTTTTTTTTTTTTTTTTTTTTTTTTTTTTTGTAAGTTAAGATTTGTGTGTTAAACAAAATCTCAACTTACGCGAAAATTGAAAAATAAACAAAACAAACATAAACAACAATAATAATAATAAATGTTTTTTTTTTTGAATTAAAATCAGATTACTTGGTATTAATATCAACAATGAAAATAGTTAAAACAAATCCCCGGCAACGGCGCCAAAAACTTGTTGCGTGTTTTTCAACACACGAACTCGTGCAAGCATACACGGTCGCAAGTAATAACATTTATAAGTAAAGATCGATCCCACGAGGATTTGTAACTATAGTTTGTTGATTACTAAAATTATATCAATCTGATTTTATTCAAAACGTACGTTGGATGTAGCAAAAATGTAAGAAAATAGTTAAAACAAAATAAAAGAAATCTAGGATTGCAATTTTTCACCAAATTAATCAACTCAAATCATTTTATTTTCTTTTGATTTATATTTTTTTAGTACATTTAATTTGTCAACCGAAAACTTCTATTTTTATTCATACATCTCTTCCGAGCTCCGTACAAACACACCTCGTCAAATTAATTCACTATATCTCTATGAGAATTAAATTCACCGAAATTCATTACGTTTTAAGTTTTCAAATGGCCACACATACAATTAGGGTATATTCCTATCCTTCATCATACATGTCATTCTATTTACGAGCAATATACACACGAATGCCTCTTCCAAGTTTATTCATGTGCCACGGATCGTTTCGATAAGATTCGTAAATAATCAAAAAGCATTAAACACAAAATAGAACGAACAAATCGAACGTCTTATAAATCTATCAAAAATAATTAAAATAAAAGCATCATAAATTTAGATCAAATGCAACCCTAGAAAAATTAAATTACTTCATAAAATTAAAATAAAAATTACAACACCTACAGAAAATTAAGATGAAGAAGAAGGCAAATTAAAACAACACTTAGAACAAATTTTTGGCACACGCAGAACACAACAAAAGCCAAAAAATGGCTTCTGCGTATTCTGCTGTCCAAAACCGAGCACCCCAAAAATTACAAACTTACAAAAAACTCTCATAAATCTATCATCTTATATCCTATTTATACCCAAAAATAATACATCTAAAATATTACATTTTTTATTTTATTTTTTAAATAAAACGCGTAATAATTTTTTATCGAAAAATTAAATAACGCGTGTCGAAAATCGGATCGAAAAATATTAAACAAATTCACGCGTGAGACAGGGCGCCGATTCAGCCTTTTTTAATTTCTTTATGCGTGCCACGTGTCAGCGTCTGATTCGCTGAAACGAATTAACGCGGACACGTGGCAGCTTCTCATTGGGCGCTGGAAACGGCGCCGGCGACAAAAAGGACGGACGAAAACGGCCACATACGGGCGCGATCCTGCGCTTTCGCGCTCATCGTAATATGCCACGTGTCGTTACAAGATTGGCTGACAAATAGAGTGGGACACGTGGCAGCTTCTGATTTGAGGAAGGGATTCAAAAGGAACACGTGGCAGAGTCTGATTGGAGGAAAATCCGGGCGCACGTTGAGTTCAACGCACGGGATCAGTGGCGCGCGTACGTGGGGGACAGCGGCTGCCGCGTCAGAGAAGTGGGTCCCACCTGCACGCCGGCCTGCGCGGCCGTGGGCCCCACTTGGGCGCTGAGCCGCGTAAACAATTCTGCACAAACGCGTTCTGGTCGGGCGTGAATGGCACGCGCGGATCTCAACCGTTTGGGATTTGATCGGACGGTCCACGTGTCGCGCGTGCATGTTGGCGCGTGGTCTTCTCACCTGCGCAGAACTTTAAACTTTAATTAATTGCATTTTGGCCCACAAATCTATTTCAAATTACATTTTCAACTTTATTTAATTACAGTTTAGCCCTTATCTAATTTAAATTAAATTTTTAAACTTTTAATAATTAAAATTAAGCCCGAATTTAATTTAAATTATATTTTTGACTTTTATAAATTGCAATTAAATACTATTTTATTTGAAATTATATTTTTGGACTCAAATTTGCAATTAATTAAGTTTTTCGATACAAATTATTTAATTTTATTAAAATATATAAAAAACAGTAAATACTAATTTATTAAACTAAAATTAACTAAAAACATTGAAAACATAGCAATTATAATTAATAAAATAGGTGAAAATAATTATATAAAATACAGTTATCATTTACTTTATATATTTTTTATATATATATTTAACAATAATCGTAATTAAGAGACTAAATGAGTAGGGTATTAAGGAGGTACAAACTTAATTGTGATGTCATGATACATATACTGAAATCTATTAACTGTAACCTTTCATCAAAAATCATACTTGTCTAGTGTATTAAACTTTGGAGGATTTATCTCTTTTCCTCAGAAAATTAATTACTCTACCATAATAAAGGCTCATTAACGAAGTTTTTTCTATTGAAAAAAAGTATTATACATAGGAATAATTACATGAAGGTAAATTATTCTTTCAAATCAAATAGGTAATTGCGACCTACATAAGGGGTGGAGACGCCAACACATGAAATCTTTTCACGAGTTCTATATTAATTAAACCAAGTCAACCTCACAAGCGTGAATTAAACAACTTACACACCATAGAAAGTATAAATCAACATGTTTAATTCAGCACACAACTAAAACGCTATGCAAATATGAGAATAATAATCTATAGTAAAGATGCTAGTGGCGGTGTACCTCACAAGCTTATGTCCACACTAAAAACACACATATACATGGAAAACAACTAAAAACATGTAAGATAAGAATCCATACTTTTCAACAAAGAATTTTCAATAATTTGAAGACATTATATATGAGAACATTTTCTACAAATACCGATTTATTCTCATAGCATGCGATCAATCTAAAAATAGTAAACTAATTAAAGAGTCTCATACCTGAGACTCATTAGAGTAAGAAAATACAAACTCCTTAGAGATTCATAACAAATTCACATACGCATAACATATATAAGTAATATAAATTAATCATGAAGTAGTCATATTAATTTACCATAACATAAGTAATGATTAGAAAGCTATAAGTATGCTTCATAGAAAAAAAGAAAGCATTGGACTACTTATAACTAACACATTTTATAATCAGAGTATGCATCTAGTATGTTATAACGTATATGATAGAAATTCAGAAGATGCTATCATACATACTGATCATGCATAACAACATTGAACGAGTTCAAGGCCTGATATATAATTAGGTTATACAGATACTGACTTCTTAAGGACATAACTTAAACATGAAAATTATATAGATATAAACATATGATAGATAAACACCACTTCCATACATATACTCAAAGATAGGCAGTATAATATTACAACATATATATATTTCAATAAATGGAAAGTAGTGATAAAGAAAAAATGAAAGCTTTCTAATTAAAATTAAACTTTAGTATGTTTGAATATACACCTTTAAACTTTGATTATACTAACCACACAATCGAGTATGTATTACACTAGATATAACTAGGTAAACCCACATAAAAACCCTATTTATGTGGTAACATCCTCGGATTGCTTAAGCTAACCACTTAGTAGCAAACAATCCACTAAATAATAACACAGTTACATTCTGAGAGAAATAAAACAACAATTATCTCTATCAGTTGGGATATCTATCCCAACTGCCTATTATATCTTTGGCTTACTGCTTCTATAATGATTTGGTTTGACACACGAACTCGACTCTCCTCCAAATTCCACACCATTAATAGTTATGTAACCAATAACTAAAGACCAGTAACTTGTAAGTTGAATAAGAAAATATTGCACGAAGGCAACCACAATCTGACACATGGCTCAACAGACGGAACCCACTTGCAAATGCCATCTTGAGTAGTCACCACTAACAAGCACGATTTTGCTCATACAGCCACGAATCTTTAATACCAAGTAACCCATAAAGTATTAGTGATCCGGGAAAAAAGACAAAAAATGTCAATTTGACAAAATTCTACTACCTCTTTTCTAGATACGAAATAAGAAAAATGGGAGGTATTTATATAACTCAAAATTCCCACCTCGTCACCACTTGTGATGAAGTCCCCACAAAGAGGTAAAAAGTCAAATTTTTTTGTTTTACAAATTCTTGAGTATTTTCCATAAATACCTATACCCAAAACGAATCAAAAACACAAATGACAACGTCAACTCGCTCACACATAAAATAAAACAGATACCATATGTTTTACACAAAAAAATAACACAAACACAAGTTGAAACTTACAAATTTGATATACTCACGTGAACTTTTGCTTAAAAAGTGAATAATAACTACCAAATTAAAATTAAAAACAAAATTATTCAGCTTCATTGGGCTTGGGTGTAAACAATATATTCTAGGTTAGTTGTAGAATTAAAATGTTCGAGAATAATAATGATAATAATAATTAGATTAATTTAAAAAGATATTGTTTATTATTAGTATGTTTTTCTAATTATTATTATTCTATTACATAAAGAAAGAAAGAAATATATTTGCACAAACAAACAAATACATTACTATATGACTGTATGTTTGTTTAAGTAATAAGATCAAAATAATGATAAAATTAAAAATAAAATGTATAATTTATAATAAAATCATAAATAATATATATGTATATATATATATATATTACTTCTAAATAAAAAATAATAATAAATAATAAAACAAATATGTAAAACAAATAAAACATTTTAAAATATTCTTGAAAGTTCAAAGAGTAACGAACTTTCATACTTTCTATCCTATTTTAAATTAATAGTCAAACTTAACAAATAAATAGGAAAATTCTTTTCCATTACAATTCTTAATTATTAGTGTCAACCAAAAGTTAATTCCAATATTAAAGTGTAACCACATATTGTTAAACACATGAATAATCTCCAGATAAAGTTTAACAAAAATTAGAATTCACACTTTTCAATCCATATGGGTTATTGGACTTAATAAATAAAGAAGCAGTAGCTTTTATCATAAGTCTGAATTTAGAGTAGCCTTCAATCCTTTGACAAGGTCTAGGAAAGCAGAGATGCTATTGCGTGTTGAATGCTCTAAACAAGAATCCAAATCCATGAACGCAATTGAAATATCCTGTTGCTTCTTGGCAGTCCCAAACTTGTCTTGGTAGACCTTCAGATCCCTATTTACCCTTTCCTGCATATTAGATTAATATCATTAATAAGTGGAGGGATAGTTGGTCTATGTTGACACAAATTAGAAAACAATACGACGTCACAAAAATGTTAACATCATGCAATATGTGAGAGTGCAATCAATGAAATGTTACTTGAAACTTGGCCATATCTTTTTCCACTTTCTGTTGGACATTAACAAAAGGAACCCTGTAATATTCAATATAAGTGCTTATCTCTTTCGGTCTTTTTATCCGATCAAAACTGCTTATCTCTTTATGTCTTCTTTTATGATCAAAACTACTTTCATCTTCATGTCTTCTACTCCAACTAACTTCCTGTCTTCTTCTCTGATCAAAAGATTTAAAACACTCGTGTGCACATTTGAAGTATGTTCGCTGCAAAATAGTTAGCATGTTAAAACCAATTAAGGGAAAAACAACGGACAAACCACTTCTAATATATATCCAAACTTTGGTCCATTTTACACAAAAATATCTGATATTTTTTTCGATATTCTTATTTTGTTTACATATAGGTACCTTTTTCAAATTAAGAACTATCATTTCAGTTAATTGGTTGTTATGTCAACCAATTAATGCTAATTAGTTACGTGGGAGAACTTAATCACAAAAAGATATTAATTTGAAAACCAAATAAGAGTTTGAGTACCGTTTTGTTGAGAAAAAGTTGAGATATCTTTTTGTAATATAGAATAAAATTTAAGTACCTCGGAAGCTGTTAAATGAAAAACAAAATAAAAGATAAAGACAACTTCTTCCAATTTTACTGGTTGTAGGTAAAAACAGCAATAGCATGCACACAAAACCAGCAATAACTTTTTTTTTTCTTTTGGTTATTCTTTTGTATCATGTTTCAGAAACCAAAATAAAGATCATATCCAATCAAAAGGAAACATTATGGCTCTTTTTTTTATGCTTCTATGACTTGTGAAAGTGTCTTTTTTAACAGAAAAATTGCTTTAAGAAAAAAATTATCTACTAAAAAAAACACATTTTATACTTGTTCACATAAACACATATTAGGGTACATGTACTTGCGTTTCTATTAAAAGTAGTTCAAGAGAAAAAAATGGGATACATAAAATGTGTTTTATACGACCTAAAATAGTTTAAGAGAAAAATGGGATACATAAAATGTGTTTTATAAGACCTAAAATCGCCTATGAAAAGTTTTTCATGTTTGGTCCTAAAGTGCTTTTTGCTATCAAAAGTGATGTTACATGATTCTATAAGCTAAAACAAACAAACCTTTTAATTTGTTTCTTAAAATCACATTTTTCTAAAACCACTTTTATCAAAATACAAACAAACATACCCTATGAATCTAAATTGAAGTAACTATATATGTGAAATAGAGTGAGAGAGTGTTGGTTACCTGCATGGTGAAAATGCATGAAATGGTCCTTAATGGGTGAAATATCACAGCCTTCTGTAAGAAATTCCACTAGGCTTATTTTTTGCTTAATCTTTTTTGATATTATCATTTTCTTTTCTTCTACTGTTATCTTGTTCATGATCTTGTTCTCCAATTCTTACTCTTCTTATTGCAATTCAAATTTGCATTTTTTTATCCTTCAAGCTCAATCAACAACAACTTATTTAGACAAAATAAAGCATTCAATTACGGAATGAGAAGATTGATCATACAATATATCAACAATTTGTGATACAAACAATATAAGACCTCCATTTATAATTGGATTGAGCCAGCTTTTAACATATATTAAAACAAGAAATTTTTAGTTGTTGAATCGTAAGTATTTTGTGTGCATGTTACATAACACTTATAAGAGAGTTATAGATGAATAAAATTATTGTTGATTATTTTCTAACAACTTAATACTTTGCAAATGTTATTTTTTTTAACTAATTATTGAACCAATTAATTATAGAAAATATACACAAGTGGCTCTAGGGTCAAATCAAGTGGTAATCTATATGCCATAGAATCCTGAAATGGTCAAAAAATCAAAGGAAAAAATTATTTCAGAGAATAAATAATAAAATAAAAGGAGATAGGTCAGTAACCTATAAAAATATAATAGGACATTCAATATGTTATAATAATATCTTTTATATAGTTATAACTAACAAGCATCAAATAAGTAAGTGTCATCTATATATGCACCTGTTGTAAATAGTGTTATCACCTCCTAAATTTTCTTAAGCCAAAGTCACACTACTACAAAAAGGGGTATATAAGTCGATGTCTAAAGTCGGTTGTCCACGTCAACCGACGCTACGTTAGGTGGATAGCGTCGGTTGTCCACGTCAACCGACGCTATCCACGTAACGTAGCATCGGTTGACGTGGACAACCGACGCTATCCACGTAACGTAGCGTCGGTTGACGTGGACAACCGACGCTATCCACGTAACGTAGCGTCGGTTGACGTGGTTAACCGACGCTATCCACCTAATATATGCCCTAACATCTCATTTTGTACGCAGATTTCCAGTTTTCTTCTTCCTCGATCTCCTTTCCTCACTCCCATTTTCTCCCAAAATCTTAACCGTGCGCCACCTTCATTCTACATTTCCGGCCACCTGCAACCACCATTTGAACGGACGTTTGTAAGTTTTCTCTTCTCACAATATTATCTGTCAGTTCTTTTTTTTTTTAGCAAAATGTTAAAATCTGTTTATGGGCAGCGTGAAATTTGTGCTAATTTATCAGCGTGTTAATTAGGAACAGCGTGAAATTTGTGCTAATTTATCAGCGTGTTAATTAGGAACAGCGTGAAATTTGTTCTCATTATCAGCGTGTAAATGTAGGAACAGCGTATTTTTGTATAAATTTTTGATTTAGTTATGTTTTTTTGTTTGCTTGTAATAATAATGTTTGAATTATTACTTGTATATATTCAATAATATGTGAAATGTTTTGTGGGTTTGCTTGGATAAATTTATTTATACGTATAATTAATATTACTTTGTAATTATGATATAGTAACATGCTTAGAAATTAGAATCAACCGCGTGATTGGTTTATATATATATATATTCATGAAACATGAACCGCTTATTTTTTAATTTGTATATAAATGGTTTTGTAAAATGATTAAAATGATAACTATTTTGCATTATGTATGTTTTGATATATATTCTAATAATTAGGAAATTTATATATAATAATACATAATTAAGTAATATGTTTAATTAATGTCATTAATAGAAAATGGACAAATCTTGGATGTCAAAGTGTAGAATTGAGCAAGACTATATTTCTGGAGTTGAAAGTTTCATGGAATTTGCTTGTAGAACTAGTAATACTGGAAGTAGTATGATTCGATGCCCATGCATTAAATGTAAAAATGAGCGATTTCATGAATTTGATGAGGTTAAGTATCACCTTATCCGTAATGGTATTCTATTGAGCTATAAATGTTGGTATTATCATGGAGAAAATATTGATAATACTCATGGAGAAAAGTATAATAAGAATGTGGGTGGAGTACATACATCATATCATAATGTACAAACCGAAAATATGTTTCGTGGTGTTGAAGATGAATTACGCGAGGATGATCCCGAAACCTTTAATAAACTTATAGAAGATGCCGAAAAACCGTTGTATCCAAAATGCAAAAAATACACTAAGATGTCAGGATTGGTTCATTTGTACAATGTCAAGGCAAAACATGGTTTTTCTGACAAGGGATTCATAGAATTACTAACTCTACTAGTCGATATGTTTCCTGAGGGTATTGAATTGCCATCTTCAATGTATGAAGTGAAGAAATCTCTTAGTCGATTTGGCATGGAATATCATAAGATTCACGCTTGTCCTAATGATTGCATTCTTTATAGAAAAGAATATGAGACATTACATGATTGTCCTATGTGTAAAGAATCGAGATGGAAGCATGGTACAAATGAGAGTACAACACATAAGAAAGGCGTGCCTGCAAAGGTTCTTTGGTACTTTCCTCCGATCCCTCGCTTTCAAAGGTTGTTCAATAGTAAATATACATCAAAGATGTTGACTTGGCATTCAGATAATCGATCTGATGATGGGGTGCTACGTCATCCTTGTGATTCTCCAAATTGGAAAGTAGTAGATAATTTATCTCCTCAATTTTCATCTGATCCGCGCAATCTGCGTCTTGCCATTGCTGCTGATGGAATTAATCCACATAATTCCCTCAGTAGTAGATATAGTTGTTGGCCAGTAATTATGGTAACATACAACCTTCCTCCCTGGTTGTGTATGAAAAGAAAATTCATGATGTTAACATTATTGATCTCAGGACCGAAACAACCCGGTGTTGATATTGATGTATATTTGCAGCCTCTGATAGATGATTTAAAGACGTTGTGGAATGATGGTGTAAATGTTTACGAAGCATATAAAGAAGAATACTTTAACTTGAAGGGGGTTCTTTTATGGACAATTAATGATTTTCCTGCCTATGGAAACTTATCAGGACATGCAACAAAAGGTTACAAGGGATGTCCTATATGTAGTGATGGAACTTCTGCAAAGTATCTTGTTCACGGACGAAAGATGTCTTATAGAAAACATAGGAGATTTTTGCCATCTGGACACAAGTTTAGATACCAAAAGAAACCGTTCGATGGTGAAGAAGATCATGATCATGCAACTCGACCTTTGCGAGGTATTGAGATATTAAGGCAATTGAATGGGATGACATTCAAACGATATGGAAAGATGAAAAAAAAACTCACCAAGTCTGGGAAACGAAGGAGGCCAACTAATGAAATTGGTGAAACTGAAAAAGATTTTGAACCGAATGGTTGTTGGAAAAAAATCAATATTTTGGGAATTGCCTTATTGGAAAGACCTACACATTCGTCACATCTTAGATGCCATGCACATTGAGAAGAATGTATGTGAAAGCTTGATTGGCACTTTACTTAATATACCTGGAAAAACAAAGGATGGCATTAAAGCAAGATTGGATTTAAAGAAACTAGGCACACGACCTGAATTGGAACCAAGGGTGGAAAATGATAAGAATCGAACATACTTGCCACCAGCATCATATACAATGTCAACAAAAGAGAAGGATGTGTTTTGTAAATGTTTGGAAGGTGTGAAAGTTCCTGATGGTTACTCATCCAACTTAAGAAATTTTGTGTCTATCACCGATAAGAGACTGTATGGATTGAAATCACATGACTGTCATATCTTAATGCAACAGTTATTACCAGTTGCTATTAGATCAATTCTTCCAAAACATGTTCGAATATCAATAATTCGGCTTTGTTCATTCTTCAATACCATATGCAAGAAATCTATATCAATTGGCGAGTTAAATTCTTTATAGAAAGAAATTGTAGAAACTTTGTGTCTAATTGAAAAATATTTTCCTCCTTCTTTCTTCGATATAATGATTCACTTATGTGTTCATTTAGTTCGAGAGGTTCAATTATGTGGTCCTACTTACTTAAGGTGGATGTATCCTTTTGAGAGATATATGCAAGTCCTTAAAGGATATGTAAATAATAGATATAGACCTGAAGGATGCATGGTGGAATGCTACATTGCTGAAGAGGCCATTGAGTTTTGTTCTGAATACTTTAGTGGTTGCACTGAAATTGGGAATCCTACGCACAAGTTATTCTTAGAACGTCACATGATCCAAGTAGGTAACCCTATGCTTGGTGGAAGTAAGAAATTATTTATTGATCGCACCCGATGGGAAAAAGCACATCGAATCATTTTGGTAAATAATAACAAGGCACAACCGTACATAGAGTAAGTGATGTTCATTGTTTCATATTTTATTTAACTATTAATGATGATATATAACTTAATATATATTTAATAACGTTACAGGATGCATTTAAACTTATTGAAGATCGATCCTCGTTATAAAAAAAAGGAGGAGAAAAATGGTTGTATGATGAACATAAGCGAGAGCTTATTAATTGGTTGTATGTTTTACGTGCTCATGTATGTAGGAGAATATTTGTTATATGGATCAGCTTTTTTTTCCCATAATGATTGTGAAGGCCAATCAAGATTCTAAGCCAACCAAGCTTACTCGATGGCATAATTTGACGACATTATTTTATTTGTAATTGAAGTTATTTATATGCATTATTTAATTTTGTAATAAATTTAATTATTAAGTCATTAAATATATTTATATTGTTAATTATTCAGTATTATTATTTATATTTTAGTGTTTTTATTTTATTTATATATACTGTTGTACGAAAAATGAAATTAAAAATTAAAACAAATAAAATGTAGAGTCGGTTCATGCCGTGAACCGACTTTACAATTTAAGTCTCTGAGTTTAAAGTCGGTTAAAACCGACTTTTATACCCCTGTTTGTAGTAGTGTCATATAGCACTTCTGATATGAGATTGACTTCCATATATGAACAAGAAAGCTAAAGTGTGATAAAAAGGAAAAAGTTAAAAGAGAAGCATAGATAGTGCTTGGTAATCTAATGAAAACTTAAACTTTGTACTTTAGAGAAATGTAAGAGCATAGATAATCTTAGTGTTCTGGTCACATGCAATAATGGAATTCTAGCAATGAATGTTGGCACAGTATTCTTAATCATTGTATTGTTGTTTAGACAAGGAAACACAAGGGGAATTAGTAGCTAAGAGATAAAGAGTATATTCATTTGATTGCAGAAAAATATATAGCATAAGAAGACAAAACCCATAATTAAAAGGTATCAGAAATTATTGAGGCATAAACAAGATAATCCATGAGAAATTAGAAGTACAGAATAATTCAAAGTTTTGGTGATACCAAGAAATTAATATTGGGGAAGCCACCATACTTAGGAATGCTTTAAGCAAGATTGATTTCTTCTTCATTGTAATCAATCCATGTCAAATAAGAGAATCTGCACCATAATACCTAACTAACAAATAAACTAATTTATCCATCAACACGTACTCACTAAAATTAATCTAAAAGAAACTATACCTACTTGGGTTTTCCTCTTGATTTGGAGGAGCCCAAGGGAAACCCACGGAGTAAGAAGTACAATTATATCATTTCATTACTTTAATTAATAAACCCATTTAGGGTTTTTTATGTGTGAAAATCTGCAGAGAAAAAAAAAACGAGTGCAGAAAAACAGCAGCTGTCGCAGAAAAACTGCTCTCAGTTTTTCAGTTTTTCTTTCTCTAGCAAGACTTCATCAAGTGCTCTGATCGAAGGTCGTTTGTGGTCCGATTAAGGTGAAATTTAGCAGGCAGGTTCACGATTCAAGACTATTTAATCTGTACGGTGGGATTTGGATTTGGCTAATCGGTTTGAGAAATTTTGAGCAGTGAACAGTGACTAAGAATTGGGTTACATCTCTCCATTTTTCTTGAAATAATTATTAGTTTCCAAGAAGTGTATTCTTGATGTTGTTGTTGATTTTTTGTCTCTAGTTTTACCTAGAGAGAATTGTTGTACAATTGTTTCTTGATAGTAGAAGTTTTGGAGAGGGGTGTCGTGGTTGTTTCCTTCCTACACCGGAAATGTTTTTTCATGTAAATTGCTTGTGTTAATTTTATGCATGTTTTCATTTTGAGGTCTATTATTTGTTTCCTAAAAGATTCATACAAATAAGGAGAATATGTTTAATTTCGCTGTTTAAAATTTGATTAAGTTCGTCGGAAAATTGTGATTCTTCGATCAACAAGTGTATAAATGAAGCTTCCCTTGGTCTAAATAACACAGATATTCTCATCATGCCTAAACGTTTAGGGTGAAATCCACCAAAAAAAAATGTATAAATGAATATTCTCCAAAGCTAAGTAATAAGTTGACTTTAGGTAAGATCTATTTAATGCTTTAATAAATTTCTCTGAGTCATTCTCCTTGAAAATAACACAAAATTAGAGGACTAACACTTGTATTCCTTATGAGTTATGACAACAGTCTTGAAAAAAGCATCTTCAAAGCAAGACTCTTGGAATGAGGTTATGTTTTAGAGTTCGTAACTTTAAAGTACATGACGAAGCATGACTTACTATTATTATATAATTTCACAAAGGGCAACATTCAATTCAGGGGGAATACATGATAAAAATGGAAAGCGTAGGATTTCTAAAGGGATGGGCGGAATTGCTATTTTCTAATCCATTTAGAATTTGTATATTTTATACTTCTTTCCTAATGTTTCAAGTGTTGGAGATTGTTATAAAGCTCCTTAATTTAATGAGCAAATTAAAAGGCAAAACATGGAGTAAAACAAGGAGTAAAACATGGAGAAAAACATGGAGTTTAATTCAAGGAGCAATTCAAGGAACCATTAATTTAAGGAGTAATTCAAGGAGTGAATTTTCCTATAAATAGATGTGTAATTGTAATGAATTAATCATCCAAAGTGTTCATTTCAATTGAGAGTAATTTTCTTAAGTGCAATTGGGTTGTGAGTTATTAGTATTGTAAACACCTTGTGAAATTTCTCATATTTCAGTAAAAAGATCTGCAGTAGGTCCAGAGACGTAAGCAAGATTGGTCGAACTCCGTTATCAAAATTGTGTGTTATTTTTATTCTTGCTTTCTCATAAATCTGGTTTATCGGGAATTTGCGTAATTTCCCAACAACTGGTATCAGAGCTATTGGTGTTGGTTTCTATCAATTTTCTACAAGGTTACTATTTACGTGAATAGTGAAATGTTGTCGACGATATTTGTTCGTTGACGGAGGTGTTCTAATACACGGTGGTTTACAAAAATAGTTAGAAATGATCCGGAAGACGTCAGATTTGAGTGAAAGCAATGGCCGCAGATGAAGGAAGGGTGAAACTCGAGAAATTTGATGGCATAGATTTTGGGTTTTGGAAAATGCAGATAGAGGATTATCTGTATCAAAGAAATTTATATCAACCTCTCTCAGGAAAGAAGCCAGAAGCTATGAAGGAAGAAGATTGGAATCTTCTAGACAGACAAGCCCTCAGAGTTATTCGATTGACGCTATCCCGTAATGTTGCTTTCAACATAGCAAAGGAAAAGACCACGACGGGTCTTATGGCAGTTTTCTCCAATATGTATGAGAAGTCATCAGCCTCAAATAAAGTGCACTTGATGAGGCGTTTGTTCAATTTGCGGATGACGGAAGGTGCATCGGTAGCTCAACATCTCAATGAACTCAACACAGTCACAACCCAGTTGAGTTCAGTGGAAATTGAATTCGATGAAGAAGTACGAGCATTGATACTTTTGTCTTCTCTACGAGAAAGCTGGAATGCTACTGTCACGGCTGTGAGTAGCTCATCAGGAAGCAATAAGTTGAAATTTGACGATGTTTGTGATTTGGTTCTCAGTAAAGAGATCTGACGTAGAGAGTCAGGTGAATCATCAACTTTTTCAGTTTTGCATACAAAGTCAAGCGGAAGAAATTCAACCAAAGGGAATGGACGTGGCAGAACAGACTATCGAGGTAGATCAAAGGAGAGGAGGTCCAAATCCAGGAATCCTAATAATTCCCATAGCTCGAAGACTATCGAGTGTTAGAATTGTGGAAGAACCGGGCACTACAAAAATCAGTGCAAGAGTGCACCGAAGGACAAACAAGTGAAGACAGAGGCAAATGTTACTTCTACCTCAAGAGGGGATGATGCATTGATATGCTCTTTGGAGAACAAGGAAGAATCTTGGGTGTTAGACTCTGGAGCATCATTCCATGCTACTGATGAGCGAAAACCGACATCGTCGATTCTTGCCAATACTTTGGTTTTAATATTTATAAAACTCTCGCAAGTGCACGAATCATTTCGTAGAAAATGATAAGTATACTCCCAAGGTCGATCTAAGGAAGGAATGTGTGTGGTTTCTAATTTATTATTCAAACTTTTAAAAACGAAATTAAATCCTAAATATCCTGTCACGATATTTTGGGTTTTTGTGTTCTTAATCTAATTACATAAAAATAAACATAGATCCAATAAACATTTATGCAAATTTTATCATTTATAATGGCGAAGTATTTATGGATATAATAACTAAGTTAATTATGGTTGCTCATATTATCTAGGTTATTAAAGATATGAATTGATATTTATTGATTCTCCCTTTTTTGTATGAATACCACCTTTGGCGGGGTTAGATATTCTTTGTTAACTAAACAAATCAATTAACACCTATGGGTGGGGTTGATAACTAATTTGCCTCATTAAATTAATTCCTTTTTCTAAGAGATTGAAAATGAACCATTTAAATGCCACCTTTGGTGGGGTTAGACAGTTTAAACTTTATTCAAGGTGTCCAAATTAAACCTAAGAATTTAGCTATCCGAGTACTAACTTTCAAGTTTTAAAACCACTACCGAAAACATGTTGTCAATACATTTTCAGATAATAATTCTTATAAAAAATTTTGAAATAGAGCTTCACTCTAACTACCGGGCGATTGTACCATCAAATAAAAGAGCACTACTCTAAATCAGACCGGATAACTAAACCTTAAAATCTAATTTTCAGGTTTAAGTTTGTAATGAAAAATAATATATTTCTCTCTAACATTCTTAATATAAAATCTTGAATAAAAATAAAATCAATCCATTTTAGAGATTTTCACCTATTTAATATTTCGCAAGCATAACAACGTTATTATTACATCATGTTTACTAAACAGCCAGCACAGTTAAATTTAATCACATACAAATTAAATATAACATGTAAGAATAAAACATAAAAAATAACTGTAAAGAAAATAAAATCCTTACAAAACTTCGACGCTATTCCCGTTGCTGGAAAAACTCCAAGCGGAATTTGCACTCCCATTTATTGAATCAAAAAGCTAATAAATTACATAAACATAACTAGTTCTTCCCAAAAAGGGAAGAACTCTAAAACTAAGAGAAATTAACTAAAAACTAAGAAAAACTAAAAAGAGAGAAAGAAAGAGAGAAAATAATGTATTTGGAGGTTTTGAAGGTGTTTTTTGAAGTGAAGGGAAAGGGGGTATTTATAGGTGAGGATGGAGAGAAAAAGTAGAGAGAAAAATGTTAAAAAAATGTAAAAACGCGGATTAGTGATTGCTGACGTCATCAAATGACGTCAGCATGACGGGCGCGGCTGCACGTGAACAGTACCCGTGCGCGTAGCTCTGCGCGGATGAACAGTACTGCGCACGCAGCTTGGGGCGGAGCTGGGCGCTGGGGCGCGGTGGCTGGGCGGCGCAGTGGCGTGATTTTCTCCTTTTTGACATTTTTGTCTTTTTTGACCCATTTTGTCCAATTTTTCCATATTTGTTGACCTTTCCCCATTTATTTATTAATATATTTGTGATGTATTGCTTCCAGTATTTCTCTTTGAGTCTTTAAGTTGCGTTTTTAAGCCAAAATACCTGAAAAACAATAAAAATACCCGTGATTCCGAAAAAGACAAATTTATATAAATATATGATAAAACATATAAATATATATATTTTTAATCAATTAATGTGCATAAAATCATGGTTATTTTAGTACTTTTTGAGCACTCATCACAACCCCCAACCAGCTTCTTACTAGTCCCTTAGCAAGAGAAGCGATAAAAACTAAAAATTAAACTATCCTAAATCACTTTCGTGGATTGAAACGGTTGCATTTAGCCTATGCAACAAGCCTTTAAACCCCTAGGTTGCCCTAGTGGACGAGTTTGAGTCTCGTGAGGGTTTTCAGTAATGATACCCACAAACATTGATCTAAATGTAAAAATAAAAACAATCAAATCAAAAACTAAAATTACAACAAAATCAAAAATTAATTTAAGAATAAAATAAAACAACATATCACAAAAATGTCTCATACTTTTTTAATCTCTTTTAAGATCATAATTAAAATCTCAAGCATAAGTTATTTTAATCTCTTTAAACAATCATGATTTTATTTTAATAATTAGTCGAAAATCATTTTCATATTTCATATCAAAAATGTATCAATTTAATTTTACCCAATTTTAGTGCCATGAATCAGAATTCGCTTCGACTCTATTCCTCACAAGTCAATACTCTCAAAACACTGAATCCTATGGGTTCAAACACTCATATTAATTTATATGCGAAAGAGTTGATGTATAGAAATGAACTAATATGTTCGCATATGTATAAAGAATAAAGACTCAAAGTGTTATTTTAACATTGATCTCATGAAAGGTATCATATATAAAAATTATTTTCATGCATAAATCAAACTCATTAAGAAATAATTTCAAGATATATGCTTTTTACAAATGAAGAAATTGCAATGACTTTTTAGGGAATTACTTCATATATCTTTCTTTTGTAATTAGCCTGTACTCACAACTTTGTAGGGAATGTGGGTCATAGTATGTAGATGATATCATATATTTTTTATCTCTCTATTTTTTTTCTGAAGATTTTTTTTTAATATATGTATTTTTTTAGAGAGTCAACCCATGTACAAATTGTACATTTTTTTTTGGATTTTGGTGAGTGGTTAATTTTGTGGCTTTTCTGTTTGATCTTGGTTTAGGTAACCCCATATATGTCTTTTTGTTTTTGTAGCAGTCATGCATAAATGAGATATAAGCATATACTATCAATTTCTACTCAAATCATTTAATCTAAGCAAAAATAATAATAAAAAATATATGATACTCTATTAAGATTAGAAAAAATTCATACATTCAATGCTAATACCTATAGAGATCATCTAAAAATTTGAATAAAAAAGAAATGTGTTTGGAGTAGAAAAAATATATATTTCACTCTGAATAAAAGAAATTAGGCTCAAATTATATCTCACAAGGGTAGTCTCCACAAAAAAAAATTCATAAACACCGATTTTGGGTTTAATATAATTTCCACATTTTATCAAGAAATACTAGTTATGACAAAAACTAATTAATTATCAAAAAAAATTACAAAATATTTTATGATATGTTTTCAAAAATTAATCTAACAGTACAAAAGACTTAACTATTTACTTAAATTTGATTTAAAGAAATGATAAATTATTGTTAAATTTTTTTTAAAATCATTTTTAAATTGTTAAATCTTTTTTTTAATTAAGCATGGTAATTTTTCACCACCCCCAACCTAGAACTTACATTGTCCTCAATGTAACAACTGTAAATTAAAGATAAAGAGAAAAGAGAAGAAAGATTACCTATTTCTTGAGAATGTGTAAGTAGTAATGGAGAAATGCAGGTGCATTCATTATATTCATCATTAAAGTGTATACAAACAGATCGCTTTGAACTTCTAACATCTCAACAAACATTTTTAGTTTTAACAATTTAAAAATTATTAAACTAAAATAAACAATAAAATTAAGTAAATAAAATAAATAACAGAAAATTACCTAAAATGATGGGTTGCCTCCCATCCAACGCTTAGTTTAACGTCTTAGCAAGACGTAACTTGGGGATTGCATTTTAAGTAAACTCAATGTCCCCTCATCATTGAGTCAATCATACCTACAAGTAAGACAAGGTTGTCTACCTATACTGTTTCAAACATGCCCTATTGATTTTCAAATTTTTCTGTACCAAAAACTATGAGCATGCTTGAGGGTTTTAGATAACCCACATCTAGGTGCAAATCAAATAATTAAGGCATCAAAACACAATTGTACCTAGATCAAACAAATAATTGGGGCGCGGCGGCTGGGCGGCGCAGTGGCGTGATTTTCTCCTTTTTTACATTTTTGTCTTTTTTGACCCATTTTGTCCAATTTTTCCATATTTTTTGACCTTTCCCCATTTATTTATTAATATATTTGTGATGTATTGCTTCCAGTATTCCTCTTTGAGTCTTTAAGTTGCGTTTTTAAGCCAAAATACCTGAAAAACAATAAAAATACCCGTGATTCCGAAAAAGACAAATTTATATAAATATATGATAAAACATATAAATATATATATATATTTAATCAATTAATGTGCATAAAATCATGGTTATTTTAGTGCTTTTTGAGTACTCATCAGCTATTTCACAAAAAGAATACTTCGAGAGATATGTCCCCGGAAACCTTGGAAAGGTATATCTTGATGATGATTAACCATGTACTATTATTGGCAAAGGTGTAGTGAAGATTAAGTTGAACGGGTCTGTTTGGGAGCTAAAGGATGTCAGGCATATTCCCGACCTAAAAAGAAACTTAATCTCAGTAGGGCAGTTGGCCAGTGAAGGCTACACTACGATCTTCCATGGTGATGATTGGAAAATTTCAAAGGGTGCAATGACAGTTGCTCGAGGCAAGAAAAGTGGCACTCTTTACATGACATCAGAGGCACGTTGTTCAATCACAGTTGTAGCAGGCAATGAAACACCAAATTTGTGGCACTAGAGACTAGGCCACATTAGTGAGAAGGGGATGAAGATTATGCACTCAAAGGGAAAACTTCCAGGTCAATTCTGTGGAGATAGACATGTGCGAATATTGCATACTTGGAAAGAAAAAGATAGTTAGCTTTCAAACAAGTTGCAGAACCCCAAAGAAGGAAAGGCTAGAACTTATTCACTCTGATGTTTGGGGACCAACGACTGTCTCATCTATTGGTGGGAAACACTACTTCGTGACTTTCATCGATGATCACTCTCGGAAGGTATGTGTTTACTTTCTAAAGCATAAGTCTGAAGTATTTGAGGCTTTCAGAAGATGGAAAGCTATGGTGGAAAATGAGACAGGTTTAAAAATCAAAAAGCTCAGAACCGATAACGGTGGTGAATATGAAGACACCAGATTCAAAAATTTCTGCTATGAGTACGGGATCAGAATGGAAAGAACTGTGCTAGGCATGCCTCAACACAATGGTGTAGCTGAGCGTATGAACCGAACGTTGACAGAAAGAGCCAAAAGTATTTTTATACAGTCAGGTCTACCGAAATATTTCTGGGCAGAAGTAGTCAACACGGTAGCTTACTTGATCAACCGTGGCCCATCTGTTCCATTGGAGCATAGAATACCAGAGGAGGTATGGAGCGGAAAAGAGGTGAAACTATCACATCTAAAAGTTTTCGACTGTGTAGCATTTGTGCATATCAGTGATCAATGTAGGAATAAGCTTGATCCCAAATCCAAGAAATGCATATTTATCGGCTATGGTGAGGATGAGTTTGGCTACCGCATTTGGGATGACGAAAACAAGAAAGTTATCCGTAGCAGAGATGTGATTTTCAACGAAAGGGTGATGTATAAGGACATGCAAAAAATAGACGCCAATGACTCAGAGCAGAATGAGTCAGTATTTGCAGATGCAGATGATGTCCCAGATAGTTCCACAACGGACCAAATTGTAACAAGTCCTCAGCTAGAGGAACTTGTTGGACAGAGCAGTACGCAGTAGTCCGACACACCACAGCCTTCTACTCCAGCTCCTGTATTGAGAAGGTCTTCTCGACCTCATGTGCCTAACAGGAGATACATGAACTATATGTTATTGACTAATGGAGGGGAGCCTGAATGCTATGATGAAGCTTTCTAGACTCGAGATTCTAGCAAGTGGGAGCTTGCCATGAAAGAAGAAATGAAATCTCTCATCTCCAACCAAATATGGAAACTAGCTGAGTTACCTATGGGAAAGAAGGCACTTCATAACAAATGGGTGTACCGGGTGAAAGAGGAGCATGATGGTTCCAAGAGATACAAAGCCCGCCTAGTTGTCAAAGGGTTTCAACAGAAGGAAGGAGTTGACTACACTGACATTTTCGCTCCCGTTGTGAAGCTCAATACTATCAAATCAGTGTTGAGTATTATAGCCATTGAAGATCTTCATCTTGAACAGTTGGATGTGAAGACTGCATTCCTTCATGGAGATTTAGATGAAGAGATATACATGTACCAGCCAGAAGGTTTCTTAGAAAGAGGGAAGAAGAACATGGTGTACAGACTTAAGAAGAGTTTGTATGGCCTGAAACAAGCCCCGTGACAATGGTACAGAAAGTTTGACAGCTTCATGCACAAGGAAGGTTTCCAAAAGTGCAATGTTGACCATTGTTGCTACTTCAAGAGATATAGGTCCAGTTATATCATTTTACTACTTTATGTTGATGATATGTTAGTAATAGGTTCAGATATGGATGATATTAAAAGATTGAAGCAGTAATTGTCAAAGGAGTTTGACATAAAAGACTTGGGTCCAGTAAAGAAGATTCTTGGAATGCAAATCATAAGAAATAAGAAGAAAGGATCCTTACAGTTATCTCAGGCAGAGTACATCAATCGTGTTTTGCAAAGATTCAACATGGGCGATGCCAAGCCAGTTAGCACACCCTTGGCCAGTCATTTTCGCCTATCTAAGGATCATTCCCCTTAGATAGAGAAAGAGAGAGAATTCATGGCTAAGGTTCCTTATGCCTCAACCATTGGAAGTTTGATGTACGCAATGGTTTGTATCAGACCAGACATTGGCCATATAATGGGAGTTGTTAGCAGATTTATGTCAAATCTATGGAAAACTCATTGGGAAGCAGTCAAGTGGATTTGGAGGTATCTACGAGGCACCACAGAAAAGTGCTTGTACTTTAGTAAAGGAGAGTTAAAAGTATAAAGGTACGTAGACGCAGACTTTGGAGGTGAAGTTGATCACCGAAGAAGCACCACCGGTTATATATGTACTGTTGGAACTACAGCTGTTAGTTGGATGTCACAAATACAAAAAAATTGTCACTCTATCCACTACAGAGGCTGAGTATGTAGCAGTAACTGAAGCTAGTAAAGAGATGATATGACTTCAAGGTTTGTTAACTAAGCTGGGATTCAAACAGGAGAAGAATGTTCTGCATAGTGATAGTCAAAGTGCAATACACTTGGCAAAGAATTCAACATTTCATTCTAGAACCAAGCATATTGGACTTCGTTATCACTTCATCAGATCTCTATTGGAAGATGATGTGTTAATACTGGAGAAGATTCAAGGAAGCAAAAATCCAGCAGATATGTTAACAAATGTGGTGACTATTGACAAACTGAAGTTGTGCTCAACTTCAGTTGGTCTGCTAGAGTAACAAAGACTAGAAAAGCTGATGCATTGATCGAGGTATGAAAACAGATTGAAATTAGTTTTCAAGTGAGAGATTGTTGGAGATTGTTATAAAGCTCCTTAATTTAAGGAGCAAAACATGGAGCTTAATTCAAGGAGCAATTCAAGGAACCATTAATTTAAATAGTAATTCAAAGAGTGAATTTTCCTATAAATAGTTGTGTAATTGTAATGAATTAATCATCCAAAGTGTTCATTCCAATTGAGAGAAAAACTTTTGCGAGAGAAAATTGAGAGTAATTTTCTTAAGTTACCAATCCTTGAGGACATACTATTCTTATCACTTTACTATAAAACTACGATACTGTACACTTGTAATTTTATACCGATTAATAATTCATTAATTTTTAATGCTCATTTTACCTTATCTCACTTAATTTTTAATGAAAATGAGACAATACTAATTGATATAACTCATTTGCCTCTAATAGACCTATATGAGATAAATAATAACAAAAAATAAAAATAAAATATTATATATTATTATTTATAATGTAAGTTTAATAAGAAAAATGATGATAAAACATATATTTAAAGTTAGTCTCAATAGATTTTACAATCTAAATGAGATGAAATGAAACAAGATGGTATATAACTAAATGAGCAAATATTGTACCACGAACCATTTAGAGACACCAAATAAAATATGAGATGAGATAAGATAACTTATTTTACATTTTTAATATATGTGTATATGAGTTGGTTTGATTTTGATTGGTTTTTAAAATTTAAAAACTGAACCAATACGTACTTAGTTGTTCAAAATTTAAAATCAATTCAATTCAATAATATTTTAAAACTAATAAGATTGGGTAGGATTGGTTTAAATTGATTAGATTAAATTGGTAATTTAAGTAGTTTTTTACGCACCTTGTCTACCAATATGGAAAGCCAGCTGGACACTAGACGGAAAAAATAACTTCTTTTTTAGAAGAATGAAAAAGGAACTAATCTTAAACAATACCATACACCAATTAAGGCAATATAAATCTTTTAGAAAAGAAATCTTAAAATATTTATACAAAGACTTGAGGGCCTATATAAGCAATCTGTGTTACCCTAATTTTTTCTATCTCATCAAAACTCCCTCCAACTCCATAGCCGTTTTGCCATTTATTGTCAACTTTTGGTACGTGGTGTTAACACTTGAAATAAGCTTTCCTATGTTCAGATTTTTAATCTTTTTGCTTTTGCACTTTACTTCCCTTCTCTTGAAAATTTATATATTGAATGAATGATACTATCTTTTCCTTAATTGTTTAATTGTTAGGTTTTTTTAGAGGTGGCAATCAAATCATGTTTATGTGTTATGGATCATATAGATAATAATATTACATCACTACTTAAAAATATATGCATGTTATTTAATCAAGATAAATAATTAAATAATTATCTCAAATCTGTTTAATTGCATCTATAGATAAATTGTTGGCCAAACAACCCATAATTGTGTTTATAAAGCTTATATTTTTCATAAATAAAGACATAAAAATTGATGAAGAAATGAGTAGAAGAAAAAATACAATCAATCTCTTGAATTGTTGTACTAATCTTCTCTTGAATCTCACAAAAATTATATCTTCTTTTGAATTTTTCTGTATTTTTTTTTCTCTTTTTAGCTCCAAAAACTAACCAAAATTATGCTAATGATAACTCATTAGGGTTTATAGGGTGATTAAAGGCTTAAATATAGCTCAAGTGTAATCTTGACCGTCAAACCAGCTTCAAATCAAGGGCTGAGAAAAAAACAAGAAAGATGATCAGTATTAGCCAATCACAATGTGACATGTGGCACACAAAATCTACTGGGTGAATGAGAGCGCAACGAGTTGTAAGGGAGATCGATCTGAGTCAATGCTTGTTGAGTAAGCGCCATATGATGCAACGTGATTCACGATAATGGGTGTCGTGGCGTACGGGTGGAAGGTAGGGAGCAATCGCATTATGACACATGGTAGTGATGTTTAACCGCGCTCTGAAGTCGGATTGAATGTCATGCTGACACATGGCATGCAATTTGTCTTCCTCACATGCGACGATCGATGATTCGTTGTTCTTGCTTGCGTGGAATCTGCGTGGCTTGCCCATTCAGCTCGTCTATTTGCGTGATAGGCCACGCGGTAGATCCTGATTAGCCATATGTTAAATTTTCATAAAAAATTCAAAAAAATCACAAAAAAATACACTTATATCTTTACTTTCATAGAGTCATTACACACAAAACCTAACTATTTGCTTATCCCTAAGTAATGTCAAGTATAACTAAATAAAATAACTTTGGGTAGTATATTCATAAATATACTTCTATTAGTACATGTATATTTCATGAAAACTATCCCTCTCAAAAGTCGTATTATCCTATGATAAGGAAGTTCACATATTCATCAATCAAAGTTTCATCAATAAAAGGATATGCAAGGTTTTTGACAAAGTGATTTGTGTCTGTGTGTGTTTCACATGATATCATCCAATTCACTTATGAAATCAACTTATATGAGTATGTTAATCAATTCAATCTTAGAGCAAGTCTTATAAGTCTATTTTCACATCTCCCTCTACTAATATAAATATGCACTTAGCTAAAGATCAATAAGAACTTTACATGGTTGTAATGTAAGGCTTAGGCGAGGGTCGATAAATGAAGATATTTAGGCTCGCTTTACATCTTAGCTTTCTTTTTGTTTATCATGCACTTTTTAACTCTAAAGGAGTTTTAACTTAATATTTGAGTGCACTCTTTTTGGTCATTTTTTCATATTCTTTTATTCCACATCTCTTTTCTCTATTTTTTTTTGTAACTTCACAACACTCCTAAACTTATTTTCATTTATATTTCCTTTTTCTTTAGAGGGATAATTGTGTTACGAGTTTTTTTTTATTGAGTGCATTACATTTCACCTTATGCGCGTTATAACATAACACATGATTGTATTTATTTTCTTTTCATACAAGTTAAAGATGTAGGGGTAAATGTAATGCTTATTAGTTAAGCATAAAATGTGGCTTAAAGATATGAATGGTTCTTTGTTAGGTTCAAATGGATGATTAAAGATATTAACAATGGTTAGCTTGAAAGGCTCAATCGATCCAAATAACTTCACAACAATGGAATTTTTTTAAAATAATATATTACATATTATACACAAAATTTAAAATGTAACAAAATAGTGAGGGAATAACATCAAGAATACCTTGAGCTTTGAGGTATCCTTAAAAATACTTTTTAAACATAATGTAAGTTAAATCTAATAGAAACAAATAGTATCATTTCATAAATAAAATGTGGAAGAAGAAATAATAGAAAATTAAGAAGTAATAAGAAATTAAACAATAGTAGAATTAGAAATAAAAGATATCTCAATATGTTTTTCATAGAAAATGATAATCAATAATAAGAAATTTGAAAAAATTAGAAAGGCAAAATTAGAGAGTTTTAAACTTTCAAAGGTAGAGTAGAAAACATACATATACTAATTTGAATTTTCCTATATAAACCATGCATACAAGTATAACATAAAAGAAAGAATTATGATTGTAGATAACTAAGATTATATGTTATAACTTTGAATTTTTAAATAAAAAAAGATGAACAATATAAAAATAAATATATATCCATTAATTTTCAATGCTCATTTTATATTATCTCACTTATTTTTTTATAAAATGAAATGGAAATAAGATAATACTAATTGATATATCTCATTTGCCTCTAATGAATCTATATGAGATAAATAATAACAAAAAATTAAAATAAAATATAATATATCATTATTATTTATAATATAAGTTTAATAAGAAAAATGATGATAAAACATATATTTAAAGTTAATCTCATTAGGATATACAATCTAAATGAGATGAAATAAGACAAGATGATATATAAGGAAATAAGCCAATATTGTACCACGAGTCATTTAAAGACACTAAATAAAATATGAGATGAAATAATTTAACTCATTTTACATCTTTAATATATGTGTATATAGGTTGGTTTGATTTTGATTCCTTTTTGAAATTTAAAAATTGAACCAATCCATACTTGATTGGTTATTCAAAATTTAAAATCAATTCAATCCAATAATATTTTAAAACTAATAAAATTAGGTTGGATTGGTTTAAATTGATTAAGTTAAATTAGTAATTTAAGTATTTTTTTTACACACCGTATCTACCAATATGGAAAACCAGCTGGACACTAGACGGGTAAAAAATTAATACGGTGATAATTGTTTTTTGCTAAGCACGTGGGAGTTGCCCCTTCTCTCCTGCTCTCTCTCTGCCTCTTATTGTTTTTCACATATAATTTTAGTTCATTATCTTACTATTTTTTTGTCAATAATCAATTAAATTATTGATTTATGTAAAAAACAAATCTATGAATTTAAACTAAATATAATGCACCTCATTTGTTCGATAAATTACCTAATAAGAATTTGTTTTGTAATTTCTCTAATCATAATCCATGCTTTGAAAGTAACTATTTTGATAATTATTTTAGGAAATTGGTGAAGAATACTAGAAGTAATATAATGGTAAAAATAAAAATACAATACTCCATTCTAAAAAAAAAATTTAGAAAAGAGTACAAAATGAAAATATTAAAGATATTTTTAAAAATTTATTAAGGACATACATCTAATTTTATTATGTATTCAATTGTAATTTGTCTCATTGTTTTTAATAAATGTTATAATAGATAGATGTAAAAGTGATTCAGGATATGACAACTATATTCGCACCTTGTAACATTCTTTTTCATCTAGTCAATCAATTACGATTATTATTAAATTGATAAAGAAGATAAGACAAATATAATCAAAACCTATAATTATGTCTACTAATATCAGCCAAAATAAAATAAAAACATTCGCGAATGATGGAACATCTCCTACGATGTCATTATAGAGATACTAGGTGCCCTAGAAGTTATACAATCAACTATAAGCCATCCTAAATATATAGGAATAACTAAAATTCATATGTGAGCAATGGTTTCTATGCAACAAGTTAAAATATAATACTGTCTTATTTGATATATAATTAGTTTAATTATTTTTCTATTTTTTTAGTATATATTTATTGTGAAATATTATTTATTTTCAATCATATATTTAATGTAGGAGTGTAGATGAATTTTTTTTTATAATGAAAGAAGTAAATCGACGAAGCATAATTTTTTATATAATGTGAAAATTTACGTCCATTTAACTAATATTATATATATATATGTTAGATACATAAATAATCCTGTTTCTAATTGAGTTAAAATCTTACTTTTGACATAGTCTATTTCTTTTTAATCTCCTATATCATTTATGAAAATCAAGATTAAAAGTTACAATTTAAAATATTTTAAAATTGTTCTATTTATAATATAAAATATAACAAAATAGGCTACTTAATTTTATTTTTAAAAGTTTCAATCAATTTGTTCATTTACAAAATATTATATTAATTTTATTATTTTTAAAATTTTTAATTATAAATTTAATAAATATTTAATAAGATATAAGGTATTATATTTTAAATTTTAAATTTGTAATTAATTTACTAGCGCTTATATATATATATTGAGAACTTCCTTAAAAAATGACAATCCTAGTGTTATAATTGATAATTGATCCATTAAAAAAAATTAATGAAAAAATAACTTCTTTTTTTAGAAGAATAAAAAAGGAACTAATATCTTAAACAATACCATACACCAATTAAGGCAAAATAAATCTTTTAGAAAAGGAATCTTAAAAATATTTATACGAAGACTTGAGGGCCTATATAAACAATCCGTGTTACCCTAATTTTTTCTATCTCATCAAAACTCCCTCCAACTCCATAGCCGTTTTGCCATTTGTTGTCAACTTTTGGTACGTGGTGTTAACACTTGAAATAAGCTTTCCTATGTTCAGATTTTTAATCTTTTTGCTTTTGCACTTCACTTCCCTTCTCTTGAAAATTTATATATTGAATGAATGATACTATCTTTTCCTTAATTGTTAGGTTTAATTAGAATTAGCTTCAACAATTTATGTGTTTTTTATTTTTACTTGAAGTTGGAGGCGGCTTGAAATTATCAAAGTTATTATACCACATATTCATTAACGTGACTTGTAAACAAAATTTCATCAATTGGATAGGTGTTTTTGAGGATTGGAATTTGAAACCTATTAGTTAGTAGTACTTCTTGCATGACTGAGATCTAGTATATTCATGTGTTGTTTGATTTCTATTCTATCATCATTTTTGTTAATAAAATATTTAATTTAATAACCATCCACCCGGATCTAATATATTTGTTTGAGTTTTCCGTGAGTTTGTAATTATTTAAATTTGTTATAATTAATATTTTTAATATTTTTTTCCTTGATATGCCAAACTTGAAGAAAATGAGGAATTTATATACAATGACTTGTCCTGTAAAAGTTAACGAAGAGGGGCAATGCCTTCCTGACTCTTGTGAAACAGATATTTATGGTAAGTCAATTATTTTTAAATCTTTAATAATAGTATTTATTATTGACTTTTGGATAGTCCAGATGATACCTCGATTGGTTCTATATGCACGAGATTGTGTTTTCCATATTAGGTTTCTTAACCTACAAAGGGTAGTCTTGGCCATGCTTCCTATATATTAGCTCAAAGTTTGATTTTTTTTTTTATCCCATTTGATGATCTAGATTGTAAAACGAGGTTATTGTCCCTTCAAACTAGAGATTTTTTATTCTAAATAAAAAAGTAACAATACCTATTTATTCATCTAAACGTTTTCATTTACATATATAATAGAAATTATTTAATAAAAGTATTATATTGTGTATTTACAGAAAAGATATGTGAAGAAGGTAAGCAAAATGAGGTAAGTCAATTGCAAGAGATATATCTTTCCCTTGATTTTTTTTCTTTGATTTGAGAAAATTAAGTATATGCAGACACCCTCTTGGTGGGACTTGATCCTACCACTTAAACCACAAAATAAACAAGTGTGAAATTTTCTTCTGAATAGTCATTTTATGTACTATTTTTGTAGCCTGTTGAAGTAAAGGTCAAAAGAGCAATAGATAGTCCATATTATAAATTTATGCGAAATTCTCCATGTCAACCCCAGCTTGAAAAGGCACTAGCCTGTTGGTTCAATAGTACTGCCAAATGGAAGGTACTTCTAATTTGCTTGGATATTTATGTTTTGTAATTTTTTAATTTAATAAATAATTTTATATACTATTAATGAATTCTTAGTAACACCTTCTAAAAGCTTGAATTTTTTGAGAATTATTAAAGGTTATTAGGAAATCAATTGTTGCGAGAAAAAAAACTAATATTAATTTTATACATTTTTTACTTCTCAAAGTATTAGATATATGCACTATGATACTCAAACACTTAAAATTCAACAATTAGGATTCCTAGAGTTTGAATAGAACTTTCAATTATGATATCATGTCATAAGTTATTAAAAAACCAACTCACTAAAAAGCTTAAACTATTATAGGATAAACTATATTTTTATACTAATATATCAAGATTCAATTTATGTGTTAAACCTATATTAATTAAGATTTTCAAGTTAATGGTCTTTCAAAAAAAAAAAAAATTAAGGAAACCCATCAAGAAAATTCAAGTGATGTGCATGAAAAAATAACCTTGAAATGAGTGTTTAGTAATATAAATTAATTGTTAAATATACGGTTCTAAGATTGAGTTTATGTCTTATACTTTGTTTACATACAATATTTAATCCATGATCTTAGAATTCATAAATAATAATAATTTTTTTTTGTGTAGGGTACAGATTGCTATCATTTACAGATGACCGTCCGTAATTGTGTGTTATCTCATTTGAAGGATTATCCAGAAAATATTGTAGAATGTCAATTTGAAGGAATTGAGTTTTTCTAATCTCCATCACAAAAAGATGTTTCTCTCTCCATTATCAAATATATATATATATATATATATATTGTTTATGGGTTTTCATTTTGAGTTGTTGCTTATTTAAGTTTCTAAAATAAAAAAAAATTCATTTGTTTATTTAGTGTAATTAAATTGGCAAGGTTTGAATTGCATGCTAATAATAGTCTAAATATTTTTCTTCCATGTAATATGATAACATGAAAATAATATGAGTACTCAATCAATTTAATTTAGTTGAACTTTACTTTAAATTAAAAAATGATCATTATATTCAAAAATTTATAACACAAATTGTTCTAAAGTCCATCTGACAATGGCAAAGATAATGGTTCCATCTATAATTATATGAAGTAAACCTTATCTATGTCAATGGGTGACTACCTGTTGATCAATCTTTGTATTCAGCCGATCAACATCCTAAGCTTGTTAAAGCCGGTCAAATGTTAGTCAACATTTCTTAATGGTTAGTCAATAGCTCAACAGCCATGTTAAGTCAATATTAGTAAATGAATTTAAGATTAAGACTAGAAGAGAGGAAATAGGCTTTGTCTTGAATTTTCTGTTACCTTTGTAAAATGGAATTTTTGAACTAATAAATGTGTCATTTTTGAGAAAACAAATAATGATACAATTCGTGTTACATTTTGGTTTATTATTGTTGTTATCTTATTATTATGAAATTTTTAGATAGAATTTGAATTCTTATGGCATATTGGGTGCATCACGTTGAATATGATAAATAATGTAATTATATCAAATTATATTATAATTATTTTATACACCGGTAGATTTAGTTAATGAACACCTATGCCTCCTGCTAGTTTGTTAGAGTGTAGACTTTCTTTTGTACCAATCATAGCTTGTTATGATTGTCTACATAAGCAATGTAATGCTAACTTAGTTGATAGTAAGAATATTATATTCTTAATCATTCTCTTTCATTTCTTTGAATGGTATTAAAGCCATTGTAACATTTGGTTGATTTTTTTCTTCTACACTTATTTCTTCTTTCTTGATTGCTTTAATTGTTTTCATTCATGGTTGATTCTCCTATACACTCTACCAAGTTTTTTAATTATGGTAAAGAAACAACGGATTCACCTCCAGAATCAATGTTTTTATGCATTGTTACACCACTTGTTAATCTCAATTTTGGTATCAAGATTGATCGTACAAACTATTTGTGTGATGTAATCAAATTTTTGCTATGATCTTGATGAACTTGATCACATGATCACTTCACCATTTCCTATTGATCCAAATTTTGCTCAATGTTGATGTCATAGCAATTTAGTTCATAGTTTGATTTTTACTTATGTGAGTCCAAGTGTTTTAGATAATGTTGTTGGAAGAACTATTACAGTTAATATGTGGATTTATCTTGAGAGAGCACATTCTCTTCTTCTTCACAAACATGTGTGATAGGTCTTAGTCTTCAACTCTCCTACAAATTAAGTCTACAGTAGATCATTTATCTGCTGTTGGTGGGTCAATTTCTAAATGTGATTGAATTTTATATGTTCTTGGTGGGCTTGACTCCAATTATAAATCATTTGCCTCTTTGATCACAATGAGGTCTAGTGATATTTCTTTAGATGATTTCATAGCCTTCTTCTTGCCCATGAACATGGCTTAGAATCACAAGGTTTACTTAGCAATATTCATATGTTACAAGCAAAATTTACCCTTTTTCATTCAAGATTGGTGGTGCTTCTTCTTGAAATTCTAATCAAGCACCACCTTAAGGCTTTTCATCTAAATCTTGAATCATGCATGAATTTTTGCAACTAAATTAGTCTTAACGAGCAAAAATTGTTGGGCCTAGTGCCTACAAAGTCAAGAAGTCTGGTAATAATGTTAACAATGATAGCAATTGAAGGAGTTATTTAGATTCTATTAGGTGGCATTTGGTTCGTGGAATGGAATTGGAATCAGAATGGAATGGAATGGAAAGGAAAGGAAACAATGTTATTTGGTTTGACCACTGGAATTAAGCTCAGAATCAGGATTACAGTGTTTGGTTTGCCATTGGAATGGAATGAAAAAAGCTGTAAATGACCTTAATACCCCTACATGCTCTAAAGTTCAAATAATGTCATTTAATTACTATTTTTTCGTCAGACAAAATAAATTATTGAAATCATTATTTTTCTAAATAATTATTACTTAATTAAAAAGAAATATATTATTAAAATTATTATTTTTCTAAACAAGATTTAGGGTTTTGAGGTTTGGGATGTGGGATTTAGGATTTGGGGTTATATTTGTGGGTTAAGGTTTAGGGTTAAAATTATTATTTTTCTAAAAAGGGTTTAGGGTTTTAGAATTTCAGATTTTGGATTTAATATTTAGGGTTTTAGGATTTGAAATTTGAGATTTAGGGTTTTAGGATTTATGTTTTAAGGTTTAGGGATTTGTGGTGAGCCTTACCTTTAAGTGATTTTGGTAATAAAAAAATTATTATTTAAAATTAGATGATTTTGGATAAATTTTACCTTGAATATTTGCTTTTCTATATAGACACTTCACATTTACTATTAGATTATATAATTATCAGTATGTCATTTACTTACTCATATATGAATCAATTTTTTTTAATTATAGAGTCAATTTATAGTGATGTAAAAAATTGGATTTTTAAATACCACTTTTTAATAAAAATATAAACAATAATAATAATAATAAAATTATGTATTATAAAAATACCAATACTTGTACATTTTTTTTTAAATAAAAATGCACACTATCATAAGGAAACGATTTTTTTAATACAATCATATTATTACTAATTGAATATATATGATAAAAATATTTTTATAAAAGTAGAAAATTGAAAAACACATTCTAATTTTACTTTATGGATATAATTACATGTAAACATATATAAATTTAATAATTCAATAATCTAAAATAAAATTTAGTATTTCTCTCATGTAGTATAAAAAAATTAATTTTATAACAATAATTACTTTTTTTGAGTGAACTCAAAAGAGTTTTATTTCTTCAATCAAAACTATATTGGTTTACATAGATGTATTTGGGTATATCAGCTAGACTCTGATTTATTTAAATATTAATAATTTTAATACACGTCATATATCCATGTATCTGAGTCATAAAAAGTTTAATATTTTCCATATAATACCAATATATTTAGTATTTTTCACACGAGAAATGTTACAGAATCCCCTCCTATTAAACTCACCCTATGTGTCAATCGATTATGCCTAACAAGTTGTTTTCAAAATATAATGATTTGTTAGAATTAATAAAGATACAACACATAATTTGGATAAATGACGATGAAGAAAACACAGAAGACCAACAACTTAATTGAACCCTTAATAAGAACTATAACTCTAAAACCATATTGACACAAGACAAGCAAAAGAAGAGATGAGAAAATGGGCTTACGATGATAGAAAGGAAGATATGGTGATGGAGGCTATGAGCAACAAAAGAAAAAGGGTTTGAAATCCTATAAAAGGAAAAAAGGTAACCCTCAAATTTTAAAAACATAACATAGAATTTTGGAAACCGTAAAAAATGATAACTATATCATATAACCAACAAGTTTTACTTGGATCATTTTAAGAGATTGTGTTGATAAGAATTTGATTGAAAATAAAAATTTATTCAACTTAGTAAAATAATTTAGAATAAATGTTAGCATTTAGATTATTATTAGATAAGATAATTTCGTAACGATAAATTAATACTAATCATTATCATTAAAATAAACAAATTAAATTAATAATTAAAGCAAATATTTAGATAAAATTAACGAACGAAATTTATCCAGTTAAAATCTCTAAAACAAAATAATAATAATAATAATAATAATAATAAGATAAGATAATTGTAAATAAGTTAAAGCCAATAGTTCTATTTGTAAAAGTAGGTTTTTAATCATTGAAACTTTCTATTCCTAGTTACTTTTTCATCATGTTCTAATATGTCATGAGCTTGTTCAGGATGGTATTCAGGATTAGCTTTCACACAGTTTCGTACAGCCATTTGATAATCGTAACAATCAGTTCCCTGTAAAAGCACAACAATTATTATATATAATATAAATATTATGATCAATTAGGTATGAAAAACGTTTTGCAACAGGATGAAGTCTGAAGTAAATGAATAGCCACGTCATAATTAATTGGAAATTACTTAAAAACTATAAGAAATTGGGTGATAAAAGACTAACATGAATATAATATCTGATGCTTTGATGAAAAAATCGATTATACAACATTTGCATTCATTTTATATATTTATCACTTCCTAATAAGTATTGGTTATGTTCATCATGCAAACCAAACAATTAAAGTTAATGGATCTTAAACACAGAACCTACAAATCTTATACAAATTAGAAGTTGCCAGGATACAATTCATCTAAAAGCTTAAGCTATTGGGAGCAAGCAAGCATTCCTTTTATAACATTCTTATAGAATATATATCATTATACTACAAAGTGATTAGTGGGACCACAAACATAAATGTTATAAGAGGATAAGTGTTCTCGAAAGTTTGAAATGAAACAAGTAGTATTTGGTCTAACCTTCCAATGAGCAGTGCTTTTGAACCAGCATAGAAATGCCCTTTCATATACATCCCAGCATGGGCTAGTACGCCATTGGACAACTTCAGAGTCTCCATATAGTGCTCTTCGGCCAAAGGTTTCCATAGGCTAAAAAAAACCACTTCATCAATTAACTACTCTTTCCCAAACTTAATTGTTATAAATATATTATACCATTTTGTGCATAAATAACTCAGTTATTCAATTAGCTTCATTTTTAACCTCTAATAAAAAAGATATGTTCATTTTTTTATAACGTTAAAAAATATATATTTATTTATGTTGTAAAACATTTTGTTTTTTTATGGGATTGAAAACGAAACTCTATGTATAAAAATGATATATTATACAATTAAATCAATATTATTGTATTACAAACTCACTTCATTCGGATTATAACTTTCTTCAGTTCCATTTCCTGTAAAAAGTAATCCAATTATTATAAGCACAACTCAACAAAGTTGTAACCCAATTCCATTAGACAAAATTAAGAATTGGGAATAATTAAAAAGTATTAATTGAATCAACACATGAGGCCCCAAAATATTGAAAGTCTCCACTTCAATCCTTTATCAAACTTCTTTTATATACAAAAGTATCTAAGTTGTTAGGAAACCAAGTAAGAAAAAATATTCATTAGTTCATAAATAAGTAGCGTGTTATTACTCATTAATCTCATTGAAAGTTGTTTTAAACAAGTATTAGATACCTATAAATTTTCATAAAAGTTAATGTAACTATTTTACATTTTATTGGACTGAAGCATCGTAATAGTCTAGGGTGAATGTATAATTTCTTAACATATCATAATCTTACCGAACAGAAGCGTTTCATAACAGAAAGGTAGTAGTGGTTCTTCTTCCTTGACACAGTTTTGAATGGGACACGACATCTTTAGTCCCATTATTATTAATCTGTTGATTTTTAGTAGATCAAACAAAAAGCACTATTAGAAATATCATAAGTTATTTTTTTATGGAAATCACTTCTTTTAGAAACTAGGATGGCAATCCTAACGACACACACCTACACGAAAAAAAACAGATTTTGGACTATCCAAACTATGAAAATTTATCACTAATTTTTTAATATCGACAAATACGAAAACACGAATACGATTTGATTGTCTCACCCCAAAAAAAGCTAGTGAAGGGAAGTAAAGAGAAAAATCAAAAAATAAAAGTAAAATAACAAGACTCAAGACCACATACCAAACGGTGATAACAAACGGCAAAACGACTATGGAGGTTCTGAGGGAGTTTTGGCGAGACAGAGAATAGAGGGAAATTTATGGTAAATAGGGTGGTCAACGTTGTAACTAATTGTATAACCTGTAGGACACCTAGTATCTGTATAATGATATCATGGTAAAATATTTTATCATTCGCTAAAGTTTTTATTTTTTTGGATGATAATAATAGACATAATTATAAGTTTTAATTATATTTGTATTATCTTTTTTATCAATTTAATAATACTCGTAATTGATAGATTAGATGAAGAATGGTGCTACTAGATGCAAATGTAATTGGGATATACTGATGCAACTTTAAGATATACAACCTTTATTCAAAAAATAAGAAGAAGTACAATTGAATACATAATAAAATTAGATGTACGGTATTAATAATTTTTTAAAAATGTCTTTAACATTTTCATTTTGTACTTCTTTCTATTTTTTTTAGAACGGAATATTGTATTTTTATTTTTACCATAATATTACTTTATTATTCTTCACCAATTTTCTAAAATAATTATCAAAATAGCTACTTTCTGATCGCCACACAAATTGTGTGTGCAATGAATACGCAAGTATACCTATTGCAACAAGTAATATAATGATAAGAAAAGATCGTTCACACTGAGATTATTTTATTAGAAACTAATTTTTAAAACTAAACATAATAAAAATCAATTTTTTTTATGTTTTTATATTTTAATAAAGTAAAATTAAAATAACTAAAATTCAATAGCACTAATTAATTGAATCAAATTTGGTAACTAAAAAGATATATGGCAAAATATCTAGGAATATTTAATTCTCTAATTTTTTAAACATGTGAATCGCTAAAATTCTCCTAATATAATATTAATTACTTATATGATCAATTGAATCTAACCTAACATATATTACTCTCTCAATTAAACTACATATCATATAGTAATTAACCTAATCACCCTTTCAAGCCAATTAAATTGTATGGTACTTATTAAATTCATCAATTATGGATCACATACATAAGAATCATACATCTCTGCCTAAAAACTATGCATGTTGTTTAATTAAAATAAATATTTACATAAAAATTGCTAACCATATTAATCTTTAAAAAAAATATTTAAAAGATAATTCTATATTTATATACTATTAAATGTGTGACCGAAATCCTATTAATTACTAACCATATTAATCTTTAAAAAAGATCTTAGAAATATTTACGTGAAAAGTGGAGAGATTTACGTGAAAAGTAGATAGTCCATATATATAAACCGATTTACCCTAAATTTCCCTCTATTCTCTATCTCGCCAAAACTCCCTCAGCAACTCCATAGCCGTTTGCTATCACCGTTTGGTACGTGGTCTTAGTCTTGTTATTTTACTTTTATTTTTTGATTTTTCTCTTTACTTCCCTTCACTAGTTTTCTTTTTGTTACATCAACAATAACTTCTTTATCCTGATGCAGTGATGCTGTCTTTTCCTTAATTATTTTGTTTTTTTTTTTGGTGTAGGTGTGTGTCGTTAGGATTGCCATCCTAGTTTCTAAAAGACGTGATTTCCATAAAAAAAAAATTTATGCTATTTCTAATATAGTGCTTTTTGTTTGATCTACTAAAAATCAATAGATAATAATAATGGGACTAAAGATGTCGTGTCCCATTCAAAACTGTGTCAAGGAAGAGGAACCACTACTTCCTTACTGTCATGAAACGCTTCTGTTCGGTAAGATTATGATTTGTTAAGAAATTATACATTTACCCTAGACTATATATTATGATGCTTCAGTCCAATAAAATGTAAAATAGTTACATTAATTAACTTTTATGAAAATTTATAACTATCTACTACTTGTTTAAAACAACTTCCAATGAGATTAAAGTGGAGACTTTCAATAGTTTGCGGCCTTGTATGATGATTCAATTAATACTTTTTAATTATTCCCAATTCTTAATTTTGTCTAATATTGGAATTGGGTTACAACTTTGTTGAGTTGTGCTTATAATAATTGGATTAATTTTTACAGGAAAAGGAACCGAAGAAACTTATAATCCGAATGAGGTGAGTTTGTAATACAATATGTAATATTGGTTTAACTGTATAATATTAATTTTTCTTATACAGAGTTTCGTTTTTAATCCCATAAAAAAACATATATTTATTTTTCTTACAACATAAATGAATATATGTTTTTTAATGTTTTAATAAAATAAAAATATATCTTTTTTTATTAAATGTTAAAAATAAAACTAGTTGAATAACTAGGTTATTTATACATATATTAAATTTGGAAAAGAGTAGTTAGTAACTGAAGTGGTTAATTTGTTGTTTTCAGCCTATGGAAACCTTCGGTCGAAGAGCACTACATGGAGACTTTGAAATAATCCGATGGCGTACTAGCCCATGCTGGAATGTATATGAAAGGGCATTTCTTTGCTGGTTCAAAAGCACTGCTCATTGGAAGGTTATACCAATACTGCTTGTTTCATTTCAATTTTTTTAGAACACTTCCCCTATCACAACATTTTTGTTTGTGGTACCACCAATCACTTTGTAGTATAATGATATATATTCTTTATAAGTACTAGAAAAATATTATAAAAATAATTGGTTAAGTTGGTATCCTAATAAATTCTAATTTATATAATAATTAGAGGTTATGTATTTAATATCGTAATTACTTGTTTTGTATGGTGTATATTAAAAAATATATTAGTTATTTTAACAATAACTTAAATTTTTGGAGTTTATAATGTTATTTAAAAGAAAAACTACATTTTTCAGTCCCACCTTTTGTTTAAAAGAAGGCTGAATGCAACTGTTGTATAATAACTTTTCCATCTAAGCATAGATATTATATTCATGTTAGTCTTTTATCACCAAATTTCTTATAGTTTTTAAGTAATTGCAAATTAATTATGACACGGAATATTCATTTACTTCAAACTTCGTTACTTTGCAAAAAAAATTCATACATAATTGATTATAATATTTATATTACATATAGTAACTTTTATAATTTTGCAGGGAACTGATTGTTACAATTATCAAATGGCTGTACGAAATTGTGTGAAAGCTTATCCTGAATACCATCGTAAACTAGCTCATGACATACAAGAATATGATGAAAAAGTAACGAGGAATAGAAAGTTTTAGTGATAAAAAACCATTTTAACAAATGGAACTATTGGCTTTAACTTATTTACAATTATCTTATCTTATTATTATTATTATTATTATTATTATTATTATTATTTTGTTTTAGAGATTTCAACGGGTTTATTTTGTCTAAATATTTACTTTAATTACAAATCTTACTAATATTATTATTAATTTAATTTATTTACTTTAATGATAACGATTAGTATTAATTCAACAATACGAGATTATCTTATCCAATAATAATCTAAATGATAACATTTATTCTAGTTTTTTTTTACTAAGATGAATAATTTTTTATTTTCAATCAAATTCTTATCATATCACAATCTCTTAAAATGATACTAGAAAAATAAGTAGAATTTGTCGTTTATATGATATAATTATCATTTTATAAGGTTTCCAAAATTCTATCCTATGTTTTCAAAATTGGACTTGTTTTGAGAGTCTCATGTTTTCCTTTTCTAAGGTTTCAAACTTTTTTTCTTTTGTTGCTCATAGTTCCCATCGCCATCTCTTCCTTTCTACCATCGTCACCCCCTTTTCCCTTCTTCTTTTGCTTGTTCTTCTTTTACTTGTCTTGTGTCAATATGGTTTTAGAGTTATAGTTCTTATTAGGGGTTCAATTAAGCTGTTGTAAATCAATGGTTGCTAATTGCACGATCTTGTGTGTTTTTTTCATTGTCATTTATCCAAATTATGTGTTGCATTCTAATTAATTCTAAGAAATCATTGCATTTTGAAAACAACTTGTGGGCATAATCTATTGCCACATAGGCCGAGCTTAATAAGAGGGGATGTTTTAGCATTTTTGGGGTGAAAAATACTAAATATATGTCAATTTTGTTTGAAAAATATTAAACTTTTGTATGACTCGGATACATGGATACGTAGTGTGTTTTAATATTATTAACACTTTAAAAAATTAGAGCCCGATTGATATACCCAAATACATCTGTGTAAAATAATAAATGAAGTTTTCCATGTCGTCCTAAAATTAGCTTATATAAACGTTTATCTATGATATTTAGGAAGATAAAAAAAGACGTTATATATAGAATAGTTCTTTAACTTTGATTATAACATTTATCTCAATTTTACTACTCTATAAAACATTTAATTTATAACTTTTATAACATTTTTTTTATATCTTTTTTTATTTACAATATAACCTATGCATATATGCTTATCAACATAACCTAATAATTCTCTATTATGTATCATATCAAAGTCTCAAGATTATGAGTATTTCATTTACAATATAAGTTTGACTTTTTTTTCCTTCTTAATATATATCTCATTTTGTCAAATATAATTTGTTAACTTGTAAATTATCTTTGTTTAGTTAAATAAAAAATAACATTAAATCTAAAATAAATATCTAATATCTACGTATATGTCTTTCATTATAGTTTTGGTTGAAGAAAGAAAATAATATCAAGTTCATTAAAACAAAGTAATTATTGTCATAAAATTAACTTCTTTTTACTACCCGAGAGAAGTCCTAAATTTTATTTTAAATTATTAATTTATTAAATTTATATCTATTTACGAGTAATTATATCTTTAAAAGTGAAATTGGAATATGTTTTTCAATTCTCTTCTTTTTTTTAAATATGCTTATCATATCTATTCAATTAGTAATAATATGATTGTATTGTAAAAAATAATTTTTCTTATCATAATGTACATTTTAATTAAGAAAATAAGTTTAAGTATTGGTATTTTCATAATACATAATTTTAATGTTATTATTATTGTGTGCATTTTTAATAGAAAGTGATACTTACAAATCCGTTTTTTCACATCATAATGTGAATTTGATTCTGTAATTAAAAAAAATTGATTCTTACATGAGTAAACAAATGACATAGTGATAATCACATAATATAGTGGTAATATAAAGTGTCATATACAATAAAGTAAAACTTCAAGAATTTTTTTATCCAAAATCATCTAATTTGGGATAATATTTTTTTTTTATCAAAATCACTTAAAGGTAAGACTTATCACAACATTGATAGCACTTGAAGAACTCCTAAATTGCCAACATTATTAATATTATTACCAGGCTTCTTGCCTTTGTAGGCATTAAGCTCAAACTTATTTGCTTGCTGAGACTGATTTCATTAAAAAAATTAATACAAGATCCAAGGCTTATATGAAGAGCCTCAAGGTCATGCTTCACTTAAATTTGAAGAAAAATCACGAATCTTGAATGAAAAAGAGGCAAGAATTGCTCGGAGTATATGAATATTGCTAAATAAACCTTATGACTCCAAGCGATGTTCGTAGGCAATAAGAAGGCCATGACAAAAGAATTGTAATTAGAGTCAAGACTACCAAGAACATACAGAATTCGATCACATTCATAAATTGACTCACCAACATTAGCAATTAAATCATCTACTATGGATTTGATTAGTAAGATATAATTATCTACATTCAAACCATCTTTCTTTACCGTTGAATATGAAGATCTACCACACGTGCTTATAATTAAGAAGAGAAGGCTCTCTCAAGAGAAATCCACATGTTAACTACAGTAGTTCTTCCAACAAGATTATTAGAAACACTTGGAGTTATAGAAGTAAAAATCTTATTACAAACTAAATTGCTAAGACATTACCATTGAGCAAAATCTGGACCAAAAGGTATGGTGAAGTGATAGTACAATCAATAAAATAAGCATAAATCATAGGCAAAATTTGATCATGCCACACAAATAATTCATGTGATCAATCTTGATACCAAAATTGAGATTAATAGGTTGTGTAGCAATATGTGAAAACCTTATTTTTGGATTTAAATCCACTACTTATTTACCGTGATCAGAAGACTTGACAGAGTGTGAGCAGAATCAACCATGAATGAAAACAATCAAAATAATCAAGGAAAAAGAATAAACAAGTGCACAAGAAAAAAATCAACCAAAGGTTATAATGGCATTGATACCATTCAAAGAAATGAAGAGAACAATTAAGAATGCAATATTCTTACTATTGATTAATTTAGTATTACATTGTTTATATAGACAATCATAACAAACTATGATTAATAGAGAAAAAAAAGTCTACATTTTAACAAACTAGCATGAGGCATAGGTGTTCATTAACTAAATCTAGTGGTTACTATATACTATACAAATTAGTTATAATATAATTTGATATGATTACATTATTTATCATATTCAAAGTGATGCTCTATCTAAAACTGCTATAATAATAAGATAACAACAATAATAATAAAACAATTTATCACAAGAATTATATTATTATTAATTCTTTTTTAAAAAAATGACACATTTATTAGTTCAAAATTTTCATTTCATAAAGATAACACAAAATGCTACACAAAGCTCTCTTCTAGTGTTAACCTAAAGGTCATTTACTAATATTAACTTAGCATGGCCATAATTGATGAGCCATTGACCTAGGCCGAATACAAGGATTGATCAATAACTAGTCATCCATTGACCTAGACAAGGTGGACTTCATTTAATTATAGATGGAACCATTATCTATGTCACTGCTACATAGATTTTAGAACAATTAGTGTTGTAAATTTTTGAATGTAGTGGTCATTTTTTTAATTTAAAGTAAAGTTTATCTAAATTCAAGAGACTAAGTACTCTTATTTATTTTCATGTTATCATATTTCATGGACGGAAAATATTTAAACTATTATCAGATGCAACTTAAACTTTGCCAACTTACACTAGATAAATAAATGATTTTTTGTTTATTTTAGAAACTTAAATAAGCAAAGAACTCAAAGTAAGATGAAAATGAAAACCTATAAACAATGTATATGTATAAAAATTTGATAAGGGATAAACATTTATTTACGATGGAGATTAGAAAAACTCAATAACTTCAAATTGACATTCTACAATATTATCATAGTAATCTTTTAAATGAGATAACACACAATTATGTACAATCAACTATTAATGATAGCAATCTATACCCTAAACAAAAAATATTATCATTATTTATAAATTCTAAGATCATAGATAAAATATTGTATGTTAATAAAGTGTGAGACACAAACTCAATCTTAGAACTATGTATCTAACAATTTATTTATACTATTTAACACTCATTTCAAATCTATTTTTTCATACACATCACTTGAATTTTCTTTATGGGTTTTTTTTTGAAAGACCATTCAGTTGTAATATCATGGATAAAGTATGAATTCTAAGATCATTAATAAAATATTGTATGTATACAAAGTGTCAAACACAAACTCAATCTTAGAATTGTGTATTTAACAATTCATTTATACTATTTAACACTCATTTTAAGGATATTTTGTCATACACATCACTTGATTTTTCTTCATGTGTTTCCTTATTTTTTGTTGGAAAGATCGTTAACTTGAAAATCTTAATTAATATAGGGTGGCCACATAAATTGAATCTTGATATATCAATATAAAAATATAGTTGACATTCCATCTATGAGTATTTCATTTACTATACAAGTTTTTGTTTTTCGTCTTCTTAATATTTATCTCATTTCTCCTAATATAGCTTTATTAAATATAATTTGTAAACTTATAAGTTACTAATTAAATACAAAAGTAATTGTAAATCTAAAATAAATTTGTCTAATATCCACGTATATACCATTCAATATAGTTTTGGTTCAAGAAATAAAACTCTTTGAGTTGACTCAAAAAACAAAGTAATTATTCTTATAAAATTATTATTTTTTATACTGCATGAGAGAAATACTAAATTTTATTTTAGATTATTGAATTATTAAATTTATATCTGTTTACATGTAATCGTATCCATAAAAGTAAAATTGGAATATTTTTTTCAATTTTCTACTTTTATAAAAATATGTTTATCATATTTATTCAATTAGTAATAATGTGATTGTATTAAAAAAATTCTTTTCCTTACGATAGTGTGCATTTTTATATTAAAAAATGTTTAAGTATTGGTATTTTTTAAGATATAATTTTAATATTATTATTAGTGTTTATATTTTTATTAAAAAGTGGTATTTAAAAATCCAATTTTTCACAGCACTATAAATTGACTATAATTAAAAAAAATTGATTTGTATATGAGTAGGTAAATGACACAATGATAATTACATAATCTAGTAATAAATGTAAAGTATCTATACAGAAAGCAAAAGTTAAAAGTAAAATTTATCCAAAAACATCTAAAAAATAAGGTTTATCGCAATAGTGATAGTACCTAAAAAAACCCATGAATTGCTAGCATTATTAACATTGTTATCAAGCATCTTGCCTTTGTACGCATTAGGTTTAAATTTATCTTCTTGTTGAGACTGATTTAATTGCAAAATTTCAAGCATGATTCAAGATTTAGATGAAAAGCCTTAAGGTGATGCTTGATCAAAATTCCAAGAAGAAGAATCAAACCCTTTTTCTTTTGTTGCTCATAGCCTCCATCACCATATCTTCCTTTCTATCATCGTAAGCCCATTTTCTCATCTCTTCTTTTGCTTGTCTTGTGAGTAATCCTTTCTATGCGATAAGTTAAAACAGAAAACTTCATCTTATTTGATATATAATTTGTTTAATTATTTTTTTATTTTTTGGTATATATTTATAGTGAAATATTTTTATTTCCAATCATATATTGAATGTAGGAACATAATTTTTTTTAATGAAAGAAGTAAATGAATGAAGCATAATTTTTTATATAATGAGCAAATATACGTGCACTTAACTAATATTAAATATGTATATGTAAGATACATAAATAATCCTGTCTTTAATTGAGTTAGAATCTTACTTTTAATAGAGTCTATTTCTTTTAAATCTCCTATATCAGCTATGAAAATCAATATTAAAAGTTACAATTTAAAATATTTTATAAATGTTCTATTTATAATATAAAATATAACAAAATAGGCTACTTAATTTTATTTTTAAAAGTTTTAATCAATTTGTTCATTCACAAAACATTATATTAATTTTATTAATTTTTAAATTTTTATTTATAAATTTAATAAATATTTAATAAGATATAAGGTATTATATTTTAAATTTGTAATTAATTTACTAGTGCTTATATATATATATTGAGAACTTCCATAAAAATGACAATCCTAATGGTATAATTGATAATTGATCAATTAAAAAAAACTAACGAAAAAATAATTTCTTTTTTAGAAGAATGAAAAAGGAACTAATCTTAAACAATATAAATCTATTAAGGCAATAAAAATCTTTTAGAAAAGGAATCTTAAAAATATTTATACAAAGACTTGAGGGCCTATATATATAAGCAATCTATGTTACCCTAATTTCTTCTATCTCACCAAAACTCCCCCTAACACTATAGTCGTTTTGCCGTTTGTTGTCAACTTTTGGTATGTGATCTTAACTCTTGAAATAAGCTTTCATATGTTCAGATCTTTTTGCTTTTGCAGTTTACTTCCATTCTCTTGAAAAATTATATATTGATGTAGTTATACTTCTTTTCCTTAATTGATTAATTGTTAGGTTTTTTTCCAGATGTTACAATCAAATCGTGTTTATGTGTCTTCATGATTAATGAATGTACTTTAAAAGAATTCTTATTTAAATGAGTTTTCTCAATTAGTGAGTATTACTAATTTTATTTGTAATAGAAAAGATATTTATTAATTACATAGGATTATTCTTAATTAGTGAGTATTACTAATCATATTTGTAATAAAAAATATATTTATCAATTACATAGAATTAAGGTTTTTAATTCTCATATAAATTAAACTCATTTCTTCTGTTTCAATCAACCATACGAGATATTACAAGAAAATGTGTTTTTTTGGGACAAAACTTTTTGACCTTAAAAACCAATATTTTATCTCAAATGAGAATTAGGGGCAAAAAATTTATCAATTTCTTTTGTTCAAAAGTGGGATCGCAAAAAATATGTTTTATTAATTATTTTATCTCGTATAATCATTTACGAACAAATTATTAGTCTAACTATTTCATAAAAATATTTCTATTAGCACAAATGTAAAGCTTTAAAAATATTTAACTAATGACTTCAAAAAATAGAAAAATAATAAAATTATATAAAGTTTTGTATTTCATATTTCTATGTTTTATGCTTATCAATTAGCCTTTCTCATTAATGTTATGTACAAGCATGTAAATTTAAACAAACGGAGAATCTAAATTTCATATTTGAATTTGGTTAAATTTTGAAATGAATTTAAGGTTACGTTTGATTATTCAAAACATAATATGAATAAGAATAATAATTGAAATAAAATTTAATGAAAATATTATTATTATAATTATGTTTATTTGAGTAATTTACTTGAAGTAATTATAATATCAAAAAAATTCATAAAATTACAAACGAAGTAATATTAAAATATTTGAATTCTAAATGACAAAATTCTAAATGATTATTTAGATGCTAAAAAAAATAGAACATTTCACTATATTTCTAAGAAATAAATATTTCTTCTATTTATGAAATGATTTATATTCTTTACAAATCAACGGTTAAATCAAACACAAAAATACTAATACTTATTATAATTATTACTTTAATTATTTTAATTAAATATTACCTAAAAATCAAAACTTAAAACTTAAAAACATTACTTAGAATTTGGATAACTTTTAGGATCAATGAAAAACTTCAAATTGAATTAAACTAATGTTTCAGTCTTATTTTATTTTTGAAGTGATGGATTGTGAGTTAAATTATACTAAGATATAAAATAAAACACCTTATACGAGATAAACTATATTTAAAATAATTTACATTAAATAATGATAATTACATTAACCAACCAACAATTAAATTGATGAACATTTAATACTATATATATATATATATATATATATTAATTATTTTATTTTATATAATTTTTATAAATAAATTATGTACTAATATAAAAGAGATAAAAATAATTAAAATTATACACCTAATAATGAAGACTTTTATTTAAATAAAAATTAGTACACTTATTAATCAAGAAAATTCTTATTTAAAAAACACTCTATTAAATTATAATTTATGCTATCTTTTAAACCAAGATTTAACCTATATTAAATTATATCTTATATAATATTTTAAAAGTAAAAATAATTTCATATTTATATGCTATTAAATACGTGAGTTCATTCTTATTAAATGCTAACCATATCAATCTTTAAAAAAAATCTTAAAAATATTTACATGAAAAGTGGAGAGTAAATATATATATATAAACCTATTTACCATAAATTTCCCTCTATTCTCTGTCTCGCCAAAACTCCCTCAGCAACTCCATAGCCGTTTTGCCGTTTGTTATCACCGTTTGGTATGTGGTCTTGAGTCTTGTTATTTTACTTTTATTTTTTGATTTTTCTCTTTACTTCCCTTCACTAGCTTTTTTTGGGGTGAGACAATCAAATCGTATTCGTGTTTTCGTATTTGTCGATATTAAAAAATTAGTGATAAATTTTCATAGTTTGGATAGTCCAAAATCTGTTTTTTTTCGTGTAGGTGTGTGTCGTTAGGATTGCCATCCTAGTTTCTAAAAGAAGTGATTTCCATAAAAAAATAACTTATGATATTTCTAATAGTGCTTTTTGTTTGATCTACTAAAAATCAACAGATTAATAATAATGGGACTAAAGATGTCGTGTCCCATTCAAAACTGTGTCAAGGAAGAAGAACCACTACTACCTTTCTGTTATGAAACGCTTCTGTTCGGTAAGATTATGATATGTTAAGAAATTATACATTCACCCTAGACTATTACGATGCTTCAGTCCAATAAAATGTAAAATAGTTACATTAACTTTTATGAAAATTTATAGGTATCTAATACTTGTTTAAAACAACTTTCAATGAGATTAATGAGTAATAACACGCTACTTATTTATGAACTAATGAATATTTTTTCTTACTTGGTTTCCTAACAACTTAGATACTTTTGTATATAAAAGAAGTTTGATAAAGGATTGAAGTGGAGACTTTCAATATTTTGGGGCCTCATGTGTTGATTCAATTAATACTTTTTAATTATTCCCAATTCTTAATTTTGTCTAATGGAATTGGGTTACAACTTTGTTGAGTTGTGCTTATAATAATTGGATTACTTTTTACAGGAAATGGAACTGAAGAAAGTTATAATCCGAATGAAGTGAGTTTGTAATACAATAATATTGATTTAATTGTATAATATATCATTTTTATACATAGAGTTTCGTTTTCAATCCCATAAAAAAACAAAATGTTTTACAACATAAATAAATATATATTTTTTAACGTTATAAAAAAATGAACATATCTTTTTTATTAGAGGTTAAAAATGAAGTTAATTGAATAACTGAGTTATTTATGCACAAAATGGTATAATATATTTATAACAATTAAGTTTGGGAAAGAGTAGTTAATTGATGAAGTGGTTTTTTTTAGCCTATGGAAACCTTTGGCCGAAGAGCACTATATGGAGACTCTGAAGTTGTCCAATGGCGTACTAGCCCATGCTGGGATGTATATGAAAGGGCATTTCTATGCTGGTTCAAAAGCACTGCTCATTGGAAGGTTAGACCAAATACTACTTGTTTCATTTCAAACTTTCGAGAACACTTATCCTCTCATAACATTTATGTTTGTGGTCCCACTAATCACTTTGTAGTATAATGATATATATTCTATAAGAATGTTATAAAAGGAATGCTTGCTTGCTCCCAATAGTTTAAGCTTTTAGATGAGTTGTATCATGAAAACTTCTAATTTGTATAAGATTTGGAGGTTCCGTGTTTAAGATCGATTAACTTTAATCGTTGAATTTCAATTGTTTGGTTTGCATGATGAACATACCAATACTTATTAGGAAGTGATAAATATATAAAATGAATGCAAATGTTGTATAATCGATTTTTCCATCTAAGCATCGGATATTATATTCATGTTAGTCTTTTATCACCCAATTTCTTATAGTTTTTAAATAATTTCCAATTAATTATGACGTGGCTATTCATTTACTTTAGACTTCATCCCGTTGCAAAAAGTTTTTCATACCTAATTGTTCATAATATTTATATTATATATAATAATTGTTGTGTTTTTACAGGGAACTGATTGTTACGATTATCAAATGACTGTACGAAACTGTGTGAAAGCTAATCCTGAATACCATTCTGAACAAGCTCATAACATACTAGAACATGATGAAAAAGTAACTAGGAATAGAAAGTTTCAGTGATTAAAAACCTACTTTTACAAATAGAACTATTGGATTTAACTTATTTACAATTATCTTATCTTCTTCTTCTTCTTCTTCTTATTATTATTATTATTATTATTATTATTATTATTATTATTATTATTATTATTATTATTATTATTATTATTATTATTATTATTATTATTATTATTATTATTATTATTTTGTTTTAGAGATTTTAAATGGATAAATTTCGTTCGTTAATTTTATCTAAATATTTGCTTTAATTATTAATTTAATTTGTTTATTTTAATGATAATGATTAGTATTAATTTATTGTTACGAAATTATCTTATCTAATAATAATCTAAATGCTAACATTTATTCTAAATTATTTTACTAAGTTGAATAAATTTTTATTTTCAATCAAATTCTTATCAACATAATCTCTTAAAATGATCCGAGTAAAACTTGTTGGTTATATGATATAGTTATCATTTTTTACGGTTTCTAAAATTCTATGTTATGTTTTTAAAATTTGAGGGTTACCTTTTTTTCCCTTTTATAGGATTTCAAAGCCTTTTTCTTTTATTGCTCATAGCCTCCATCACCATATCTTCCTTTCTATCATCGTAAGCCCATTTTCTCATCTCTTCTTTTGCTTGTCTTATGTCAATATGGTTTTAGAGTTATAGTTCTTATTAAGGGTTCAATTAAGTTGTTGGTTTTCTATGTTTTCTTCATCGTCATTTATCCAAATTATGTGTTGTATCTTTATTAATTCTAACAAATCATTATATTTTGAAAACAACTTATTAGGCATAATCGATTGCCACATAGGTTGAGTTTAATAGGAGGGGATTCTTTAACATTTCTCGTGTGAAAAATACTAAATATATTGGTATTGTATGGAAAATATTAAATTTTTATGACTCAGATACATGGATATATGGTGTGTCTTAATATTATTAGTTTTTAAATAAATCAGAGTCTGGCTTATATACCTAAATACATCTATGTAAACCAATAAATGGAGTTCTCCATGTCACCCTAAAATTAGCTCATATAAAAGTTTCAAGAAGGATAAAAAGATGTGATATATAGAATGGTTCTTCTAATTTGATTGTAGCATTTATCTCAATTTTCCTACTCTATAAGACATTTAATTTATAACTTTTATAACATTTGTCTTATATCTTTTTTCATTTACAATATAACTTTTATAACATTTGTCTTATATCTTGTTCCATTTATAATATAACTTAATAATATAACCTATGCCTCTATGCTTATCAACATAACCTAATAATTCTCTATTATGTATGATATCAAAGTCTCGAGACTATGAGTATTTCATTTACAATACAAGTGTGGTTTTTTCCCCTTCTTAATATTTATCTCATTTTGTCAAAACTATTTTTATCTAATATAATTTGTTAACTTATAAGTTATCTTTGTTTAGTTAAATACAAAATAATATTAAATCTAAAATAAATTTGTCTATTATCCACGTATATACCATTCATTATAGTTTTGGTTGAAGAAATAAAATACTATCGAGTTCATTAAAAAAGTAATTATTGTTATAAAATTAATTTCTTTTCACTACAAGAGAGAAATCCTAAATTTTATTTTAAATTATTAACTTATTAAATTTATATCTATTTACACATAATTATATCTTTAAAAGTGAAATTGAAATATGTTTTTTCAATTCTCTCCTTTTTTTTAAAAATATGTTTATCATATCTATTCAATTAGTAACAATATGATTGTGTTGAAAAAATATTCTCTTTTCTTATTAGAATGTGCATTTTTATTAAGAAAAATATTGATATTTTCACAATATATAATTTTAATTTATTATTATTGTGTATATTTTTATTAGAAAGTGGTACATACAAATCCACTTTTTCACATCATAATGTGAATTTTATTATGTAATTAAAAAAAATTGATTTGCACATAAGTAGACAAATGACATAGTGATAATCACATAATCGAGTGGTAAATGTAAAGTATCGTATACCATAAAGCAAAAGTTCAAGGAAAAATTTATCCAAAATTATCTAATTTTAGATAATATTTTTTTTTTACCAAAATCACTTAAAAGTAAGACTTACCAAAACAGTGATAGCACTTGAAGAACTCCTCAAATTTCCTACATTATTAACATTGTTACCAGGATTTTTGCCTTTGTAGGCATTAGGCTCAAACTTCTTTGCTTGCTAAGACTGATTTCATTGCAAAAATCCATGCATGACCCAAGGTTTATATGAATATCCTTAAGGTGGTGCTTAACTTTAATTTCTCATATAAATTAAACTCATTACTTCTGTTTCAATCAACCATATGAGATATTACAAGAAAATGTGTTTTTTTGGGACAAAACTTTTTGTCCTTAAAAACCAATATTTTATCTCAAATGAGAATTAGGGGCAAAAAATTTATCAATTTCTTTTGTTCAAAAGTGGGGGTCGCAAAAAATATGTTTTATTAATTATTTTATCTCGTATAATCATTTACGAACAAATTATTAGTCTAACTATTTCATAAAAATATTTCTATTAGCACAAATGTAAAGTTTTAAAAATATTTAACTAATGACTTCAAAAAATAGAAAAATAATAAAATTATATAAAGTTTTGTATTTCATATTTCTATGTTTTATGCTTATCAATTAGCCTTTCTCATTAATGTTATGTACAAGCATGTAAATTTAAACGAGCGGAGAATCTAAATTTCATATTTGAATTTGGTTAAATTTTGAAATGCATTTAAGGTTACGTTTGATTATTCAAAACATAATATGAATAAGAATAATAATTGAAATAAAATTTAATGAAAATATTATTATTATAATTATGTTTATTTGAGTAATTTACTTGAAGTAATTATAATATCAAAAAAATTCATAAAATTACAAACGAAGTAATATTAAAATATTTGAATTCTAAATGACAAAATTCTAAATGATTATTTAGATGCTAAAAAAAATAGAACATTTCACTATATTTCTAAGAAATAAATATTTCTTCTATTTATGAAATGATTTATATTCTTTACAAATCAACGGTTAAATCAAACACAAAAATACTAATACTTATTATAATTATTACTTTAATTATTTTAATTAAATATTACCTAAAAATCAAAACTTAAAACTTAAAAACATTACTTAGAATTTGGATAACTTTTAGGATCAATGAAAAACTTCAAATTGAATTAAACTAATGTTTCAGTCTTATTTTATTTTTGAAGTGATGGATTGTGAGTTAAATTATACTAAGATATAAAATAAAACACCTTATACGAGATAAACTATATTTAAAATAATTTACATTAAATAATGATAATTACATTAACCAACCAACAATTAAATTGATGAACATTTAATACTATATATATATATATATATATATATATATATTAATTATTTTATTTTATATAATTTTTATAAATAAATTATGTACTAATATAAAAGAGATAAAAATAATTAAAATTATACACCTAATAATGAAGACTTTTATTTAAATAAAAATTAGTACACTTATTAATCAAGAAAATTCTTATTTAAAAAACACTCTATTAAATTATAATTTATGCTATCTTTTAAACCAAGATTTAACCTATATTAAATTATATCTTATATAATATTTTAAAAGTAAAAATAATTTCATATTTATATGCTATTAAATACGTGAGTTCATTCTTATTAAATGCTAACCATATCAATCTTTAAAAAAAATCTTAAAAATATTTACATGAAAAGTGGAGAGTAAATATATATATATAAACCTATTTACCATAAATTTCCCTCTATTCTCTGTCTCGCCAAAACTCCCTCAGCAACTCCATAGCCGTTTTGCCGTTTGTTATCACCGTTTGGTATGTGGTCTTGAGTCTTGTTATTTTTACTTTTATTTTTTGATTTTTCTCTTTACTTCCCTTCACTAGCTTTTTTTGGGGTGAGACAATCAAATCGTATTCGTGTTTTCGTATTTGTCGATATTAAAAAATTAGTGATAAATTTTCATAGTTTGGATAGTCCAAAATCTGTTTTTTTTCGTGTAGGTGTGTGTCGTTAGGATTGCCATCCTAGTTTCTAAAAGAAGTGATTTCCATAAAAAAATAACTTATGATATTTCTAATAGTGCTTTTTGTTTGATCTACTAAAAATCAACAGATTAATAATAATGGGACTAAAGATGTCGTGTCCCATTCAAAACTGTGTCAAGGAAGAAGAACCACTACTACCTTTCTGTTATGAAACGCTTCTGTTCGGTAAGATTATGATATGTTAAGAAATTATACATTCACCCTAGACTATTACGATGCTTCAGTCCAATAAAATGTAAAATAGTTACATTAACTTTTATGAAAATTTATAGGTATCTAATACTTGTTTAAAACAACTTTCAATGAGATTAATGAGTAATAACACGCTACTTATTTATGAACTAATGAATATTTTTTCTTACTTGGTTTCCTAACAACTTAGATACTTTTGTATATAAAAGAAGTTTGATAAAGGATTGAAGTGGAGACTTTCAATATTTTGGGGCCTCATGTGTTGATTCAATTAATACTTTTTAATTATTCCCAATTCTCAATTTTGTCTAATGGAATTGGGTTACAACTTTGTTGAGTTGTGCTTATAATAATTGGATTACTTTTTACAGGAAATGGAACTGAAGAAAGTTATAATCCGAATGAAGTGAGTTTGTAATACAATAATATTGATTTAATTGTATAATATATCATTTTTATACATAGAGTTTCGTTTTCAATCCCATAAAAAAACAAAAAATGTTTTACAACATAAATAAATATATATTTTTTAACGTTATAAAAAAATGAACATATCTTTTTTATTAGAGGTTAAAAATGAAGCTAATTGAATAACTGAGTTATTTATGCACAAAATGGTATAATATATTTATAACAATTAAGTTTGGGAAAGAGTAGTTAATTGATGAAGTGGTTTTTTTTAGCCTATGGAAACCTTTGGCCGAAGAGCACTATATGGAGACTCTGAAGTTGTCCAATGGCGTACTAGCCCATGCTGGGATGTATATGAAAGGGCATTTCTATGCTGGTTCAAAAGCACTGCTCATTGGAAGGTTAGACCAAATACTACTTGTTTCATTTCAAACTTTCGAGAACACTTATCCTCTCATAACATTTATGTTTGTGGTCCCACTAATCACTTTGTAGTATAATGATATATATTCTATAAGAATGTTATAAAAGGAATGCTTGCTTGCTCCCAATAGCTTAAGCTTTTAGATGAATTGTATCCTGGCAACTTCTAATTTGTATAAGATTTGTAGGTTCTGTGTTTAAGATCCATTAACTTTAATTGTTTGGTTTGCATGATGAACATAACCAATACTTATTAGGAAGTGATAAATATATAAAATGAATGCAAATGTTGTATAATCGATTTTTCCATCAAAGCATCAGATATTATATTCATGTTAGTCTTTTATCACCCAATTTCTTATAGTTTTTAAGTAATTTCCAATTAATTATGACGTGGCTATTCATTTACTTCAGACTTCATCCTGTTGCAAAACGTTTTTCATACCTAATTGATCATAATATTTATATTATATATAATAATTGTTGTGCTTTTACAGGGAACTGATTGTTACGATTATCAAATGGCTGTACGAAACTGTGTGAAAGCTAATCCTGAATACCATCCTGAACAAGCTCATGACATATTAGAACATGATGAAAAAGTAACTAGGAATAGAAAGTTTCAATGATTAAAAACCTACTTTTACAAATAGAACTATTGGCTTTAACTTATTTACAATTATCTTATCTTATTATTATTATTATTATTATTATTATTTTGTTTTAGAGATTTTAACTGGATAAATTTCGTTCGTTAATTTTATCTAAATATTTGCTTTAATTATTAATTTAATTTGTTTATTTTAATGATAATGATTAGTATTAATTTATCGTTACGAAATTATCTTATCTAATAATAATCTAAATGCTAACATTTATTCTAAATTATTTTACTAAGTTGAATAAATTTTTATTTTCAATCAAATTCTTATCAACACAATCTCTTAAAATGATCCAAGTAAAACTTGTTGGTTATATGATATAGTTATCATTTTTTACGGTTTCCAAAATTCTATGTTATGTTTTTAAAATTTGAGGGTTACCTTTTTTCCTTTTATAGGATTTCAAACCCTTTTTCTTTTGTTGCTCATAGCCTCCATCACCATATCTTCCTTTCTATCATCGTAAGCCCATTTTCTCATCTCTTCTTTTGCTTGTCTTGTGTCAATATGGTTTTAGAGTTATAGTTCTTATTAAGGGTTCAATTAAGTTGTTGGTCTTCTGTGTTTTCTTCATCGTCATTTATCCAAATTATGTGTTGTATCTTTATTAATTCTAACAAATCATTATATTTTGAAAACAACTTGTTAGGCATAATCGATTGACACATAGGTTTATTTTAATAGGAGGGGATTCTTTAACATTTCTCGTGTGAAAAATACTAAATATATTGGTATTGTATGGAAAATATTAAACTTTTTATGACTCAGATACATGGATATATGGTGTGTATTAAAATTATTAATATTTAAATAAATAAGAGTCTAGCTGATATACCCAAATACATCTATGTAAACCAATAAATGGAGTTCTCCATGTCACCCTAAAACTAGCTCATATAAAAGTTTCAAGAAGGATAAAAAGATGTGATATATAGAATGGTTCTTCTAATTTGATTGTAGCATTTATCTCAATTTTCCTACTCTATAAGACATTAAATTTATAACTTTTATAACATTTTTCTTATATCTTTTTTCATTTACAATATAACTTTTATAACATTTGTCTTATATCTTGTTTCATTTATAATATAACTTAATAATATAACCTATGCCTCTATGCTTATCAACATAACCTAATAATTCTCTATTATGTATGATATCAAAGTCTTGAGACTATGAGTATTTCATTTACAATACAAGTGTGGTTTTTTTTCCCTTTCTTAATATTTATCTCATTTTGTCAAAAATATTTTTATCTAATATAATTTGTTAACTTATAAGTTTTCTTTGTTTAGTTAAATACAAAATAATATTAAATCTAAAATAAATTTGTCTATTATCCACGTATATACCATTCATTATAGTTTTGGTTGAAGAAATAAAATACTATCAAGTTCATTAAAAAAAGTAATTATTGTTATAAAACTAATTTCTTTTCACTACAAGAGAGAAATCCTAAATTTTATTTTAAATTATTAACTTATTAAATTTATATCTATTTACATGTAATTATATCTTTAAAAGTGAAATTGAAATATGTTTTTCAATTCTCTCCTTTTTTTTAAATATGTTTATCATATCTATTCAATTAGTAACAATATGATTGTGTTGAAAAAAATTCTCTTTTCTTATTAGAATGTGCATTTTTATTAAGAAAAGTATTGGTATTTTCACAATATATAATTTTAATGTTATTATTATTGTGTATATTTTTATTGGAAAGTGGTACATACAAATCCACTTTTTCACATCATAATGTGAATTTGATTATGTAATTAAAAAAATGATTTGCACATAAATAGACAAATGACATAGTGATAATCACATAATCGAGTGATAAATGTAAAGTATCGTATACCATAAAGCAAAAGTTCAAGGAAAAATTTATCCAAAATGATCCTAAGATTTGGATAATATTTTTTTTACCAAAATCACTTAAAGGTAAGACTTACCAAAACAGTGATAGTACTTGAAGAACTCCTCAAATTTCCTACATTATTAACATTGTTACCAGGCATCTTGCCTTTGTAGGCATTAGGCTCAAACTTCTTTGCTTGCTAAGACTGATTTCATTGCAAAAATCCATGCATGACCCAAGGTTTATATGAATATCCTTAAGGTGGTGCTTAACTTGAATTTAAAGAAGAAGAATCACGAATATTGAATTAAAAAGAGGTAAGATTTACTTGTAACATATAAATATTGCTAAGTAAACCTTGTGACTCCAAGAGATGTTTATAGGCGAGAAGAAGGATATGAAGATCTATCACACGTGCTTGTGATTAAGAAGAGAAAACTCTCTAAAGAGCAATACACATGTTAACTACATTAGTTCTTCCAACAAGATTATCTGAAACACTTGGACTTATAGAAGTAAAAATCCAATTATGAGCTAAATTGCTAAGACATTACCATTGAGCAAAATATGGACCAATAGGCATGGTGAAGTGATAGTACGATCAAGTTCATCAAGATCGTAGGCATAAATCACATGCAAAATTTGATCATGCCACACAAATAGTTCGTGCGATCAATCTTGATAACAAAAGTGGGATTAATAGGTTGTGTAACAATATGTGAAAACCTTGATTCTTGAGGTGAATTCACTACTTCTTTACCACGATCAGAAGACTTGGAAGAGTGTGAGGAGAATCAACCATGAATGAAAACAATCAAAACAATCAAGAAAAAAAGAAGAAACAATTACACAAGAAAAAATCAACCAAAGGTAAAGTGGCTCTAATACCATGCAAAGAAATAAAGAAAACAATTAAGAATGTAATATTCTTACTATTGATTAATTTAACATTACATTGCTTATATAGACAATAATAACAAGCTATGATTAGTAGAAAAGAAAGTCTACACTCTAATAAACTAGCACAAGGTAGAAATGTTCATTAACTAATAAACTAGTACAAACTGGACCAGACCGTTTGATTAGTAAAACCGTTCGGTTTGGTCCGGTCCGGTTTTACGGTTTGATTCGGTCCAGTCCGGTTTATGGACACCCCTACTGTACACTATACAAACTAATTATTATATAATTTGATATGACTACACTATTTATCATATTCAATGTGATGCACTCAACATGTTATAAGAATTCATATTCTACCTAAAGCTGCTCTAATAATAAGATGACAACAATAATAAACCAAAATATGACAAGAATTATATTATTATTATTTCTTTTAAAAAAATGACACATTTATTAGTTCAAAAGTTCCATTTTACAAAGATAACACAAAATGCTACACAAAGCTTACTTCCTCTCTTAGCATGACCAAAACTGATGAGCCATTGACTAACCATTAAGAAATGTTAACTAACATTTGACCGGTATTAACAACCTTGGGGTGTTAATTGGCTTAATACAAGGATTGATCAACAACTAATCGACCATTGACCTAGATAAGGTGGAATTCATTTAATTATAGATGGAAAAATTATCTATGTCATTGCTACATGGATTTTAGAATAATGAGTATTGTAAATTTTTGAATGTATTGATCATTTTTTTATATAAAGCAAAGTTTACCTAAATTCAAGTGATCTAGTAATCATATTTATTTTCATGTTATCATATTTCAGGGAAGGAAAATATATAAGAATTTCAAGATTATGTCTTATGTTTTTATAATTGGACTTGCTTTGAGAGTCATTTTTTACCTTTCGTAGGGTTTCAAACCTTCTTTCTTTTGTTTCCCATAACCACCATCACCATATCTTCCTTTATATCATCATCACCTTCTTTTCACCTGTCTTCTTCTGCTTGTCTTGTGTTAATATGGTTTCAGAACTATAGTTCTTATTAGGGTTTCAATTAAGATGCTGCCAATCAACGATTGCACATGCATTGTAAGTGGTTTCGTGGGTGTTTTATGACCAATTGGTTCTCTGTGTTTTCTCCATCATCATTTATGCAAGTTGTGTGCTGCATCTTGATCAATTCTAACAAACCGTTGCATTTTGAAAACAACTTGTCGGGTATAATCGATCGCCACATGGGCCAAGCTTAATAAAAAGGGATTCTTTAGCATTTCTCTCATGAAAAATACTAAAAATATTGATCTTGCATGAAAAATATTAGAATTTTCTGTTACTCGAGTACATAGATATATGGTTTGTCTTGATATTATTAGCACCTTCATAAATTAGAGCCGAATCGTATACCTAAATGTATCCATGTAAAGCAATAAATGAAGAAGTTCTTCATCTCACCCTAAATCTAACTTATATAAAAGTTTCTCCAAAGTATATAAGGAAGGAAAAAAAGAAGACAAGATATATGGAAGCTTACATAAATTTTTCTCCATGGTATTTAGGAAGGAAAAAAAAGACGTGATATATAAATGTCTTTGCTTTGATTAAAGCATTTATCTCAATTTTCCTACTTCATAAGACATTAAATTTATAACTTTTATAATATTTATCTTTATCTTTTTTCTTATTAATATCGATGACGCTTATTAATATAACCTAATAATTTCTTACTATATTTCATATCAAAGTCTAAGACTATGAGTATTTCATTTACTATACAAGTTTTTCTTTTTCTTCTTCTTAATATTTCTCTCATTTCGCCCGATATATTTTTACTAAATATAATTTGTTAACTTGTAAGTTACCTATATTTAGTTAATTAAATACAAAAGTAATTGTAAATCTAAAATAAATTTGTCTAATATCCATATATATCATTCAATATAGTTTTGATTGAAGAAATAAAACTCTTTTGAGTTCACTCAAAAAAAGTAATTATTGTTATAAAATTAATTTCTTTATACTGCATGAGAGAAATACTAAATTTTATTTTAGATTATTGAATTATTAAATTTATATATGTTTACATGTAATTATATCCATAAAGTAAAATTAGAATGTGTTTTTCAATTTTCTACTTTTATAAAAATATGTTTATCATATATATTCAATTAGTAATAATATGATTGTATTAAAAAATCGTTTCTTTATGATAGTGTGCATTTTTATTTTAAAAAATGTACAAGTATTGGTATTTTTATAATACATAATTTTATTATTATTATTATTGTTTATATTTTTAATAAAAAGTGGTATTTAAAAATCCAATTTTTTAAATCACTATAAATTGACTCTATAATTAAAAAAAATTGATTCGTATATGAGTAAGTAAATGACATACTGATAATTACATAATCTAATAGTAAATGTGAAGTGTCTATTATGAAAAGCAAATATTCAAGGTAAAATTTATCCAAAATCATCTAATTTTAAATAATAATTTTTTTATTACCAAAATCACTTAAAAGTAAGGCTCACCACAAATCCCTAAACCCTAAAACATAAATCCCTAAACCCTAAATGCTTTTTAGAAAAATAATAATTTTAACCCTAAACCTTAACCCATAAATATAACCTTAAATCCTAAATCCCTAAACCCTAAACCCTAAACCCTAAACCCTAAACCCTAAACCCTGTTTAGAAAAATAATAATTTTAATAATATATTTCTTTTTAATTAAGTAATAATTATTTAGAAAAATAATGATTTCAATAATTTATTTTGTCTCACGAAAAAATAGTAATTAAATGATATTATTTGAACTTTACAGCATGTAGAGGTATTAAGGTCATTTATAGCTTTTTTCAATTTATTTCAGTGGAAAACCAAACACTATATCCTGATTCTGAGCTTGATTCCAGTGGTCACACCAAACAACATTGTTTCCTTTTCATTCCATTCCGATTTCATTCCACGAACCAAACGCCACCTAATAGCATCTAAATAACTCCATGAATTGCTATCATTGTTAACATTATTACCAGACTTCTTGACTTTGTAGGCATTAGGCTCAAAACAATTTGCTCGTTAAGACTGATTTAGTTGCAAAAATCCATGCATAATTCAAGATTTAGATGAAAAGCCTTAAGGTGATGCTTGATTAGAATTTCAAGAAGAAGCATCACCAATCTTGAATGAAAAAGGGTAAATTTTGCTTGTAACATATGAATATTGCTAAGTAAACCTTGTGATTCTAAGCCATGTTCATGGGCAAGAAGAAGGCTATGAAAGAGAATGATTAAGAATATAATATTCTTACTATCAACTAAGTTAGCATTACATTGCTTATGTAGACAATCATAACAAGCTATGATTGGTACAAAAGAAAGTCTACACTATAACAAACTAGCAGGAGGCATAAGTGTTCATTAACTAAATCTACCGGTGTATAAAATAATTATAATATAATTTGATATAATTACATTATTTATCATATTCAACGTGATGCACCCAATATGCCATAAGAATTCAAATTCTATCTAAAAATTTCATAATAATAAGATAACAACAATAATAAACCAAAATGTAACACGAATTGTATCATTATTTGTTTTTTCAAAAATGACACATTTATTAGTTCAAAAATTCCATTTTACAAAGGTAACAGAAAATTCAAGACAAAGCCTATTTCCTCTCTTCTAGTCTTAATCTTAAATTCATTTACTAATATTGACTTAACATGGCTGTTGAGCTATTGACTAACCATTAAGAAATGTTGACTAACATTTGACCGGCTTTAACAAGCTTAGGATGTTGATCGGCTGAATACAAAGATTGATCAACAGGTAGTCACCCATTGACATAGATAAGGTTTACTTCATATAATTATAGATGGAACCATTATCTTTGCCGTTGTCAGATGGACTTTAGAACAATTTGTGTTATAAATTTTTGAATATAATGATCATTTTTTAATTTAAAGTAAAGTTCAACTAAATTAAATTGATCGAGTACTCATATTATTTTCATGTTATCATATTACATGGAAGAAAAATATTTAGACTATTATTAGCATGCAATTCAAACCTTGCCAATTTAATTACACTAAATAAACAAATGAATTTTTTTATTTTAGAAACTTAAATAAGCAACAACTCAAAATGAAAACCCATAAACAATATATATATATATATATATATATATATATATATATATATTTGATAATGGAGAGAGAAACATCTTTTTGTGATGGAGATTAGAAAAACTCAATTCCTTCAAATTGACATTCTACAATATTTTCTGGATAATCCTTCAAATGAGATAACACACAATTACGGACGGTCATCTGTAAATGATAGCAATCTGTACCCTACACAAAAAAAAATTATTATTATTTATGAATTCTAAGATCATGGATTAAATATTGTATGTAAACAAAGTATAAGACATAAACTCAATCTTAGAACCGTGTATTTAACAATTAATTTATATTACTAAACACTCATTTCAAGGTTATTTTTTCATGCACATCACTTGAATTTTCTTGATGGGTTTCCTTAATTTTTTTTTTTTGAAAGACCATTAACTTGAAAATCTTAATTAATATAGGTTTAACACATAAATTGAATCTTGATATATTAGTATAAAAATATAGTTTATCCTATAATAGTTTAAGCTTTTTAGTGAGTTGGTTTTTTAATAACTTATGACATGATATCATAATTGAAAGTTCTATTCAAACTCTAGGAATCCTAATTGTTGAATTTTAAGTGTTTGAGTATCATAGTGCATATATCTAATACTTTGAGAAGTAAAAAATGTATAAAATTAATATTAGTTTTTTTTCTCGCAACAATTGATTTCCTAATAACCTTTAATAATTCTCAAAAAATTCAAGCTTTTAGAAGGTGTTACTAAGAATTCATTAATAGTATATAAAATTATTTATTAAATTAAAAAATTACAAAACATAAATATCCAAGCAAATTAGAAGTACCTTCCATTTGGCAGTACTATTGAACCAACAGGCTAGTGCCTTTTCAAGCTGGGGTTGACATGGAGAATTTCGCATAAATTTATAATATGGACTATCTATTGCTCTTTTGACCTTTACTTCAACAGGCTACAAAAATAGTACATAAAATGACTATTCAGAAGAAAATTTCACACTTGTTTATTTTGTGGTTTAAGTGGTAGGATCAAGTCCCACCAAGAGGGTGTCTGCATATACTTAATTTTCTCAAATCAAAGAAAAAAAATCAAGGGAAAGATATATCTCTTGCAATTGACTTACCTCATTTTGCTTACCTTCTTCACATATCTTTTCTGTAAATACACAATATAATACTTTTATTAAATAATTTCTATTATATATGTAAATGAAAACGTTTAGATGAATAAATAGGTATTGTTACTTTTTTATTTAGAATAAAAAATCTCTAGTTTGAAGGGACAATAACCTCGTTTTACAATCTAGATCATCAAATGGGATAAAAAAAAAAATCAAACTTTGAGCTAATATATAGGAAGCATGGCCAAGACTACCCTTTGTAGGTTAAGAAACCTAATATGGAAAACACAATCTCGTGCATATAGAACCAATCGAGGTATCATCTGGACTATCCAAAAGTCAATAATAAATACTATTATTAAAGATTTAAAAATAATTGACTTACCATAAATATCTGTTTCACAAGAGTCAGGAAGGCATTGCCCCTCTTCGTTAACTTTTACAGGACAAGTCATTGTATATAAATTCCTCATTTTCTTCAAGTTTGGCATATCAAGGAAAAAAATATTAAAAATATTAATTATAACAAATTTAAATAATTACAAACTCACGGAAAACTCAAACAAATATATTAGATCCGGGTGGATGGTTATTAAATTAAATATTTTATTAACAAAAATGATGATAGAATAGAAATCAAACAACACATGAATATACTAGATCTCAGTCATGCAAGAAGTACTACTAACTAATAGGTTTCAAATTCCAATCCTCAAAAACACCTATCCAATTGATGAAATTTTGTTTACAAGTCACGTTAATGAATATGTGGTATAATAACTTTGATAATTTCAAGCCGCCTCCAACTTCAAGTAAAAATAAAAAACACATAAATTGTTGAAGCTAATTCTAATTAAACCTAACAATTAAGGAAAAGATAGTATCATTCATTCAATATATAAATTTTCAAGAGAAGGGAAGTGAAGTGCAAAAGCAAAAAGATTAAAAATCTGAACATAGGAAAGCTTATTTCAAGTGTTAACACCACGTACCAAAAGTTGACAACAAATGGCAAAACGGCTATGGAGTTGGAGGGAGTTTTGATGAGATAGAAAAAATTAGGGTAACACGGATTGTTTATATAGGCCCTCAAGTCTTCGTATAAATATTTTTAAGATTCCTTTTCTAAAAGATTTATTTTGCCTTAATTGGTGTATGGTATTGTTTAAGATATTAGTTCCTTTTTTATTCTTCTAAAAAAAGAAGTTATTTTTTCATTAATTTTTTTTAATGGATCAATTATCAATTATAACACTAGGATTGTCATTTTTTAAGGAAGTTCTCAATATATATATATAAGCGCTAGTAAATTAATTACAAATTTAAAATTTAAAATATAATACCTTATATCTTATTAAATATTTATTAAATTTATAATTAAAAATTTTAAAAATAATAAAATTAATATAATATTTTGTAAATGAACAAATTGATTGAAACTTTTAAAAATAAAATTAAGTAGCCTATTTTGTTATATTTTATATTATAAATAGAACAATTTTAAAATATTTTAAATTGTAACTTTTAATCTTGATTTTCATAAATGATATAGGAGATTAAAAAGAAATAGACTATGTCAAAAGTAAGATTTTAACTCAATTAGAAACAGGATTATTTATGTATCTAACATATATATATATAATATTAGTTAAATGGACGTAAATTTTCACATTATATAAAAAATTATGCTTCGTCGATTTACTTCTTTCATTATAAAAAAAAATTCATCTACACTCCTACATTAAATATATGATTGAAAATAAATAATATTTCACAATAAATATATACTAAAAAAATAGAAAAATAATTAAACTAATTATATATCAAATAAGACAGTATTATATTTTAACTTGTTGCATAGAAACCATTGCTCACATATGAATTTTAGTTATTCCTATATATTTAGGATGGCTTATAGTTGATTGTATAACTTCTAGGGCACCTAGTATCTCTATAATGACATCGTAGGAGATGTTCCATCATTCGCGAATGTTTTTATTTTATTTTGGCTGATATTAGTAGACATAATTATAGGTTTTGATTATATTTGTCTTATCTTCTTTATCAATTTAATAATAATCGTAATTGATTGACTAGATGAAAAAGAATGTTACAAGGTGCGAATATAGTTGTCATATCCTGAATCACTTTTACATCTATCTATTATAACATTTATTAAAAACAATGAGACAAATTACAATTGAATACATAATAAAATTAGATGTATGTCCTTAATAAATTTTTAAAAATATCTTTAATATTTTCATTTTGTACTCTTTTCTAAATTTTTTTTTTAGAATGGAGTATTGTATTTTTATTTTTACCATTATATTACTTCTAGTATTCTTCACCAATTTCCTAAAATAATTATCAAAATAGTTACTTTCAAAGCATGGATTATGATTAGAGAAATTACAAAACAAATTCTTATTAGGTAATTTATCGAACAAATGAGGTGCATTATATTTAGTTTAAATTCATAGATTTGTTTTTTACATAAATCAATAATTTAATTGATTATTGACAAAAAAATAGTAAGATAATGAACTAAAATTATATGTGAAAAACAATAAGAGACAGAGAGAGAGCAGGAGAGAAGGGGCAACTCCCATGTGCTTAGCAAAAAAAAATTATCACCGTATTGATTTTTTACCCGTCCAGTGTCCAGCTGGTTTCCCATATTGGTAGATAGGGTGTGTAAAAAAAATACTTAAATTACCAATTTAACTTAATCAATTTAAACCAATCCAACCTAATTTTATTAGTTTTAAAATATTATTGGATTGAATTGATTTTAAATTTTGAATAACTAATCAAGTATGGATTGGTTCAATTTTTAAATTTCAAAAAGGAATCAAAATCAAACCAACCAATATACACATTTATTAAAGATGTAAAATGAGTTAAATTATTTCATCTCATATTTTATTTAGTGTCTTTAAATGACTCGTTGTACAATATTGGCTCATTTTCTTATATATCATCTTGTCTTATTTCATCTCATTTAGATTGTATACCCTAATGAGACTAACTTTAAATATATGTTTTATCATCATTTTTCTTATTAAACTTATATTATAAATAATAATGATATATTATATTATATTTTATTTTTTTGTTATTACTTATCTCATATAGGTTCATTAGAGGCAAATGAGATATATCAATTAGTATTATCTTATTTTCATTTCATTTTATAAAAAATTAAGTGAGATAATATAAAATGAGCATTAAAAATTAATGGATATATATTTATTTTTATATTGTTCATCTTTTTTTATTTAAAAATTCAAAGTTATAACATATAATCTTAGTTATCTACAATCATAATTCTTTCTTTTTTATGTTATACTTGTATGCATGGTTTATATAGCAAAATTCAAATTCGTATATGTATGTTTCTACTCTACCTTTGAAAGTTTAAAACTCTCTAATTTTGCCTTTCTAATTTTTTCAAATTTCTTATTACTGATTATCATTTTTTATGAAAAACATATTGAGATATCTTCTATTTCTAATTCTACTATTCTTTAATTTCTTATTACTTCTTAATTTTCTATTATTTCTTCTTCCACATTTTATTTATGAAATGATACTATTTGTTTCTATTAGAATTAACTTACATTATGTTTAAAAAGTATTTTTAAGGATACCTCAAAGCTCATGGTATTTTTGATGTTATTCCCTCACTATTTTGTTACATTTTAAATTTTGTGTATAATATGTAATATATTATTTAAAAAAATTCCATTGTTGTGAAGTTATTTGGATCGATTGAGCCTTTCAAGCTAACCATTGTTAATATCTTTAATCATCCATTTGAACCTAACAAAGAACCATTCATATCTTTAAGCCACATTTTATGCTTAACTAATAAGCATTACATTTACCCCTACATCTTTAACTTGTATGAAAAGAAAATAAATACAATCATGTGTTATGTTATAACGCGCATAAGGTGAAATGTAATGCACTCAATAAAAATAAATAAAACTCGTAACACAATTATCCCTCTAAAGAAAAAGGAAATATAAATGAAAATAAGTTTAGGAGTGTTGTGAAGTTACAAAAAAAAATAGAGAAAAGAGATGTGGAATAAAAGAATATGAAAAAATGACCAAAAAGAGTGCACTCAAATATCAAGTTAAAACTCCTTTAGAGTTAAAAAGTGCATGATAAACAAAAAGAAAGCTAAGATGTAAAGCGAGCCTAAATATCTTCATTTATCGACCCTCACCTAAGCCTTACATTACAACCATGTAAAGTTCTTATTGATCTTTAGCTAAGTGCATATTTATATTAGTTGAGGGAGATGTGAAAATAGACTTATAAGACTTGCTCTAAGATTGAATTGATGAACATACTCATATAAGTTGATTTCATAAGTGAATTGGATGATATCATGTGAAACACACACAGACACAAATCACTTTGTCAAAAACCTTGCATATCCTTTTATTGATGAAACTTTGATTGATGAATATGTGAACTTCCTTATCATAGGATAATACGACTTTTGAGAGGGATAGTTTTCATGAAATATACATGTACTAATAGAAGTATATTTATGAATATACTACCCAAAGTTATTTTATTTAGTTATACTTGACATTACTTAGGGATAAGCAAATAGTTAAGTTTTGGGTGTAATAACTATGAAAGTAAAGATATAAGTGTATTTTTTTGTGATTTTTTTGAATTTTTTTATGAAAATTTAACATATGGCCAATCAGGATCTACCACGTGGCCTATCACGTAAATAGACAAGCTGAATGGGCAAGCCTTGCAGATTCCACGCAAGCAATAACAATGAATCATAGATCGCCGCATATGAGGAAGACAAACTGCATGCCATATGTCAACACGACATTCAATCTGACTTCAGAGCACGGTCAAACATCATTACCATGTGTCATAATGTGATTGCTCCCTACCTTCCACCCGTACGCCATGACATCCATTATCGTGAATCACGTTGCATCATATGGCGCTTACTCAACGAGTGTTGACTCAGATCGATCTCCCTTACAACTCGGTGCGCTCTCATTCACCCAGTAGATTTTGTGTGCCATGTGTCACGTTGTGATTGGCTAATGCTGATTATCTTTCTTGTTTTTTTCTCAGCCCTTGATCTGAAGCTGGTTTGACGGTCAAGATTACACTTGAGCTATATTTAAACCTTTAATCACCCTATAAACTCTAATGAGTTACCATTAGCATAATTTTGGTTAGTTTTTGGAGCTAAAAAGAGAGAAAAATACAGAAAAATTCAAAAGGAGATATATTTTTTGTGAGATTCAAGAGAAGATTAGTACTACAATTCAAGAAATTGATTGTATTTTTTCTTCTACTCATTTCTTCATCAATTTTTATGTCTTTATTTATGAAAAATATAAGCTTTATAAACACAATTATGGGTTGTTTGGCCAACAATTTATCTATAGATGCAATTAAATAGATTTGAGAGAATTATTTAATTGTTTATCATGACTAAATAACATGCATATTTTTTAAGTAGTGATGTAATATTTTTATCTATATGATCCATAATTGATAAACTTAATGAATAGTATACAATTTAATTTGCATGAGAGCGTGATTAAATTAATTATTATATGGTATATAGTTTACTTGAGAGAGAAATACATACTAAGTTAGATTCAATTAATTATGTAAGTAATTATTAATTATATTGAGGGATTTTAGCGATTTGCATGTTTAAAAAATTTAAATATTAAGTATTTCTAGATATTTTCTCATATATCTTCTTAGTTATCAAATTTAATTTAGTTACTTATTACTATTTATTTTTAGTTACTTTAATTTTGCTTCCTTAAAATATAAAAACACAAAAAAAATTGATTTTTATGTCCTAGTTTTAAAAATTAGTTTCCAATAAAATAATTTATAGAAAATATTTTTTTTTATCATTATATTACTTGTTGCGATACGTATACTTACATAATTATTGCACACATAATATGTGTTACGAATAAATTCTTCATCAATCTATGCCTCCAAAGCCCACCATTAAGCATTCTAGCTACATATCCTTGTGAATCGGGAAGGTGTGAACATTGGCCCCCGTCACGTTTTGAAGCAGTAAAGCTACCTCACCAACCTTTTTCTCAGACGTACTCAACAAAGCAGCTACACTATCATTAGTGCAAAATACCTCCAAATCAACAATAGCTTTTCCTTTTTTTCTTCTGACTGGGACACTTAAAATTTCCCTTGGGTGAGCTAATACGAACCCCTGAACTCCTTATCACACCTTTTGTAGCAAAATTTTCTTAAATCTTTTTTAAGAAGAAACATTAGAAAGCCTAGGATTATAATTTTTTTCCAAGCTATTCTCTTTCACAAGCACTTTATTAACAAATTGAAACTCAAGACATGAGAGACCATCCTGCTAATTGGTTTTATCGATCAAAGAGGATTGATTACCAAGACCACCCATACTAATACCAAAAACCATAGCTTGCAATCCTTCTCGTATCAAGGAAAAATCTCTGGCTTCATTAACAACACACTGATCCATCTTACTCCCATTGAAATTCACTAAATTACTTTGAAGATTTTGTAGCAATAGAACTGTATAAAGAAGGCCCACCAACTAACTCACCAACTTGTGCACCATCATTGGCATTCATCATCTTCACATCAGCTCCTTTGCATCAACTAAAACATTCATCCTTTCCAGAAAGCAACTCTTGACTGTTGGAAATGAATTTAAATAAAAAATATTTTTTTTATTATTTTAAAACCGTTATTTCATAAATTATGTAACTGTTATTTTCATAATTATATGGTCATTATTTTTATGACCGTTATTTTCATAATTATGTGACCGTTACTTTTATGATCATTATTCTTAAAATTATGTGACTATTACTTTTATGACCGTTATTTTCATAATTATGTGGCCGTTAATTTTATAACCGTTATTCTCATAATTATGCGACCGTTATTTTTATGACCGTTATTTTCATAATTATGTGTTCGTTATTTTCATAATTATATAACTGTTACACATATTTTGTCCACTATAAAAAGGGGCAATAGCCCTCAGTTTAGAATATAACTTAACAACTCAAAAACAATTCTACAGTTTTTCATAGCAAAATCAAAGAAAAGAAAATTCAGAATTGTTTTCTCAGATTTCCGAGCAACATAAATATTTAAGAGGTGTAGTATTCCGGACTTCATCAATGCAATGAAGATCCGAGACAAAAAAAAATATTCTGGCCTGTTTTATCCTGGGGACGACGAGGCTGTGTTTGCTTGCACAAATTTGGGCAGAGCCATAAAACGTCTTAAAGAGAGTGACCTAATCCGTGACTCAACCCAAGTAGTTCCTTTCAGGTTATCGATAATATTGTTCTTACATAGTTTTTCACATATTTGTTCCAAAAAATTTAAGATGTTTTCTATCTGCCATGTCTACTGAAATGTTAATTGATGATATCAACAAACCATTTCGTTTTGAAGAACTACACTTTAAAAATGGAGACAAAAAAATTTTATTCTTCTTAACCATGTAAACTGTCACTTTTGTTCTTATTATTGAAAAACCAACACTGCCTAATTCTCATACTGAAGCTACAATAAAGGATTTAAACACTTGGATAGAAAATCATTTTCTATGCAAAAAATTTTATTCTTAATGGATTAGCTAATGACTTGTATGACTATTATAATTTTGATAAGTCTGCTAAGGAAATTTGGCATGCACTTCAAAAGAAGTACAACACTGAGGAATATAGAACTAAGAAGTATGATGTCAGTAGATACATGAAGTATCAAATGATTGATGAAAAATCTGTGGAAGCTCAATCACACGAACTACAGAAGATAGCACACAAAATAACTTCTGAAGGTATGACTTTAATTGAACAATTCCAAGTAGCTATTATTATAGATAAATTACTCCATGCTTAGAAAGACTTTAAGAATACACTTAGACATAAAACTAAGGAATTTTTTTTAGAAAGTCTTATAACCCATTTAAGAATAGAAGAAGAAGCCCAAAAATAAGACCAAAAAGATGAAGTACTCATTGTCTCAAACAACAGTACCAATAAGAAACCCTCATCTACAATTCTGAAACCTAATTAAAGGTAGAAATATGAAAAATCAGAATCGTAATAATAACCAAAACCACAACCGCAACCACCAAAATAGAAACAAAAACTATCCTCCCTAGAATGGACCCCAACCCCCTTAAGGAATAACACATTCATGTGTTATAGTTGTAATAGACCTAGCCACTTGGCTAGGAATTGCCGAAATAGGAATCGTCCTGCTCCATAGGCGAACCTTACCAAAGATCAACTTATTGCTATAATATCTGAAATCAATTTTGTTGGTGGATATGAGGGGTGGTGGGTGGACACTGGTACTTCTCGCCATGTTTGCTATGATTGAGATATGTTCAAGTACTACTCTGAGTCTGAGGATAAGAAAGTGTTGTTGGGCGACTCCCACTCCACTAAAGTTGTTGGTACTGGTGAGGTGGTATTAAAGTTTACCTCTGGAAAGACTGTCATCTTGAAGGATGTCCTGCATACTCCAAAGATGAGAAAGAACTTAGTTTCGAGATATCTTCTTTACAAAACTGGGTTTACTCAAACTATAAGGGCTGATTTATATACAATAACTAAAAATAATATTTTTTGTTAGGAAAGGGTACGCCACTAAAGGCATGTTTAAATTGAATGTTGAGTTCCTTTAATATTTGGCATGCTAGACTTTGTCATGTTAATAAACGCATAATCAAGAATATGATAGCTTAGAACTAATTCCTAAACTATCTTTGAATGATTTTGGAAAAATGTGACTTTTATAGTCAAGCTAAAATAAAAAAAAACTTCACATAAGTGAGTAGTTAGAGAATCTGAACCTTTAGAATTAATACATTATGACATATATGAACTTGATGGAAATTTAACAAGAAATGGGAAACACTATTTTATAACTTTTTAGATGACTGTTCAGATTATACTTATGTATATATAATGAAAAATAAAAGTGAAGCATTTGACATGTTTAAAATATTTATGATTGAGATTGAGAATCAACTTAATAGAAAAATAAAAAGGCTTCGAAGTGATAGAGGCACTGAATATGATTCCAATATCTTCAATGATTTTTATAAAACTCATGTAATCATTCATGAAAAAACTGCACCTTATTCTCCTAAAATGAATGGAAAAGTTGAAAGAAAAAAATAGAACTTTTATTAAGTCAGTTATTGCAATTTTATTAAACTCTGGTGCTGCTTCCCATTGATGGGAGGAAATTTTATTAGCTGTTTGCTATGTGCTAAATAGAGTGCCTAAATATACTAGTAAAATTTCACCATCTGAAATTTTGAAAAATAAGAAACTTAACTTATTTTAAAACTTGGGGTTGTTTAGTCTATGTTAGGATCCCCGATCCTTAAAAGAAATAAAACTTACTAGTAGAACATACGAATGTCTATTCATAGCATATGTTGTGAATAGTAAAGCTTATAAATTATATGACTTAAATGATCATAGTTATAAAATCAAATGATGTTGACTACTGTGAACATAGGTTTTCATTTAAATTGAAGAATAGTGGGGGCTCGTCTTCTAGTTGTTTACCCATAACTAGAACTATTGAACAAAATGAAGAATTAAACACTGAATTAGAAGAAATAAACGAGCTCGAACCCTTAAGGATTTTGGGTCATATTTTTATGCCTATACCTTAGAGGAAGATCCCCAAACTCATAAAGAATCATTCTCTTCTTTAGATGCCAACTTATGGGAAGAAACCATAAATGATGAAATGGACTCTTATGAGTATAATAAAACTTGGCATTTAGTTGACTTACCTCATGGTTGTAAAATCATAGGATCTAAATGGATACAAAAGAAGAAATTAAAACTCGATGGTACTATTGAAAAGTATAAAGCTCGTATTGTAGTGAAATGGTATAGGCAAAGGGAAAATGTAGATTTATTTGATACATTTTCACCAATCACACGAATAACTTCTATACGTGTATTTTTTTCCTCTTGCTGCTATCCATGATTTAGTAGTACATCAAATGGATGTTAAAACTGCTTTCTTAAATGATGATTTAGAAGAAGAAATTTATATGGATCAACCTGAAGGTTTTGTTATCCCAGGTCAAGAAAATAAAGTTTATAAGCTAGATAAATCTCTGTATGGTCTAAAATAAGCACCTAAGCAATGGCATGAGAAATTTGATAATATAGTTAACCCACATGAATTCAAAATGAATGAAAGTGACAAATGCATTTATTATAAATTAGAAGATAACATTTGCATTATTATATGTTTATATGTGGATGACATGCTTATTTTTGTGTCAAATATTCATGTTAATGTGAAAATTTTGTTATGTGTTAACTTTGATATGAAAGACCTCGGAGAAACGAGTATAATCCTTGGTATATAGATTACTAGGTCTAAAAAGGGAATTTCTCTAGACCAAATCTTATCACATTGAGAAGATCTTAAAAAATATAATTACTTTAACTGTAAACCTGCATGTACTCCTTATGATCCTAGTGTAAAGTTGTTCAAGAACACCAGGGACGATGTTAGATAAACTGAGTATGCGAGCATCATTTGTAGCTTACGTTATGCTACTTATTACACTAGACTAGACATAGCTTATGTTGTGGGACTACTATGTACGTTTATCAGTAGACCTAGTATAGAGCATTGAAATGTAACTGAAAGGGTCATAAGATACCTTAAGAGAACTATAAACCTTGGATTATATAATAAGAAGTTTCCTGTTGTTCTAGATGGATACAGTGATGATGATTGAAAAACTCTATCAGAAGACTCCAAAGAAACTAGCAGTTATATATTTAGTATTGTTGGTGGAGCTGTTTCTTGGAAGTCTAAGTAATAGACAATATTGGCTCAATCTACGATGAATTTTGAAATGATAGCACTAGCTACTGCTAGTGAAGAAGCATGCTAGTTAAGAAGTCTGTTAGTTGAGATCCCTTTATGGGAAAGATCGATACTAGCTGTCCTGATCCACTGTGATAGTACCGTGGCTATTGCAAAGATTTAGAACCGTTATTACAACAGTAAGAGACGACAGATACACAGTACTATTAGATAATTTCTCTCTACAAGAGCTGTAAGAATGGATCATATATGTACTGATGAAAATTTGACTAATCCTTTGACGAAAGGATTAACAAGAGATAAGGTTTTCAAAAACCTCGAAAGGAATGTGACTGATGCCCTTAGAATGAAGAGTCACTCATGATGATAACCCAACTTATAGACTGGAGATCCTAAGAAATAAGTTCGATGGGTAATAACAAGTCATGAAGTGATATGAGATGAATCATGTTATTATAAAGTCACATTCTATATTGTTAGAAGCATGAAGTCTTGAAGCGACAGAAAAGGGTGAGTTAATTATTAACCTCTTAATGAGTTCTATACTCTATGTGGAGTGGAGTACATAGCTACAAGAGTACTCTTGATAGACTCACCTATGTGAATGTGGAAGTGTGACCGCTTCTTATGAAACTTTTGGGCAAAATTTACTAGAGCATTCACTATACTGGGATACACGTGCATGGCCATAAAGCACTGACTTTTCGAACTACACCTTGGAAAGGTTGTGTGTGTGATGTTGTTAGAGATAGAGTTCAAAACTACGAGTTACTCTAGTATATTCTAAAGCATCAACACTATGTAAAAGTTCAAGTCGATAGACACCTTTTGCTTATGCACAATCTTATACTTTTAATTGATCGGTTGCTCGATGAAACTATTTTTTATTTAAAATTCAAGTGGGGGATTGTTGGAAATGAATTTAAATAAAAAAATATTTTTTATTATTTTATAACCGTTATTTCATAAATTATGTAACTATTATTTTCATAATTATATGGTCATTATATTTATGACTGTTATTTTCATAATTATGTGACCGTTATTTTTATGACCATTATTCTTATAATTATGTGACTGTTACTTTTATGACCATTATTTTCATAATTATGTGGCCGTTAATTTTATGACTGTTATTCTCATAATTATGCGACCGTTATTTTCATAATTAGGTGTCCATTATTTTCATAATTATATGACTGTTACACATATTTTTTCCACTATAAAAAGGGGCAATAGCCCTCAGTTTAGAATATAACTTAACAACTCAAAAACAGTTCTACGATTTTTCATAGCAAAATAAAAAAAAAAAAAATTCAGAATTGTTTTCTCAGATTTCCTAGCAACATAAATATTTAAGAGGTGTAGTATTCCGGACTTCATCAGTGCAATGAACATCCGAGACAAAAAAACGATTCTGGGCTATTTTATCCTGGGGACGACGAGGCTGTGTTTGCTTGCACAAATTTGGGCAGAGTCACAAAACGTCTTAAAGAGAGCGACCTAGTCCACGACTCAACCCAAGCAGTTCATTTCAGGTTATCGGTAATATTGTTCTTACATAGTTTTTCACATATTTGTTCCAACATTAACAAACTTCGATGTTTTAGCTCTTTCATCTACCTTCATCCACAGGCCAAACAATGCCATAGGTTTTTCAAAACCTCGTCGCCTCTGACAATTCCGATTATCATGACCATGAACAACACAAAAAAATATATATAAAAAGGCATCCTCTCTTACCTGAAATTAATTCATAATGGACCCAGCTTTCCTCTATCAATCCATAGACTCGAAATAAAGTTTTAGTTATGTTAATCAGAACTCTGATTCTGGTAAAGCTTATCCCATAACCATTGTCATCAACAATAACAATCTTTAGGACTTGGGCCAATTTTAATTAGCACCTATTTTCCCCATTACACCCGCATTCACGATCTTAGGTGGTACACCTTACACCTATACCCAAAACAAATGATCTCTAAAGCTAACCTCATCAGAAGCAACCATTCCTTGTGTATATATAATACTTAAACAGAGTATGAGCACCATTGAAAGACCAGGAGATTTCTCCCAAATGCTCTCTAATAAGGCCAAGTCTAAGACCTCCATAAATTGAAACAGAAAAAATTTCGATCCATACAATTAACCTTCGACTCCAACTTACACCACCAGAGCTTCTTCAAAATTTCAAACATCGCCTCCATAATCACTTTCTTACAATCAGAAAGAGCTCGCCAACATTAAGTACCTCGTCTTTATTTAGATCATCCAACCCTAACATAGTCGCATTGGAGAAAAACTTGATTGATATTCTCCATTTTCAAGAGAGAAAATGAACAAACACCAGGAGGTAACAACTGAAAACAATAAATCAAAGGAAATGATTCACCTCAATAAACAAACAAGAGCAGCTTGAAAGAGGAGCTCAAAACCAACACCACATTAGAAAGAAGTAGAGATTATCCTAACATATTTGAATATATCACATAATATGATAAGTGCTTCCTATGATTATCACAGTACATTTAAATAATTTTTACAATATGATCATAACTAATAGTGCAAGGCTTAAATAAGACATTTCTCCTAAATCTCTATTGCCTGCAACTTATATATAGAGAAAAATAATATTACAAGAAAGGATTTTAGGAGGAAAATTTATAAACTAGTTAGAAATTAAGAGATTTAGAAGAAGAGCTATCATTTTATTTTTCTCAAACTTGTTTATAAAATTGCTTAATGGCTTGATTACAAATGGTTCTAAAGAAGTTCTATTTATAGGCTTCAAAAAACACTTATCTACACCTCACAACCACTCATTAAATTACTTCTCCAACTACTTACATTAATTATTATCACACGTACAAAATACTAACCATACCTACTTGCATTTATTAGTCTTATTTTTACTAAATCATCTTCTACGACTACTAGCATTTATTGATATAACAAACAAAGTCTAAGATAAGTAATAATAAATGACTTATAGAAAATAATAAATCAAGTTTATGATCCAATAAATATATGGATGTTACTAATGGTCCAGTAGTTGGTTCAAAGGGTCCAATAAAGTATGACCCTTAACTAACAAAAAAAATTAAAATAGACCTTGTAAAAATAAAAAGAGATAAGTGATCGAAATAAAATATAATAAAATAATTTAAAAATACAAAATAATAGGATTTATAAGAGACAAAGACAAATGCTTTGACTCATACTTAAGTATGGTAGAGTTTATAATGTCAAGGGTTTAGGGTTTATCTTTATTATGATTAGAAGTCTCGTAAGTGAGAAGTGTTTTGTGCTCTATTAATCTCTCGGTAGAATTCCCCCTTCAACTTATTCAAAATAGCTTTAATGACATCATTTGTTGAGCAAGCTTGTTGAGTATTTTTCCTAAATTAGCTTAATTTATTGAGTGTGTTGATTGGCGGCTGATTTAGAATAAAAATTAGGTTTTGTAAAGGAGAAAATGTTATATTAGTAGTTTTGATATTATGTGAAAATACACTTTAGTCCTATAATTTAAGGTGGACACTTCTAACCTTGTTATTTTTTAAGATTAGGAATTTTGGTGTAAAGATACACTTGTTATATGGAAATTCATGTTATAATCCCAAACATAAACTTAACATAATACGACAAAAATTATTTTTTAATTATAATTATTTATTTATTATTTTATGTTTGTAAAGATATTAAATTATCTTACCATAATATATAAATAAATTTACTAAAAATAATTTATTTTTACTATAATATCTAAAAATATGTGAATTTGGGTTGAAAATACGAACATAAACATGTCAATACTACACAAAAACGTACAAATTGATTCTGATAAAATATTAACTATGAATGAAAATTCGTGCATGTTAATGTCGTATTTATTTATATTGTGCATGTGTTTGTATTTTTGGGGTGTTGAATTGATTAGTAGATAGATATACTACTATCTTCTTGTTGAATTGGGATAGTGGTGTCTACATAGTGTTGGTATAATGTCATAGTGTAGCTAGAGGAGACTAAAGTGGGTGAAACATCATTGGAAGAAGCAAAACTGGGTGAAGTGCTGGGGGTGAAGTCGTGGTACACTCCCACTGGAGGAAGCTAGAAGACTGAAGTTAGGGGTAAAATCTACTTGTCTATATAGATGATACTATCATAACTTGTAGAAGTGAACATTAAGTTGCTCAGTTTATTGATTTGTTAAACAAAAATTTTATTTTCAAATACATGGGATTGTTGTATTATGTTTTAGGCATAGAGTTAACTAGTCTTCCTAATTTTGATCTCTTATTTACTTAGTCCAAGTACATAAGGAATTTGTCGATTAAAGCTAGTATGGATAGCTCCAAATCTATTGCCTCTTTTATGATCACTTATTCTATTTTATCTACTTATGATCCTATCTTTTGAAAAGCCTTCTTTTTATAGGAGTATTGTGGGTGTTTTGCAATATGTTATTCTCACCAGACCTGATATCACGTATGTAGTCAATAAGACTTTGTCAATTTATATCCAATCTTAAGGAATCTAATTGGAGAGTTGTTAAAAGGATTTTGCGTTACGTGCAGGGCATTATCTCATATGGAATTGCTTTTAAACTATTTCAACAGCTCATTATCACAAGATTCTTAGATGTAGGTTGGGGTTCTTGTGTTGATGTCAGGTAACCTACCTCAAGTGTTTGTGTATTCCTTGGGGTTAATTCTGTGGTGTGGTGATCTAAGAAACAATCTGTTATTTCCAAGTCCAGTATCCAAGCTGATTATATGGCTTTGGTTGATGCTACAACTAAGGCATTATGGTTAAAATCTTTATTAAGAGAAATGCATGTGTGTTCTTCCGATGTTCTTATTATGTGGTGTGACAATTAGAGTATAGTGGTTTTAGCTTTTAATCCAATTCTTCATTCTCGTACTAAGCATGTCGAATTAGATATGCATTTCATCGTGGAGAAGATTCTTACTTATGAGTTCCTTGTTCATCATATAACCTCGTGTGAACAGATCACAGATATCTTTACCAAACTTGTCAAGACAACATTTTTTAAGGCTTCGTAGCAAACTAAGCGTACACTGCATGCCATTCATCTTTTTGTTTGGTAGGGGCATAATGGTCCCTATTGAGCATTATGGTGAGGAATCTAGTGAGCTAAGGTATAATAATAAGCACGGGTACGAATGGTGACGGTTATTAATATAATTATCTCTGAACCGAATTATAAAATATGTATTATAAATTGTCTAAAAATCGTTACGGTTTGAGAACAGTTTTTATCCGTGGGTAATGGTTCCACACAATTATTAAAAAATACCCAAAAAACCGTTTTTTCAAACTTTTTTAAAAAATTCTAAATACCTAGGCAAAAAAATCAATAAATTATAATTATTAATTAATATATAATTTAATTTAATAAATATATAAATAAATAATATAATTAATATAATTGATTTCGGGTACGGACGGATATAGTTATCAGTATAACTGTACTCATTACTTCATATTCAGTTTTTATCCAAAATTGTCCTCATTTTCTAAATTTATTGAATAAAAATCGAACCTATAAATTTTTTGTCGATTCCTAGCTATGACTTTATGTAATATGTAAGATTTCTTGTAAGCCTTACCGAAGTGCTTATTAGCTATGATTTTATGTGCATTTTCGGTTCACACTTTCAGTTCCGGTCCGCGTCATATGGCTGGTACTTGAGTGCGTGATCAATACAAGTGGTTACAGTTAGCAATTTGTTACATATCCAATCATTAGCTTATAGTAGCAGTAGACGTGTTGAATTGTAAGTAGTTTAATGTGTATATAAGTAGCTCTAATGAGCTGAGAAAATGTGGGCTAGTGAATGAGAATAGTTCGCACAATGTGTTTTCAGAAATTGCTCTCTTGATTTTTGGTTTCTGCTTACACATAAAAAAAAACAGACACTATAGGATCTTATGTTAGAGTAGAATATATAAACTATTCAAGACATTGCATAATGAAGATTCAAATACACTTTCAAAAGTATAGCAAAGAACACTAAAATAAATTAATATGCTTTTTTTGGGACAGCCTAAAATCCTACGTGACTACTCTACTGAACTGTAGTGGGTCCGATTCAAGTTCAACAAAACATAAATGGGCCATAAAATATGACCCTGCAATAATCGGTATCCAAGGTGTCCAAATCATACAATAGCAGTTGTATTAATTTCAGTAATTTGTTGTTTTTGCCAGTTGGCCTCTCCAACGGTAGGATTGTAATTTGCAAGGGCAAAGAGGGCTTACCTCAATTAGTGCCTCAAATATATTCCAATTTTTACAAAAAGCCGACAAACATGGCTGTGATTATGACTATACTATTCAAACACATCTTACTAACATTATTGCAAACAAAGATTACGGATTCAATGATGAAACAAAATTAATAAATATATAAATAATGATAAATTTTAGTACTTTTATATAAAAATTTATTATTTTTATTTAAAATAATATATTCAAATCTCATCAAATATTTAAAAATCAAATAATTATGAAAACGAGAATAAGAATATGAACGGATGCGTTTTTAACTTTTCTCTAAAATGCATTAGAATCAAAAACACCAATCCCTAAGGAAAAAAGTCACCGCACATTTTTTGGTTGATATAGCTTATAGCCTCAAAAATAAGCCGTTTTCAATTTCATTGTTTTACTCACAAGCAATTGGCTTTATACAGCTCAAACAAATGGGAATAATGATGACAATTTATCAGGTAAGGAATATCTTAAATGTGAACAGATTTCAAAACAATAATTTAATTTAGTTTAACAATTATCTTGAATTTGGGACCCAATCAATGGAATATATACTACAAGCTGGCTTTTCTTTTTTATTTATTTTTCACAAAAGTCATGTATTTTTTTTTTCTTCACGAAATGTAATATAAGAATAATTAATCAATTTTTTTAATTTATTTTGTAATATTTTTATCACAATTTGGTAATTTGTTTTTATGATTGTATTTTAACTATTTTTATTTTAAAATAATTAAATTAGTAGAAATTTAGGACAATCTTATTATTAGAATATATTTAGCTTAAATCAGAACAATATATTCATTTTTAAAACTCAAAAATAACAAAGAAATTAAATTTCTCTCCTTAAACATAAGCAAAAGAATTATGCTACGAATACGAACTATCCTTAGTTTTTTTAAAAGAGAAAATTGTGTTTGATTGATAGCCTGGCATTTCTTTTCCTAAGTCCCATAATGCCCCAAAAGCCATAATCAGACCATTTCCTCCACTCTTTAAAAACTGCTTCCCACGACCTTACATTCACCAATTCTCTCTAAAGTCCTTCTACTAAACACTTCCTATTTCTCTCTTTATATATAGCTTTTGAAAAAGCTTCAATCTTTATCAAAAAATCTTAACAATGGCTGATACAGTTCAGAAAATAGCCCAAGACCCACCTGCAAAACAAGCACAAGAAGAGGTTATGATGGTCAGTGATGTCCCTCAAGCTGAGAAAGCTGACAAAGTTGTGGAGAAAGAACCTCCATCGCCAGAAAATGAAGAAAAATCCTTCAAAGGTGAGAAGCTTATTGATGAACCAACAACAACTGATGTTTCAAAATCAAACCCAGTTGAAAACAATGTTGAGAAAATTCCTCAATCTGATTCGTTCAAAGAAGAAAGCACCAAAATTTCTGATCTTTCTGAAAATGAAAGAAAAGCACTTGAAGATCTTAAACAGCTTGTTCAAGAAGCACTTAACAAGCATGAGTTGAGTTCTGATTTACAACCACCATCTTTGCCACCCAAAGAGGAATCAAACCCCGAGGAGAAGAAAGAGATTGCTGGAGAAGAAGAGCAAAAGCCAAAGGAAATTGATTCTTGTGATGTTTCCAAAAATGAATCAGAAGAATCTAATAAAGTAGAAGTTGAAACTAAAGTTGAAGAAGCCAAAAATGGAGAAGAAGTGAAAGAGAAAAATGCTGAGACTTTGGTGATCGAAGAAAAGGTTGTTGCTGATTCTACAGATGATGATGGTGCTAAGACTGTGGAAGCCATTAAAGAGACCATTGTTTCTATTTCTCCTTCAATCCCAACAGAGGACCAATCAAAAGGATCGGAGGAAAACAGGGTTGTTACAGAGCAGACTCAACCAAAAGAGGCCACAGAGGCTAAAGAGGAGGCTTTTGAATCCCAACCTCCCGAGGAAGTCTCCATTTGGGGAATACCACTTTTGGCTGATGAAAGGAGTGATGTTATTCTATTGAAATTTCTGAGAGCGAGAGATTTTAAGGTAAAAGATGCGTTTTTTATGCTTAAAAACACTGTTAAATGGAGAAAACAGTTTGGAATTGATGAATTGGTTAATGAAGATTTGGGTAATGATCTAGACAAAGTGGTGTTTATGCATGGTGTTGATAAGGAAGGACACCCAATTTGTTATAACGTTTATGGGGAGTTTCAAAATAAGGAGCTTTATCAGAAAATGTTTTCTGATGAAGAAAAGAGATTGAAGTTTCTGAGGTGGAGAATTCAGTTTTTGGAGAGGAGTATTAGGAAATTGGATTTAACTCCTGGAGGTATTAGTACTGCTGTTCAGGTTACCGACTTGAAGAACTCTCCTGGACCTGGGAAATGGGAGCTTAGACAAGCTACCAAGCAAGCCCTTCAATTACTTCAGGATAACTATCCCGAATTTGTTGCTAAACAGGTATATTAAAGTTTTGCTCAATGTTCTTTCAATTTAGGAGTGTAAATCGTGCCATATCAATGCGATCATGTCATATTTTCGTGTTTGTTGTTACATTGAAAAACTTGTGATTAAATCTCATTTAAATGTTTTATATGGATATTTTTTAAAGTGAATGTATCAATATGGACTTGTTATTTTCAAAATATTTTCTATAATATCCAGAAACATGGTGAAAATTCTCGATTGAGTAGATCTCGTTAAAATGTTTTTTTGTTGCGCCATAATGTATTAGGGTCGAAAATTGCCACTTTTATTTTGAGTTATGGTCATTTTTATTGAATCTATAGCTACTACGGTTTGTGTGTGATATTTAGGTTTTCATCAATGTTCCATGGTGGTACTTGGCATTCAATATGATGATAAGCCCATTCCTGACTCAGAGGACCAAGAGCAAGTTTGTTTTTGCTGGCCCTTCCAAATCTGCGGAAACCCTTTTAAGGTCAGCATAAAATATTGCTTATTTGCCTTTTTATTTTAATTTCTTTTTTGAGAAGTTGTGTTTATCTTCTTATTTTTCTTTTTTAATCAATGAATTCAGGTACATAGGTGCAGAGCAATTGCCTATTAAGTATGGAGGACTAAGCAAAGATGGTGAATTTGACAAAACTGAATCTGTAACTGAGATTACTATAAGGCCATCTGCTAAACACACAGTAGAATTCCCTGTAACTGAGGTGGGTTTTCTTTTTTTAAAATTTTAGTCAATTGGTGTTGTTTGAATTCAATAAAGGTAAATTTTTGAATATGAAACCTTTCATTAAAGATGACTAATCTTGTCAATTTTTTAAGATCTCCAAAATATTGTCTATTTTATGATCTCCAAAAATTTTTGCTTTTGGTTTTGTTAAAAACTGTTTTTTGCCAATAGTAGTTATAGAATAATCTGTTTTGCTTGTGTCATTGAGCAAAAATAGTGCCTTTTTAGGGCTGAAAGCACACTTAGGTTAATCTTTTGGTTGGTTTACAAGCGTTTTTTTGGTCGGCTTACAAGCACTTTAGATGATATAATTAAGACTAAAGTATATTATTTTTCTCCAAAATTTAACTAGATTCACAAAGAATTCTTCAAAATTTTAGAACATATGGTTTATGTTTTTTTTTGACATATCATTTAAAAAACTAACAATTAAATGTGATATTAAAAAAAGCTAAACTTTGTTAACATAAAATAACCAAAAAAACATATAATGAAACTAAATGATGAATGTATTTTTGCAACAAGTTAAACATTGAGAACATGTTTAAATACTATAGGTGTAACATGTTTAAACCAAGCACTTTAGATGATATAATTAAGACTAAAGTATATTATTTTTCTCCAAAATTTAACTAGATTCACAAAGAATTCTTCAAAATTTTAGAACATATGGTTTATGTTTTTTTTTGACATATCATTTAAAAAACTAACAATTAAATGTGATATTAAAAAAAGCTAAACTTTGTTAACATAAAATAACCAAAAAAACATATAATGAAACTAAATGATGAATGTATTTTTGCAACAAGTTAAACATTGAGAACATGTTTAAATACTATAGGTGTAACATGTTTAAACCAAAATTTTAGTACTAAATGAAAAGTTTTAAAAGTTAATGAATGGGAATAATGGAACAATTCAACATGTTATTTAAGAATAATCTTTGTATTTTATTTTATACTAAGCTTATGTTTTGTTATTGGCGGTATATGACAGAGTTGTCTTCTGACTTGGGAGGTAAGAGTAGTTGGATGGGGGGTGAAGTATGGTGCTGAGTTTGTTCCAAGGGCAGAAGAAAGCTACACTGTTATAATTCAAAAGGCTAAGAAGATTATTGTATCAAGTGAAGAACCAGTTGTTTGCAATAGTTTCAAGATTGGTGAACCTGGCAAAGTAGTTCTCACCATTGACAATCCCACATCTAAGAAGAAGAAACTACTCTATCGCTTAATGACCAAATCTTCATCTGACTGATGAGTGTGTGGTTAAATTGCAATGATTTCTAAGTTTTGGGATTCTTTATTCAATCAATCAATGTCCAAGGTTTTTTGTTATTTTACTTTTCGAGTCTTTTGTGGTAATACTATGGTTTTGTCTTTAGTGATAAGAAAATGAGAAATTATGTTCCAACTTTTTTTGTGTAAAGTAGTTTTTGTTTTTCTCATTTGACCTTTTTTATGTATTCAAGTATTACTCTTGGACATACTATTTGTTTATTGGTATATATTTATCAAATTTAAAATATTTTGTTGTTTTTAATTAAGGATATGCGTATATTTCTACACAAAAACTTATGCATATTAATTATGGTATGTTTTGTAATATTTTAATTTAAAAAAAAAAGAATTTTTTTCTTTATATATATATTCAACTGATATAATTTAATTGACATTTTATTAATAAATGGTCCTAAAAATATTTTATTATAAATTTTTATTTAACTAATAGTTGATATACGTTATTTAATTAATGCCAGAATTTTAAAGTTTTTGCTTAAGATTTAATTATTAAGTGTTTTTAAAAATAAAGAAATTTGCTTTGAAAATTGTAAAAATGATTATAGTAATTAAGCAACTAATCAGAAATTATTATATTACATATTATAATTGATCGATGATTTGAGTAAAAATTTGCCTAATTTTGGTGTTATTAGCACTTCTATTCCTCATTTAATCTCATCTATTGATTGATAATTGTAATTAATACTTATATACTATTTCCCTACAATTCATTCATGTTTTATTTTTTCAAATTACACAAATCAAATTAAGAAAGTAATGTAAAAAAGCAAAGTGATGGTAATCGTAAAAAAATGAGGTATCTTTTCTTATGTTTATTCTGTTGAAAATTTGTACTGCAAATTCAAAACATGTTATATTGGGATTGATTTGAGACAAATTATTTAATTTTTTTTAATTATAAACATGTTATACTTTTTTACACGTAATACAAGAAAATATTATGAAATAAAATTATTATTAATAAATTAATTTTATAATAATAATAATAATAATAATTTATTTTGTCATTATGATGATAATAATAAAGTATAGGGGCACGTATGTACTGAGATGTCTTACTTTGGGCACCGATTTGTCTACGATGACCAATTATTTTGCTTTGGATTCCACTAATTTATTTAGATCTTATTTATTTAATTATTTTTCTTGCCTCTTTGATGCTTTTTAGGCATGGAGATCGATAATGTTTGGTTGTTTTTATCTTTCAAATTCTCAAAGGTCTTTAATTTTGACCATTGACCAACAGCTTCGGATTGTCCAATAAGAAGAATATAACTCTTTCTATTTCAATGGCTATTTTATTTCTCTTCTTAAAAATTCTCTGTCTTTAATTTTGATCATGTTGTCAGATTATCACGTTTATATTTAATTAAATCTATTGGTTTAAAAAATAACAATTGTATTATATATATTCTTTGTGTTTCAAGCTTTTCTAATGAGGTATTTACAAAAAAGTAAACAAAATTCAAGAAATTTAGAGAATATATTATAATAAGAAATAATAATTAAGGTCATATGATTGTATATATATATATATATATTTTTTTTTAATTTTTGAAAACTGTGGGCACCATGTTGTAAATTTTCCTAATTACAATCAAATTTAGGCATAATATCTTATCAAATTCACCCAAGTGATCAAAGAGGATATGAATATGAGGATGTTTAATTTGCTCAGGATTGCTTCAGTGTTTCTGCTACAAATTATTAATTTTTTTTTTCTAATAAACACATCAATCTTAATTTATATCTTCATTATTTAAACTTTTATATTGTATTAAAATTATCTAAAAAATTAATTTTTTTTTTGATAATTTTTAAAACAATTATAACACATAACAGAATATATAAGATACGAGTATAAAAATGTGTAAAAAATTAAGTAATATTTACATTTTTTTTAAAGTAATGATGATATTGATACAATAATTTTTGTTATAAGAATATTTCTATATGTATTAAATTGTGACAAAATAATTAATGTGATAGCTTAAAGATAATTAAACTTATTTTTATATATGTTATTTGACAAATACAAAAAGATTTTTTGTTTGTTACTCTCATAAAAAAATTATTTTATTATTAACATTAATTATACATTAATAACACTAATTTTAAATAAATTGTTATTAATAAAACAATTTTATAATATTAACAACTAACGTTATGTTAACATGGTTACAATTTCTCTAAACCAAAATAAAAAGTATCAATATACTATGTTAATTGAGATGTATGAAAAGGATGGATGGCGCTCGATCACTTGAGGTGTATGAACATATATATATATATATATAGTCAAGAAGAGAATAACCCTTTTGATAAACCCGAAATCCTAGTCATTTTTCATTAGTGTTGGCAAATGAAATTGACAGATCACTGAAAAGATTTGTTTTATTTATCTGAATAAAGATAAAAAGAATATATATATATATAGGGTGGAAAAATAAAAATAAAAATAAAAATAAAAATAAAAATAAAAATAAAAATAAAAATAAAAGGCAAGGGAATATGCATAATATATAGATAATTCAAAAAAAAGTGAGTGTGGTTGGTGATAGAGAAAAAAGAAAGAAAATAATACGTAGGGAAAACGGAAAAGAAGCAAACAAGCATGCATTCATGCATTCATTCATAATTTTCATTTGTCCAAAGACAAACTGAAAATCCCATGGCTGTCACTCCATGTGCTGCTGCTATTTATTAATATTTTGCATTGATTAAAATCATCAATATATATATTCGTAACATAAAACTATTCATATAAAAAATACACTAAATATTTTAAATAAACTTTGTAATTAAGGAGTCTACGATGGGGATGCTCGATCAGATTGGATAAAATTTGAAGATAAACTCATAAGAACTCTCATTATGCTATAGACGGAGTCACCATTTACCATTTAATGATATTGGAGTGTGAACCTAAGGATTGTATTAGAGAAAGTGGGAGTGTGCATGGTATCACTACTTTGAGACAAATACAATAACAAAGTGTATCACATGTTGTTGAGTTGATTAGAAGGCTAGCTTTATGGTTTAATCGAAAATCACATGTGACTCATTTGAGAGAATAATTGTTAGAATAAAGATAAATAAGAAATTCACATTAAAAATATATATAAGATAATTTAAAGGGATATATAAATACTTGTATTAGTCTTTCCAATAAAATTGACTTTTTGTATTGAAATCTCATAACACTTATAGAAGATACATTGGCTTGATGGGTTTTCACTCTACTTATACAATGTTTGGTAAAAATAGAAAATTAATTAATTATATTAAAAAAAATTAAAATATCTTTTAATCTTTATAATATGTGAGTGATTTTTTAATAATATGAAAATTAATATATAAAACATATCTATATAGTAAATAAAGCACCATGTAGATGTGAGGCTCAGTGCTAGACTTCTATTTAAAATGCATTTGTTTTTTATTTTACTTCTTCGTAAAATTTATATAATGTTTTGCCAGTGATAATTAGTGGTTTAACTAATGATCTTACTAAGTTAAACATAGTGTACAATGTCAGGATACTTTCACTTTTTGATATTCTATTAACGTGAACTCTTTTTTTTTCACTTATTTATTTCTAAACAAACCACATGTTTTTAATGTGAATTCGTATTTCAAATATTGGTGTGTCGATAATTTATTTTTTATCTTTTCTCTAAAGTAATTGTAATTTGTTTTTTTATATAATGCAGTTTATTTATGTTATTTTATATTTAATCTCTAAAAATACATATATTTTTTTATAACCTATAAAATTAAATACCATTTTCTATAAAAACAAAAAAATCCCATAATATTTTTTCCTTTTTCTAAACAAATATATATATTCTGTATTTTTAAACGTGGTAAAAAATATTATATATGGAGAAGAGAATAAAATTTTATTTATGAAAAAAAATTATATCTTATAATTAAACCAAAAGCTTTCTACCACTTTTTTTGAGTTTGAGATGTATATAAGGGCTGTTTACATTCACAAATAAAAAGATAAAATTAATATGTTTATTAATTAAAAAATACAATTTAAGCAAAATAAATGCAATATTGAATGAGGGGTAACTTCGTCAATTCACGCGTCAAACTCGATGCCGTGAATCGAAAATTGGGAATATGACAATTAACATAAATGGGCCTCCATTTTGGGTCTTTCTTTCACTTCTTTTCTTTTCTCTAAAGAATTTATATCCATCCCAAGGTCCACAAGTTCAACGATTTATAATTGTGGATCCAAGCCCACCAACAAAATTGTGTGAATGGCTCATTCCACTCAAATTTCACGTTTGTCATTATATATATACATTTAATATTTAAAATTATTAAAGTGTATAAAAAATTAAAATAATATTATAATCCACAAAATGCATTCCACTTTCTTATTTTCATTTTAAAAAACAAAACTACTAATTATTTTATCTCTCTTCATAATCACTAATATCACGAACATTACAATTTTCGAATGTAAACTAAATATATAACAAATTAATCATTATACATTTTATATATTTTAAAATTAAAAATTTAAGTATGTAAATTTGAAACTGAATAAGAATAAAAAAATATATCTATAATTTTTATGATATTTTTCATAAATTAATACATATTCAATAATTTAGGATCATACATATAAAAAATTATACATTACATATAACAAATATTGTTATATACATATAAAAAATGTCTAGTTATATTCAATACATGTAACAAAATATTTCTTATACTTATAACAAAGTAGGGGTGAACTTAGGTTAGTTAATTGGTTTTTAAACCATTTTATAAGTCGATTTTATGTTAACGATTTTTAAAAAACTTAAAATCTTAATCGATCTATTATCCTAAAAAATCAACATTTAAGCCAATCTATATAATGGAAATCGTGGAAATCAAGGTGCTGATCAAATTGATATTCCTAAATATTTTTAAGATTTTTTTGTGAGAAATTGACAATCCAATAACTAAGACAAAGATGATGAAAAAAGCTTTATAAAACTAAATCATGAAAATGCAATACAAGAGGTTGTGCTAGAAAATTCTAAAACTAAATTCGAGGATTCAAAAACTTCACTAAAGATGGTCTATTCTCTTTTTATGCAATGGATAGATTTAGAAGATTAAGTTGAAAGCAAAGATTAATTTAAGAAGTTATTTTCGTTTTAAGTTAATTGTGGATCTTTTATGTTTTATTCATTATAAGTATTTTTATTCTTTTATTTTTTAAGGATGAATTAGGTTCAATCCACCACTAAATAGACCCATTTTGTCTAGGATTTTTCTTTACGGTTTGTATCTTATAAAAATGAGCTGTTATGTAATTTGAAGGAAGATTTTATATCATTTATCAAATTTATTTTAAAAAGTTTTTTGTTTTACTTTCTTGTGTTTTTGATTGAATCCTTAAATTTAATTTGTCAAAAAAAGTGATTATTTTTTGTAGCGCATCAAAATTAGGATTTATAATGTTACACTTAAAATTTATAAATAGTTAGTGGAATTATAATGTTTCACTTAAAATTTAATAGATTTTTATATATTTTGATCATTATTAGTGGAGCATTGTTACCCTTTTTCTATCAAATTATCTGTAAATTAAATAACATGTAATTATTTAATTAAATGTAATTCTTTAAATAATTACACTATTTATATATTTATATATTTGTAATTATATTCGAATCTGAGAACTGTTACATGTATAGGTGGATTATATGTTATTAAGCAACAAGTTAATTAGTGATTAGAGTTAAATTAAAAATTAAAATAATTATAAAATTAAAGATAAATTATATTATAACATATATAAAAAATAATTATATTTTTATCTAATGAGATACAAAATTTAGCAACTTATAAATTTTATATTAATTTTTAAATATAACATCTAAGTATAATTTAAAATTATTTATGAATATTTAATATATTTTTAAATAAATATGTAAATAAAAATATAATTTTCATGAAAATATAAAAAAATTCATTAAATAAATATAATTATATTTATTAATGATACCATATTTCATCATTTAATATTCATCAAAAATTTATGATATATAATTTATTTTAAATACTTAAAGGTTTAATTGCATAACATAATTTTTTTTATACATAAATTTTTATTTTTAACTATTTTATAAATTTTTATTTTTAACTATTTTAGAAAAAAATATACATTTATTTTTCGTATAACTTAAATGAAAATATATTTTTTTAAACGAAAATAGTTAAAAAAAATTGAGTTATTTATGCATACTTAAAAAGCATTTTATATTTTAGGTGCGCACAAATTCTTTATTAAAATTCTTCAAGTTTTCTCCACACAACGAAAATATAATTTAAATATTAATTAAAAAATTTAATTAACACAAAAAAAATTAACCTTGTCCATCGTCTATGATTTGTTACTCTCAAAATTAACCAAGAATCAATAATGTACTGACTACCCTCAGAATAGAGCAAGAAACAAAAATAGTACAGCAAATGCATGCATAATTTCTGCAGAGTTCTCGTGACCGTCCGAATATTGCTAATTTCCACATTTTAATTTTATATGCATTAAATTAAAATAAATGTAACCATAATTAAAATATATAAAAGTATTAACTTTGCATTCTATTAAAAAGTAGATTATATGTTAAAAGTTTCAGAAAAATATTAGAAATAGACTGTGAATGTAAATTTACATATTTTTTTAAAAATTATTATGTGTTTTTAAATTAATTATTATATATCTAAAATAATCTAATTTTATATTTTTGAATTATAATTGATTTAAAAAATATATCATATTTTAAAAAATATATAAATATTTATTTACGTGTTTTATTTATAATATTTTTGAAGTTTAAAACTTATATATGATTTTTTTTAATAGTTAATGAACTTATAATGTTTTTATTTAAAATTTAATGAATTTTTAAACATTTTGATCTTTTGTTACTCTTTTTCTATCAAATTATTTATACGTATTAAATATAATGTAATTATTTAATTAAATATAATTTTTTTTAAATAATTACATTATTTATATATTTATATTTGAATCTAAGAACTTTTATATGTTTAAATGTATTATATGTTATTAAGCAACAAGTTAATTAGTGATTAGAGATAAATTATAAATTAAAAATTAAAATAATTATAAACTTAAAAATAAATTATATTATAGCATATAAATTAATACATATATCAAAAAGTAATTCCATTTTTATCCAATAAGATACAAACTTTAACCATTTATAAATTTTATGTTAATTCTTAAATATAATATCTAAGTATAATTTAAAATTATTTATGAATATTTAGTATATTTTTAAATAAAAATATAATTTTCGAAATTTTTCTTTAAATTGTGGTATTTGTTTTTTTCAATTTTCTTTATCTCATTATGACAATGGAAATCATAATGCATGTGAAAACTGACCAAATTCTGAGATGTACTTCAATGTCAGGGTCTATATTATTGGTATTCGTTCTCTATAATATTAACAATTTTTCTCCTTATTTTTAAATTTTTAAATATATATTTAATATTTTTAATTTATCCTATACTCTTTTCAATCATTTTTATTTCTCTATCACGTAATAACTCAACAATTATTTTATATTTTGTTTATTCTTATGGATTAATATAAATTGAGATTTTTTTTTTATTCTTTATCTTTTAAACATTTATGATAATTATAAAAATGATAAAAAAAACCTAAAACACTCAATTAATTATGTTTATGATATTAGTATTATTTATAATAATTGACATACCAATTTCATATGTATAATTATATATTTAATTGAAAAATAAAAATCTAAAAAATTACATATATTTATTAAAATAAAATTACATAAATTATATATCATTTGAATTAATATTAATAAATAATGTGCATTTATATACGAAATTATTGAACTCTTATATGATAAAGAAGCGAGGTTAAAAAAATATAAAATTAGTCAAAAATATTAAAATATATATTTTTATTAAAAAGGTTAAAAATAAAATTATTTTAATAATTATTTCATTTGGGGCTAAAAAATTTCGCATTCAAATAATTAGTCGATAGAATATACAGAACTTTTCGTGTTTTTTCGGAGAAAAGAATCGCTTTGTACCTTCAAGGACTATGGACACGTCTATGATGAGTAAAGGTAGAAGTTGGTATAATGAATAACAAGTCGTGAAAATGATAAATATGGATTAAATATTATTATTATATTATTTATTTTAACAATGTTGTAAGAATTGGATTTATTGATGATGAATAAACGAATGTTTACAACCTATTTATACAAAAGAAAAGCAAAATTGTAATAATTAAAAATAAACACAATTATGGAGAGGCATGTTCTTGGACATCCTATCCTTCCCCACCAACAGCTTGGTGGCTGCTTCCAGTTGGTGTGTTGGTTGTCACCAGCTGGATATCATGTTCTTTAACATTCCCCCTCAAGTTAGAATATATGTTAATTATTCCTAACTTGTTAAGTAAGCTTGAGAACTGTGAAAAACTCAGGGATTTGGTAAATATATTTGCTGGTTGCTCTAATGTAGAGATATGATAAGTTTTGATCATTCCAACTTGAATCTTTTCTCTTACTAGATGACAATCGATCTCTATGTGGTTGATCGTCTTGTATCTGTGCATTTTGCACAATCTGCATCACAAAAAGCATTTAGTTGTAATGAACTAGTTGCTGAGAAAAAGAGACATTGCCCTGGTGTGTTCTTGATATATCGTAGCACTCGTTGAGCTGCTTCCAAATGTGGTTGTCGTGGTTTATCCATATATTGATTGAGAATGTACACGGCATACACTAAGTCGAGCGTTGTGATGGTCAAGTATATTAATCTCCCAACAAGTCTTCGATAGGATGTGTGATTACTGATGAATTCCCCTTCAACCTTGCTGAGGGATAAATTTTGTTCCATAGGTGAATTGGCAGATTTGGCACCAAGATAACCCATGTCCTCCAATATTTCAAGTGCGTACTTGCGTTATGACAGAACAATTCCATTCCTGGAACGTGAAACTTCTATGCCCAAAAAATACTTTAATTCACCGAGATCTTTAAGCTTGAATTGTCTCATGAGATGATTCTTAGTTTCTTCAATGTCTTGTATATTGTTTCCTATCATGATTATATCATCTACATAGATAAGAAGAGCAGAGAAGGAATTACCACGGGTTCGGATGAACAGTGAGTGATCATACTTGGATTGGTTAAAACCAGCTAGTTTAAGTGTTGTTGATAGCTTGATGAACCACTGTCGTGAGGCTTGTTTGAGTCCATACAAAGATTTATGTAGCTTACATACTCGTGTTTCCCCCTTTCGTCCGAATCCACGTGGAAGGGACATGTAAACATCTTCATAAAGATCACCATAGAGAAAAGAATTGTTGACATCGAGTTGAACAAGATGCCAATTCTGAATAGCAGCAACGGCAAGGAGAAGCCAAACAGTGAGAAGTTTGGCTACTGGTGCAAAAGTTTCTTGGTAGTCAAAACCTTCAATCTGACTGTATCCTTTGGCCACTAATCGAGCCTTGTATCGTTCCACAGAACCATCAAGATTATACTTGATTTTGTAGACCCATTTACAACCAACTGGTTTCTTGTTTGGAGGAAGCTGTTGAAGCGTCCAAGTGCCATTAGTTTCAAGAGCATCCAGTTCTTGTTTCATGGCAAGCCGCCATTTTGGATCATTGAAAGCTCCAGCAAAAGTGGTTGGTTCCCTGAGAATGGAAATAGAAGTAGCAAAAGCACTATGTGCAGGTGATAATTGATCATAGGTAAGTACATGAGATAAAGAATGAGAAGTACCTTTGTCTTTGGACGATGCTGATTGAGACGAAGGGAAGGACCGAGAAGGTAGGGAAGCTTCTACATGATATTTTTGAAGGTAGCTAGGAACATTGGTGGATCAACGAAGCCGATGTGTGACTGGTGTTGGAGGAATTATGTGTGGTGGAGAAGTTGACGATGATGTTTCTGGAGATGAATTTTGAAGATGAAGAGTGTCTGAGTTGATTGTTGGAAGGACAGATGGTGTATGATCAAGTGATATATTTGGATTGGTTGATTGACGAATGTTGGGTAGGTCATCATAAATAGTATCTTCTGATGGAGGAAATAGAGTTGGAGTGTTGACAGCGGAAGTGAAATAAGGAAATACATGTTCATGAAAGATAACATCACGAGACACTAAAGTCTTGTTTGTTTCCAGATTGTAGACACGATAACCTTTGATCCCAGATGGATACCCAATGAATATGCATTTATGTGACCTAGCATCAAACTTGGTAAGTCAATCATGATGTGTAGAGACAAAGTAAAGGGAACCAAAAACACGAAGGTGTTCATACCTAGGAGTTTTGTGAAAAAGGACTTCAAATGGTGTTTTACCCTTGAGAATAGATGTTGGAGTATGATTTATGAGGTATGTGGCTGTAAGAATGGCATCTCCCCAGAATTGTTTAGGAAGATTGGCTTGGAAGAGCAATGAACGAGCGACATTGAGAAGATGACGATGTTTACGTTCAGCAACACCATTTTGTTGAGGGGTAGAGACACAACTAGTTTGATGAAGGATTCCTTTGGTAGAAAACAACTGGGTTATAGAGAATTCTGGTCCATTGTCACTACGAATGACTTTAACTCTGGATGAAAATTGTGTTTCAACAAGATTGATGAAGGTGGTAAGAAATGTGTGTGTATCAGATTTAGTATGTAAGAGATAGACCCATGTGCATCTTGAGTAGTCATCAACAATAGTGAGAAAATAACGTGCTCCATTAAGTGCTGGAATGTGATAACCACCCCAAATATCAACATGAATCATTTCAAAAGGTGCTTTTGTATTGATGGAACTTAAAGGAAATGGATTACGTGTTTGCTTAGCTAATGGACAAATGGAACAATCACTAATGGAACAAAAAGGTGTGTTGATGGAAAGAGAAATTACACGCAAACTGTTATTAGACAAATGACCAAGTCGTTGATGCCATAGATGAGAGTTGATGGAAGCAGTGTTTGAAACAGAGAAACATCCGGCCTTTTCAGAAATAGTCAGGTAGTAGAGTCCTGCTTTCTCAGTTCCCATCCCAATCGTCTTCCCTGAGCATTTGTCCTGAACAAAGCACATACTATTAGTGAAGGTGACATGGAAAAATGAGGTTTGAGTTAGTTTGGCTACTGAAACTAAGTTTAATTTGAAGGAGGGAACACACAAGACATTATGGAGTATGAAATTATTTGAGAAATGCACAGTGCCAATATGTGTGACACGGGCAAGAGAATGATCAGGTAAATGCACATGCCGATTAGTGACTGGAATGCTGGAGCTCATAAGGTTTTGGGAACAGACCATGTGATCAGTTGCCCCGGTATCAAAAATCCAACGAGTTTCTGAATGGAAAACAGTTGCACATAATGTGTTACCTGAAGAAGTAGTCACTTGATTTGCCATGCTACCTGATTTGGATTGATTGAGAAGTGTAAGGAGCTCTTGATATTGGGCAGATGTAAGATTGTGGGATGGTGTCTTTGTGTCGGAGCAGCTTTCCTGAAAGTCAGTATGATGAGCTTTGGAAGGGAAGCCATAACTTGTGTTTCTCTTATCTTGAATTACTCCTTTCTTCCGACACATGTTGATGTCATGTCCATTTAAACCACAGAAATTACATTTGAGACGCTTTCGACAGTTTTCAAAAATGTGTCCATTGAGACCACAAAAATCACATTTGAGGTGACTTCAGCAATTCTCAGAATTATGGCCTATATTGTTGCATCTATTGCACTTGAGATGTGGGTTCCTTGGTGGGTAATTTTTCTGAGAATATTGTGGACGACTATCTCTGGCAACAAGTGCGGCAGCTTCTGGCATCCTTCCTATGCTTTGAGTGGAGACATCTCTTTGCTTTTCATCTTGAACAATAAGTGAATATACCTTATTTAGTGTAGGTAATGGTTCCATGAGCAAGATTTGTCCGCGTGCTGATGTGTAAACCGTGTTAAGGCCCATGAGAAACTTTATGGTTCGCTACTTTTGTTGATATTCTTGTAATTCCCTTACGGCATTTCCTCCACAGTGTGGAAGAGGACATAGTGCATCACGACTATCCCATAAACTTTTCAATTTGGTATAGTATTCTCCAATGCTTTCACCTTCTTGCATGCAATCATGGATCTCTTGTTCAATGTGGAATAGGTGCACGCTGTTGGTGTGCGAAAAACGTTCCTTTAATTCTTCCCATAGCTCATATGCAGTATCACTATACATGACACTTTCTGCAATTTTGGGTGATATGGTATTGAGGATCCACCCTTTGACAAGAATATTGCAGCGAGTCCATTGTTTGATTTCTGCTTCAAGGTTTGTTGATGGCCTTTTGATTGTGCCGTCAATGAATCCTTCTTTGTTTTTGGTTATTAGAGCCATGAGCATTGCATGACTCCAAATGTGATAGTTTTCTTGGTTTAAGGATTGAGCTACAAGAACCATGCCTGGTTGGTCTGAGTGGTGTAGATATAATAAATGGCTAGGATCATCATACCATTTTGGTAAAGTAGGGTTGGTATTGGTATTCATAGACATTTTTGGTTGAATAAATTTGAAAGAACGAGATGGGTTTAAGTGTGTTTTAGACAATAATGACTATTTATGAAATAAATAATGGACTGAAATATGCTTTATCTTATAGAAAATGAGTCAAGGATTACAGAACCGGAAATTTCAGCCGCAGAACCGGTCGGAAAGTGGGTGAACCGGCGTCTGGAGTGGCTGCAACGGCGGCTGCAACGGTGAAGCACTGAACCGGATGAAGACCGAACAGGACCGGACCGGACCGAGGACCAAACCGAGTAAATGATGCGTCGTTTATTTTAGCGCCGAGCGAACGACGTGTCGTTTGTTTCAGTGGGAGAGCGACGACGTGTCGTTGGAGTCGTCTTCTTCAGCAGCTGGCGCGTGTTGGAGCGTGCGTCTCCGGCGAGGCGCGTGGAACGCCGGCGAGATTAAAAAGGGCGCGTGTGAGCGCGTGGAGAGGTATTTTGGCTTGATTTTAATTACAGATTGCTCGGATTTTTCTGAATAATATGCTGGGATGAAATTGAAATTATTTTGGGAATCGAAATTGGTTTTGGAAAAAAAACAGATTGAGGAAAAATTGGAAAAAATTTCTATGAGCTGATTTTGCTGGGAATTGTTTCCTAAGCTCTGATACCATGTAAGAATTAGATTTATTGATAATGAATAAACGAATGTTTACAACCTATTTATACAAAAGAAAACAAAATTATAATAATTAAAAATAAAAACAATTATGGAGAGGCATGTTCTTGGACAGGCTATCATTCCCCACCAACAGCTTGGTAGCTCCAGCTGGTGTGTTGGTTGTCACTAGCTGGATATCATGTGTATTTAACAAATGTAATAAAAATAAAAAATAAAAAATAATTAATAAAATAAAATAAAATAATTTTATTTTTAAATGAGATTAATAGATAAAATAATAATAATAATAAATAATTATATAAATGTTTAAAAAAATAAAACATTTTAATATATTTTTAAAAGATACTAGAAGAAGAAAGATTTTTACTGATGTTAAATTTTTTTATATTTTATAATAAATTAAAAATTAAACTAAATATATAAATATCTTAGATCATTATATTCACTGTAGCTTGTAAAATCAAATATAACCAAAGAATCTAAGAGTAAGACACCCAAAGAGCTCTATATAAACAGCCATTATATCCTTTAGAGTAGTAATATTCAACATTCCTTCATTTCTGCTACCTATACATTAATACTCATGGAGAAGAAATTATTTTGGCGCCTTTTCTTCTTTCTCTTCCTTGTCTTGGCTACTCGTAAGGAAAAAAAATCCATTATTTTATTTTGTTTTACTTTTCTTATATATACTGATTTTTTATATATATATAACTGGGCCCGGACTCTATTTTTATTATGAATTTGAGTAGTTAATTAATGTTTGTTTCTTCTTCTTCTTCCTCTTTTTTTTTTTTTTTTTGGGGGGGGGTGCGGGGAGGGGGCATTGTAGAGATGGTGGTGATGCCAAGTGAAGCAAGGGTATGTGAATCACAAAGTCACAAATTCAAAGGGCCATGCCAGAATGATTCCAACTGTGCTAATGTTTGTAGGATCGAAGGTTTCTCTGGTGGCCATTGCAGGGGATTTCGTCGCCGTTGTTTTTGTACTAAGTTTTGTTAAAAACCCACCCGGCCAACACCACAATATGTAATGTCTAATTCCTTGTAGGTGAACTTTGCTATATATGGCAAGATTTGGACTTGTTTCTGGATAAGTATTCAATTTTGTCTTATTTTTCCTCCTTCGATTGAGGTTATTTTTAAATAATATGTGCTGTTAATTATGGTATAATTTTTTTGTGGTTCGATCATTTTGTAATGATCGGTTTTATTTTTGTGTTGTTTCAATTAGTTTTTTTTTGTTTTGTTTTTGATTTCATATAAAAAACTCATTTATTCAAAGTTACATTTTAATATCACAGTTAGAGTATTACTAGTTTAAATTTATTATAATTATAATTCTTTTTTTTTAATTTTTTATAAATAACTTTACGATAAAAAAGAAAAGGAAGAAAAACTATTAAAAATAATTAAATGGATAGGAATATTTGAATTAATAACACGAAATATAAAGGTAATGCATTAGGTAGATATATATTCTTTTCTTCTAGTTATTTATGTTAGAGTCTACATTCAAACCAGAAACGTTCATAAAATCATATGAACTCATAATTTAAATGCACCGTAAACAAAATTTGATTGAAAACATACATCCTGTCATTGATCAAAGTTCAGCACTTACACAGGAATTTCAATAGATTTTCTGTGGTTTTTCACACTTATTTTCTGCGTATTGATGGTGTATCTGAATTGTTATGCAGTTAATAGTGAGAGTACCTGATACTTTATTAAGGTTCTTCCATCAAGAACCTCGTTCGGTTTCGAAACCGACGTACGGTTCCAACGAAACCGAACCGTCACCACGGTTCACTAACGTTGCACCACTCTGATTTACATTCTCCCACTTGGTGCAAACGTTAAGCGAAATTTTTTTGAGTAACAAAACACATTAATCATAGCGATAGGTCCTCTAAGAGCGAGTATTATCTTCTATGTATTACAATGTATTTAGTTTCTCAAATACTATACTTTATGTGGTAACTAAACTTAATGAATAAATCCTATATTTATTCTTGATCCAATATAAATTTTCTCAAATAAATTAAGGTACACATGAATATGAGAAAATATCACAATATATAAGAGTTTTATTAATAAATTGTATATATACATTTACAAAGTGGAACCAATTCCCATTTTCTCTACATGATCTTTGAATTTCATTGGTGGCATGCCTTTAGTCAAAGGATCAGCAATCATCAACTCAGTGCTTACGTGCTCAATGACCACTTTCTTTTCCCTAACACATTCTCTTATGGCCAAATACTTAATTTCGATGTGCTTACTACGACTACCACTTTTGTTGTTCTTAGCCATAAATACAGCAGCTGAGTTGTCACAGTACAATCTTAATGGCCTAGAAATAGAGTCAACTACTCTAAGCCCGGAAATGAAACTCTTCAACCATACACCATGCGATGTGGCCTCAAAACATGATACGAACTCAGCCTCCATAATGGAAGTAGCAGTCAAGGACTGTTTCGCACTCCTCCAAGACACAGCTTCACCGACAAGCATGAAAATGTAACCAAATGTTGATTTTCGTGAATCAATACAGCCAGCAAAGTCTGCATCGGAGTAGCCAATTACTTCCAATTCATCAGTTCGTCTATACATGAGCATATAATCCTTGGTTCCTTGTAGGTACCTCATCACTTTCTTTGCAGCTTTCCAATGGTCAACACCTGGATTACTCTGATATCTCTCTAGCATCCCAACAACAAATGCAATGTCAGGTCTGGTGCAGACTTGAGCATACATCAGGCTTCCGACAGTTGAAGCATATGGAATGGTTTTCATTTGTTTTCTTTCAAAATCATTCTTTGGGCATTGGTCCAAATTGAACTTATCATCCTTCAGAATGAGAGCAACACTTGGTGAACAATCCTTCATCCGAAATCTCTCTAAAACTTTTTTGATATAGGTTTCCTGAGATAAACCCAAGACACCTCGAAGTCTATCTCTATGGATCTTAATGCCAATGACATAAGATGCCTCACACATATCCTTCATATCAAAATTTTTAGAGAGGAATTGTTTTACCTCATGTAGCAAACCCCTATCATTGGCTGCAAGCAAAATATCATCCACATATAGCACCAAGAAACAAATCTTACTCCCACTAACTTTCTGGTATATACATTGATCCATGACGTTCTCTTCAAAACCAAATGAAGTGATGACGTTATGGAATTTCAAATACCATTGACGAGAAGCTTGCTTTAATCCATATATGGATTTATTAAGCTTACAAACCAAATGCTCACCATCACTAGAGAAGAATCCTTCAGGTTGTTTCATATAAACCTCTTCCTCTAGGTTATCATTAAGGAAAGTTGTTTTCACATCCATTTGTTGCAAATCCAAATCAAAATGGGCAACCAATGCCATGACCACACGAAGTGAACCTTTCTTAGATACAAGAGAAAATGTCTTTGTGTAGTCGATTCCTTCCTTTTGAGTGAATCCTTTGGCAACGAGTCTTGCCTTATGTCTCTCAATGTTGCCTTATGAGTCTTTCTTTGTTTTGAAGACCCATTTACATCCAATGACTTTCACACCATCAGGCAACTTGACGAGATCCCAAACTCGGTTAGACGCCATAGAATCGATCTCTTCTTTCATGGCGTTGTACCATAAGTTCGAAACCTCAGAACTCATGGCCTGTGAAAACGTCTCTGGATCATTTTCGGCTCCAACATTATAGTCACATTCTTGTAGATACACAACATAATCATTAGGAATCGTTGATTTCCTTACTCTAGTATATCTTCTTAATGTTGCATCAACATTCTCCTGAGAAGCAGGATCATGTTGTTCAACTGGTTGTTCAATAGTTGTAGGCATCTATTGAACTTCAACATCTACTGGATCAGGATCAACAACTTGTGGTACTTCCAAGACTGGTTCTTCAACATGCGTTTGTACTCGAGGCATGTTGTTAACAATAACGATCAATCCATTACTTGAAATGGCATATTGAGCATCTGAATGATCTTTCTCAAAACCAATGCCCTGGGATCGATCGCTCCCACTAATCAAGTAATTCTCAAGAAATTTTGCATTTCTTGATTCCACAAACCTAGTGTTGTGAGATGGACAGTAAAATCTATAACCTTTAGACCGTTCGGCATATCCAATGAAATACCCACTAATGGTCCTTGGGTCCAGCCTTTTCTCTTGTGGATTATAAATCCTCACTTTAGATGGGCATCCCCAAACGCGCATATGTTGCAAACTCGGTTTCCAACCTTTCCATAATTCAAATGCGTCTTTAAGACAGCCTTGGTTGGAACTCGGTTTAATATATACACAACCGTCTTTAAAGCTTCAATCAACAAGGATTTAGGAAGATTGGAGTTGCTAAGCATACTCCGCACCATGTCCAATAGTGTTCGGTTTCTTCTTTCTGCTACACCATTCTGGTGTGGTGAACCAGGCATAGTGTATTGGGCAACTATCCCATGTTCTTGAAGAAACTTAGCAAACAGACCAGGCGCTTGTCCATTCTCAGTGTATCTACCATAATATTCGCCACCTCTATCTGATCTCACGATCTTTATTTGCTTTCCACATTGTTTCTCTACTTCAACCTTAAAGCTTTTGAAGGCATCCAATGCTTCGCTCTTATTATGAAGCATATAAAGATACATATATCGAGAAAAATCATCAATAAAGGTGATAAAATATTTCTGATCTTGAATGTCCATGTCTGGATAACATATATCTGTATGTATGATTTCTAATATGTTTGAACTCCTATTGGCACCTTTCTTTGACTTGTTAGTCTGCTTTCCCTTAATGCAGTCCACACATGTCTCAAAATCAGTAAAATCTAGAGTACTAAGTACCTCATCTTTCACTAATCTTTTAATTCTTTCTATGGAGATATGTCATAATCTCCTATGCCATAACGTAGAAGAGTCATCGTCAATAATACACCTTTTAGTACCAGTTTGAACATGCATAGCGTTATGAGTGGCATTATTTCGTAAATTAATGCAGTAAAGACTATCAGACAAAATATCATTCCCAACACAATCAAATTTATTAAATAAATTGAAAGATGTTTTCTGAAAAGTGAAAGGAATAACCATAAGGTACAAGTCTTGAAATTGAAATCAAGTTTCTAGAGAAACTTGGAACATAAAAGGTCTTTTCTAATTTTAAAATAAAACCACTACTTAAAATCAAATTACATGTCCCTACAGCCTCCACATGTGAGCCCATCTTGTTACCGGATAAGATGTATTGCTCACTTCCCACTGGCTTCCTTAGATCTTGCATACCCTGTAAGGAGTTTGCAAAATGGAATGTAGATCCAGAATCAATCCATCAGGTGTTAATATTAACATTAACCATATTAGATTCATAACAAACAAACGAGGTTGGATTACCTTTATTCTCAAGCCATTTATGGAATCTGATACAATCCTTCTTCATGTGTCCCTTCTTTTTACAAAAGAAACACTTGGATTCTTTCTTAATATCAGCTTGAGGTGGAATTATCCCTTTTCCTTTATGCTTGTATTGAGATTTTCCTTTCTGGTACGTTGTAGCCAACATTGCACTTTCACCAAATTCCATAACAATCCTCCCTTCCTCTTGAACACACATGGTCATTAGTTCATTGATTAACCATTTATCTTTATGTGTATTGTACGAGATTTTGAATGGCCCGTACTGATGTAGGAGAGTGTTAAGGATATAGTGCACCAAGAAGGATTCCGAAATCTCAACCTCGAGATGCTTAAGTTGAGCCGCAATGTCCCTTATTTTCATAATGTGCTCGCGCACACCTTTCACACTGGTGAGTCTTAAAGAAGAGAACTTCATAATAAGGGTGCTTGCTAAAACCTTATCTTATGTGACGAATTGATCATCAATGACCTTTACCAAGTCTTGAACAATGGTATGCTGATCAACAGAACCACGAATACCAGCAGAGATTTTAGTCTTAATAAACATCATACTGAGGTGATTAGATCGTTCCTTTGTTCATAAAGCATGATATTCTCTAGAGTACTGGTTTGAGTACTTTTATGTGGTTCGTTTTTCCTAATAGCATAATCAATATGCATACACCCTAATTGAAGGAGAATTCTTTCCTTCCATATTTTATAATTATCCCCTTTTAGATCGGGAATATCACAACGAATATCAGAGAAATTTACAGGTTGAGAAGCTGCAATTAAAGATTATATGCTTATTAAAATTTGAGGCCTAAACTATAGCCATTCTTTACCAATGTAAATCATGAATAATATGAATCTAGTGACATAAAACTTGCCTGTGGGCTAAAGTTTTAATTCAATTAAATTCATCCTAACTTTACGATAAAACTATCAAATTATGTTCCTTTTGCTAATCCCTCTGGATAAATTAGAAAATATAATTTGATATTATATCCGAATTAATCACACAAAAATATAATAAAAATTCCTATGGGATAAGATTTATTATATCACATATGATTAATTACAATTAATATTTATTTTCTAAATGTGATCCTAAATAAACTTTATTATAGTTTTAATTAATTAAAGATGTTGTGGCTACTCCCTAATTAATTAAACTATATGAATCATTTAAATATTAATTAAATCCTTATGTTCAATTATTGCATAAAACTATAAACAATATTAATTTAATTTCAAATGTGCAAATATTATTTATTTTAAATTGCATATATGACAATAAATTATACAAGCAAAAATTAAATAATATAAGCACTAATTAAATCCATAAAAGCCATTAAAAATTAATTTCATTATGTATAAATTATTTAACTCAATTTTATATGTATAATTAATTACAAAATTTATACATATAAATACCGAAATCAAATAATTTAAGCATAATGTATTTAAATAAAATTTTAATGTGCCCAAAAAGTATTTAAATAAATATAACATGTATAATAAATATTATACATATGATAAACATAAATTAAAATTATATTCAGAATTATTTTATATATATATATATATATTTATTTTGTTTTAATAAAATTAAATATCTAATATATATAAAATATTACACATTATATAACATAAAACGTGTTGTAGCCTGCTGTTCTGGTTCTTGAATTCTCTATCGTGAGATCAAGGTTCAAGTCCCCGACAATCCAAATGTTTGATTTTTTAATAAAACTAACTTCTGATTCTATATAAAAATATTTTGTTTCATAACACAACAGAATGAGCTCAGTGGTCAAGTGGACAACTCATTACAAATCAAGTTTTTTTTTATAAATAAAACTTCATCTTCAACCTTCAGCCGGGTCAACTTGACCCGGTTTGACCTTAACGGATACCCGGATGTATCTTTCTATTCCAACGACGGAATCTAGCGTTCTTTTTATCAAAATTCTCAGAATTTGATTTCCGAATGATTTATGATCTTAATTTTAAGTAAAAACTTCATTTTAAATAAAAAGTTAATTAATGAAGGAAATAAATACCCACGGTAAGTTGGATTTATTTTCTTCAATGTTTTTCAAGTTTAATTTTACAGAATCATTCAAAAATCAATATTGAAACACTTTATAATTTCCATATGCATCAAAAACAATCAATATAAAAAACCCAAAATTTCAGTTCTCGTGAAACAACAGAGCAAAACAGAGTTGTTTTCAAATGGCTCTGATACCAAATGTTAGAGTCTCAATTCAATCCAGAAACGTTCATAAAACCATATGAACTCATAATTTAAATGCAGCAGAAACAAAATTGGATTGAAAACATACCTCCTGCCATTGATCAAATTTCAGCACTTACACGGGAATTCCAATGGATTTTCTGTTCGATGTTTTCACTGGTTTCTCACATTTATTCTCTACGTATTGATGATGTATCTGAATTGTTATGCAGTTAATAGTGAGAGGACCCGATACTTTATTAACGTTCTTCCATCAAGAACCTCGTTCGGTTTCGAAATCGACGTACGATTTTGACGAAACCGAACCGTCACCACGGTTCACTAAGGTTGCACCACTCTGATTTACAATTTATTCATGCTTCTCATTTTCTTTATGAAAATGTTTCTGATTTGGTGTTTGTTAAGTTATTAACGTTGATTAAACTTTTAAATTTTCACATTTGTATCCTATATTCTTAAGATTAATTTTATTATAAAAATTTGTATAAAATTCCAAGCGACTTACATGACGTCCGTACAATTTACGCACCAAATTTGACCAAGAATCAAAATAATGCATTTTCTTCTTCTTTCCCTATATATTCTTAAGATTAATTTTATTATAAAAATTTGTATAAAATTCCAAGCGACTTACATGACGTCCGTACAATTTACGCACCAAATTTGACCAAGAATCAAAATAATGCATTTTTTTTCTTCTTTCCCTATATATGTTAATTAATAAAATAAAGAAATAAAATAGTTCCATCTTATCCAATAATAAATATGAATAATAGCTAGCATCTATTAACCAGGCCATTTTCTAAGGAGTTTCAAATGTAACCTCTACTTGTAAAGAATTTTGAATATAATAGAAAAAAATGATATGTAATAAAATGATCGAGTTTATCTTGATCTATGTATTTTTGACTTGTATTAACAAAAGTTTTAAAACATATTCTCTTCCTACCTCACCTTTTTTTATTTTTCAATATAATTTTTTTACATTTTTTTTATAACAGCTAAAATTCTTTTAAGTTTTGAATATATGTTATCACAAGTCGTCTATGATTTTTTTAATATATATATATTTGTTGAATATAAGTATATACCATATACATATTGATATGATCAATTATTCTCTTGGTTGTATGACCAATTAAACACTTATTTGTTTGTTTGAAATGAATTTATAAACGTGTTTGTGTTAAAAATATTAAACAAATAATGTTTAATTAAAATAAATTTAAAGAAGTGTTTAAGTTGAATATATATTTATTCGATCATTTTTAGCTTATACTTTTTGAGTATAAGTTGTTTTGAATATACTTTGAAAAGTAACGTTGATGAGTTAAAAATGAAAACATTATCTCATGAATGTCTGAGATGCAATATTAATTATGTCGAACAGATGATGACAGCCTATTATTGAAGAAAAAAAGAGGCTATTTTTGAAATGAATATATATATATATATATATATATAGCTAGGTACATTTTTATTCGCTGAAATTGCTGATTATATTAATATAGTACATTGATACAAAGGTAGAATGATTTTCTTGGTGAACAAAAGAGGTTCTTCAATTCCACCAAAAAAAAAAAAAAGAAAGAAAAACAATAAACTCTGGCTCTAATTAGATATCACAAGTAATAATAATATAGAAAAGAAGCAAAATTGGGTGGCCGGGTATAACTTTTTTTCTTATGCTTCTTACAAATCTTAACTGTTTAAAACATAAATTGCAAAAATTATGTAAAAAATAATAGTTATTAATCCAGTGACGTCCCATATATATATTTACGGTATCTGGGGATCAATTTGATGGGTAATTATTATTTCAGAATCATCAAGGGGTTGAACTTTTCCAAGCTGTTTTTCTTCTTTGTTTTCCTGGCTTTTACCCCAAAGCAGCACATAGAGACCTCCGATTATCAAGATTGCACCAATTATACTGCCATTGATAAATACATTTTGTAAAAAAAAATATATATATATATATATATTATTTTGTAGAAAAATATATGTTTTTTTAAAAAAAAAAAAAAAATTAGTTGAATAACTATATTATATTTTAAAAATAAAAAAATTAATTAAACGAATACTATGGATTTAATAATTAATTACCTTCCAAGATGTAATTTCTCGTTGAATAGAAGAGAGCTAACAATTGCTACGATAAGTAACACCAATGGATTGAAAGCAGACACAAAAACGGGGTCTCTCATTCTGATACACCATGCTATTAATGCTGCTGCAAATGAAAATCCCACTACTCCCTACAAACATAATTAACCCTCTCATTTTAATATAAATTCAAGGTAAGTGAGTCATATATTTTAATAAATAATTATTACCTGTCATAATACAAATGAATTAATTTTACAAAAAACTAATAGCGACACAATTCTATTTTTTATTTTTTATAAATATAATAGACATATATTATCAGATCTTATAAATATAAAATATATTTTTATTAAAAATAATTAAGAATAATTAAATTTTTATTAATTTTAATATAATAAAGTGTGTAAAGGAGGGAGTGGTATGATATAAAGAAGAAGTACCGAATATAATGTAATAATAAGCCTTTTATCCCAGCCTAACTTCCATTGAGCCCAATCTCTTTGTACCGAAATGGCACAAATTGCAGCCTGAATGAATCCCATAAACGACATCAAAGCTGTACTCGTGAATTCATATGGGTACATATCTCCCATCTTAGCCTACAATGTAATAGAATTAATATATAAATGATTAATATCAATAATATTAGAAGCGAATTATTATTTCTAAAATAAAAATAAGAGAATATTATTTAAGTTCACATAAATTTTTATTTTTAGTTCTCTCAAAAAAAATATTTACGTTTAATTGATTGACATATTTATTTATTTATTTATTTTAATAGTAAACAACATATTTTTTTTTATAGAAATAAAAGTAAAATTATGTAAATTAATGTGTCATCTATGAACTTGAGTGATATATCTAATTAAATACGATACATCTCAAAGATCCTTGCATTTTTAACCTCTTTATATGCTCATGAACACATGTTCGATTTTTATTTTTATTTTTTACTTTTGTACATGCATATATATAAAGTACAAATCTCGGTGAAGGTTCGATTATGATCAGAACACCATACTATGTCTCAAAAAATAAGTGTTAATTGGATTGATTAGGATGTAAAAAATGAAACAAAAGTGGTCAAAAATGAAAATTGTTTTAAAAATAAAGAGAAGAATATATTTGAAAATTTACCTGAGTGATGTACCAAAGTGAATTACATAAGCAATTGCCTAATGCTAACAGACAACCCCATATGAGGTCCTTGTGATTTGAGATTAAATGAACTCCATTTTTAAGAAGATTGGTATGTGAGATGTTGAAAATTTTGCCTTTGTAAAATGTGAGAACCATTACCCCACCTATGCCAAGTAGAGTGCCAAAGATCTTTGCCTTACCCACCAATGTTTTGATTCTTAGTGTTTCCAACCTGATATATATATATATATATACAATAACAAATAAATATTTATATGTTGTTATATATTACTTGAAAAGGTAAAATATTTTTATAATGTCGAATTTTTAAAAAAATTATAAGAGTATATTATATATACCTAAAACAAGCCGCCAAAATAAATGTGGTAGCAGGAACTAAATTGGTCATGGCTGCAATGTAAGTTGCTGAAGTCAAGGCCAAGCTTTCCACATAAAAATTTTGAGCTAATGCACCTCTGCAATATATGAAGTGTATAATTAAGAAATTAGTTTTTTAATTTTCTCAACTTTATAATTTACTTTACAATATTTACAAAAAAAAAAAAAGTGGTAAAATTTTAACTTACCCAAATAAACCACAAAGAAAAGCATGGAAGATTACTTTCCACGTTAGTTTTGACATGCTATTCCTGCATGAGTTATTACGTTAGAATATTGTTTAGGTTTAATGGCATTACATAATCTTTTTTAGTAGGTAAAATTTTATTTTTAAAAAATATATTCATTTTTTTTACAATGTAAAATAAATATATGTTTTTTAACATTGTATGAAAATAAACATATATATTTTTTGAAAATAAAATCGATTGAATAGCTAGATAATTTATACAATAGAACGTACTCTTTGACATATCAATACTTTTACATATCAATAATACTTAAATTAATACTCTTAAAATATATCTAATTTTAAAAATCATTATCATTGATATAAAAAAAAATACTTAAGGGACCGGATCAATGACATTTATTTTGTACCCTCTCATGTATCTATATTTAAGATATCAATTAAGAAAACATATACAATAAAACAAACCTTTCAAAAATAAGTGCCAAACCAAGTGAAGCAATAGCTGAAAACAAAAGTCTATATGTGACCAAAACTCTCAAATCCATTCCAACATCTACAGCTATTTTGTAACAAATTGTTGCTCCTGCTAAACCAATCTCCACCAAAACCATTACTAGAGAAGGCCTCCAATCGTTTGCTTGACCTTTTGTTTTCTCCATCTTTAGAAAATCTATATAATAAAAATATTTTAACTTTAACTTGGTATATTATTATTGTTACATATATATATATAAGAAACTTTGTGTCATCACAAAAAATAACAGAAAAATGAAGCATTATTTTGATCTCTAACATATAAAGATATATATACATTATATATTATATATATACACACGTTATATATAATTGATATGTTATTTTAATACGAATTTGATTATTTTATGCTATAACAAGAATTCAATACATAATTATATACAGTACAATTTAATAAACTATGAGTAGTGTTAGTTAGCTATAGTACTCTAAAAAAATATGAATAGAATAATGAAATTATGTTACTAATATGTGGTACATAAAGTTATATGCTTCCTCTTTTTACCTTATCGTACTAGCTACACTAAGGATATCAAGAACTTGAGAAAGAACAAAAGCTAAGTTTGCAGTTTCTCGTTTGGAGTTGTAGTATAGTTTATAGTTTATACAATTTAGACGCGTATATATAGATCGTATTTACAAAACCTTAAGATTGTTTGCTTGGCTTCGGGAAGTTGTAGTTAAGTTTTCAATTTCGGCATGATTAGTGCCTCTAAAGTTTAGTTTGATTCACAACAATTAAAAGAGAAAAATAAAATAAAATACAAATAAAAATCAAACCTTTTTATCTTAAAAAATGGCAAGTTCAATGGCACAAATTAATGTCTCTCTTGCTAGCTATCTATCTTCCCTAAACCTCGTGATACGTGTTAATATTAGTTAAAATAAATAAATAAATTTATCAATTTTTAAAATAATTTTTACACAACTATATAAAATACATGTTTGCAGAATTGAGTACATTATTGACGTGAAAAATTGTGATCCACTAAAATATGTTACAAACTAATTTCTTAAAATAAAAAAGGTAAAATACTCATAGAAGGACCTAATTGCGAGTCTACGTACAAACTAATTCTTTCAAATAAAATATAGTGCTAATACAAACTAATTTCAAAAAACAATACATTGTATGTACACACACAAACTAATATCCCTATGATAAACGTGGACGCGCATGGGAGGAAGGTATATGCCTAAGACATCAAAATGTGCTCTACATTTATAATAATAAGTTAATTTTTTTAATTAAAACTCGTTATCAATAATAATATTTATCTTATTAAAATCATATCAAGTAAATTACTTATTTTTGTTGAAAATAATGTAAAATTAAATAAAAAAAATGATGAGAATAAGTGGTATTATTTACTTTCTTAAAATTTTATCCCATATTACTAGTTTATATATGTTAGGAGATGTAGAGAAATATTTACAATTGGGATTTGACCCCAAAAGACACCCACTTTTGAGGAAATAGAGAGCATCTAGGAAATTATGGTTATACACGTGTGTGTTTCGTCACCATCTGTCTGACCGGAAGTGTCAAGCTACACCGAACCGAGTGTGTGTACGTGTGTGTGTGCGTGAAGTGAGGTAAGGTGGCACTTTATTTTTTGAAAAAAAAAAATTCATTGTTAAAACTATTTTTTTCAACAATCAAAAATTTTGTTCTTATCCAAACTACGTCACCTATAATATGACCGTTTTCTTTGTGATTTTTATTTTATGAACATTAACATTCATATTTTTCAACTATAAAAGAGGGTTATAGCTCTCAGTTTTAAGGTACAACTAAAAAAACATCTCTTCATAGCAAACCCAAGGAAAGAAAATTCAAAATTATTTTTTCAGTTTTCTGAGCAACATAAACACTTTAAAGGTGTATCATTTCGAACTTTATCAATGTAATGAAGCTCCAAAATAGAAAAAATATTCTGGTCTGTTTTATCTTGAGGACGACGAGGCTATATTTGTTTGCACAAATTTGGATAGAGACACGAAATGTCTTAAAGAGAGTGACTTAGTTCGTGACTCAATCCAAACAGTATATTTCAGTATATTGATAATATTGTTCTTATCTTGTTTTTATAAACCTGAAACAAAAATTGTAAGACGTTTTCTATCTGTCATGTCTACTAAAATGTTAACTACTAATCTCAAGAAATCATTTCATTTCGAGGGACTACACTTTAAAAGATGGAGACAAAAGATGTTATTTTTCTTAACCATGAAAAAAGTTGCTTCTGTTCTTACTGTTGAAAAACCAACACTGCCTAATCCTTCTACTAAAGCTACAACTAAGGACGTAGACACCTGGATGGAAAATGATTTTCTATGTAAAAAAAAAATTCTTAATGTTTTAGTTGGTGATTTGTATAACTAATATAATTATGATAAGTAAGTTAAGGAAATTTGGGATGCACTTTAAAAAAAGTGTGACAGTGAGGAAGCTGGAACAAAGAAGTATGTTTTTAATAGATACATGAAGTACCAAATGACTGATGACTGATGACAAATCTGTGGAAGCTTAATCACATGAATTGCAGAATATAGTACATGAAATAACTTTCGAATGTATGACTTTAGATAAACAATTTCAAGTTGATGTTATTATAAATAAATTACCCCTTTCATGGAAATATTTTAAGAATGCACTTAGACATAAAACTAAGGAATTATCCTTATAAAGTGTAATTACCCATCTAAGAATAGAGGAAGAAGCCCAAAAACAAGATAAAAAAAGATGAAGTACTTATGGTCTCAAACAAAAATGTCAATAAGAAATCCTCCTCTCCAATTCTAAAACCTAAAGGAAGAAACATGAAAACTCATAATCATAATAATAACCAAAATCGTAACAACCAAAATAGAAGCAGAAATAATCCTCAATGGAATGGACCAACCTCTTCAAGAAATAACACATTCATGTGTTATAGTTATAACATGTCTGGCCACTTGGTTAGGAGCTACCAGAATAGGAATCTTCCTACCCCACAAGCAAACCTTACCGAAGATCAACTTATTGCTATGAAATCTGAAATCAACTTTGTTGGTGGATCTAAGGGGTAGTGGGCGGACATTGGTACTTCTCGCAATGTTTGCTATGATTATGACATGTTCAAGTCTTATTCTATGTATGAGGATAAGAAAGTGTTATTGGGCAACTTCTGTTCTACTAAAGTTGCTGGTATTGGTAAGATGGATTTGAAGTTTACCTTTGGAAAAACTGTCATATTTAAGGATATCTTGCATACTCCAAAGATGAGAAAGAACTTAATTTCGGGCTATCTTCTGAACAAAGCTAGATTTATTCAAACTATAGGGGCTGATTTGTATACAATAACTAAAAATAATATTTTTGTTGGGAAATGGTACGCCATTGATGGCATGTTTAAATTGAACGTTGAAATTAATAAAGCTTCTTCTTCTGCTTATATGTTGAGTTCTTTTAATGTTTGGCATGCTAGACTTTATCATGTTAATAAACGCATAATCAAGAACACGAGTACATTAGAACTAATTCCTAAACTATCTTTGAATGATTTTAAAAAATGTGATTTGTAGTCAAGCTAAAATAACCAAAACTTCACATAAGTCAGTAGTTAAAGAATCCAAACCTTTAGATTTAATACACTCTCACATATGTGAAGTTGATGAAAATTTAACAAGAAATGGAGAATGTTATTTTATAAATTTTATTGATGACTATTCAGATTAAACTTATGTATATCTAATGAAAAATAAAAGTGAAGCGTTTAATATGTTTAAAATATTTATGACTAAAATTGAAAATAAACTTAACAAACAAATAAAAATATTTTGAAGTTATATAGACACTGAATATGATTATAATATTTTCAATGTTTTTTTATAAAATTCATAGAACTTTTATTGAATTATTTGTTACAATTTTATTAAACTTTGGTGTTGCTTCCCATTGGTGGTGAGAAATTTTATTAACTGTTTGCTACGTGCTAAATAAAGTACCTAAATCTACTAGTAAAATTTCACCATATGAAATTCTGAAAAATAAGAAACCTAACTTAACTTATTTTAAAAGTTGAGGTTGTTTAGCCTATGTTAGGATCCTTGATCCTAAAAGAAAAAAACTTTCTAATAGAGCATATGAATGTGTGTTCATAGGATATGTTCTGAATAGTAAAATTTATAAATTCTATGACTTAAATCATCATGTATTTATAGAATCAAATGATGTTGACTTCTATGAATATATTGATTTCCCTTTAAATTGAAGAATAATAGGGGCTCGTTTTCTAATAGTTTACCCATAACTAGAACTAGTGAACAAAATGAGGAATTAAACATGGAAATTAGGATAAGTAAACGAGTTCGAACCTCTAAGAATTTTGGGTCTGATTTTTATGTTTATACCTTAGAGTAAAATCCACAAACTCTTCAAGAATCCTTATCTTCTTTAGATGCCAACTTATGGGAATAAACCATAAATGATGAAATGGGCTCTCTTGAGTATAATAGAACTTGGCATTTAGTTTTCTTACCTCATGGTTGCAAAACCAAAGAATGTAAATGGATACTAAAGAAGAAATTAAAACTCGATGGTACTATTGAAAAGTACAAAACTTGTCTTATAGTCAAATGGTATAGGTAAAGAGAAAATGTATGTTTCTTTGTTACCTTTTCACCAGTTACACGAACAACTTTGATACATGTGATTTTCTTTCTTACCGTTATCCATGATTTAGTAGTGCACCAAATGGACGTTAAAACTACCTTCTTAAATGGTGACTTAGAAGAAGAGATTTATATGGACCAACTTAAGGGCTTTGTTGTCCCAAGTTAAGAAAATAAAGATTGTAAACTAGATAAATCCCATTATGGTCTAAAACAAGCACCTAAGCAATGACATGAAAAATTTAATAATCTAGTTATCTCACATGGATTCAAAATGAAAGAAAGTGACAAATGCATTTATTATAAATCAGAAAATGACATTTGTATTATTATATGTTTGTATGTGGATGACATGCTTATTTTTGGGTCAAATATTCATGTTGTGAATAATGTGAAAGTTCTGTTGTGTGCTAACTTTGATACGAAAAACCTCGGAGAAGCGAGTGTAATCCTTGGTATAAAGATTACTAGGTCTGAAAAAAAACTTTCTCTAGATCAATCTTATTACATTGAGAAGATCTTAAAGAAGTATAATTACTTTAACTACAAACCTACATGTGCTTCTTTTGATCCTAGTGTAAATTTGTTCAAGAACACCAGAGACGGTCTTAGAAAAAATGAGTATGCGAGCATCATTGGTAGCTTACGTTATGGTACTGATTGCACTAGGCCATACATAGGTTATATTGTGGAACTACTATGTAGTTTTAGCAGTAAACCTAGTATAGAGCATTGAAATTTAATTGAAAGGGTTATGAGATACCTTAATAGAACTATGAGCCTTGTATTACATTATAAGAAGTTTCTAGAAGGTTACAACGATGCTAATTGGAATACGCTATCAGAAACTCCAAGTAACTAGAGGCTATATATTTAGCATTCTTGGTGGAGTTGTTTCTTTGAAGTCTAAGAAATAGAAAATTTTGCCTCAATCTACGATAGAGTCTGAAATGATAACACAAGCTACTAATAGTGAAGAAGTAGGTTGGTTAAGAAGTTATTAGTTGAGATCCCTTTTATGGGAAAGACTGATACTAGTTGTCCTGATCCACTACAATAGTATTACAACTATTGCAAAGATTTAGAACTGTTATTACAATGGCAAAAGATGACAAACATGTCGTAAGCACAATACTGTTAGAAAATTTCTCTCTACAAGAGCTGTAAGAATGGATTATGTATATACTAATGAAAATTTGGCTGATCCTTTGACAAAAAGATTAATAAGAGAGAATGTTTTCAAAACCTCAAAAGGAATAGAACTGATATCCTTAGAATGAAGACTTGTTCATGATGGAAACCCAACTTATAGACTGGAGATCCCAAGAAATAAGTTCAATGGGTAATAACAAGCCATGAAGTGATATGAGATGAATCATGCTATTTTAAAGTCCTATTCTATTTTGTTAGAAGCATGAAGTCCTGAAGCGATAGAAAGGGTAAGTTATTTATTAACTCTTAATAAGTTCTATATTCTATGATAAATGAAGTACATAGCTATGAGAGTACTCTTGATAGACTCACCTATGTGAATGTGTAAGTGTGACTGTTTCCCATGAAACTTTTGGGCAAACTTTACTAGAGTATTCATTATACTGGGATACACGTGCATGGTCATAGAACATGGGCTTTTCGATCTACACCTTAGAAAGGTTGTGTGTGTAATGTTGTTAGATATAGAGTTCAAAACTACAAGTTACTGTACTATATTCTAAAGTATCAACACTATTCAAAAATTTAAGTCGATAATAACTTTTTGCTAATGTATAATCTTATACTTTTTATTGATCGGTTGCTCGATGAAAACTATTTTTATATAAAATTCAAGTGGGAGATTATTAGAAATAATGTAAATTTAAATAAAAAAAATGATGAGAATAAATGCTAAATTTTACTCTCTTAAAATTTTATCCTACATTGCTAGTTTACACATCTTAGGAGGTGTTTAAATGGAGAAAGATTTACAATTGGGATTGGGTCCCAAGGGATACCCACTTTTGTGGAAGGAGAGATGACCTAAGCAATTGTGGTTCCATAACACGTATGTGTTATCTGTCTGATCGATAATCATGTTGTTTTGAGCTGAGTCTGAGTACGTGTGTGTGAGATGAGATACATTTTATTTTTTCGAAACATTTTCACTATTAAAACTATTTTTTTCCAACATTCAGAAATTTCGTTCTTATCCAAACTGCATCACCTATAATATGATCATTATTTTGTGACCATTATTTTGTGAACATTAATGTTCATATTTTTTCACCTATAAAAGAGGGTCATAGCTCTCAGTTTTAAGATATAACTAAAAAAGATTGTTCTTCGTAGCTAACCAATGAAAAGAAAATTCAAAATTATTTTTTCAGTTTTTCGAACAACATAAATACTTTAAAGGTGTAGTATTTCGAATTTCATCAGTACAGTGAAGCTACGAGACAAAAAAAAGATTTTGTAATGTTTTATCATTGGGACAACAAAACTGTATTTGCTTACACAAATTTATTGAGAGTTACGAAACGTCTTAGTCTGTGATTTAACACAAGTAGTATATTTCGGTATATTGATAATATTATTCTTATCTTGTTTTTACAAACATGAAACAACTGTTTTAAAACACTTTTTCTCAAAATTACTTATGGAAAAGTGTATTCAAACAAACTATCCAATTACATACAAAGATGGACAAGTTTCATGGTTGGAAAGTTGATTTATAACCTGTCTTCTCTTATTTTTGCGTGGACTTTTAGTAAAGTTCAAAATAAGCGAACAAATTGCAGTTTTTAACCTTATCTTGAATCTCATTCACCCAGAAGAGGTAAAGTTTTATTGGAGAAATTTATAACTTGTTAAATATAACACTCTTCGGATAGTTAATTAATATAGAAGCTTGTTGACTTTGTGGTTTATCATTACAAAGATGGACAAGTTTCATGGTTGGAAAGTTGATTTATAACCTGTCTTCTCTTATTTTTGCGTGAATTTTTAGTGAAGTTCAAATAAATAAGCGAACAAATTAAAGTTTTTAGTAGTGTTTAACCTTATTTTGAATCTCATTCACCCAGAAGAGGTAAAGTATTTATTGCATAAATTTATAATTTGTTAAATATAAACTCTCTGGATATAGTTAATTAATATATAAGCTTGTTGACTTTGTGGTTTATCATGCCACTACAAGCTATATAAACCTACAGATGATAAACATTTTACATATTTGACAAAAATATTGCAAATTAAAGCATGATATTCCATGCAGTAAGTGCGTTGCTATTTCTCAGATGTACAAAATTTTGGGACATCAGATAAATAAAGTTACAAAATGGATTAATTGCGAATCAAAAACTAGGTTTTCAACCTACCTCTCAATTATCATATTTCCTTTATTATCATAATGAGATTAATTTTTTTTATTGTTTGTATTTATATATCTATCTAATATCAATTGAAGAGTCCCGTTATTAAGAAAGAAGAGGGGCATACTAGTCCTCAGATTTTAAAATTGATTTAATCTAGTTATTAAGTTATAAAATTTGATTTTTGGTTTCTTAATTTTGAGAAAATGGATAAGATAAAGGATAAATAATATTAATTTAATAAATTTATATTAAAATAATTTTTTTTGGACAAGTAATTAAAACACAAATTATTAATAAAAGTATAAGTGAAATTTATAGGATGATATGTTCTAAAAGTCCTTTATATTGGATTATTTGTGTCAATTAATATCTTATATTATAAAATATATCATTTAGTTTCTTACATTTTACAAAAGTTACAAAAAAATAATAAATTTTACTATTTATTAATATTTTAATAGTTTTATAATAAAAATTTAACTATTAACTTAATATTTTAATAGTTTTTATGTTAAAATACTATAATAATTTTTTTTTCATTATTTACTAATAAAATAACGTATAAAAAAATAATATTATTTTATTCAAATTATTAAAAGAAAGATAGTTTTTATCATTCTTTGTCATTTTTTACAAAAGTATAGGAATAAATAATACATCTTTTTTAAGGGACTAAATTACCTCCTGCTTTAACATAATGTAAGGACCTCTGAGTCATTTTAAATTTTATTTGAAATACCTTTTATTTAAATATATAATCACATTTTCTGTGTAGGAGAGTAAATCAAATTGGTGCAATTTCTATGATATTTTCCTTACTTTAAAAGGAATTGGACTAAAAAAAAACTAAGTTAAACGTGATTCCCAAAATACCCTGTGTTTTGATGATAACTTAGACTAATTAATCCAAGATATACTAATATATTATTATTATTATTATTAAATTAAGATATTAAGAGATATTTAACGACACTTTTAACAATCAAGAGATCTATTTGAGTAACATAGAGAGTAGTTGAAGTGATTAAACTTCCAACATAACAAAAGAAACTATTCCTAGAGTAAAAGATGGTATCAATTCTTAGGCCATGTTTTTCGGTATAAAAAAAAAAAGAAAATAAATATTTTAAAATATGTATTCAAAAGTAATACGAAATTAAAAATGAAGCAGTGACCAGGCAATATTATTATGTAATTTGCTACTAAAAGATATATAATTATATTAAACATTGAAGTACTAAACATTAATTAAACATAATAAGTTCAAACTCACCTACCTTGTTAGTCTAGTCTCCTTAGGTCTCTCGTATATTGTAGTTATTTTATAATCTATCTAGCTAAGTGTCAAATGCCTCTTTTGGTATGAAGCTAGCACTATCAATAGTCAAATACAATTCAAGTAGTTTTTTTTTATAAATAAAACTTGAACAAATTATTTACTATTATTTTGATTCTCTCTCTTTCTACCTATTGAATAAATTAATAATTATAAATAAATAATAACATAGCAAATCAGACATAAGTGTGAGATAAAGATTGTAAAAATATCAAGGAATGCATTATAAATAAACTAGTTTAATCTTCAAAATATTCCTTTATTGTTAACAACTTAAGTGAGATTATAAAAAAAAGTAATTAACTGATAATGAGATGCATGCCTTGTATAGTTACACTTTAATGTGACTGATATAAGATGACGTGGATACTTCTAATTAAATATTTATCTTTCAATTTAATTGAAGTGGACAAATTAATTTAATCTGAGATGAATATATAATTATATTATATTAAAGAAATAAATTAATTTTAAAAGTTCTCATTACCAAGTGATCAAACATATATTGCATGATAGAAACATATATAGGTGGTAATGAAGCATGAAATGAAAATCCTTACCGACTTCAACAGGTAGTGAAAATTTTATACATATTATTTAGAAATAAAATTATATATTTTTTAAAAATATTTTAAAAGTTTCATACATATAAATACGTATGAATAAAATTATTATATTTGAACCTATTTTGATGTTCGGGAATAGCGAGAGATATAAAAGGTTGAGAAAATTTGTGATATAAATTATACCTCCTAGACGTTAACTCTTTATTAGGGGTGTTTAAAAACTGGACCGAATCAAATTAAACCAAAAAATTGCACTAGATGGGACCAGTTTTATAAATGAAACGGTCTAATTCGGGTTGCATGAATTAAAATAAATTTTCAAACGGTTTGATCTGGTTATACTAATTTTTAAACAGGTTAGGTCAAAACCGTTTTTAATTAAAACGCATATATAAGAAAATTATAACATCCTTTCATTCATCTCCCTCGCGTAGTCGCGCTTTCTCTCTTCGAATCAAACCCTAAAATGATATCTGTCTCATCACCGCCGTCGCCTCCACCACCAACCAATCGACCTTGCCTCACGTTGTCTCTAGTCCCGTCATCTATGGATGAAATAGATATGTGGGTTCTGATTGATATATGTTTTTTCGTTTATGGATGAACTATTGCATGTGACTTATCCAAACATTCTCAATACAATTTCGTGTACGATATATTGTCTATATTTTGGATTGGTTGATAATACTTGTTTTTTTAGTTTTTGATATGTTGAGTACAATTTCATGAACAAATATTGTACTAGCAAACTAAAAGTGATGAGTTGATATACTTTTCTCCATTTATATCACAAACGTAACAAGCTATGAAAATTAGGATAAATTAATGACGTTATTTTTCATAAATAAAAAATTATTGGTGTTACTAGAATATGAAATCTAGCATAATATCAAAACCATTAAGAATTAAAAAAGATTACATCGAGACATTGACATTGAGATCTTGTAGATGTTATTATTCTTAGAATCTAAAACCAAAATATTCCTATTTGAAGATACTTGACCTGAGTAAGGTTCTATTCCCAGCTTAAAATCAGAGGTTAGTGCTTGTTAAGTTTCTTTCATCGTATTCTGGAATTCATCGTATTACATTTCTTAGTTTATCATAGATCATTAAATCATGGCATGATTTTTTCATCCCTTCTTGATTGATAATTTGTATCTTCTATTATGTGATAAAATTATCTTTTTATTTGTAGTTTTGAATCTCTTTCTTTAGATTCTTAACTTTTTTTTTTGTTTTCTTATCTTATGATTTTGAGCTTTCACTATGCATGACGAATGAAAGAGAAAAATTAAGGGTATCGACATAGTTTTCCATGCCAAGATCAAGAAAGGTATATGCATAGTTAACTGAATTCATAAAACTGCTTGGTTCCTTCACATGTAGTAAGAATACATGCATAATGTTATTTGTTTGTTTTACTTGTCAAATCAAAGTGTAGATACATGTGTTTATTCTTTTATTATTCTTGATTACAATTAAGTATTTTCAAGTATAATTTTTCAATTGTTTTGAATTTGAATTTGAATAATTTTAAAGTTATAAATACTTGAAAAATAACAAAATATATACGTAATTTTAAAAATATAAATTTGTTAAAATAATGAAAAAAAATTATACAAATATAAATATATTTTTGACACTAAAATACAAATAAATTATGTAATATTTAGTACTTTTCAAACACTACTTATCAGTTATAATATAAAATTTTCGTTGAACACTATATTTACTCAAAGATATCTTGATGTTACGTTAGATTATTAATCTTGATTTTGTATATATATTTTACCGTTTAAATGTTCTTTTAGATTATAATTTTACTTTATATTTAATGAAATTCTAATACTTAAAAAAAAAAAGACCTGTAGGGTTGGACATTGGGCAAATTGGTTTTAAAACCGGTCAATAAGTAACATTAACCCAAGTCAATCTAATCTAAATATAACCAGGTTGATAACGTTTTGTTATAAATATTGATATATAATAATTAAATATAAACCAAGGCATTATAAATTATAATGATAATACTAATAATAACATATTTTAAATGTAAAAAGGATTTGAAGACATGCAATATACATGCTCGATCAACCTCTTAACATCACACAAAAGGAGTACACGAGGATGAACTATAATAACAATGCAAGTTTGTTTCACATAGATATATATGTTAGCAAGTTTGTGTTTATTGGCGATGGGAGTTCTAACTTTTATTAAGTTGCGATTTTTACTAAAAGTAGATAATAAATAATATTAATAATCTTCAAATTTTTATAAATAATTATAATTTCAATTATACATTATTAAAATATACATATTTAATGACATGTACGTTATAGTTTGCTTTAAAGTTGTAGTGCAATTTTTGAATTACACCACTATACCCATGGGACGGCTGTCTTCCATTATAAAATCTGATCAATCACCATGTCCAAAATATAATATGAACCCAACGCAATCCGCATAGCTTTGTCGGATTTATATGGATTTTGTACGTTCATCCATACTTTCTATTATATCGGATGATTTTGAATTATCATACTCATTTGATCTTGTATCAATCAATAATAATTTACAGTATATTTAAATGTAAAATCATATATTTGGTAATAAAATTTTGAGGCCTTTTAAAACTCATATGTTCCACATTTAAGATTTAAAATAATCCTTTTAAATATGAATCCCACTACTTAAATCAAAGCCAACTCATAATATTAAGGGTTTTTTTTTTATAAAATTTTATTAATTTTATATTTTTATATATTTTAAATTACAAAAAAATTATTTAAATAATTACAATTACTATTAGTACACTTATTATAAAAATGCTTCTTAAAAATTGCTTCAATTAAAATAATTTATGAATCACACCATTATACTTATAGGTTGGTTGGATTCCATTGTAAAATCTGCTAAATCATTTCGGGTGACAGATTAGTCAGATTATAACACAATTTAACCCAACCCAATCCTCGTTACTTGGTCAAATTTGCATGGGTTCAATTGATTGGTGCAAGTTTTATTCATTCTTATGATCAATTATATTGAATGATCATGGATTATCATATTTATTTGGTTTTGTATCAATTAATAATTTATAATGTTTTTAAATGTAAAATCATTTTAATATGTATTTGGTAATAAAATTTTGAAACCTTTAAAAGTTTATTAAAGTTAGATTTATAATCGTGTCTACGCTGCGCATATAAATAATAATAGTCTTCCATCTCACAACTTAGTTTTTGAGATAAAATTAAACTCAAATTTAACATGATATTAAAGAAAAATTATCCAATTGGTGTAATTATTTCGTCATTGTTGAGTTATGTATTCTGTCACTTGCGCTCCATAAGCTCAACATCATTGTCGATCTCAAAGGGATAAACTCTTACCGATGTAAAAAAGAGTATTAAAATCACATATCGACTGAAAATTGTGAGATGGATTTAACAGAGTCATATAATACACATTTAAGTTTTAAATAATCCTTTTAAATATGAATCCCATTACTTTAAAAAAAAACCTCATAATATTAATGGAGTTTTATAAAATTTCATTAATTTTATATTTTTATAAATTTTAAATAATACAAAAATTCTTTTAATAAATACAATTACTACTAGCGCGCTTATTATAAAAAACGCTTCTTAAAAATTGCTTCTATTAAAACATTTTTTAAAATAATGCATTCAAACATCCACGTTTAACTCTACTAGAATATTCTCTCCCAATCCGCATATTTTTAAATCTTATTTTTATTGTAGAAGAATATTCCCTTAACCAATTAATTAGTAATGTTAAGTGTCCCTCCTCTTCCTTGCCTCTTTATTTTTCTTGTTATTTATATTACCTTAAAAAATGAGGACAACTTAGAGGATACTTACTGATATGATTGATTATTATAAAATACTACATAATTTTTTACTCACGTACGCATCTTAATGATTGAAATTTAAAAGAATAATTTTTTTTCTCTTTCCTACTCTTATAAATTTAAACAGTTGAGAAAAAATGTATGAATAAATTAATATGTAATTAATGAGTTAGAACCATTAATTATATTAGTCAAAATAGCCAACAAATAAATACAATCAATAGTACATTTAACGCGTTACTAATTTTTTTATTATATAATTTTTTTCGGTTATATATTTGATTATAAAATTAGATCGTATTATATATAATAAAAATTTAATATTAATAATAGGTGTGTGTCAAAATTATACTTGATACTTTACTTAATTTATCTGAAATTTTAATTCTAAAAATCATTTATTTTGATTTTTTTTTCATCTCTAAAAAAATATTTTTTATTTTTAAAATTTAAGAAAATTATAAAAATAATTTTTTATAATTATATTATTTTGATATGAGAGAAAAATATATAAAATAAATTAAATATTATTTTATTTGATTATATTATAAAAATTATTATCAAATATTATATAAAATAATTATAATATAATATAATCAAATATAATTATAATTAATCTATTGTACCAAACGTGCCCATAATATCAACCTGCTTGGTATTTATATTACTACTTATTAAAGAATTTTTTCTTACGTTTTCTCTTCTTTTTTTTCAAAGAAATTATACTCAAATATAATAATTTTTTTTAAAATAACAAAAATATTACTATTAAAACTTGTGACCAAAAAATATATCTTTTATATCAAGTTTATACATTTTTATTATTAAAAAAAATCTAACACATTATTTCATATTTAACGTCGTTCAAAATAATAACATTTAAATTAAACTATAATAATTTAAATCTCTTCAATATTGATTATAATCTAATTAGACATCATTCAATATCTATAAATATCAGAACGTTGCATAATATTGTTTTTAAATATACCAAATAATAATTTTATACCATATCATTTATAAATATTCATAAATTTAAAATAAAAAACTTTCTTGGTCTAAAAATATGACCATTTTTTTTATCAATATAAATATATATAACTCATAATTTATCTATCAAGTGATGTGATAATATCAATAAAAATAATAAATAAATACATTTGGGATGAATTTTAAATAATATATTATAATTTTATTAATAAATATAATGAGATTCATCAAATTCTAATATACTAATAAAAGTTGATAAAATTACAGCATGATCTTTGAAGTACCATAAACTGCCCCGTTTGGTTTCATTGGTTTTAGAAAAAAAATTAAAAGTCTGTACCTCATGGTCATAGTATTATCAAGTTATAAGGCGTTTTTCATTGTTTTCTCAAATATGAAAGATTCAATTATTTTATATGTGGCTTCAAATTTTTATTGGTTTCATACAGGAATTTTAAAATTTAAAATTTTCTGATTCAGTATCAAAATTTTGAAAATTAAATTGGGCTAAAAATTAACTCATTCACCGTCATAATGAATTCAATTACCACTGATATGATTAGGTAAGTAAATATTAATTAATCATTTTACACGTCAAACTAAAATCATAAATTTGTATATTTATGATCAAATTTGGTCATATGTAAAAAGTTTTAAAATTTAAAGAATTATGTCATAAGAATTAAAATTTTAAAATTTTTATGTACAAAATTATTTAAAGTTTGAGTATGAATAAAATAATTAAATCAAACTAAAAAATAGGTAATAATATCATTATAATAATTGTTATTATTTTTATAATAAAAATATATAAAATACTTAATTTATTTTTAATATTATCATTATTAATAAAGTATTTATACTATAATAATATCATTGTTTATGAATAAATTGCTATATTAGAATTATTCACGTGATTCAAGTAAACATCTTTATTATTCATGTGCGGTGTCAGCAAGTTCGATAAGTTTGGTTATTTTATTTTCAATATATTTAAAAATATATATATATATATATATTTATTTTTTATAAATATAAAAAATATTTATTTATTTATATTAAAAAACTAAAAATAAATTCAATTAAGTAATTAAATTATTTATATACTATAAAGATTATTTTAGTCTATATGTTAAAAAGGGTTAAAGTTTTAAAAACGAGACTCTATTGCTATATTATTTAAACTATACGAATTTTTTTGGTGTACTGATTCATTTTAATTTCATTATATATCTTGAAAATACAGCACCATAAACTAATTGCAGGCAAAAGTTGTAAATGAAACAGTATTAAATTTAGTCCAATTATGAATACATTCAGAAAAAGCTTATAGTTACTCAAAAATACCAATATCACTTAATTTTATATAATTTTCGTACTCATATTTATTTATATTTTATCATATATCATTATTATTTAAAATATTATAAAACGTGATTCAAGTATCACATTAAACATTTAATATGTTTAAATAACTATAATTCATATTGAATGATGATATTTTTAGTAGTAAAAATGTATGAGTTTTTCATAAAAAAATGTTATTTTTGTGGTTATAAGTTTTAAGAATATTATTTTGCTACTTTCTTTGATTATTTTAAAAATTCAAAAAATTATTCAATTTTTTAGATAATATTAACACGTAATAAAATCCAAATAATATGAGTATAAAATAAATACAAATTTATATATTCCTAACATTCATCTTCTTAATTTTAAACATTGAATACGTATGAATAAAAATATTCAATATAATAAATATTTAAATATAACAGTAAAAAGAATAAAATTATTATTTTTAGTAATTAAAATATAAAAAATTTAAAAATAAAATTATATCGGAAAAAATAAAAATAATCTTAAACTTAATTGGTTCAGGATTTAGAAAAACTATTATTGGTAAATCAATTTTTTTTTTACATATATATTTTAATTATTATTATTTTTTCTCTAGTAATAATTATATGAGAACTCAATGTAATATACTTGTAAGTTTTATGGTATGTAACCAGTCCTTGCCTTACATTATTATTGGGCTATCTTTATTTAGACCCAACTTTAAAACAGCGAATTAGGCCTGGTTTTTTTCGAAGTTAGTGTGACATCTATATTCTAAAATGATCATCAAATCATTTTTCTTAACATTTTAATTTTATTTTTTAAAGTTTTTGGGCTTTAACGATCATGCTATTATTTTGTGGCAGTTTTTCCAAAATGTAGTTCTCAATACCAGCATTCAAATGCACAATTTTATGAACTCTTAGTATTAATTTGAAACACTATTTACTAGTTTTGAACATTGCACTAATGTGGAGCTCTAAGTGAAATCAAAATGAAAAAATAAGGTAGAGTTAGATGCTAGTTCATTTTAAAGAAGGGAGGCAAGCTACTAATTCTATATTCATTCAGAAAATAGTATATAGGTTTTATGTACTTTTCATATTTCCTTATGATTTTTCTCATATTGTTATTAAGTTTGTATGGTTGTTATTTTAATACAAAACTATGATAAAATTAAATACATTTAACAAGAGAACAACACTATAAAAATAAAGTCATTAAAGGAAAAAAAAATACAACCCCATAAAATTGAAGCGTTTAACAATTAAAAACTACGAAAATAATTCATTTTTTTTCAAGGAAAAGGAGAGGTAAAATAACATAATATAACAAGTGATATTAAACTGTACATAAATATAGTTTTTTCTTTATTTCTATGCTCATTTTTCAAAACAGCATAATTAAAGTGTTATAAAAAATAAGTATTGAAATTAACAGTTTTGACGATAATTATAGAATCAAATAATTTTTTTTTCTTTAAAGAATTGTATTTGTTTATATATATGTCTTTATTATCCTTTTAAAGACTTTGTATCGCCTTGTGTTTAACTAATTAACAAAACAACTTATATGAATCGTGTTACATTGTGTTTGGCTGTTAATTACATTCTCACTGTGTTCATGTTGTGCAATTAGAGTTCAAATTGTCACCTATCTTTATGTCAGTGAAATAAGTGAAATATTACGATGCATGTTCCTCTAGAAAAAGAAACCTTTTGGGCTTGACTTAACGATATATATCTCATTTGGATAAATTGAAAATTTAAATTTCAGGCCCAATCCTTCAAAAACAAAGTGGAGAACCTTTAATTTGTCACTTTCAGTAGATGTGTTTATTTACATAAATATGAATCCCTATTTTTTTAAAATTAAAAGTTATATACTAATACACCAATATACAAAACATATAATGATTGAGTTTGAATCAATCCTCGTAGTAATAGTAAAAATGGTATATTAATTATTACATTATAAAATAATCTATATAAAAGATCCTATTTTAATTATGGGACTATTGTGTCTTATCAAAATTACTATCTATATAAAATACATATTCATATATATGCTTTGTATATAACTTGTTCAAATAGAATTATTAGTTGAATATTATAATTAAATATATTACATGTTTGATACATAATAATAGATCAAAAAATATATTTTTAGTACATAAATTATCACATGTTATATCATAATTGATGTAAGTATAAATTTGTAGGTTTATAATACTAATTGTTTAAAGTAAGTTGCTTTTATCTTATTCGAAATTTATAACATTAATTTGTGGTATTTGTTTCAACTTCAAATGTGAACATGTATTTCATATATTTGTTGTCTGGGGATAATTTCAATAGTTATCACTACCTAAGGACATTAATCATAGATTTAAATGAACATTGCTAAATCGTGGTTATGGTTCTTGACTTTCCAATTTTCTAGAACATTTTAGGTACATTGGCATCAAATTTTACCGTGGCGTTGGAAATAGGGAATATATGCGCGGGTGTGTCATATTCTATAACTAAAGAGTTGTATGAGTAGTGATGTTGCGGTTCAAATCCCAGTAGATATGCAATTTATTGTGGGTTCATTAGATAATAAATTAAAGGATTGATAGCCGTAATAATTCAATAATTCAAGTCATTTAAATAGTTTATTCATTTAATTTAAAAAAATTTATCACTTTGCTTTTAAGAAAATGATATATGAATAATAAAATTAATTTATAAACATTTTTTAATTAAACTTATTACATATCTTACACAAGACTTCATTAATAGATATTAAAATTATCATTTTAATAAATATTCTCACTATTCAATAAGAACCTTCCAAGAATTAAAAAAAATGCGTAAATAAAAAGATAAATATTCTCGAGGGAAAAAAAGAATACACTTAGTGAAACAATTAAATTTATAAAAAAGTATTACACATATGATAATGGTTTTATAGAGCAACTCTCGCACAAACTATCCAATACCAAAAGTGTATCAAAGTTAGTTACAAAATCACAAATAATTACAAGCCCATTCACACTAAAAACTACACTATACATTAATACTATACAAGCTTAATATGGATCTCTTTATAAGCTATATGTATACTGTTAATACCCCCATCCTCACATCCCTCAACAAATAGGTGAACACTTTGTAAGCAAGTCACCAAGTTGATCATTAGAGCATATATACTGAATGTCAATTTGATTGTTCAACACTAGAACACATAAGAAATGATGATCAATTTCAATATGTTTAATGCAAGCATGGAAAACAAGGTTTTGAGCCAAATCCTTGGCATTGAAATTGTCACAATAAATCAGATGAATGTGAGGAATAGTAACATGTAACACATTTAAAGGAGACTATATCCATAGTGTTTCAGAAGTAGTAGAAGCCCTATACTCAAACTTAGTCGACGAATGAGACACAACCTTGTGTTTCCCTAAATGCCATAAGACCAAATTGTCACCCATAAAAACACAAAAGGCACCCGTTGAATGACGATCATAAGGCATGAAATCTAGTCTGTATCATTGTATGCAATAATATCAAAATAAGTTGATTAAGTAAAATACAAACCAAGATGTAGCGAACCTTTTAAGTATCTTAATAATCTCTTGGTTGCTATCCAATGGAAATCAGTGGGTTGTGCCATAAATTGATTTAGTTTATTCAACACAAAAGATACTTCTAACCTAGTGATTGTACAATACTAAAGAGCCCCAACAATACTCTTGTACTTAGTTGCATCATTGAGAAGAATACCATCATACTTACTCAATTTTGTTCCAGAAGACATAAGGGTATCACAACTCTTTGTATCAAACAAATAGGCTTTAACTCAGAGTCCTTTAATGTATTTGTGCTAATGAAGATAGATAAATGAGTTTGTGTAGATGACTTCAACACGTAGAAAATAGTCCAACAAACCAAGATCTTTGAGAGGAAAATTGAAATCAAATTTAGCAATCAAATGTTTAACAACAACAAAATCACTTTCTATTATTAAGATGTTGTCCACACACACTAAAACAATTAGTATGCACTAAGAAGAATGCTACACAAATAAGGATGTACCAACCTTTGAAGCTTAAAAGCCTAACTGGATCAAGCACTGTGTAAGCTTTGAAAACCAAGCATGAAATGCCTATTTGAGCTCATAAAGGGCTTTCTTTAGTTTACAAACTAAATCAGAAGATGTGTTGAAATGTTGCTCCATATATACACATCCTCAACCAAATCATCATTTAAGAAGGTATTGTTCACATCTACCCATCTGATAAGCTATCCAAGAGGCAGTGATAGGCTTAAGATAATTCTTATTATTTTTTTTATGACAGGTGAGAAAGTCTCTCCATAATCAAAGTCTTTCACTTTCAAATAACCTTTGGCCACAAGTCGAGTTTTATACCTTTTAAAAGCTCCATCAAATTTTGCTTCACTTTTAAAAAAATATTGGCAAGTGATGGCTTTCTTTCCAACTGGTAATGCTACTAGGTCTTAGGTACCATTGGCTAAAAAAGCATTAAACTATTTAGTCATGGCATCTTTCCACTTAAGAATCATCAAGGCATTTGTATGATTCCTTGGTTCAGAAAAATGTAACTGAGCTTGAAAGCTTTTTTATTTGAACACACATACCTTGCTTCTTGTAAGCATAGGATGACTAGTGATGGTTGGAACATTTCTAGAAAGACTTGTAAATGGATTATCAATACCAACACTAGAAGGAATGATAGAAGAACTAGAATGAGTAGTGGGAACTTTACTGGGAGATTTAAGTGTAGTATTTTGAAATGCAATAATCCATTTTTCAATTTGATGATCAAGTAAACAAATATCTTGAGGAAAAGATAATTCATATAGAATTCCACTATTTTGAATACCAAAATCAACTATAAAGTTAATGTAACATGGTGTGCATAAAGATGCAGAAGTGTTGTCATGAATATCAAGACAAGTAGACTTAACTATAAGCAATGACATTGATATAGGTGCAACAATTATAGTTGAAGAATTAGTAGAATCACTGTAAGATGTAAATGATACATTGGTGTCAAATGGAAAACAAGATTCGGTGAAGACCACATGTCTACAAATAAAGAATCTCTTAGTTGCTAGTGCCATACAAATGTAACCACATTTTCTAGCAACATATCCCATAAAAACACACTCAATAGACATCGTGGTTTAAGCTTATTTGTACTGTACAACCTAATACAAGATAAACATTGACTCCCAAATGTTTTTATATAGTTATAATCATGTTTCTTCTTAAACAACAATTCAAATGGGAATAATCATTGAGAATATTTGTGGCATTCGACTTAGTAAATATACAATAACTTTGAATGCATAATGCTAGTAGATCATAGGCATGTGAAACTAAAAGATCATAGTTAATCCCCTTCCAACAATCCTCTTATGTCCACTCTTAACAATGTCATTTTGTTCACTAGTATGAGGACAAGTGTTTCGATGCATGATGTCTTTATATTCTAATTAAGTTACTAAGGGATTAAACTCACAATCACCATTGGTTTGAAAAGCTTGAATAGAGCAATTAAAATGTCTATTAACTATAACAAATAACAAAAAAAATTGAAATAGTTTGATCCTTATATTTTAAGAAAAATAATCAAGTAAATCGTGTATTATCAACCACAATGGAAAAAAATAATTATCACTAACCAATGAAATAGATGAAAATGTCCACACATCAAGAAAGACCATAGAAAAAGGTATCTTAGACTTTACATGTTTTCTTATAAATGGAAGTTTATGCGACTTTTCTAATTGATAGAATTTTAAAAAAATCATGTTTATATTGAAAAACGAAATAGGTTTACAATTTGACTAGTGTATAATTTATCAAAAGTAGCATAAGAAATATTTCCAAACCTACTATGCTAAGTAGTGAAGGGAACTAAAGTTGTCATAGTAAGATTTGAAGTTAAGGGAGTTTTGAGGCCAACCTAAAAAGCTCCATAAATCTTGTATAATCCATGTTCACTAGTGCCTTGAGGAACTCTCCTCATGGATAAATCATTTACATAAAAACATAAGGATGAAATTTCACAAATACACCATTATCAACACACAATTTATGAACAGACAAAAGATTGGTGGTAGCATTAGGTGCATGCAATAAGGTTTTTAATGACATAAAATAGTTATTGCTAATAGGAAAATTATCATAGCTAATATTGGAAATAATTTTTTTATGTCCATTACCTATGAGAACTCCTTCTTTTCCATTGTAAGAGGAAGCATTGTGAGCCTAATTTCCATCATAAGTGAGATAGTGACTTACTTTTGAGTCAAGGAACCAGACACTATCAAGATCATCACCTTATATAACAAAGATAACATTTATAGCAATATAAGTACCATCAAATATGTTCATAGAAGTCTTTTTGGTAAGAAGATCGTAAAGAAAAAAACAATTTTTGGCCATATGTCCAAGTTTGTTACAAACTTGTCATATTAGCCTATTGGAAGATTATGGGTATTATTTCTAAGAAGAATTCTGAGAAGGTTTTTTTCTAAGAAGAATTTTGAGGAGGTTTTTTAACGGTGAATCCATTTCTTGGACTTTTGTTAGGCCCTTGAGGTTGTTACTTAGGGAATGTTGATGGTTTTAGGGAGATCGGTTGTTGTTATTAGAGTTCTTAAGTGATTTCTTATAATCTTGACTAGATTTGTTAGAGAAATTAGCATGATAAACTTGATTCGAATCCAACTTACCTTGCTTATAAAGCATTCGATCATAAGATTCTAACATTCCTCACAAAGCACTAATAGAAGGCTTATGCTCACTCATGTTCATAAATGTGACAAATAATCCAAGACCTCCAATAGTAAAAATCATGATATCTCTATCTAATATAGGATTACCAATGGAGCTAGGTGATCTACAATTATTTTAGCCTTCAAGAGGTATTCAAAAGAAGACATACCATCTTTGGATAGATTTTGAAGTTGAGATCTCAAGTCCATGATCATAGACTGAGACAAAGATGAGAAGACTTCTTCAAGAGAAATACATTGCTCATAAACTTTTGTTTTTCCAAAAATGTGTCTCGACATGGATTTGGAGACTAGTCCATACAATTATTCCTTGAGCATGGAGTTTAATCAATTCCAATTAATGTAACTAGAACTTAAGCCTCTATTATCAAAAAATTGAGTAAGTTTTGTCAAAAAAACCATCAATGGATCCCTATTAGACATTGGTAGCTATATAACTAACTAGTTGTTATTGCTAAATGAGGTAGTTATCATCATCCAACTTTACTAAAATTGTAAGATCTATTGGAGGAATTGATGACAAAGTCTGAACTAACACATCGTGAGCTTGAGCACCAGGATTTCCAAAATTTAAAGAAACATGATGGATATTCCTATTCGTAGGAAAGGAAGTATCTATATTGTCAACTTTGTGTGTAGAATTTGAAGTAATGTTAAAAATGTTAGACATTTAAGGAGATGAAGAAAGAACACTTGGAAAGGTTTCATTACCTTTCTGAGACATTAAAGACCGCAAGAAAGCTCTAATACCATGAAAAATTTGAAGAATGCTTGAGAAAGTAGAAAAGTGTTCTTAAGAGAGAAAACAAGAATGCATTTGACTGAAGCAATTCAATTCATGAAAAAGTATTACACATATGATAATGGTTTTATAGAGCAACTGGTATACCATTTTTCCAATACCAAATGTGTACCAAAGTTAGGTACAAAACCAAAATTAATTCCAAGCTCATTCACACTAAGAACTATACTATACATTCACACTACATTATACTTGTATTACTAATAAACTCCAACATTTTAGTGTATCATTTTTTTTTACTTTATTTATTTTTTTAGTTTTAATCTTATTTTTTATCCCTACTCAAATAATAATATTTTAATCACATATGTTAAATAAAAATATTTTAAGTAAATTTCACAAAAAATTAATTTTTTGTCATTCTATAACCCCTTTTGCAATAATAAGAGGATAAAAAAACTTATTTTCTATTGTAAAAACTAATAATTAATTGATACATAACCCATAATATGATAACCCTTTTCCCTAAATTAAATAGACATAAATTCATTTTAGATGGAACGTTCAAACAAAGGAAGATGTATAACTAGTTTGGAGAAAAAACCTACTAATTGTTACTTTATTTACTTGATATCTAAGCTTCAAGGTTGCTCTTTGAATATGCTGTGATGATGAATGGATGGAATAGTATAAAGCTAATGCATTGATAAGGATAAAAAAAATAATATATTTAAAATTTATAATTATAAAAATAATATTTTTTATATCGATTTTTATATATTTTAAATTAAATTAAGATACTTTATATCTGTTAAGTATTTCTTTTAACATGGACGGCGGTAAATATGTATGAAACTTTCTTTGCACAAGGAGTGATAACACTGTCTAGACTCCTACTCCAAATTAAAAGTCGTTTTCGCTTATGAAGTCATACAAACAAAGGAGATAATTAAAAAAAAACCTATTATTAGGATAAAATTTAAAAAATAATATTAAAAGAACGATTAATACATATTATAATTTATCAGATATATACATAGCAATCCATAAGGATCGAAGTTATTGCTTAGTTGCTTTTAAAAAAATAAAAATATATATCAAATTTAAAATTTATAACCATAAATATAATACTTCTTATATGAAATTTATATATTTTTACTATTAAAATAATTATATGACATATTATTTTATATCGAATACTATTTAATTAGATGCTATTTAAATTAAATTATAATCATTTAAACACTTTTATTATTGAACACCGTCTAATTATATCTCATTTATTACAACTAACTAGGGTGTTATTTTTATTGTTATAAAATTTATATATTATTTATTTTTGTTGTTATAATTTTTAGAGGTGTTATTTCTTTTAGATTTCTTAATTCATGTGTAATTTGATAAATATGATTAATTTTAAATGAATAACAATTTTAACTGGAAAATAAATTTTTAACATATAAAAAAAATTATATTTTATATTTTTATATAAATTTAGTTTTAATTTATAAAAAGATTTAAGCTCAACACCTTATAAATAAAAATATTTTGAGAAATTATTTAAAATAACCCATTTAAAATTCATAATATCTTACTTTGAATCGAGAGATGTATGAATTAGTATTAATGGTTATTATTTTTATTATTATAAATTTTAAAAGTATTAATTTTATTATATTTTCAAATATATTTTTAGTTAAACATGTACACGTTAAAACAGTTCTAAAATCTAAAGGAGTTTCTTAATAATGCCCACTATGTTCATTTTTTTATATACATTTATGTTTTTAGTTAATAATTTTTATAATAATTGATATCTAATTAACTTAAAATTTTATGATCTTTAATGAATTTATTTTTACAATTAATTTAAAAAATTATGAGAAATTTAATTTAATATCTTTATTTATTTATTATTATATTAAATAAATTTTAATTATGTTGTAGAAAATAAAGAATATAAAAATCTTTTAAAAGGTAGGAATACAAAATTCTTTATACACATATGAATAAGTAATAAAGTCATGGGAATTATTATTACAATTATAAATTTCTTAATTCATGTGTAATTTCAAAGGCAACATTCAATTTTCTCCTCCATGTGATAATATCAAATTAAATTATAAAATAAAAATATTAAATGTAATTCAATTCATGTGTAAATAACTTATATGTTAATCCAATGAATATTAATATTAGATAAATATTCAAGTAACTAACATTTAATCTTTTAATTATGTGACACTAAAATAATTATAAGAAGATAGTTCCAATATTAAAATAAGTTTATCTAGTTAAGAGTCATTTATATATATATATTCATCATATATCTCTCTTATAATATAATTTGACAAAACTTCGTAATAATATGAATTTATATTATCTTTTTAAATATTTCTTCATCTCTCTAAATCATAATAAGATACATTAGTTTTGTATTTCTTTTTATTACTCGAACTTACTTAATTAAACATCATGTCAAAAGTCATATCGCGATAAGTTATTTTAAAGGTGTAATATCTATTATCAAGTCTATAGAAAAAAAAATAGACAAATTCAATCATTAATGTTAATAAAAACCTATATTAAATAAATTTTATGAGAAATAGATAAATTCAATCATTTATATCGATAAAAATCACCTAAAAATAAATAAATAAGGATAATACAAATATTCAAATAACATATATTTTAAATTAATTTTTAGTTTTGTGTTATATTTTTAAAAGATATTAACGAATTCTTTTAATTATTATAAATACAAAGTTAGTTAAAGGTAATTTAATCTATTATAATATTAAAAATATATTAATTTTGATAAAAAAAATATAATCTTGAATAAACAAAATACGAGCGCGAGAACTTAACAGGATTGAAAACCCTATTAATTAACGCCATAAAATATTGGAGAAATGGTCAGAAAGTCATGTGGTTTACTTATTTAATGATGAGAAATTAGACTATTCTCAGTTTATTTTCTTTAATTTAACAAATTAGGGAATAAAGACATGCGTGCCTTAATTATTAACGATTTAAATATAAATAAAAAATATGCCAACCTTTCTAAACAGTTCACTACTCTACTTTTCTTGTTGTGCCTAATTTGCTTCATCATTTTAGTAAATACATATACCGAATACTTTTTAATTAATTAGTTTAAAAGATGACAAATGATTTGCATCTTATTGTATGTCTCAATCACTTGGCACGGTCTCATTAGCCATTGTTATTAATTAATAAAAAAAAATTACTCGTCACTTACAATACATTTCACAATAAGATAAAAAAACTTTGATAAAAATGAAAGATAATTAATCACTTATATTTAATAAAATAAATAAATACAAATGTGTCCAATTTTTTAACATAAGCAAAAATGGGTTTGAATTTGATAAAATCAAACCAATATATCAAATTGTGTGATTTTGGAGGGATAATTTGATTGAAAAATTCTCTATACATTAAATTTTAGATCGATAAGTGAATTACATTATATTATCTGCTATAATCATATCCGATTAAACTTAAATAATAATTATATTTTATACATATATTATTCTTTTCATATTTTTTTACCACCGTTAATTATTATGCATTCTCTTAATTTACTTAACTCGTAAAGTTGGTACGTAAAAGATTTTGATGTAATTGAGCTATTCTTCATTCTCATTTTAGACTTAACTCTAGATTTAATTTTGTATGTAATTGAGTTTAAGATCGTAATATCATCAAAATATAGTAAGTTGTATTCTTATCGTGGTATTTGTGACTTTATATTATATCCAATATTTATATGTTGATTTTTGATGAAAAATTAAAATATATAGCCCAAAAAAATCATCAAAAAATGCATAAAAATTACTATGGATAAGATTGATCTAAACTAATTTGATCACTTAATAGATTGGATGAAAATAAATAATATGATTGAACCAAATAAAAATTTTACAATTTGACCAAATGATTGAATTATAATGGATTTAATGATCCCAAATTCAATGATTTTGAATTAATGAAAACTCCTAATACCAATAGAAATAACTTAAATGCAAATGAACATAAGATGAGAGGAGAAACATATATATATAATTTTGAGAATTAATATCAGAAATACCTACAAGTTTTGAGGTATCTTCAAAAATATTTCTAAGACTTCAAAAAATTAAAAAATACTTATGAAACATAACAGAAGTTAAATCTACCAAAAATGAATAGTAACATTCATAAAATATAAGAAGAAGAAGAAGAAGAAATAAACCAAAGAATAATATAAATATAAACATAAGACATCTCATAATGTTTTTCAGAGAAAATGGTAATAAGTAAAAAGAAATTTGAAAAAATTCAAAATGAAAAATTAAATTTTAAAGAATGAGATAGATTTAAAGATACATCATTCTTAATTGCTAAGAAAATTATTCCCTAGGAAAAATATAATTTACTATAGCATCATTAAAAAAGAAATAAGTATTAAGATTAAAGATGTAAAATGAATGTATAATATACTATTAATTAATAAAGAAACTATATTAAATAAGCTATCCAAAATTTTCTATTGATACACCAATAAAAATAGTATTACTAGATAACAAAATAATAAATAAGAAAAATGATTTAGTAGGAATGATCCATGGTAATTTAATATACAAAACAAATTAAAATTTATAGCATATCCTAAAACGAGTATTAAGTCTAGCTTATCATTTGAAAGAAGAGAATAAATGAAAGAAAGAGATCATCAATTTTCAATACATTACCTATTAGTATATTCTTTCACAAATAGGCACAATAGTTCAATATACAAAAAAATGAATTTATAAAAATAGACAACTTTTAAGGAACTTGAACAAATAATAAAACCAAAAATACTAATAGATTTGAAAATACCATAAGAATAACAATTAGATATCAAAGAAAAACCACTGATAATAGGATATAAAAGAATGTGGTTATAATAAACCACAACAGAATATATACAAGGAATTTTTAGAATTAAGAAAAGATGTATACAACATACAAAGAAATAGTGATACTATAGATCATAAATATGATCTCTTAGAATGAATAAAAGAAGAATCATCTAGGAGATTAGATGCCTTGATTCCTAAAACCGAAAAAAGAAAAAAATGAAGAAAAATCCGAGAAAAAATATATAATTTCAATTTAATAGAATAAAGAAAGAAATTATAAAGAAAATTCATGAACTGTGAAAATAGGGATACAAAAAAAAATAGTTAGTTTATTAACACTAACTAATGAAGAAATAGAATAATATTATAATGAAATTTTTTGTACAAATAAAGAAAAAGATGCTATGATAGTAATCAATGAGACTGATTCTAAACCAAAAAAATCATATGAAACCAATATCATTACTAGTTTCTTATCAATAAGGCACATTTGAACCACACAGAGGAGAAAGATATAGGGAAAGAAAAAAAAACTTGACACCACAAATAAAAAAGACAACCACCTAAAATGGAGAATAGTTTGCATTAGTGAACTAGAGGTAGTATTTCACTAAAATTCAAACTCCATGATAATTATAAGTCTAGTCTTTTAGATTTAGACTGTATAAGAGATAGGAAAAACATCTTAGATGAATGAGCAAGTGGTATAAGTATGCTCATACAAATCTCTCAAATTACCTAAATAAACCCCTCAATTTGTAGGGTACTTGTAGCACGTGAAATGATAGAAAATGTTAAAGTTTGGTTTTCAAAATTAACATATCAACAATATTTTTTAATGAAAGGGAATGATTTTATAGGAAGAGAATACTTGAATACAATAATAAATGAAATCTATAAGGAATTTATCGGAAAAGATAAAAGACGAATTATCACTAAATCTAGTAAAAATGAAATCAATGAAGCTAAATGGCATCTAACAAATACAAAAATTTGGGACATATGTTACATAGATTATTTTCTTTGTGAATATGAAATGTATTATCATAAATTACCACCATATATGGAAACAACTTATAAATAAATATTTTTCCAAAAATTTCCTGGAATACTACATAAAACCTTAACAGAAAGTGAGAACAGAAAAATAGAGAAACTATATATACTAGATACTCTAGGAAAAAAGAATAAAAAGCCCTAAAAGTTGGATAATTATTTAATTCCAAGAAAGAAAAAAATATAAACAAATAAAAGAAAATAAAAGGAAATGATAAAATCTTTTGTGATACAAAAACTTTTAGAATACTAGAAAAATATAGATATAATATAAAACCTTATAAATAAAAATATAAATATAAAATATATAAATATAAAAATATAAAAGATTTAAAGATATAAATTCAGAAAACAAGATTTTCAAAAATATAAAAATAGATTTAATAAAGAAACCTATAAAAAAGATATTTTAGAAAGAAGATGTATAAATCTTGTGAAAATAGGAATTATTATCCTTTAGGAAAGAAAAAATGTAGATGTTGGATCTGTAGTGAAGATGGATATTATGAAAGAATTTAAAAAGACAGAAAAAATCTTAGAGGAAGCTTTCAAAATGGAATTAGAATGAAGAATCTGATATAGATGATACTTATAGTATCTATCTATTGGAAGAAAAAATAGCTGACTTAGAATATGAACACTTAAATTATGGATATTCTTCATGAGAAGATGAATGATTTGTATAGTATTACAAATCTAAATAGTACTTATATTAAAGTATGACTAAAATTTAAAGGCTATGTCAATTATCATTTACATGCATATATAGATATAAGAGCTAGTATGCGTGTAGCCAATAAATATGTATTTTTAGAAGAACACTGAAAACATGTACCAAAAGATTTTATTATAAGAATTGCTAATAATACTAAAAAAATCTTAATAAGATATTAAAAGTTATAGATATAATAATAAGAGGAGAAAAATTTCACATTCCTACCATATATCAACAGGAAATAGGAGTTTATTTATTAATAGAAAATAATTCTCTAAACCTATATTAACCTTTCACACAATATTTAGACAAAATAAGTCTCATAACCTTAGAAGATGATACCATTTATGTATCAATCCCAACTTTTATGTAACAACATAAAAAGTGCAAACATGGTGAAGAATCTCAAAAATTAACAGCATTTAGTTGCCCTTAAGGACAATTTCATTGAACTGTTGTACTATTTGAATTAAAACAAGCTCTAGGTATTTTTCAAAAATATATGAATAACATCTTTAAGAAATTAAAAAATATTTGTTGTGTTTATATATATAATATTTTGGTTTTTAGGAATGACTTAAATAAATATTATTTGGATATTATTAATACTCTACAAGAATGTAGAAGAGAAGGCATTTTACTATCTAAAAAGAAGGTAGTACTTGGGCAGCAAAAAAATAAATATTTAGGGTTAGAAATTGAAGATAAAAAACATAATCTACAACCTCATATACTAAATAATATTCAAGGTTTTTTTGTAATGAATTAAAAGATAAAAACCAATTACAAATTTTTTTATTATGCTTAACATATGCAGTAGCATATATCAAATGTGAAAAAATTTACAAGCAAAATTAAAAAAAAGGATCATATTTGGAAATGGATAGAAGAAGATACTTTCTATATGGATAAAGTTAAAGCAAAAGGTAAAAAGTTTTCAACTTTATACCATCTAAGGTCATGTGATAAAATGATAATTGAAACAGATGCTTTATAAGAATATTGGGGAGCAGTTCTGAAAGAAAAAGTACATGACAAAAATGAATATCTTTGTAGATATACATCAAGATCTTTCCAAGGTCCATAATTAAATTAACACAATAATGAAAAATAATATTTAGCTGTTAAAAAAGCCATTAAGAAATTTGCAATATATGTTATAAGCTCCAGATTCATTATTAGAACAAATAATAAGAATTTTGGTTATTTATTAAGAACTAATATTACAGGTGATTACAAATAAGAAAAATTAGTTAGATGAAAACAATGGTTCAATCATTACAATTTTGATGTTGAATATCTTCTAGGACGTAAGAATATCTTAGCAGATGCTCTTACTAGAGAATTAACACTTTTAACTATTTTTATGCTTTCAGGAATAAAACATCTTAACATCAATATAAAAATAAAAGAAAATGATATAAAAATCCTATAGAAACAACTCGAGTTGTTATACCTCGAGAAATCTTTTATGGAGACAGGAAATAAACAGGAAAAACTTAATTGTTCAAAACAACATCTAGAGCCCAAAATCTCAAAAGAGGAATCTTCATTAAAAATTCAAACTAAAGAAGGTCAAAATTCTAAAGAGAGAATTCAAAATAAAAAAGGAAGAACCTAATAGTTCAAAAAAAAAAAGATTTCTGAAACCAAAAAGCTCAACTGGGTAAATGAGGTAGAAAAAGAAGGAAAAAAAAGGTTTATATGGTCTATAATGGCTTAAAATCAGGAATCTATAACAACTTAGCAGAAGCCAATAAATCTATTCTAATAAAAAAGGTTTATATGGTCTATAATGGCTTAAAATCAAGAATATATAACAACTTAGTATAAGCCAACAAATCTATTCTAGGAATTAGTGAAGTAACTCATAGAGTATGCACCAACAAAATAAAAGCTGAATGTGATTATACCAATTATAAAACACAAAAACTAATAACTCTAGAGGAAATAGTAAGAAATTATTTTGTAACATTATAAAAACAACCAACGGCTCCAAGAAGACTAACAAATCTAGGAAGAATAGCAAGACTTCCAGTGCTATTTAACGAAGCATCTCTCCCAGAGACATCAAAGATAGTAAAACATTCAATACTATTAAGGGAAACATCCCCCAAAAATTCTCTAATCATTGAAGATGAAAAGAACTAATATAGAAACCTCAACAGACCATAATGGTTGAGTCTCTATAACTTGGCCAAGAAGTTTACTAAGGAGCATATTAAAGATATGAATTTCTATACCACAAAAAAGAAATTTCGTATAGAAATAAAATTCAATATCTTGGAAGGAGTTGATCCAATATTTGTTTATAAAGCTTTCCATACAAGATTAATAGAAAATATGTATCCAGTAATTAATTTGAACAAATTAAATTATTTTCCAAAAAATTTCAAAGAGCAATCAAGAATTTTAAAAGAAAGATTAAAGTAAGTGACAAGCCTGTTTATCTCAGATTTTTCAGCTCATTAATGGACTGAAATGAGGAAGAATGTATCAATCCCAACCATTTCATCAAGATAGTAATTTTAAACACAAAAAGAGAAGTTCACAAATCAATGACACTTTTAGATAAGGAATTCAACGCAGAAGAACTCTGAGGTCAAATATTAGGACAAATTTACTATGAACTCGTGAAGATTGACAACTCTATTGAGATCAAAGTAAATTATTCAACTAGTAAAGTCATCATTATTTCCCATAACAACATGGCTATGTTAGAAGAATATGGTGAAAACAATTTCAAATATGAAGCCAATTTTAATAGTAATAACTTGGAAATTGATCTAGAAATAAGGAAGGTATTCTACTTCTATGCTAGAAAAGCTACCAAAGACCACAGATGCATTCTTTACATCAAGGATCAAGAAGATGAAGTTGGTCATCATCAACGTCATCAAAAAGACTATCCGTTGAAAAGGAATATAAAGAGAAAAAAAAGTATGTAGAAGACAACAAAGGAAATAAAGATGTAGACCTCACATCTTAGTTGGCAACATGTGCCAAGGAAAAAAATGGATGTTATTAAATGAGAAAAATTAGACAAATTATTAAAACAAAGGTAGAATAATTTTAGCCAAAAATATATAAAAATAAAGGAAGATGAATTCAACAACTTAATGTTTTGATATTATTTCTTTCAATATTATAAGTACATTATATGTACACAAGAAAAACATGTTTGTATATTACAAATAGATAAAATAATATACATTCAACACATATGATTTATCAAGATAATATTCTATGAATATCGAATTATTAGTACATAAATTAGACCTATTTGATTTAACAAATGAAAGAATAATTTTAAATTTTAAAAGAAAATTAATAGATTTAGGATTATAAATAAGTAATCAACTTAATAAAAAACATAATATATTGTGCAATTATAATGAATATAGAAGAAAATTATATTTATATCAACAAATAATAAATTTTTTAAACAAATTATTATCTTCCGTAAATAAAAAAAAATCATCAACTAGGTCAATTCAATTAAAAATTTTATTTGATCCGTAAAAGTTGGTATCAAAATCAAGAAAAAGTACCATGAATAGTAATGAATGAAAATTAACGCTATTAGGTTTTAAGGACACCAATAAAATTAATTATAAAACTTAAAAATATTTTAGATATTTTATAAACCTTGAGGAAATAAATAAAAATATGGTAAATTTTAAGGATATTTAGGATATTATCTCATGCTTTTAAAGTATGTACACTATTAAAAGTATATGTATGAGTATAAAATTAGAAGTATGTAGAGTACCCAATTCCTAATAATGGAGAAGTATTTAAAAATATTTATAAAGAGCATACAAATCAAACGAAAGATTTGGAGTCACCATCTCATGAGGTGTGCATTAAGCAAATTCATGAAGCATGAAATGAAAGTGGGTCACCAACCACAATAATTCTCTACCAATATTTTCTCCACTCTCAGTACTTTCTCAGTTTCTCTAGCCAATTTATATTTCTCTTTATTTTCCTTCAAAGCCTTCTAGAAGGAATTTTAGCATTTCTTTTAATTTATTTTAGCTAAAAACAAAAGAGAATTTTAGTGAATAGGATATATGGCTTACCAACCATACCTTTGATATCCATTTTATATATATATCCCAATCGTTATGACATAATTCTCCTTATGGAAAATTATGTGGTATAATGAATTTTTAAAATGGACATTGACAATTATTATTTATACTAACTTTTACATTATTTATTTATTTTTTAGTCATAATTTTTTTCTTTAATATTATTTTTAACATTAATTTTTAATTAAAAAAAATAGTAAATAGAAGGATAGACGCGATGGTTGGACAATGATGGCGATGGATGACTAACACGATGATTAAAAAACTAAGTTGCATGTATTTCTTCTTATATATATATATATTCCTAAAATATTTTGTTGTATTATTTTATAGAATGAATTGAACTGTGTAGTTAGTATTTTTTGTTTAAGCAAAAGTTGTTATTTAGTAATCTAATTTAAAATATATTTATTTATTAAAAGTATATTTATTTGTAAAAAAATATATAAAGTTCAAAATTTTATGTAATTTTTTATTAAATATATAATATATATATTTAATAAGTGTTCACACAATCAATTCATTATTCAAATACATTTATAATTTTACATCGAATCAATGACTAACATGTTATTAATATATACAGTAATTTAATACATATAATAATATCATGTATAATAGTCTCAATATTCTCAACATTTAATTAAAAAAAGGAAAAGAAGTCTCCCAACAATTTAAGTGGTAGAGAATAACTAAAAACCCTCTTTAATATATTTATTTTTCTTGCTGTTTTATTTTAATTGTTTCGAATAAAGCCACTTCTTTGTATTTTCTTCCCTTAGTCTTACTCTGGGATGATCTTTTCTCCTACAGATAGATTGTAATTTAAGATTATTTAATACATATTTATGCCAATTTTGTTAGGATTTTGGTTTCATTTAAGACCTTTATTTAGTTGTATAGGATTTTAAAGAATACAATATAGAATCAAGATTTCATTTTTATAAAAAACATCCGATATGTCAATTGAATGAACGAAGTAGTCGGTTTGATAATCTTATAAAAGAGCAAAACATGAAAGTTTAAGATTTTTTCATGTGTTAAAGAATTAATTTTTTTTTTAATTTATCAAATTTAATTATTAATATATTTAGATTTATATAGATGAATTTCGGTATATATTGTATTATGAATTTTTAGCATAATAATATTTCATAAGCTTTTTTTGATTTTTTTTAAATGATTTTATTCACATTAAATATCTTTTAAATTATCTAAAAAAATCCTAAATATTTTAAATTATTGATATCATCTTTTGAGTTAAAAGAAGCAATTATTTAAGGGATTATATTAATTAGTGAAAATTTAAATATGAAAATATTTCCTGTATGTAAAAAAAAATATTAAAAAATAAAAATAATACCCTTAAAATTTATAACCATAAAAATATCATTTATTATATTTATCTCATATATTTTTACTATTTAAAAAAATATGATATATTATTTTACATTAAAAGTTGTCTAATTGAATGTTATTTAAATTAAATTATAATTATTTAAATATGTGCAATAATGAATGTCCTTCAATTGAATTTCTTTTAATATTATTAAGATATTATTTTTATTATTATAAGTTTAAATAACATTATTTTACTTTTAAAAAAATTAATTAAAGACTCATTTAGTTGAGAATTCGACTCACTACGAAATATCGGTCCAATCCTTCATTTTTACAACATCTTACAATCTAAAAATAATAGTGTTGTTTTCCAACAACATTGTAATGGTGTACAAAATATTTATTAAAAAATTAAATATAAAGTTCAACTTCTTGTTTTACCACTTGTTACGTAGTAAAATGTTGATCAAATTGCTAGAATTTACTTATTGTTTAGATGGTATGAATTCTTACTCTTATCACTATAAACTCAAGTTCAAATTATACTCATATAATATTTTCTTTATTCAATGAAAAATAAGAATATTTAGTAATATTAAAAAATATAAATGTTATTCAAATTCCAATTAAGGGAAAAAATATATAAAAAAAGATAATATTTTTAACTAACTCTCACAAAATTCTACAATCGTGTACTTTATCTGAATTTTGCTAGAACACAAAGAGTTTATTTTGTCATGAGTTTTGTTTTTAAGTTCTATTTACTTGTGTTTGAAACTAGTTTTATGTTTTTTTAAAAAGAATAACTTGTTTGATGAATAGTAAAAAAAATTATTTCATTTAATTCACTCTTTAAACACAATAAATAAAATTAAGTTAAGTAATGAATTAAAAAATAAAATTCAAATATAGTTTTCAAAAACTTCTTTTAATTTTCAAAAACAACAAAAATGTGGTAAAAATAAAATTGAGTTTTCACATAATTTTGAATTTAAAAATAAAGTTAATTACCGGAAAATATTTATTTTAAAAAATTAAATTTAAAATTAGAACTTAAAAATAAAATTGATTATAAAACATGAAATAAAAAATATAAAGAGAGAAAAAAAAGTTGAGACAAATTAAGTGGTTAAATAAAAAAAAAGAGAAAGATGTTGAGTTGACGAGCACTTGGGCAGTATTGATTAATCTCAATCATGGAAGGTAGGGAGAGTTAGTTAATAACTTTGTTTTTTATTTTTTTCCCCTTCCTTTTTCTTATAATATACTTTAAGGTATCTTTGAATTTGCATTGAATTGACAAGAGTAAGTGGAGTAAGTTGGGCAAAGGGTTGGTGTAGATTATGTTCTTCTAGAAATCTTTATGTGAAAAGACGTTACAAGTAAAAATAAACCAAATAAAAAGAAGAAGATATATTTAATTGAAACAATTATATTTATCATAAATTGTTATCATAATTAATATAACATTTAATTATAAATTAAAAAATAAATCTTATTATTTTAATAAATAATTATATGTTATATAAATTATAATTATATTACAACTTATAACATAAAAATAATATTCATTCAAACTAGTGAAATAAGAGAGAAAAGGACCACTATGCAATATGAAAATTTGGAAAAAGATTGGAGCAAATTAAGGATAAAAAAACTATGTGATCCTTATTAAGGATACAATAGGTTGAACCAATAACATGAATATTAGGTGACGTTTGGTTCATATAATAGAATCAGAATCGAAATCGAAATGAAATATAATACAAATGAAACAATGTTGTTTGATTTGACCATTGGAATCAAAGAATGAATCAATATTACAGTATTTTGTATGCAACTGGAATGGAATAGAAAAAACTGTAAATTATCTTAATACTCATATATTCAGTAAAATTTAAATAATATCATTTAATTATTATTTTTTATTAGACAAAATACATTATTGAAATCATTATTTTTTTAAATAATTATTATATAAAAAGAAATATATTATTAAAATTATTATTTTTCTAAATAGGGTTTTGGATATGAGATTTAGGGATTTAGGGTTATATTTGTGGGTTAAAGTTTAAAATTATTATTTTTCTAAATAGGGTTTAGGGTTTTAAGATTTGAGATTTAGGGTTTAGGGTTTTAAAATTTGGGGTTTAGGGATTTGGAATTTAGGGTTTTGAGATTTGGGGCTTAGGGTTTTAGGGTTTTGGGTTTAGAGATTTAGGTTTTAGGGATTAGGGATTTAGGGTTTTAGGGTTTTAAATTTTGGGATTTGAGTTTAAGATTATATTTGAGGTTAGGTAAAATTGAAAAAAAAATTGAGATGTGAATGAAATCATGATTATGAAAAAGATGAAAAAAAAATTATAATTTCTTCTCTTTTAAGAATCGATTTCATTCTTAACTGGTTTTTCAGACCAACTAAATAGGTAAATAAAAAGAATTAATTCTAATTTCTTTCCATTCTTTTCAACGAAACATAGTATTAAAACTTTTACATTTACTCAAAATAAATTATAAATATATATAAAATTTATTATATTGTTATAATAATTTTTTATTATTATTAAAATAAAAATACATAAAATATTTATATTATCTATAATATTCATATTTATTCATATATTAGTTTCATTATTATTAAAATTTTATAATAATAATAATTTCAATTCTAATAATATAACTACCGAAGTTATCTGTGATGTTTTAATTCGCCTTGGTGTAATGGTATTGGGTGGTTCTCATCCTTGACCGTTTTTGTTGACTTTCTTCTATCTTACCAAATTTCTTCAAAGTTGGTGCTCATAATTGTGGTTCTGTTTATGCATCTTCGATCTCTTTCTTTCTATATGTTTTTCACATAAATACCCTTTTTGTTAGCAACATTTTTTTATAAAGAGCGTCCAAATTAAAAATATTATTAAAATAATTCTTACAAATAATATATTATATGTGAGTTAATATGAACAGTTGACTAATTTTTATATATTTTTTTATTTTTATAAAATTAAATAGTAAAAATTAACTTGTTTTTTTAATGCATTGATGTCATTTTCGTATTTAAGTTTTTTTCTGGAATAAGGTTATTTTTTAACTATTAAAAATTATAGATATTTTATGAAAACCTAAATCTAAAATGGAAGACGGGTTGAGAATTTTAGAAAATTGTATTGTTATAAATTAAAGGAATTTGTTCAAAATGGAACCAAAAAGTAAATAAAACAAGGATTAAGTGTAACATTGTTTAAAACAGAAGAAAAAAAGAATGTAACATAGTGGGCAATCAAATAACGAAGAAAATAAGTGCAAAAAGTAATGAATGAAAGTATGAATTTATTTGGTTTGGTTAGGATTGAACTACGTCGAAGTGCAATCCCCAATAGTCAATTTCACTATGCAAACAGTGTGTATAATCCAAGTACTTTTAGTAATCAAACATTTTTGACTAAGAAGGTTTAAATTATCAGTCTATATCGAAATTTATATATTTAAATTTTATAAATACGTTGATAATGATATTATTGTTGAAAACGATTTTTTTTAAAATAATAATATTTTTTATAAGACTTCATATTACATTAAAATAATTAATTATTTATATTTTATATTAATTTTCTTATTTAACATATATATATATATATATATATTTATTTATTTATAAACACTTATGCTATTCATTTTAATTAATAAGTTAATTAAATAATAGAAAAAATTAACAGTTAAATTGCAAAATAATTATTTATAGAAAAAGAAAATACTATAGATTGTAAAACTTGTAAGTAAGTACTATATTTATTTTTAGTAACACTTTAATTTTATTGTTTTGAAAAATTGATCATTCATAGAGTAAAGCATTTTATAAATCATTTAAGGTCACATGACTATTTTTCTAACCAGCTATAATATCATAATACCTATCCATGGGAAAAGTTAGGGAATTATTCATACCACTTTTACTTATTAAAACTTCAACCCGATTAATTTTTATTATTTTTCTTTCATTTTTTTCTTTTCATTCTATTTTCCTTGTGTCATTCTTATGTTTTTATGGTTATTATTACAATGAAAAAATATGATCAAATTGAATATCTTTAACTTTTTATTAATTTTAGTGTTGAAAATATAATTATTTTAAACATTATAATTAATAAAAAAGATAAAAATAATAAGTTTAATCATATTTTTATATTGTAAAAATAATTATAAAACTTGAAAAATAAAATAATAACAACTTAAAATATATCAAAAGAAAAACATAACAAATAAGAAAAAAATTGAATAAACATTGATAGAATTAAAGCTTTTATCAACTACGAAATAATTACCTATTTTTTCAAGGAAAATAGTAGGTAAAATAACAATATATACCTTTTAAAAATAATCATGTACATATCATGTGATTTTAAATGGTTCATAATTTGTTCTTCTAAGGTTAATTTTTCGAAATAATAAGAGTAAAGTATTATTAAAAATAAGTATATGATTGGTACTATTTTTATCTTTTATTTAAATTGTAATTTATATTTAGATAAATATTAACTATACATAATATAATTTAAATTATAAAAAACAAAATATATAGATAAGAATATATATATTACAAAATATCAGTTCTAATTTAAAGAAATAATGTTTGATTAAAGATAACAATAACTACTAATAAAAAATTTAAAAATAAATTATTTAAAAATTAAAAAAGTTAATAAGGAATGGTATTTTGTGGACAATAACACCATTATATATATAATATCAGCAATATTTTTGCAAAAATTAAATTGTATAGACACTTTCTATGCAATAATATTTTCTTAATATTATCATGACATTCTTAGTCATGTTTGCCAAAATAAAATAAAAATTGATGGATAGCATATGTTCTCAACAATATCACTATAATATCAACATTTTTAACTATTTTTTTCATTCTTGGGTAAGACAACGTAAATATATACAATATAGAGGGGCATATATGCAATTAAAGTAAAAGGAGGACACCAAAATTAACTACAACTTCAACAACATGAAAAGTAGAGCTACCTACCAAATCCAATATTAACTTAATTAGCAACAACTCTACTTTCTTTCCATCTTTCTCTCACTCCCAAGTTGGTCAAATTTCTCACTCTCTCACTTTCTCTTTCCCTCCCTCGTTAAATCTCAAAAGAAATTTCTCATTACTCAATTACACCCCCCTTCTCTCTCTCTCTCTCTCTCAATAGCAAACATCTCCATTTAAATTCCTTCTTCATCATTCTGTTTCCAATTCCCCACAATACTGCTCTGCCTCTCACTCTGTTTTCTTTCTAATTAAACCTTTAAATATAAAACAAATCATTATTAGCAATAAAATGGGTAGGTCTCCTTGTTGTGAAAAAGAACATACAAACAAAGGTGCATGGACTAAAGAAGAAGATGAACGTCTCATTAACTACATCAAACTTCATGGCGAAGGTTGCTGGAGATCTCTCCCTAAATCTGCTGGTAATTAATTAATTAATTTTTTTGTTAATTAAACTTCATGATCAAATATAAAGAGTACTTGTTCTAATTTGTCAATCTTTTGATGTTGTGTTTATGTGTCTTTTTAGGTTTGCTTCGTTGTGGAAAAAGTTGTAGACTTCGTTGGATAAATTACCTAAGGCCTGACCTCAAAAGAGGCAACTTTACTGAAGAAGAAGATGAACTCATCATTAATCTTCACAGCTTACTAGGAAACAAGTAAGTAAAATTCCCTTTTGGGTTTTGTTCTTTAACCAAAAATCTCAAATGGGTTTGTCCTAATTTTGATCTAAACAAGTTCTAAGAAATATGCTCAACAAGTTTAATTATAAACATACCTTTTACACATATTAACGTCATAAAAATTCTAACATATGTTTAACACAAACCCAGTTAAAAAGGAAACCACGGGTTATACACAGTAAATGTTATTCATTACTTTGAGTATATTACTTATTAATAAGATTGTTTTTTTTTTACCCTTTCTGTTAAATATTTGTTTTTTTTAAAGCATTGCACTAATTTTAAATTTTTATTAGTTTAGAAAAAATGGTAATTTTTATTTATATATATATATAAATATATGACGTGCTTAAACCATAATTAAATTATCTAATCTTTTATTTTAAATTTCAGATGGTCTTTAATTGCTTCTCGATTACCTGGAAGAACAGACAACGAGATAAAGAATTATTGGAACACACACATCAAAAGAAAGCTTTATAGCCGTGGAGTAGACCCTCAAACTCATCGTCCACTCAACAATAGTTGTAACACCAATATCACAACTAGCAATATTGACAAAAAGGATGACCATAATATCAATAATACCCCCAAGAATTACAATATCAAATTTGAAGAACAAAGTTGTTTGACACCAATTTTGTCTTCTAATGTTATTATTGATCATCACAACTCTGCTCATGAAGATTCAAACACAAGTAGTAGTGGAGTGACTACACTGGATCAAGAAGTTAATTTCTCTCAAAATATCAATCTTGACCTTTCTATTGGCCTTCCTCATCAGTCTCAAATTTCTTTCACTACTACTACTGATCAAAAGTTGAAGTCACAACAAGAAGTTACTACTTTCCAATTTTATGGGAATAATAGTAATGTTAGTGGAGTTGTGTGTTTGTGTTGTAATTTGGGTTTTGATCAGAAAATCAAGACCTGTAGTTGTGATAATGTGTTAGCTAAATTACCATCTAGTACTACTACTGAAAATAATATTTTTAGATATTACAGATCTTAGTTTTATGATAAATATATTATCAACATTATAGAAACTGATATGATATTTAATAATTTTAGTACCTTTTTAGCTCTCACTTGTAACTTTATTATCTTAAAGTTGAACAAGATTCCAAAGTTTGGATCTTTTTGTGTTGATGTTAATGTTTAATTTGTGTTTTAATGGTAAGTGTTAAATAGCTTTATCCAACATCGACTTGAAACAAAGTAGTAATAGTTTGTTTAACCTTTAATTTAATAAGATTTTATTGGGTTAAGTTATTTCTGATTTTCTAACTCTAAAAAATTAGAGAATAATTTTTCCATGGACTTTGAAGAATCGGGTTAAAAAAATTGGGTTTTTTCTTGAACCGTCAAAAGTTTTAACTGGCTTCGTCAAACATTTGAACCTCTTATAGAATCAGATATATATAGGTTAAATAAGCAAGTGTTAGTGAGTTTTATGAGTTATTTATTCATTTATTTAAGGTCTTTTTTTATAAATTTTTTATTTCACAAAACAGCAAAAGTGATAAGAATGTTTTCGTGGTTCATGTATTCATGAATTTATATGTTAGTGTAGTTTTAATTTAATGTCATTTATGTTTGTATGGACAAAATATAATCAAGTTTCAGCAACCTCTAAAGACTATCTTGCATTTTAGAGTTATGGGGTGATTATGATTAATAAACCAGAATCACACCGATAACTCAGTCGATTAAGTTTACATATTTTTAAAGTAGAGGGAGTACTAGACACAAAAATGTCATCCCTCTCGTTTATATATATATATATATATATACATATGTGTGTGAGATTGATAAGCATATAACTTTGAAAGTTGTAGATGCCAAAACTGTAAGAACCTGACTTTATTAATAATTAGACCATGCGTATATACAAAGCATCATAGAAAAGTACTTGTGTTCAAACCTTTCTCTTGCCTAATAATTGATTTCCATATGATATCTACTTACCCAACGCCTACAGTTTGTGGCATTTAATGTGAAAATCACACCTCTTTCAACTTCAAAATCTTTCATATAACAATTACTACGTACAAATTTTAGTATTGTTTTAGATTTTTCTGTGTATGCAAATATTAGATGGTAGTATTTTTATAATATGTAATCATAGAGTGAAAACCTTCGGAAGTTGGGGAAAAATTATACTGTATAGTTAGTAATCTAAAATGATACCGATAAACTATTGAGCGAGATTTTTTTTAACCAATTAAAAAAAATTACTATTACTCCATCTCTTGCTTTTTATTATGGTTTGTAGAAAGTTTTACCATTTAATTTAAGGAATTTTTTTATTATTCAATTCTCAATAGAATTGTATTACAAAAGTAATAGTATTATCTCATATTCCTCACTTAGGCTAAATTGAAAATATTTACACATTAATTTTTAAAACTTATTTTTTTATTAATGTGAGTGAAATGTTTGACATTTATTTTAAAGAATTCAAACATTTATTTTAAAGAATTTTTTTAATTCAATTCTCAACTTAGAATGTATTAAAAAAGTATATATTTTTATAAATTTAAAACTTCACGTATATATTTTTAAATTTTTAAATTCTACTATAATTTAATCTCCAAACTTTTAAAAATTCACATATAATTCTTAACTTAACTTGATTACTAAAATACATATTTGTCAATTAAAATTTTAAAATTATGCATAAATTTCTAAGAGTTTGGAAACTAAATTATATATTTTATAAATTTAAAGACTTATATGAAAAGCTTTAAAAATTTAATGACCAAATCATACATTTTTAAAATTTAGATATATATGTGTAAATTTAACTAAAATTAATAAAACGATGATATAATTTTTTTTAAAATAAATATGATACCTTCATCAAGTATTAAAGTAAAAAATTTAAGTCATGATATCTTTTAAAAAAATATATTAAATTGTAACTCTATTATTATAAAATATTTGAAAAATCCTTTTATTTTTATTTTTTGATAAAGCTAATATGGTATATTAAAGGATGCTATTTACAAGGATGATTCAAAGGTGATAGGACTGACAAATAAAAGGGAGAAGTTAATTAACATTAAAACTTCCCTGCGTGTGTTCAGTCATGAACCATTATACATTCTCAAAATCTAACTGAAATAAATACAAGAAAATTTGTGTAATAAAAGAAAGATCTCATAAAAATACTCTTCCTTTCTAATTTAAGAAACTACCGCTAACAAGCTTGGGAGTGATGCATATTTTGACATGTAAAAGATTTAAAATTTAAGTATTAATTATAATGTTATATGTAAATTATTTAGAAAAAAATTAAGAAAGTACCCTTTATAGAAAAGTAATTAAACAATTTTAACAGTGTTTAAAATTTGCTATAAAAATTAATGAAGCTCCAAGAGAAGGAAAAAAAATCAAAAAAATTTAAGAATATATGTAAATTAATTAGAAAAGGACTAAACAAAAGAATATATGTGATAGAGGGAAGTGAGGTGTATTTTTTTTTAGCTGGACTGGACAAGATATGTACCAAACTTATATAAAAACCTAACAATATAAGGTGATGAAATTAAAGATTTAGAAAATCCAAAAGCAAAATTACCTAAAAAAAAACAGATAAAGAGAATCATAATATGAATCAGATGAAAAGGATGGGGAAGCCATGTGAGTGTTAGTGATGTGGGTTGTAAAGAACATGAACTGTTTTGGTTGGTGTAAATATATGTCATCAATCCAACTAGTCAACTAACCTCTCTGTCTCTTTTCATCAATTTCCTGCTTTTATGCTCCATGTCTCTCCAATTTTTTAATCTTAATTACCTCATTCTCTATCTTTTAATTTCCTCATTATTTTAAGTTTGTGACATTATTTGTAATTGTGACATAAAAAATCCTTTTAATATTCCTCAACACTGGTATTAGAATTTTGAAACTGTGGTGGTAATTTGGGATACAATATAGAATACAAAATTCATATAACATTTTACAAATTATTTTTTATTAAGAATTAACTATTAATTTTATTTTATTTTGTATTTACAAAGATATTGAATTTTTTTACCCTTATAAATAAATTAATTAATTAAAAATAATTTAATTTTTATAATATTAAAAAATATATGAATTTCAATTAAAGATATGACATAAATACCCACAATATAAACTAATTTTCATTTCTAATTATTAGAAGTAAGTTTAATTGAAAATTAATTAGCTATTTTATTTTTTGAAATATATACTTTTTAATTATTTTAAAATTTTATACTATTCAAATAATAAAAAAGTAAAAAAAAAAAAAAAAGGAAGCATGAATTTTGATTTAGAATGTTGAGGGCCATAAGATCACACGTTACTCTGTACCTAACTCCTTTTGTTGTCTTCTCAGTTCACCCTTTGTCACATCTTTGATCTAGAACAATAAACCAACCTACTTTCCACCCCCAATCCAAAAATAAAAATAAAAAATATTTTTGTTACTTTCATCTTTTCTTTTTTTTTCTTCTTTTTTTTCTTTTTCGGGTGATTTTTTTTATTTGGCCACAAAAAGAGGAACACCTAGATCATTGCTGGAACTTGGAACCCCTTTTTAGCTTCAAAAAATTATTTACAAAATATATTTCTAAAATAATACAATATTGTGTTCTTTTTTTCTCTAAGAAACATTTAATTTTTTTCTAAAATAAGAATTTTTTTTTCTAACAAAACAAAACGTTAATCTTGACTAATAATTAGATGTATTTTCAACTTTTTTTAGAAATTGTTGAAGTAATTCCTTTTTAGAAATTTGATTTAGAGTAAAGTGAATGGTAAAAGATCATGTTTTTATGTGTTAATGTATTTATTTTTAATTCATTAAATTTTATTATTGATGTATTTATATGGATAATTTTTTATATAAATTGTATCTTTCATTTATATTAAATGAAGATTTTTTTTATCTCTTAAATAATTATTTAAATTTGAGTAACAACTAATAATTGATATATATATATATAATTTTAAAATATGAAATATACGGTCATTGTTGGAACTTGGAACCCCTTTTTACCTTAACAAAATAGTTACAAAATATATTTGCTATAATTATAAATGATTTTTATTCTAAATTAATAAAATATTTTTTTTGGTCTAAGAAACATTGAAATATTATTATAAAAGAAGATATTTTTTTAAAGAAACAAAAATTAAATTTGAATAATAATTAGATGTATTCTCAAATTTTAAAAATTGTTTAAATAAAAAATTTTTATGGCCTTAAAATTGTTTTACAATTTAAGTAATAACTAATAATTATCCATATTTAAGTATAATTTTTTTTATAATAATTTGTAACTACGGATCTTGTCTCTTTAAGTAATCCTAAAAGATCAAAGAAATCATCCATATTTACCTAACTAATTAATATGATTTATTCTATTTTAGTTATATTGTACATAGTCTTTCAAACCATGAATTTTTCTAGAAAATTATTTAATTCTTTTTTTAAAGTTGAGATGCAATATATATAAAAAAAAGACTAAATGGTTGTTTTAGAAGGGAAGATAAAAGACTAATATTAGAGAGTAATTTAAATAAACACATGTAATTGCATTTTTTTCAATACAAAATTGTTGTAAAACAATCTTTAAAATGAGTAAAATAGAAGAAGTAAAGACCAAAATCATATAAACATATTAATAAGAGAATTAAACATTATTTTAATAATTAAAAATGTTTATCATTCAGGAAACAAGATTTTGGTCTAATTGTAATCATTTTGCTACCTTAATTGTTGCTAGCTTTTAGAAATTGGGTGTGGTTAACATAATGCAAGCTGAAAATTACACAATTAAAAGCAAATTATATATATATATATATATATATATATATATATATATATATATATATATATATATATAAAAGGATAGTTGACCAAAGCAATATTGATTATTCAAATGAAACATTAATTAAACTTTAGAATGCAACACATGGACCCATCCATTAATAGACCATCTAATTAACTGTTACAAAATATTTTATGTTATTATTTAATTTCTTTCAAATAATATTTTATGAGGTAAATATCAATAAAATTCTTAAATTAATAAATAATATGACTTCATAATAAAAATAATAGATAATTTATATCACAATATAATTTAAATATTTTAATAAATAATACTATAATTAAATTCAACATCTATTTTTTTAACTTAATATTTAATTCAATATAACTTAATATAGATAATATTATTCAAATATTTATGACATAAGTCCCTTTTAATATAGTTAATTAAGATAGCTAAGTATATATTTTTCAAAGAGTAATACAATAAGGCACGCAACATGCTTGAGTTGATATTATCAACTTGATAATGCGAGTGTTCGACATCAAAGACATCGTGAATTCAAATTTCACATGAAAGGCATACATAGTTTGTAATTTATTTTACTTTTGTTTGAAATTGAGTGGTTTAAGTGATAACTAAAAATAAATAAATAAATCTTATTCCCCGAAGTCATGATAGAAAACACATCAATACTACAAGTTGGCAAAAAAAAATAAAAAATTACATATTAAAATATCTTTGTACAATTTCGAACTAAAAAATATTTTCAAATAAGTAATTTGATATATTATAATTATAATTATAATTAATTTAATAATTTTTATTATTAAATAAAATTATATAAATTTAATTATATTTATTAATAATATTATAACACGTAATTTATAATTTATTTATTGTTTAGAGAGTTTTTCTTTTTCAAATTGGAAGACACTGTTCCAGGTTTGAAAATTAAAGCAGGTATATATAGTCTGATTCATTTCTAGCCTCTCAAATTACAGTAAATGACTAGAGGACCCAAATTCACTATAAGTCAAACAAATCATACCAAACCACATTAATGATCAACTTATCAACAATTAATGTCACTAAAATAACTTCTAGTGGGTACTTGATGGTGATACTATACAGAGAACAAGTTAGCTAGCTAGGGTTCTTAATACTGATTATTAGGCCCAAAAAAAAAAATACATTCACACAACTCTTTTTTATGTTTTTACAATATATTTAATATTAATAAAATTATTATTTTATCTTTAATATATTTATTCTATATCAATTTGAAGGATTTTTTTGTCATTTTTAAAATTAATATTAAGTATAATGTGGAAACAACGAAAAAGTGGTTGAAAATATCCTCACCCTTTACAACAATATCTTTCCCAAAAATTTATACAAAATTAATGGGAATATTTGTAAGATTTGAATAAGTTTAAAGAAACTTTAAATATTAATTAACTTCAGAATTTTAATTTATTTTGAAAGTTGTTATCGAAATTAGATTAAAAGATCTTATTTATTTTATATTATAGATAAATGTTTAATTCTTCAAAAAAAATCAAATAATTATATTATTTATATATTTATAAATAAAAACTTAATCTTAAATTAGTTACATGTTAAATTGAGTGACAATAAAGTTGAGCCACAAGATACTTGTAAAACAAAAAGTTAACTTCAAAAAGTAATATCTATCATTTTATTTATATTCTTTAATAAAATTAAATTAATTTAATTATGATAGTATTTGATATATTATATTATCACTAACATACATAATGTTATTTGTTTTGTTTGATATGGGATACTTGAAAATTAACAGGGAATCAGATGCTAGAGAATTGATTCAACTATTAATGTATTATTATTAAACAAGATAGGTTAAGAATAATAGTTTTAATAAGCAAATAATGTATTAAAAAAAACAAAACAAATGTCATGGCATAAATATTCTGAATTATTTGTGGAGAGGGAATAATTGAATTGGAGTGTATTGGTTGGGGTCTACATACTAAAACAAAACAAGTACTGTTAGAGAAGATATAGAAAACAAAAGGGTAGGTACCACAAATACAGGAGACACATCGACAAGGCATAGACCTAAGTCCTAACCACTTGAAGGGCCCCGATCACAAATAATAGCTACACTGATATTAATGAAATGTTCATTAACTTGTTAAAAATTGTTAGAAATGATTTATATTAAAATATATTAAAAGTGATTTATGTGAAAGAGTTATCGATACTACAAAACATATATATGGACTCCGTTTTTCTAAGTAAAAGATTTGTTACTCTATTATTTTATCACATTCCTATTTACTCCGTCAATACTCATCCTTCTTTCTCTTTTTTCTATTTTTTTTCCGTTATCTTCATCCCTTGCTTTCTTTCTTCATCCATTCTGGACCTAGCTTGAGGAGAGTTCTCTCTTCCATATGTTTTTATTTTATTTTCTTACTTAGTTCTCTTTTTAATAAGAAGTTTTATTTTATAAATAATATGTTATTATTGTTATAATGTTTTTTGGTCGTATCTAATTCTACGAAGAGTCATATTTAGTGCATTTTCATATCTCATTTTATTGAGTATAAAATAGTATCTTTTATCGAGAAATATATGTATATTTATATAGCTCTTAGATCTACAAATATTTGACAATTTGTAGATTTTTTATTGAGTTTGAAATTTCTTTGATAAATTTATTTAAACAAGATAGATTTTTAAGATGTTGAGAAAATAAGAAATCAAAGAGAGCAAGAAAATGGTATGTGTATTATGTATATGATTTACAAATAGGAAGGAGCAACTAAAACAAAACAGAAAAGGAGGGAAGTTTGTTAACAAACTTCATAACAAAAAATTGATTTTAGAAACTTCATAACATAAAACTGATTTTAGAAACTTCATAACAGAAAACTGATTTTAAAAACCTTTAAAACAGAATTACATTCTAACTTTCTCCCTTAAACTAAGCACTCTTCTTTTCCTCCCCCTGCCTGTTGAAGAGGTGAACAAATACTCATTTTAAGCTTGAGTCTATTGAAGAACTGTGATGACAAGGGTTTGGTTAGAATGTCTGCAATTTGATCAGTAGAAGGAACATGTTGAACAAGAAGTTGCTTTGAGATAACTTTCTCCCTGACGAAATAAAGGTCTAGCTCCACATGTTTAGTTCTCGAATGCAGTATAGGATTAGCTGATAAGAAGATGGTGCTGGTGTTGTCACACCAAAGAACATGAGCAGTCTTCACATCAATTATGAGTTCGCTAAGAAGAGACTGAAGCCAAACAACTTCTGAAGTGGCATTGGCTAGGCTGCGGTACTCAACTTCAGTAGTAGACCTGGAAACTACATTCTGTTTCTTTGAAGACCAGGAAATTAAACTATCTCCAAGGAAAATACAGTAACCAGTAGTGGATCTTCTATTATCCAAATCATTTCCCCAATCAGCATCACAGTACCCTATTAGAGACAGATTGTTTGTTTTTCTCAAGGTGATTCCTTCATCAGCAGTCCCTTTCAGGTACCTGAGGATCCTCTTTACTGCTTTCCAGTGCTGATCAAGAGGTTTCTGCATGAATTGGCACACACAGTTTACATAATAGGAAATCTCAGGTCGGGTGATGGTGATGTACTGAAGAGCTCCAACAATGCTTCTATATTCAATAACATTAGGAATTGGATCACCACCTATAGCAGTGAGTTTCAGACTGCTTACCATAGGAGTAGGTAGAGGATTGGCTTGATCCATTTTTGACCTTTTGAGGAGATCACAAATGTATTTATTTTGAGACAAATGGAGACCTTTTTTCTATGGACCGGACTTCAATGCCAAGGAATTAATTCAATTTTCCAAGGTCTTTGAGTGAGAAGAGTTTATTGAGAATTGATATGAAGTTGTCAAGTTCGAGTTTCTGACTTCCAACCACTATTATGTCATCAACATAGACAAGAAGAAAAATGGTTGAGGTGGCAGAGAACTTGAGAAACAAAGAATTGTCAACTTTAGAGGAGGAGAACCCCATGTGAAAAAGGGTGCCCCTGAGTTTTTCAAACCAGGCCCTGGGAGCCTACTTTAGACCATAAAGGGATTTACTGAGTTTGCAAACCATGTGAGAAGCTTCTTTAGTTTCAAAACCAGGAGGTTGTGCCATATAGACCTCTTCCTTCAAATCTCCATTAAGAAAAGCGTTGTTAACATCTAATTGTCTCGAATACCAGCCACGAGAAAGGGCCACAGTGAGGACAACTCTGATAGTGGTTGGCTTTAACAACAGGTGAAAATGTCTCATCAAAGTCAAAACCAAGTCTTTGATGGAAACCTTTGGCAACAAGTCTTGCCTTGTACTTGGAAATGGAGCCATCTGGGTTTTCTTTGACCTTAAACACCCATCTGTAGCCAATGATTTCCTTGTTAGGAGGCAGTTCAACTAAAGACCAGGTTCGATTCCTTTGAAGTGTATTGTACTCTTCAAGCATGGCTTATTTCCATCTGTCATGAAGAAGGGCATCTTGTACTGAAATACAAGTAGGATCTGAAAGATTAGCAGAAAAAACTTTCTACTTAGAGATGCCATTTTTGGACCGTGTAAGCATAGAGTGATTAGTGGTAGTAACCTCAGGAACAACATTATGAAGGATAGTTTCAAAAACTTCATTGACTGAGTCTGGATTAGAACGAGAAATAGGTTGATTTGAGTTGTTTGAAAGGTTATTTTGTGAAATAGAAAGAGAGGACAAGGCCTAATTAACAGGTGTAAGACCTGTTTCAGGTGTATTATCTGATATATGACCAAAAAAGTGAGAATTCTGTGGATTTGGAAGTGGATGACTTGCAACTATAGGTGGAGGAAATATGATAGGAGAGGATGGCTCGGAAGTTTGAGAAGTATTATTTTGGAAAGGAAAGACATGTTCATTAAAGATGACATGTCTTGAAACATATATTTTTCCATTGTTATCTAAACATATGTAACCTTTATCTTTACTGCTATAGCCTAGAAAAGTGCAGGGAATGGACCTAAAATCAAACTTATGAGAATTGTAGGGTCTTAGATGAGGAAAACACTAACAACCAAAAACACGAAGGGATCTATAGTCAGGTTTTACCTGAAAGAGAACTTGAATAGGAGACTTTTGCTGCAGAACTGTAGACGGCAATTTGTTGATAAGAAAAACAGTAGTGGAGAAGGCCTCTGGCCAGTAAGTTTTAGGGATAGAGGATTGAGTAAGGAGGGTAAGCCCAAGTTCAACAACATGTCTATGCTTCCTCTCAAAAATACCATTTTGTTGATAGGTGTGAGGGCAGGAAACTCTGTGAATGATGCCATATTTATCAAGAAAGTTTGAAAAGGATCGAAACTTACCACCCCAATCACTTTGAAAAATCTTGAGTTTTGTGTTCAACTGATTTTCTGCTTGTGTTTTGAAATGAATAAAGCAATCTAAAGCTTCATATTTGCGTTTGAGGAAATAAATCCATGTGAATCTTGAAAATACATCTACAAAGGTAATGTAGAATTTGTGGCTAGTGGTAGAAAGAATGGGAGAGGGGCCCCATATATCAGCTTCAACAAGCTGTAAAGGTGCAGAATAGGTAGTTTGAGAAGTAGGAAAATGGAGTTTATGACTTTTGCCCATTTGACAAGCTGTACAGAAATAATGTTGCATTTTATTCACTGAAAATTTGATATTACAATGATTTAGAATTTTGTTAACAATTTGAGAAGAAGGATGACCAAGCCTTCTATGCCAAAGGTCAAGAAATGAGAGTTTTTCTTTGTAAGGAATGGTTTCTGATATGAGAGATTGGAAGGAGGGTTGACAGTTCGGACTAGGAGTCTTAGTAGGCAGCAAGAGGTCAAGCCGATACAGTCCTTTATGCAAAGTCCCCTTGAGTAGAAGTTTCTTAGTAACCTGATCTTTGACAAGACAGAAAAAGGGATGAAATTCAAAGAAAACTCTATTGTAAAGATAGAACTTAGAGACACTAAGAAGATTTTTAGTAATTGAGGGTACATGAAGAATATTATTTAGAGATAAGTAATGAGAGTAGAAAGGAGAATAGATAGTAGTTTTTCCAATGTGTTTGATTGAGAGACCTTTACCATTTCCCATATGAATTTTCTAAGTTCCATTGTAGTTAGTCCCGGAATTAGGATACCAATTCTTGTCAGTGACAGTGTTTCGATCAGTAGCAATTAAGGCTTCAGTAGGGGCTTGATAAAAAAGAGTTTATTCTTGTGTGTGAGAAAGATTGGCATGGTTCTGAGTGGAATTGTAGTTCTGATTGGAAGAACTTGAGGTGTTACTGCCTTCACTTCCTTGAAAATTTGGATCAAAACGATAGTAACATTTAATGACTGTGTGTCCAATCTTGCCACAGAGTTGGCATTGAGGTTTGCCATTGTTGGATCTACTCCCTCTTCCTCTGCCACGATAGCCATTGTATCCTCTTCCTCCTTGACGGTTTTTCTGTGAAGTACCATTGTAGCTTTTCCTGTTGTTAGCAAGATTCACAGAAAGATCATTAGCAGCGGAGTGTTTTTGTAATATATGACCTTCATGAGATAAAAGAAGCGTATTAACATGTTAGAGGGTATAAGGGATCTCTCTTGAGCAGATGATGGCAACTATAGACTCGTACTCATCCCCTAGGCCATTGAGGAGGGCAAGAATCTGATCAGTGTCTATCATACTATGATTAGCAGCTCCAAGCATGTCAAAGTAGGATTTCATCTTCAAGATATACTCTCTCATAGAAAGATTGTCTTTCTTGAGAGGTTGGATCTGTTTTTTGTAAAACATCACCTTGGTAGTGGATTGAGAACTAAAGAGTTGTTCTATGGTGGTCCAAATTTATTGAGAGGAAGAACAACCAATCATCTGAGGAAGATAGCTGGTGTTGATCGAGGTAAGAAGCCAAGAAACCAGTAATTTGTCCTGTCTTTGATGGCAAATGAAGGCAGGATTTGATTCTCCATCACGAATTCTAGGTGGAACATTGCAGGTTCCATGGATGAAATGCTCAAGACCATAGCCCAAGATCATGTTTTCTACCTGAAATTTCCATATGAGGAAGTTGTCTTCTTCAATTTTTATTGTGATCAACTGGTTGAGGGTGTTGATGATAGATCTCATAGGATCTTCATTGTTGGTTGGGTGAGCACTACCATTGAGTGCAAAGGAATCTGATCCAGCCCCATTGTTAGCATTGTGATTGCTTGTTTTTGCCATGAAGAAGAAGATGACGCCCAGAAAAGTTTGAGAGAGGAACCAACAGGCTTTGATACCAAGATAGATTTCTGAGATGTTGAGAAAACAAGAAATCAAAGAGAGTAAGAATATAATCTGTGTATTATGTATATGATTTACAAAGAGGAGAATCCTTTTATATACATAGAGGAACAACTAAAACAAAACAGAAAAGGAGGGAAGTTTGTTAACAAACTTCATAACAGAAAACTGATTTTAAAAACCTCTAAAACAGAATTATATTCTAACTAGACATGGTTAGATGATACTAACTAAAGATGAGAAAGACAAATAATTTCATGATTAGTGATATTCTTAAAAGAATTATCATTTTTAAGTGTGTTTTATTATTTGTTTTTAAATATGTATTAGTAAATTTTATTTGAATAAATAATATTTCTTTTTGTATTTTACAAATATAAAGGTTAATGAAATTAATATCTCTCAATTTAAAAAAGAAAAATTAAGATATTTATTTGAGTTATAAAACACAAGATCTTAAAATTAAAAGCAAATAGATACTACACGGATGGAGAATAAGTCTTAACAATCGGTCTATATATATGGTTGACAGTTTCACGAGGAGTTATTAGTTACTTCTTGAGTATATATAACACCTATACTCTCAAAATCACATTTGTTATTGTTTTGATTCTTTTATATAGAGAATAACATATAACAAATTTAAAACTCTATTTTAATCTAATTTTTGTGCTATTATTTATCATCTTCAACCCAATACACTAAAGGTGCGCGTACTAATTGAAAATGTGAAGAAGAAAAAATTATTTTTATCAAACATTTTTCAAAGAGTATATCAAGTTTTATAACTTATGTATGTATAAATAATCAAAAAATATTATTCATTTTTTATTAAATATAGGAAATAATTGTAGATAAAGATGAGTTTGGACAATTTTAATGAGGATTGGCAAATTGATCATATGGGACAAGAAGGTGAACAACCAGAAGCAAGCAGAAGCCTAATATAATGTAGTGATAACTAAGGTGAAATATATCTAATAGAGTAAAAATGTTATAAAATTTAAGAAAATATATAACCGGTTGAAATGAACAAAATTTGGTTAATATTTGGTTAAAAGTAGTATGATGAGCCTCTAGTGTAGACCTTATTCAAATTTGGTTGTGGCATTACAATAATGGACTACTAGTCACTTACTTATAAGTCTATAGTTTAAAAGGAAAATAAATAAATAAATAAAACACTATCAAAAGAAAGTTGCCAATACATAACAATACAACACTTATTCTTTCATTGTACATCTATCAAGATGGTTATTGTAAAATTTGTTTTGGACTTAAACACATCATTATGTAAATAAATCGTTTTTATTTAAAGCTTTGGCAAGCTGATGGATCGTTTTAATGAAAAGTTAAATAGAGATAATTACTCTTTCGTGTTAGTTGCTCTGAATATAAGAGTTTTAAGGCATGAAGCATTCGATTATTCTCAGCGGTAGTTCATTTCCATGAATTGTTAAAGTGTGAAACTATTTGAGTTTTTTTTTTTTTTAGCTCAACTATTTGAGTTTTTTTGTGTATTATGAACATGTGTTTTTGATTAGTAGTATGGTTCTTAGTTTACGCTTTGGAATTGAATGTAATGTATTTTAGAAACTGAGTTGGTCTATACATGTTAAATAATTAAGACTAATTAAGACTTCAATCCTAACCTACAAGATTTTGGCATCTCTTTTCTCAACCCTTTCTATATGCATTTTGTACCATTCATGAACAAAGAGGATGCATTTACATTTAATCCATTCAAAACATTTCACTACAAAATCACATTGCTGATATAACAAAGAATAAGATCATAGAATAATCTTAAGAGCAGAATGAAAAACAAATTGAAGTTAAATCCCCAACCATACCACATGTAGTTGCTTAGCTTACAAAAATCTCATGACTCTCTTATCCATGAACAGCTGTTAATTTAGTTACAACCTCCAGATGTTCCTGAAGACTCAGCAGCATCATCAACTCGTAATGTTATAGCCATCTCTTCAATCATTTTACCCCTATCTATTGAACAATCAATAGCTTCACTCAATCTTTTCAACCATATGTCATAGTCCACACTATATGGTGTTCCACAAAGACTATCCACATAATCTGCAAATGCTTTCAAAAGTGCTGAAATCTCACCGATCTGTTGCTGAATCAATCTCTTAGCCCAGCTCGTCTCTCTCCATTGCAAAGCCGACTCAATAGACTCCTGTTGCTCCACAGCTCCTCCACAAACAAAAAGTAGAAGATAAACAAGGCTTTCAGCATCTGATGATGGACAAAGTTTACCATGTTGAAGTGCATGTGATGAAGAGAAGTGTAAGTTTATTGCTGGACTATCCCTATCTTCAAGAACCGCACGTCCCCAAGAAATTGGAACATACATTACATTGTTTCCTACACCTTGTGTATTGACAACACGAATTATGTTCTCCGGACAAATATCACCATGCTGGATATTTGATATTGCTGCAGTTCTTAGAGCAACAACACAATCTCTGCAACAACGAATTGCATCATCTGGTGAGAAAGGGCCATCCCGGGAAACTATAGATGAAATAGGTTCACCAACTGGTGATGTTACTAGTATTGGAGTACCACACCATGGATGATCACATTTCCCACCTGGGTTTTGCTTTTTACAATGACCCGGATGCAAAATCTTACCCGAGGCAACAATTTCTGGCAAATGTTTATTTAAACTTCCTTGTTGCTTCAAAATGTTTAGCACTTTTGTTTGTCTTTGTACTTCATACCAAAGACTCATATCTTCCCATGATGGTTCGAGCCTAGATGGATGTGAACCCATATATAAATTCAATGGCTCAGCCGGGTAATCCAAAGAAACAGCAGAGTATAGAAAATTGTTGCCTCCTACCATAGCGTCCAACACTTGGAAAGTTTTCAGCCCATGATTTTGATCATCTAGTTGCAAAATATCACCAGGCTTGAGCTTTAAGCTTGACCCTTTCTTTCTAAAGACTTGATCATTTTGCCCAACTTCAACAATCTCTCTCTGATGCTGACCATTATGTTGGAATGGAACCAACACATTATGATTCTCCATGACACGACATTCCATCCAACGTTTCTGAAGGCGAAGGCTATGCTGCGAGGCTAATGAGGCTATTGATTTCCTTGGCGGTCCAATTGATTGGATAATGGAGCAAAAGGATGCCAGAAGTATTTGTAAAGTTCCTATATCCCCCCAACTTGCATTTCCTAACTTGTTCCATATTTGATCCACTGGAGAGACACTAATTTCAGCGTGATTTTGTATCCAATCAACAGCAGAATGGTAAGGGTTAGTTGGGTTTGATTCAAGTTTTCTAATATCACCTTCTAATTTCACAACTCCTCCATATTTACAATCCAGAACCAATACAAAAACTGAATTATTGTTGACAATACTGGTCTTGCTCAAAGACCTAGAAAGAAGTATATGAAATCCATAAAAAAGGGCTTCACAAATGATACTAGTAGATAAACTTAACTCATTTCCCGACAATATATCTTGATTAAATAAGGCAAACTCTACGACCTGATCCCAATGAATGTGTAGATTGCTCTCAAGTTTTGACATCAGAGCAAAACCTCGAAGCTCATTGTGCCTTCCTTTTGATACTGCTTTCTCTAGTGTGTAAAACTTCAATCCAGGATAACATAGACAGGATAAAAAGAAGGGCAACGGACCTCGTTTATGCCAAAATGTACGCCACAAGCCACTGACTATGGCATGAAGAAAATCTTCTACTGCAAGATATTCATCTTCTTTTATGTCATCAGAAAGATAAGGCAAGCATGGCATGCGAAAAAGTTGTTGAAATAAAACCCCTTCTAATGCCAAGTCAAGCTTGTTCAACTCATCAATCATACATGGCGAACCAAAGAGCTGTTCTACATGGCTTGAATTTGGACGTAACTTCTCTGCAACCCAATGCTGAAGATTATGTCTGAATATTTCAAGGTCAACAACTTTTTTCCCATACTCCTTTAGCCCTTTAGATACTCTTCGAGACGAAGGCCTAAACTTACTAGAAACTGAAGTGTCTGATATACTATGTGAAGAGAGAGCTGCATCCATAGTGAATTCTCTGGTGAATTTATAACTTATAAGCACTGTACTGTTTACAATAAATGCCGTAAATTATTTAGACATTGTTCATATGACTACAATGGGACTCAAGTGTACATGGAGTCTAAATAATTTAAACCCTATAGATTCAATTTTCCTGATTTAGTGCCTAGGTTTAGTTCATTGTACTGTAAGAAGAACGCCAGAACAATTAATTACATGCTATTGCATCATGTTATTAAAACAAATTAAGAACATGTTTGAAAGCCTCTGATGATTATTCAGGGAGATAGCACTGTTGTAGTTATAGGGTTCAATATCTGATATTTTACATTTGATATTGAAAACGAAATCATGATACAACAATGCCAAAGCAAACTAACAAGATCGTGTTTGTTACACTTCAACTCAAGAATTGTCTTTTTGCTCAATATCCTCAGAGATATTCTGATTGGATTTAGAATCAATATGATTGACAATTATACCATTTGAAAGAAGTGACGTAAAAAAAGTACACTAACCAGTTTCTAACTTCCTGAAACTCCCATCCAAGCTTTGCTCCGAAGATATTTCAAAATCATTTTGCAGCATGCCTGAAGCCATCTCATCAATAAGTTTAAGAACATTGTAAATTTCATGACACTTGTAAAATAAGAAACTTAATTTGTTCAAAGAAACTATAAAGAAGTGAAAAGTCTCAAATTGACTCGGTTATTATTGAAATTCGAAGAAAAGAAGTAATGTTTACAAAAAAAATAGTAAAAAGGTGGATATTAGGATTTAGGATTTATAATACAGACCAGCTGCAAGCTTCCTGAAACTTTCATTCATACTATGCCCAGGTGAAGAATCCAAGTCATTTTGTAAAGAACCTGAGTCCATTCAATTGCAAAGCTAGTCAATTATCTCACATTCTAAAGAATGTAGGTCATTCTCTCAAATAAATCAACATGCAAAATGGCATTTTATCTATTTCATGACAAGCTTCATAACTATCCACATCCAAACAACGTAATAAGGACATGGGTGTTTCGTTTAATTTGGTATAAATTTACAAAAAATTTAGAAAAATGAATTTGTCCGACACTCAATTACATATCCAAATATTAACGAATCTCAGTACTCTAAAAGAGTCTACGTTACATAGTCATTAACATATGAAATGAAGGCCATATCATGATTTAAGAAGAATGTTTGTGTTGTGTACGGAAGCGATAAATAGTAGTATATGAATATATTAAAGCAGTAAAAGAACACACAAAATTTACATGGCTCGACAATTCGTCTAGGTCCACGGGAGTCAATAGATATTACTCACTAAGTAGAAAATATACAGAATACAGATACAAATTTTCTCACTAATAATATCTCTCAAGTGTTTCCCAAACTCATAAAAAAAACTCTCAAACTCACTAAGTATTTTCTCTCTTTGAGTTTGCTTATGTTCTCTCTGATTTTTATTTATTTTTGCCTTGTTCTTCAATGCATAAACTCTTCTCTACTTATAAATGAAGCAAGACTCATTTTTCCTAAATTGTGCCATAATTTAAGCCTTAAATTAGGTCACTAATTTCCTTAAATTTTGTCACTAATTTCCTTAAATTTTGTCACTAATTTCCTTAAATCATGCCACAAATTAAGCCACTAATTTGTTACTTTTAGAGCCAATATTCAACAATCCCCACCTTGGCAAAAAAATTCATAACGTTGCCTCCAAATGCGCCTTAGGTGCTCTAAGCTCGAGAGATGTTGATCAAGTTCAATCAGTGTTGAAACTTGATCCCTGTAACCATCTTTGTAAGCATATCTACAGGGTTATCTGCAGTTACTACTTTCTAGAGTATAACATTCCCTTCATCGACGATTTCCCGAACAAAATGAAATCGAACATCGATGTGCTTGGTACGACCATGATGAACTTGGTTCTTTGCCAAACAAATGGCACTTTGGTTGTCGCAGAAAACCTCCACGTTCTTCTGAACAATACCCAAATCCTTGGTCAACACGAGAAGCCAGATAGCTTCTTTGAATGCTTTTATTACAACCATATACTCTGCCTCTGTAGTAGACAAAGCTACAGTTGACTGCAATGTTAATCTCCAACAAACTGGTCCTTCTGCCATTGTGAACACATAACCAGTTGTAGATCGACGCTTATCCAAATCTCTAGCATAGTCAGAATCCACATATCCGACTAAGTGTTTGCCTTCAGTCTTGTATCTCTCAAACTTCAAACCAATATCCACAGTACCATAGATGTACCGTAGAATCCACTTCACTGTTTGCCAGTGTCCTTTACCCAGATTATGCATGTACCGACTCACCATACTAACAGCATGGGAAATATCAAGTCTGGTGCAAATCATTGCATACATCAAGGCACCAACGACATTTGCATATGGAACACGTTTCATTTGCTTCTTCTCATTGGTGGTGCTAGGTGACATCAATGTCAAACCTTTGTAGTACTTTCTTCAAATACTGAGTCTGTGTCAGACAGATTGTGCTTGCAACTCTATCTCTTGTGATTTCCATCCCAAGAATTTTCTTAGCTTCTCCAAGATCTTTCATTTCAAATTCTGAACTCCATAGAGCCTTCAATCTATCGATCTCCACCTTGCTCTTAGATGCAATCAACATATCATCAACATATAAGAGCAAATAAATGAAAGTATCATCTTGGAGTTTCCGAAAGTATACACAGTGATCAAATTGGTTACGTATGTATTTTTGTTCTCTGATGAAGTTATCAAAGCGCTTGTACCACTGTCGCAATGATTGTTTCAAACCATAAAGTGACTTGATCAGCTTGCAAGCCCAATTCTCACATCCTGGAACTTTGAAGCCATCTGGTTGAGACATGTAGATCTCTTCGTTCAAAGTACCGTGGAGAAAAGTTGTTTTGACATCGAGTTGAGCTAACTCGAGATCAAATTGTGCTACCAAAGCCAACAGTATTCTAATAGATGAATGCTTAACAACAAGTGAGAATACCTCATTGTAGTCTATTCCTTCTTTCTAAGCATATCCTTTTGCTACCAGTTTAACTTTGTATATGATGTTGTCTTTACCAGGAACACCTTCCTTCTTGGCATAGACCCATTTGTAACCAATAGTTTTCTTTCCTTTGGGAAGTTGAACCAACTCCCAAGTCTGATTATGATGTAGAGACTTCATCTCTTCATCCATTGCCATCTTTCACTTCATACTATCAACTCTTTGCATGGCTTCTCTGTAAGTGCATGGGACATCATCATCAATTACTGAAAGTGCGAATGCTACCATGTTTGTGTATCTGGTAGGCTTCCTAATCTTCCTTATCGATCGAGTAGTGGCAATAGATTCTAGCTACTGATTAATCGGTGGTGATGGTGAGAGAACCTCCACCTCAACTGAGATCTCTTCTTGATCATCAATTTCACCTTTACCACGATCGATAATCGATGCAATCTTTTCTGGATCTTCCAGAGTCTCAAGCATCACCTTAGAAAGAATATTTGGACTTTCATTCTCTTTCTCTAAATTTTTCTGTCTCAACATAAAAGACTCGTCGAATGTAACATCTCGACTTAAGACGATCTTCTTGGATTCACCAAACCAAAGTCGAAATCCTTTAACTCCTTCCTTAAAGCCCAAGAAAACAGCTTTCTTTGCTCTGGGATCCAGTTTGGATTCACTAACATAAAAATATGCAGGACATCCAAATATTCGCAATAAATCATAATCAGTAGCAGGTTGTCCAGACCATACCTCTTTAAGAGTTTTCCCATCTAATGTAATCGCAGGAAGTTTGTTGACTATATGAGTTGCATATGACAAAACCTCAGCCCAAAATGCCTTGCTCAATTTGGATTGAGATAGCATACATCGAACTTTCTCAACCAAAGTACGATTCATTCGTTCTGCAACTCCATTCTGCTATGGTGTACGAGGAACAGAAAAATGTCTGATTATCCCTTCATCTTGACAAACTTTGAAGAAGGGATCTGATTTGTACTCGACACCATTATCAAATCTGAGCCTCTTAATTTACCTGCATGTCTGAGTCTCGATCATTTTCTTCCATTTAAGAAAGATATACAAAACTTCATCTTTGTGACTCATGGTGTATATCCAAACATATCTAGAGAAATCACCAATAAAGGTCACAAACTAGTGTTTACCTCTAAGTGAAGCATTCTTTGAAGGTCCCCAGATATCCGTGTGAATGTAATCAAGAGATCCCTTAGTACGATGAATGGTAGTGCCGAACTTAACTCTTGTTTGTTTTTCCATTACACAATGCTCGTAGAAATCAAACTTTCCAGTCTTGGCACCTTTCAAAAGACTTTGCTTCATTAAGCCTTGCAAAGCCTTTTCACCGACATGCCCTAAGCGCATGTGCCACAGGCGAGAAGAATCATTTGTCTTTTCTTCAGAACTACTTGAGACAGCTGCTCTTCCTGTAATTGTACTACCATCTAGGAAATACAAGTTCGCCTTCTGAGTACCCTTCATCGCTACAAATGCACCTCGTACAACTTTCAAGACTCCATTTTCCAATGTTAACATATAACCATCAGAATCTAAAACACCTAAAGAAATAAGGTTTTTCTTTAGGTCAGAAATATACCTTACATTTGTAAGTTGTCTGATTGTACCATCGTGCATCTTTAGTCGTACTGTTCCGATCCCTTTTGTCTGACATGCATTGTCGTTGCCCATAAGCACAACTTCTCCATCGAGCTCCTCAAAATTCGAAAACCAATGTATGTTTGGACACATATGATAAGAACATCCAGAATCAAGGATCCACTTATCTGAGTAGGTTTCTGATGATGAAACTGAAAAGGCTGATTCTTCATCTTCATCTTCATCGGCCTTTTGTGCAACATTTGCATTTGACTTGTCCTTGTTTGGACAATCTTTCTTCCAATGCCCTTTCTGGTGACAATAGGCACACTCGTCCTTCGCAAGACATCTTCTGGATGACTCTCCTCTAGACTTTGATCTGGATTGCCCCCTATTATTTGATCCGCCAGATTTTTTGTTGTTAGTCCTACCTCTGGTTGTCGTCAATGCTTCTAATATTGAGTCTTTGATATCATGTTGATCTTTTTTCCGATACTCGTTATTTACCAAAACATTTGAAACATCTACGAACTTAACCTCATCATTTCCATATAACAAGATTGTAGTTAAATGCTCATAGCTCTCAGGTAATGAATTCAGCAACAACAAAGTTTTATCTTCATCAATAATTTCAACATCTAAATTTTGTAGATCGGCCAAAATTTTATTGAAATTATGTAAGTGCTCAATCATACGGGTACCTTTCGTGTACTGGTAACGAAAAAGTATCTTCTTCAAGTAGAGTTTGTTCTCAATATTTTTCGTCATGTACTTGTCCTCTAGTTTCTTCCAGAGAACTGCGGCTACATTCTCTTTCATGACAAAGTACTTCTGATCTTTTCCTAAGCAAAGTCGAATTGTGCCACAAGCTTGTCGGTTGACATAATTCCAATCTTCATTTGAATAATCTACTGGCATGGTCTCCAAGGCTATATTAGATCATTCTCGGAACAATAGATCTAATACTTCACATTGCCACATGCCAAAGTTATTTGTGCGATCAAATTTCTTCACCTCAAACTTTGCGTTGGACAACATAGTTCTTCGAGTAGAATAACTTGGTTTGTCATAAATTCTATGGTCAACTTGTTCACCTTCTTCGATCTCTCTTTTATCAACCATAAGTACAAACGGATAACAGAAATTTTGCACTTATAATTTAAAACAGTGTTTTTCCAAATTTTATACCTTATTTGAAAAAACGAAAACCGAAGTTAAATCCGGAATGGTCCAATTAGCTAGGAATAGATCCAACTCAACTGAAAACGGATTAAAAACAGATCAACTCGGTCCAAATATCACTAGTGACTGGGTTGACTCGGTCCAACTCAGCGAGTTAACTGAGTTGCTAGCAACAGCACTCCAACGGCTTCTGGTGGTGATTCTGATTTCCGATTTGAGCAATTCTTTCACCATTGCATTCGTCTCGTCGAGAGCTTCGATTTGATATATAATGTTGCTATATTTGGCTTTGATACTAATTTGTTGTGCACGGAAGCGATAAATAACGGTATATAAATATATCAAAACGGTAAAAGAACACAGAATTTACGTGGTTCGGAAATTCACCTAGGTCCACGGGAGGCAACAGATATTACTCACTAAGTAAAAAATATACAGAATACAGATACAGATTTTCTCACTAATAAGTGTTTCCTAAACTTATAGAAAAAACTCTCAAACTCAGTAAGTATTTTCTCTCTTTGAGTTTGCTTATGTTCTTTCTGATTTTTTCCGATTTTTTCCATTGTTCTTCAATGCATGAACTCTTCTCTATTTATAGATGAATAACGACTCCCTTTCTCTAAATTGTGGCTTAATATAATGAGTCACTTTATTTTCACAAATTGAATACATTGATCACTTTACTTTAAATTGATACATTTTAGTTAATTTACTATTATATTTGTTGATACTTTAGTCATTTTAGGTGGATTTTGGTTTTGTTAGTTACTTTATTTTCCAAAAATTTTAAACTTTTTTGAGATACTTTTCTCTTCAAACATTTATCATACTCTCTTTGTAAGATTCAATTATAACTACTTAAGTTTTTTCCAACAAAAAAATATCTAAAAAAACCAAAATTGCAAAAAAAAAAAAAAAAAAAAAGTGACTGTCCAAAAATACACACTAAGTCACTAAAATGCACCAATAGTATGAAAAGTTTCTAATGTGACCGATTTGTGCAACCATTCAAACAATTCTATTAAATTTGAAAACATGCTGCATTTTATGACTTCAAAACAATGTTGAATATCAAAATATACAGACAGACACAGGAAAAAGATAAGAAGAAGAAAAATAAAGACAAAAATTGGTGGGTTAAATGCACTTCTGCAGAAATTATACTAAAGAATAATAATTTAAGGTTTTTTACAACCAACCAAGTACATTTGCCTCTTCTGATCTACTAAAACAATGCTCCAATTGACAATAATAAAAAGTCCACATTTTTTTAAAGAAAATGCATCTTCAAGAACCTATTAACCATTTTGGCAAAAAAAAAAAAAGAACCTGTTAACCATAATGCATTATCAGCAAAAAACAACTCACCTAATTTCATATTGAAGACAGTCGTACCACACCCAGAAGCAGGAAAAGGATGACAACTTGATTCAGAGATCTCTTGGAGTTATAAAAAGACAAGCATTCTTCAAAACCCGAAAGGGAAAATGTTATAACAAAAGCCATCAATGAAGCCAATAGAGGAAAATGTGGAGAAATTAGTATACATCATGAAAAGGAAGGAATGGAAAAGGAGAGATCTTGAATCATTGATTGATGAACGTAGTGGATGAAAATGAAGGTATGAGGTTGAGGCTGTAAAAAAATACACAAATGGTCAAATGGGTAGCTCCTTTTTTGATTAAAAATGGTTTCTTTTTCTTCTTTTCGATCTCCTTCTGCTAGAAATTAAAATGGGGTTGTGGCAATTTGTTGTTTTTGTAGAGCATTTTGATTGTGAAGGTCCTAAGTCTAAGTTTCTAAGCAAGTTTTAACATATGGGTGAAGAGGAAAGGAGGAATTTTTTTACATATGAGTTGAAGAAATAGAATAGAAAAATTGAAGAAATGCAATGAAATAGCCAAAAAGCCAACAAGGCAATGAGCAGCGACAAGAAGCAAAAGCTCTAAAATCTTAAAAGCCGAGGGAAACACAAGCGACCTTGTCGTTGTCCCCACAACCCACATTAACAGTTGGTCCCACTGACAATGATGTTTCCCTACACTCTGTCGCGTTTAGCACACTTGCTGCTAATTTTCTCACATCCCAAAAATTTAAGATTTTTTTTTACTAATTTCTTTATAATAATTTACTAGATTTCTTATTAATGTTATAATAATTTACAGATGGATGGATAATTTTTAATATAATTGTGTATAAAATTAATGTGATAAATATGTATTTAATATTATTTAAAATTTGTTATAATTTGATGATAATTTTTTTCCATATATATCAAGATAAACATGTAATAAATAATACCTCAATCAAAATTATTTTTTTCAAACTTATTAAAAACATCATATTTAACTTAATATAATCAATAGAAATATAATATAATTCGAGTGTAGATTGTAATGAAATTATGTTATTAGACTTGGTCTAAGAGTTTGTATCCATGAAAAAAAAAACGATTGTTCATTAATTATCTAAAAACAGTATATTAAGAGTTAAATTTAAAAAATAAGAAAAAAAACAATACAATATTAATTATAATCGCAAATCGTGCACCATATGTCTAGTTAGAATTTAAAAAATTCCTATAATTATGGACTAAGAACAAAGATAAACAGTTTAAAACATTAATCTATTTAAGAAAATGTTATATAATTGATGTATAAAAATGATTGTTTAAACCAATATTTTATAAATCTTACTTCACAAGAGTTGAACTAGACAAATGAGTGGTAGACTTGACCGTAACTAGTCTCTTAAAGACTACTGGTAAACTTGAACAATAGGTGAACTCGAATGGCTACTAACAATTATCAATACAAGCTATGATCTAGTATGTTCGACAGCAACTGGTCTCTTAACGATAATTGGTAAACTGGCAACTAGAATCGAGTAATTACTGATAGTTAGAATTTAGTGGTGAATGGAAGCTGGACTTGAGTGCGTGAGACTACGACAGTGATAGAGTTTTTTTTTTTTTTTATGTTTGAGCAATTAAGCTAAATAGGGAATGTGGATAATGTGCAGATTAAATTTCAAATTTTCAATATATTCTAATCCTAGTAATAAGTAGGAGAAAGCTAAGTAATCATATTATATTTAACATTTTATTTTTATTATTCTTTTATAATTTTAAACAATTAAAATAGTTAATATAAAATTAATAAATAAAAGTTGGAGGTAAGTTAATGTGATTAAGTGTCAATACATTAATAATAGAATCAAAATTTGAATCTTTGAAAACTAATTTTTTTTTGTTAATTTAATAAATATATAAATTAATTAAACATATATAATATATATCATTTGCAAATGTTTACACATATAGTTATAAATATATCCATTTAGTAATTGTTCTTTTGTGTTTGAATAATATATGAAATTAATTGAATAAAAATCAAACCTATAGTATGAATAATAATAAATTATATTTTTATATATTTATCATTTTTTATAAGCGGTAGCTTTTTATATTATAAACACTTGTAATTTAATAACTAAATTGCTAGATATTGAATACAATACATCTAACTTCTATATTATGTTATAAATTATTAAAAAAATCAACTCGTTAAATTTTTAAGAAGATAAATAACTATATTTTTATACATGTATGAATTAAATATGTTAATTGCATAATTTTAATACTTATCATTTTTTTCAAACAACTCGTATTATTAATGTGAAGCAGAATTTAATGTCTTTTAAATTAATACAAAGAAAAATTTGCACCATTTTTATCCGATAAAAGCTTGAGTTTATAAATTTTTTACTCAAATCAGAACTTAAATCTTCGGATATTAGTTCTAAAATTATCTGATTTGCATTAATATTATAATTTTAAATTTTTTGGATGATATATGGATTGGATTAAAAAAAATGCACAAAATTAATAAGTAAAATAATTTATATGTGTTTAAAATGTATCAAATTGAGACACGCATAATTTATAAAAGAAAATTATATTTTTAATAAGTTTATAATAAATTATAAGTGATATAGTATCTACAATACATATTTATAAATTAAAAATTAAAAATTTATATTTAAATTTTTACAAATTTAAAATTAAATTATATGATTTAAAAGGAAATTTAATTTTAAAAATTTAAATATTAAATTATATATTTTAAAAATTAAAAAAATATATATAAATTTAATTAAAAATTGAAAACGCATAGTACAATTTAACTTATTATCATATGCAATAATGATAATATATAAACAAGAAAAAACCTTTTGATCAAATTTAATAAGAATAATTATGTTAATATATATTTATTAATAAATTAATATATATTATATCTGCTAATGTATATTTAGTTAATTTAGACATATCTAGTTTGATTGTAACTTCTATATAAAAGCATCGTGTATATTACTTAACACATAATACAATACAATCATTAAATATTTCTAACATGATATCACAGCCACTGTTCTGACATTTCTTTTAGCAGTCTTGTCTCTTCTGGTGTTACTCCACCCTTATCGTTTCCGCTGTCACAACAGCGTTGTAGCCACTCACAGTTGAACCTCTAATGTCTCTCAGTCGTTATCCTTAGATTTTGGGCCAACAACCGCAGTCGTTAAGAAGTCTCACACCATAAAGATCACTACAATCACCATTTTCGTCGTGCAACTTGCTCTGATAACTCTTTTGTAGGTACCACTATGATTGGCTTGACGAAATCTACTCAATCGTGGAAGTATTGCAAGCATCAGAGCCCGCACATGTCCTCTCGCATAACCAACAGAAACCACACATCAAATTCACGCGCCTCACACATCGCACTCAAGTCATATAATGTCATCAATGACACATCCCCTAGGGTTGAAGTCATCATCACCTTTTATTGACACCATCACACCATTTACCTTGACTGTCATTGACGATCACCGTTGACTACCTTTGACCATACCGTTGACCGTGTCTGTTGACCATTAACCATTACCGCTGACCTTGCATATTGATTGTTGACCGTTGACTTTTCTACAGGCTTGACTTTTTGCATATCAATTTTCTCGTAGACCTCATTTTTGTAGTCTTTTTTTACATATTGGGTTTCTAAATAGATAAAAAAAAAGTTTTTCTTCCTCACCCATCAATATTGTATTGGAAGGGACCAAGAATTACTTTATCTTGGTATCAAGCTATGAAGTAATTTTCTTAAGGGTCGTATGTTCTAAAATTACTGTATTGGTGTAATTACAATTCCTATCAAATGAACAAATGAAAAAGATGATGCCTACCTTGGTCACATGATTGAATAAGATAGTCACAACCACATGATCCTCACATGGATTCAGAATACTTATGTTTCCTCAATCTCCAATCTATTGGGCAACTTTGATGATGCAAAATCAACATGGGATATGTTGGCCAAAGGGTATTCCACTACTCAAGGATCTATGAAATATCAGTTAGTAGTTTAATTGCATTAACTTTGACAAGAACCAACACCCTCAGTGGGGAAACTATTATATAATCCCTCTATTTACAGATGATTGATTGGCAGCTTGATTTATCTTACAATTACTTGTCCAGACATTTCTTATGTTGTTCATCAGGTGAGCTAGTATCTGTCTCCTCCACGATTGACTCATTATGATGTTGTTTTGCGCATTCTATGATACTTGAAGGGCATTTTCTTCCATGGCCTTTTCTACTCAACTCAGTTTCTTCTAGTACTTCGTGCATTCTCTGATGTTGATTGGGTAGGAGATCCCACTGATCGTAGGTCCATTATAGGTTATTGTTTTCTCCTTGGTTCTTCTTTGATTTCTTGGCGAAGTAAGAAACAAACGTTCATGACTCGTTCCAGTACTGAAGCAGAATATTGTACTCTTGTTGATACCACATCTAAGTTCATTTGGCTACGATGGCTTCTTAAGGATTTGGGTGTGCCAACATCCTCTACTACTCCTCTTTATTGCGATAATCAGAGTTCCATTCATATTGTTCACAATGATGTCTTTCATGAATTGATTAAACATATCGAGATTGATTGTCGCTTTATTCATTCTTATCTTATCCATGGTGCTCTCAAGCTTTTTCCCGTCTCCTCCAACGATCAACTCACAAATATCTTCACTTAGGCACTTCCTAAGGGATGCACTCATAATTTGGTTGACAACCTCAAGTGGTCTTACATCCACCTTGAGTTTTAGGAGAGCTATTAATGTATATCTATTAACAGATTAATGTATATATGTTAATGTATATCATATCTGCTAATATGTATCTAGTTCACTAATTTTCAAGTCTTTAAACAAAATATTAACCAACTATGTCTATATCTTCTTTAACTCAATTTCTACATCATACCAAAAGATATATTCTATTTTCTACATCAATACCTATAACACATAGAAGAATGCTTACATTATGTCATTTCAAATGACATCAGTTTAATCTCACAAATCTTTGATAATTTCTTTTCTATACCTTCTTAAATAGATCCAAATAGACATAACATCTCTTAAACCTTGTAATTTTTTTTTATCTTTTATCTTTTTTTAGTTCAAATGTAGTTCGAGGCTGGTTATCTTAGGTTGCTTATCATATGAAAACAATTTAATTTATTGGTCATTGTATTTTTCATGTATTAATTTTTTAACCTTAATCTTAGCTTTTTTTCACAATATATTTACTCACTTCAAGATTAAATTTTTCTCTATCTACATTTTGAACTCTTTATATTTTGTCTTTTATTCACAAAAAAATCTAACATGTTTTCAACTATAAATGTGCTATTAATATGATTTTTCAACATACGAGTCTTTCTACATATGTGAAACTACTCACTATGACTTATGTTGTTACAAAACACTTCAATTTTTTAATTTTATCATTCCTTTTAAATTTAATATCTCTACCATTTCTCAATGCATATAGTTTTATGGTAGATTTTATAGTTATTACGTCTTCAAAGACCATCACAAAATTCACTTTAATTGTATTCTTATTTAGTTCATTCTTCTTAAAATTATGAAACTCATATCTATGATTTTCTTTCCCCACTTTTAATTATAATATCATAAATATTTAAAAATTAAAAAAAATACATTTTAAAAGAAATTAATCACATATCACATCATAATACATACATGCATTCATGCATACATGTATATAAATTATTACAATATTCATTTAGAGATGTTAAAATTTTATGAGAGTTCGGATATACGTAGGTAATAATTGTACAAGTAATAATTGAATATGTTTAATTTTAGGCATTAAAATTTGGTTCGATTTTAAAATTTAATTATCCTTTTATTTAAAATTTTGAGTTTGGTTTCAATTTCAAAGGTGTTGTAATCTGATCCCGATATTCAAAATTATAAATTTATATTTTATTGAATATTATGTTTTTCATACATGTAAATATAAAAATACTTATAGTTTAATATTTATAAAGAAATATAAAATCAAATATATTAAGCATACATAATATATTATTATTTTTAATTTGTAAACATATTTTTATTAAAATTTTATGTTTTTAAATAATTTTAAATTAAAAAATGTTGAAATTTTGATTTTTGAAACTCCAAAGGAATAACCATTATCTTTAGCAACTTTTCTTTGTACAAGGTCTCGTACCTTGACAAGTTCGGCCTTCAACCCATCAATCTCTTGTCTTAACTTGTCATCTAGCTCGTTGAGGGACATTTTGATCGCTGCATGGATCTCTGCATCCTCGGCCTCCAAGTTGTCCATCCGGTCGAACAGCTCCCCTAAGTTATCCTACGCACTCCCAACACGTGCTTCCAAGCTAGAAATGATGTCTTTTGACTTGGCTCGAGATTCCTTCGGTGGTTTCCGAACTTTCTCACGGTCACGTTCCATTGGTGGAACATCCACACTTGGTGTAGCTGAGGCGTTGTTCTTCATTATGTCAAGGATAGTAATGTTTTAACCTAAAGCTTTGATACCAACTATCACGACCTTAAATTTCGGATAACAATCGTACGATACTTAGCACGGTTCGTTGCACTAAGCCTACCTTTCACTCGAACGAAACTCCCCAAAGAAATTAGAAAGAGACTTTGAGATTAAGAGGATTCAAGAACAAAGCAAGAACTATAGAAAATTTGTAAAAAATATTTTGTATTGATTATATAGTAATTCACTTAATTTATATCAGTCAATTTTGATTTTAATTTTAGGCATAATATAATATTTTAATAATTTCAAATAAAACATCTTATTTCAACCCGTTTATTTTCTTACCCTCGTTAGCACTTGATTTGCCAGAAAACCCGATATTAGCCGTATATGTGCTTAGGCTTCGGGTGGATCGGGTCTTTCAAAAGTCAAGTACGAGTATCCTTTATTACATGAGATTACATTGAAAAAGTTTACATATTCTTATTAAAATTTCATTTTTTGTATTTGTGTTCAAAAATAAATTATTAGGTACGTTTCACTCAATTTAACAGCAAAATTTATTTTAAAAATCAATATAAAATTAAAACATTGATAAAATTCATAGATACAAATATAATCACTCTTTTATTGTTTTGCTAAATACTTCTATTTATTTACTCTCATTTTGTTGCATTCCAATAAAGAATAATATTGTGAGTGATATTATACTTATGCTTTTTAAATCAAATATTTAAGTGTTTATCAGGGAAAAAATATATATTTAAGTGATTTTATTTTTATTCTCTAAAAAAAATACCTTATAAAAAAAGAATACATGTGTAATGCAATTTTAAATAAATATGCTATATATATATATATATATATATTATAAAATAACATATTTACGCTACATGAAGTTGGTTTAAAAATGATTTCATCCCTGAGTGTTCATGCTTTACATTTAAACCAATATCATGTAAGTGAAAGCCATAGATGGCTAATGGTCCATTGTTTCTACAGAATAAATTTTTAATTTTTATTTCGTAATTTTTAAAGTAAAGTAAAGTATCACTCATATCTAACTAGTTGACGGTAAATTAAAATTTAGGGGTTTGACTAAGTTTTTAATAAGAAATCTGGGATTCAACCCAAAAAAAACCAATATTAGCAATTTTTATTAAATTTCATCTATTTTTATGCAGATATTATTTATATTGTTACATGTTTAATATTATTAAAAAATATTTTTTTAATTTTTAAAATAATTTTAATATATAATATAATATAAAAATATAAAATTAAGTTAAAATAAATAATATTATCATTTCTTATTGAACTATAATGTTCAGAGAAGATGAATATAAGAAACAAAAGAACAAGACAAGAACTGCTTTGTCTACTTCTCCCGTAGTATGCACAAATATTCATAATAGTCTTTTAGGGTTAGTGTTTGTTATTGTTATTATAATATCATATAATTAGAGTTGTTGATGTAACGTTGGTACACACCTTTTTTTTTTTTGGTTAGTATAGAAAGTTTGGATAATATGATATAAATATAATATGTATTAAAATTTAATCAATAATTTTTTATTTTTCTATTTTTTTTATTTTTCTTTATCATAAATAATATATTTGAATAAATATGTGAAAACGAAATAAAAATAATGTTATTCATATACTTAAATATACTATTTGAATTGAATCTCGTTCTCTTTAATAATAAAATATTTTTTTATTTAAATTCATTCTCAACGTAATCATCTGTTTAAAATTAGTTAATTTTTTAATATAACAATTAATATAATTAACTTCAAAATATAATATAGAACACCATTATCGTTATACGATTTTCACCACCCTTGCTTTTAACGTAAGCCTATAATTAGCTTTTTCCAAAATGAGAGAAACTAAAGAGCGTGCTTGATCTTCTAATGACCTTCCAAAAAGAATTGAGCTGAACAAAGCTTTTGGCTTTTGCTTACAAGCATGCCACAAACATCAATAATTTGGCCAAATCCCATAGTCAGTCACCTCCCTTTTCAATATTCATTATATTAGAGAGAGAGAGAGAGAGAGAGAAACAGATCATAGATGCTTGTCAATTCCGCTTAACTTCATCATACCCATATATTATTAATAATAAATATGTAAACACTCTAAGTAAACACTGTATATTATTGAGTTATGTGATTATTTTAATTCTATAATTCTATAATATATATAAATTAAAAATATAATTAATTAAGTTAAAATTTTCATAAGTTAAACTTTTTAAAAATAAAATAAAAATTATATATTTTATTAATTAAAAAAATAACTTCTTTATCTCTCTCTCCCCTTATCTAGTTATTTTTTATTAATAAAAATTAAAAATAAAATTGAAAGAGATAATAATGATTGAAAGGAAAAGAGAAAAAAAGAATAAAGAGAGATAAAAAATTAATATGAGAGAGAAAATGATAGAAAAATAGAAAGAAATAAGAGCCAGACAACTAGGAACAAAGTAATAACAACTTAGAGTGTTGAACAATTTTTATTTTATGCTTAATTTTTGAATGGTTGGGATTAAGTTATCACAAATAATTGATAGTATTGAAAAAAAAATAGATAACAAATGATTGCATAAATTTTTTATAAAAATATACTTGATACATTAATGTTAATTGTATTCAATTTACATATTTAATTTTATGTATCCATTTTGAATGTTATTTTCAGTTTATTAATAATTTATTAAATCTAAATATGTTTGGCTAATTGTGATAATAAAATTGTAGTTATGTAATTATGCACGTGTAAATTATTTATGTGAATATTTTTAATAATTATTAAACATGGATGATTTTTTATTCAATAATTTTATAAAAATTATTATATCGTAATAGATTTAATTTAAAATTATATTATATATCAAATTTTTATAAGATTTATTATTGAAGAAATTTTTTTCTTAATAAATTTAAAACACATTAGATTTTGAATATATTAATCTCAAAATTGATTTAAACAGCTTAAATAGAAGTTTAATTTGTTAGAAATGATTGAAATTGAAAAGTTAAATGGTTTGTTAATTTTTTAGAAAACAATGCATAATTTAATAAAATTAACTGATAGACTCGACTGAAGGCGCTTGTGAAATAATCAATAAATCTAGGTTTATATTTTATTAACTTAATAAATTCTATTAAACATAATTAATTAGTTAAATATCTTATTAATTTCATATTTATTACTAAATTACATGTATGTTTATAATTTGTATAAACCAATTTATCATTTATCAAACTATTATAATTAGGAAAAAAAATACAAAACTTATATCTTTATATTTATGTATTTTTAAATATTCAGACAAACTACAAATGAATTTTTACTATTTGTCCGGCCTCTTAATAAGCAATATCTTATATTTCATCATTACATACAAATTGTACACAATACTTATTCCTACTATATAGAAAATTAATGAAATTAATCATGAAGAACGTCAATCCTTTCATAAGAAACTCTACAAAGTTCAACAACTTAATCTCAAAGTTACAGCTACAAAATAAAAATGATAGAAACAATACATTAGGTTAGATGAAAATAAAATTATAAACAAAAAGTATTAACAAAATAGAATTAAATGAAAGCATTATCCATTGTACTGCTTTAAATAACCTTCCACCATAAAAATTGGCCACAAAATATATGGATCAAATTAACAATTCTCGTGATATCCATAATATCTTAAAAAATACAATAAAATGGGTATCATAATCTCTATATGATTACACTTTTTCTTCAAATTAGATGAGTTCAAAGAATCATATAGGTTGATGAATTCATTATTCAAATAAATTACACCGCAAACCCAATGATTATCATTCACATTGATTAGCACATACAAAACGTCTAAATTCTTCTAATCAATTGACCAATGTTCAATTAATTTTGGTGATACTATAACAAATTGAACCAAATAATTATTGATAGGTAAACATATATTCTTTGGATTACAACGACTAACAGTGACCGATTTCATGCACTATACCTAAACAAAAGAATATGTGATTGAAAACAAACTCTATCGTCCTTCTTTTGCTTCTGTTTAGATTTTTTTCTTCCCCAAAGTCACATTGTGCATGTGCACATAGTCTTTGTTTAAGCTATCAAAAAGTAAATTGAATATCATGTCACCCTATGGATAAGAATTAAACTTATCCCAATTAACATCCAATAACAGTGTTTCTCTACAAACACATAGATTCTTCAATTTATCAAGTAAACTACACTCTAAGAAGTATATCAAACAAAACATAACAATGTCCTCCTCAATAACCATAACAAACTCAAATTAAGAGCCAACAACTTGCTTCTCCTTAGGAAACTCACTACTCGATCCAACATCCTTTGACTTCGTACCACTCTTCTTTTTACAAATAGTCACAGAGCGAGGATTAGGCCTTTTGATGCAATCCACCAAAAACTTTAGATATTTGATAATATAAAACTTATTTAAATACTTCGTAACAAATGAAGTTGAATTCTTATTAATATCAATAGACTCATCTTCATTTAGCAATTTCAAACTGATAGCAAACCAAACTTTGGTGCAAAAGGACCTTAACATCTTTGTACTTATACGAAACCATATCTCCTTCATATATTTACAAGTGAGGCATTTCCTTAACAACAATGAGTGGATTAACTATCCACTAAATCGAGAATTTGGAAAATTATAAAAATTCTTGAAGCATGATTCTTGAAACTTTATTTTCTGACCCTCATTTAATACACTCTTGATATGAGTGATAACCATTTCCAAAGTGGCATTACAATTATAACGAACATTGAATTCATCCTCCATACCAAGCATGTTAGGGAAATACATATTATCTTTGAGGTATGAAACCTAAAAATGAAAAAAATACCATATAGAATATACATCTAATACTAAAGAATATGTAATAAAGTACAACACAATTAAAGAATAGCACAAAAAATGTACAATGTAAATTGTTACATTAATGATATACAACAATGTAACTAGGTATAAGAAATACAAGAAAGAACAATATACATATACATAATAAACTAAAAAATATAAACAATACAAATAAAAATAACATATAACAAGAACAATGTAACTGACTATAACTTACATTCAAAACATATTCAAGTTATGAATGAAAATACAAATAAAAGATTATAAAACTAAAAATAATTGAAAAGCAATGTAAGATGTACACAACATACTAAAAAGTATTTAATACTTTAAAAACAAATAACAATAAAGGCAAAACAAGAATAATATAACTTGTTACATTTAAATTCTAATATAATTTAACAATGTATATTCAAGCCAAATACAATATATAAGTGAAGAAGAAATTGAAGATGTTAGTTTAAAAAATTATAAAAAGAGATAGAACCTTACTAACGTTATCCTCCACAAATGGACGATTCCTCTTAGGTTGATTTGGTAAAGTAGTATCAACACCTTTCCTCTTAGACATCATACAACAAAATCATATTTAAAACATTTGAATTAAATATAAAACTTCATATCAAACACAACACAAAAATATTTAAAAAGATTTCAAAGTGATACACTCACAAAACATAAAATTTAATTAAAAATGACATAACAATAGAGAAACATAAATAAATAGAGAACAAACTTACCTTATATTGATTAAACTTTAACGTATACTAACTGAGAACAAACACCAAATAAAGACAAAGTCAAACAAATGATAAACATTATAATATATGAAAAATACACATAATGAATATAAATTAAGAGAGATGAGTGAATAATTTTAAAAAACTTACATTAGTAACAAACTTAAATACACACAACCACCAAATCAAACACACAAAATAACAAAAAAATAGAATATACTAGAATCACGAAGAATGAATAAACAAAATCATACAAAAGCCTTCAAAAATATGTGAAGAACACAAGTATAAACTAGAGTGGTTAGAGAGATACAAAAAAAAAAACACACACACACACAAAATAGACCTAATGAAAAAAAAAACATATATGAGAAATAATTATACAGAATATAAATAGAGAGAGGAGTAGATAACTTCAAAAAATCTTACCTCCGTAAGTAACCAAACACAAATACACTCAAACATCAAATTAAACACACAAAATACAAAAATGCAATATACTAGAATCACGATGTATGAATCAACAAAATCGAATGAAAACCTTCAAAATTTGTGAAGAACATGAAGATAAATCAAAATAGTTAGATAGATAAAAAATGATAAAAAAAAATACACTGAATGAACCACAAAAACACACAGATAAAACCACATACCAAATGCATGATAAAGAACTCAAAAGAATGCCTTGAAAATCAACAAAAAATATATATAGGAAAATGAGAACATTAAATTAACATAATCAAACAAGAGAGTGAAGTAGAAATATGAGAGAGAAAATAAATCAAAATTGACAGCGTGAACAAGGGAATGAGATCACATTAGTCGATATAGCTCTAAGGGTAAATCATCTTTTCCCCTATCAAAATAGTGTCTTATGCAAGTTATGAAAAAAATACAATTTATGTGTATAACTTGAAGCTATATCAACTAATGTGATCTTTTTCCCCTTATTATTAACGCAAACCATTTTCATACCAAAAACAAAATGGCATGAAGCTAAATTTTGAGAACTATTAAATTTCTTTTAAAAAAATATATCATTAAAAATTGTGTTTATTTTCACACAAAAAACAAAATGGCATGAATTTAAATATTGAGAACTATTAAATTTAAAAACAAAATAAAAATAACACCATTAAAATTTATTATTACAAAAAATAATACCACTTATATATAACTTACATATTTTTATTATTAAAAAAAATTGTCACATTTTTTATATTAAACATAATCTAATCGGATATCGTTCAATTTGAATACGATCATTTAGATCTATTTAATGTTGAATATTGTTTAATTAATTTTTTTTAATTTTTTTAATTTATTATTTTTATTGTTATAAATTTTAAAATTATTATTTTTTATAATATTTCAAGGTTTTTTTTCCTCTGTTTTTATCTTGATGATTGTTATGCGTTTAGCTTTCATTTCAAGGCAATTATCGAATTGAATTTGACACAAATTTATAATTTAGTAAAATGTAATTAGATAAATACATACTCACCTAATTGAATTACATTCCTTAATAACTTAATTATGGATATGGGTATCTATATAGTGGTATTCGGATAACACGTCCTTTATAGTAGATTTTAGTCAAATAATAATAATGCGAATATTATATTGTGAATTTGACCTTTGCTTTTAGGAATTTTTTTTAATAAAATTAATTTTTATATCCTTCTACATGATTTCTAATATAATATTTTATAATATCAAAAATTCTTATCTATATCTTATATAATATAACAAAATTTGATCCTAATATTTTATTTTACTCAATTTTATCTTTAATATTTTTAAATTTGATAAATTTAATTTAAATTTTCAATTTTTGTTAAATTAATTTGACCATAACAATCACATAATTGAAAAATTAATGATCAAATTATAAATTTTATCATTAGTTTAGTTAATTATACTATTGTTTAAGTAATTTAACGAAAATAAAAATTTTGATCTAAATTTATCAAACTTTAAAACGTCAAAGACTAAGTTATATGAATAAAAATGTTAATGATCAAATTGTAACTTATTAAATAAATTAAGAACTAAATAAATATGTAGTTATATCAAAAACATCCATGAAACATGCGGATAAGTTTTGCAAGTCTTGCTAAATGTGAAAAACTATTTATTAGTCTTAATCAAGTTGATGTATTGGCATAACCCAAAAATAATATGACATACAGATTAATGATAAATAAAGATAGATAAAATGTGAATATTTTTCTCTCTGTTTCTCCTCTCCCTTCATGTTACTGCTTTCAATCAGCATATCAACTTATATCAGAACTAATGAATAATCCTCACCAAATGTACGTGAAACCTGTTTCCATGAAATGTGGATGTGGTATTCTTGGCAAAAAAATCTATTGAAATTCAACAGATCCTATTGAACCACTTGAAGTAAAAGTGGATGTAAAGAGAGTTTCTAACATCTAAAATATCAAACAAAATTATTTATTCTTATTTGATCTAACATAGCCCAATACTGAGGCCCAATGTTTAGAACAAATCTTCAGCCTTGGCTTCTCCGAAGTCCGAGCAAAGCACATTATCTCTACGTTTGCTATTGTCGAGCAAAAATGGAGGTGACAATTCTTGGAATGCACCATCATGTTTCGCTTAGCCCAGTACTGCCCAGGTCTTTTCCTTCAAAACCATCGGTGTCGCCTTCCACTTCCATTTCAAGAAGAGCAAAGAATTCTCAGCTCAGCTTTGCCAAAGCCATGACAACAACAACAAGAACAAATCCTGTGAATAAACCCAACATAGAACGGCTCAACAATGGTGAAGTTATTGCTAAGAAGCCTCATTCTAAGTCCTATTTACTCAGACAAACTGCTATTCGTCAAGTTCAACAGTCCACTGATCTGGGCTCAGCTCTATCAAGGTTCTTTTTAGTTTATAGTTATTTTTGTAATTTGTATCACTCACATTTCATTCTTATTGAGTTTTTCTAGGTTTTCCTTGAATTATAGAGTGAAATTCCGTCTGGGTATTTCTTTAATTGGAATTTTATGCATATTCTTCTTTGTGATTGTTGTTTATATTAGCTCAATCGAGTATGCCTAAATTTTGTTCAGCTCCATCAAGGTTATTTTGGTCCATCTTTTATATCATGCATATTCCATTCTTGTTGAATTTTTCTCAGTCTGTTCAATTGTAGAGTGAAATGCGTTCTTTTAAAAAAAAAATTGGAATTTTATGTATTAATCTTTGTAATTGTTGTTTATCAGTTCTATAAAGTATGCCATTTAGAGTTAAGCTAAAGTGGGTTATAGAAGTAATAGGTAAATTTGGTTGCTTGCTAATTTACTAAAAAAATAGCATGTTTTTAATGTTCAAATATTGATTTTGCAAATATTTTGGTTGCAAAAAATATTATTCTGCAGATTAGAAGGCATTTTGAAGATTCAAGACTTGAATGCCATACTACGCCATTTTGGATCACAAAAGAGATGGAAGGAACTTTCCCAGGTGCAACAACTTGAAAAGTTTTATATTCTAATAAGTGCTTGTTGAGTGTGATACACATGTTAAGTCCACTGAATATGTTGGGTTTCATAGGCAGTCAAAAAACCGACTATCAATGCAAAACTGACCTTGCATATCCTTTCAAATGCCTAAGTTGTGGTACCGTTTAGGGTGTGTTTGTTTCTTATTTTGGAGACACCTTAAAATCACTTACGAGAAATTTTTATTTTATTAAACCAATTTTTTTTTGTCAGAAGTACTAAAATTCAAAAACTGAGAAAACACATTTTGTGCTTGATGATAAAATCATTTTAATGTGACAGCACTTTCTTTTGAAACCATTTTTTGGCTAAAATCATTTTTAGCATAAGTACAAGCAACACCGTTACTATCTGGAGAGTTTTGGTTTCTTCTTAAATCTTTATGGTGTAGTCCATTTATGTACAAAAATATGCTGTGTTTGCACACACCTCTGCTTCTTAAATATCTCTCTCTGCTCTATGTCACTTTATTTGATTTTGTTTGCTCTCATCGGTTGTGATAAGTTTAATCACCTCTATTTTCTTTTTTGACTTTTGTCATAATAGATGCCAAAAGATAATTAAAATTTTAAACCTTATTCATATTTTGGTGCAGATCTTTGAATGGATGCAACATAGTGGGAAGACTAATGCAGCATCGTATAGTAGTTATATAAAGTTCATGGGAAAAAGCCTCAATCTCGTGAAGACACTAGAAATATATAATAGCATCCAAGATGAGTCAATGAAAAAGAATGTCTTCATATGCAATTCTATTCTCAGAAGTTTAGTCAGGAATGGCAAGTTTGAAAGCAGCATTAAATTGTTTCATCAAATGAAACAGGATGGTTTTACACCAGATGTTATTACATATAGCACGGTATGTCATTTTTTCATGACATAGTTTTTGTTTCCATAGTGGCTATCGAGATAACCTGTTATGAAATGCTCCCATGATCTTAAAATGTCATCAACAGATGGTTGTAAAATAGGATTTTGGTTGAGGAGGCTACTGATCAATCAAGACTTGTTCATAGTAAAACAATTGATGTCAAGGTGAAGAGTTTGTAGTTCAACTTAGGACAAAACCAAAGAAGTCTAACCATATACATAAATATTTTTAAGTAATATAAAACTCAAATTCAAATCCCACTAATCCAAATTTATTGCTGTCTCTGACATATATATTAAACTGCAACATAATTGTTCCATCATGTGTCACGTGAAAGATTTCTTAGACCGAAGAAATTACAAATGCATATTGTTGAAGTAATTGTTAATCAGGCACTGATAAATTTTCTCATGGGTATTTATTATATTCTGGTGGTAAATGAAATATTTTTATAGTTGGTACTTTTTGTGAGTTCATATTAACACTTTTTTTTTGTCTTCAGCTGCTGGCAGGATGCATCAAAGTCAAGCATAGTTATTCTAAGGCGGTAGAACTTGTTCATGAATTACAACATAATGGATTGCACATAGACAGTATACTCTATGGAACGCTTATAGCCATCTGTGCCTCAAATAATAAGTGTGAAGAAGCAGAAAATTATTTTAAACAGATGAGGGATGATGGTCATGCGCCAAATGAATTCCACTACAGCTCTTTGCTCAATGCTTATTCTACAGGTGGAGACTACGAAAAGGCTGATAATTTGGTCCAAGAAATGAAATCTGCAGGGTTAGTACCTAATAAGGTTTGTTCTATGTTTACTTACAGTAAGTTTTCAAGGTTCTCCAAATTTATTATTTGTAGTCAGTTCTGTGATTGATATGCTTAATAGTTTGGATCTAAGATGTTACAATAGTTAGATTGCAAGTTAAAAATGCAACATGCTAAAATTTTGTGCATGTAACCTGGATTTCAATTGTCTTATTCGTGATTTTAGTACCGTATGCCATTTCCTGAAGTTCATCCTGCAAATGATTTTTAGGTGATTTCGACAACCTTGTTGAAGGTATATGTTAGAGCAGGCATGTTTGACAAATCAAGAGAACTATTAGCTGATCTAGAAGCTTCGGGATATGCTGAAGATGAGGTAAACTTTTTATGATGGGTACCTTTTATTACTATGTTCATAAAGGTGAGCCTTCTCTGTTTTATCCTCTTTATGGTGTCTCTTTGATAGTGTGTGTGAAACATGAATTGGGTTTCATTCTTTGTGTCATCTCTTAATTTGAGTGAACTGAGAATAATGAAGTTAGGTTTGCAAAATGGGTAATATCTTCACAATTCTACTACTATTAATTTTCTGTTCATGTCTTTTTGTAAATATTTATTTCAGTGTTCATGAAACCCTTATAAGATTTTGTTCCATTTCGTTATGTGTTTATTTCAGTGCTCTGCTGTTTTTTGGTGACTTTTAATTTAGCTAATTCTTTCCTTGCCATAACTTGCACAAGTTTAGTGTTGCTTATTCATTAGCTGAATCTCTATCATAAATATCTTGTCAGTTATATTTCTGTGGCTTGTTGAGTAAATATATTCGCAGATTCCATTTTGTCTATTGATGGATGCCCTTGCTAAGGCTGGGCATATAGATGAAGCCAAGTCAGTTTTCAGTGAAATGAAGAAGAAATGTGTGACAACAGGTATGTCTCTGGCTGAGAAGAAAACTAAAAGGGAGTTTATGGGTGCATCATATTATGACTGTTCTACTAACAATGAACAACCACAGGAAGCATTATGCATTGATTATGGCATCAAATGAAGACATGAATTTTATTGAATCTCTTGCACAAAACAAATGTGTTTTAGCAGATGCACATGAAGAGCGATATTTTGTTCCCCGTTATGGCTTGGTTTTCTTCTAAAATTTGGCCTCTTATAACAGTATTTTAGAGCATTATTCTTTTCTATCCTTATCCATGCTTTGCACTAACCATGCTCTGTGTTTGTGGATGTGCACGCTGTTCCTTGAATAATGTCAGAGGTCAGATGAAAAATTGCATGCACTGCCAATTTCTGTTGGTTTATGTGTGCCTCCTAGAAATAGCAAAGTGCATTTACCATAAATAATTATCTTAAATGAATGTATTTGTGTATGCAACTATTACTGCCTGATCGATTGTAATGAGAGATGGCTTCCTTTTGTACTGAAACTCTTAATTGTATTCTTCTGACAGATGGCTATTCATACAGTATCATGATTTCAGCATTTTGCCGAGATGGCCAGTTTGAAGATGCCAAGCAGTTAGCCAAGGATTTTGAATCAAAATATGGTAGATATGACTTGGTTATGTCAAACACTATGCTTTGTGCTTACTGTAGAGCAGGAGATATGAAGAGTGTAATGGAAATGCTGAAGAAAATGGATGAATTAGCAATCAGTCCCGATTGTAATACCTTTCATATCTTAATAAAATATTTCTGCAAGGAGAGGTTGTATCTACTTGCTTATAAAACAATGGAGGACATGCACAACAAAGGGCACCAAGTGGAAGAGGTATTTACCACAAAAAGCCCTGGTTTGGATAAAATTGAGTTGTTTTTTGGGTAATCTTGCAATATAGGCATGAATATATGCAAGCAATTCACATTGTAGGTTGCAATATCCGCATTTTTCCATGTAATTGGCTCGTAAATTTTAGTACATGAAACTTGACAGCCTGTTTTTAGCATGCTTTGCTTATAAAGAACAAGCCTTAGCTTAAATTCTTCCAAGGATCAATAACATTAGTACCCTTTCATGCATAATTCTTGAGTTGACCAAAGAAATACACTATTAGTGTTTTTCCATATTTTATGTTATGAAGAGAGAATATTTGAATGCTGCACAAAATAAATAATTGTCAGTGTTGAGAATTCGAAGTATCTCATGATTTAGATATGTTATTAAATATTTTGTTGTTATGCAGGACCTATGTTCCTCTTTAATATTTCATCTTGGTAAGATGAATGCACAATCAGAAGCATTCACTGTTTACAAGATGTTGAGATATACCAAGAGGACAATGTGTAAGGCTCTTCATGAGAAGATTCTTCACATTCTAATTGCGGGACGGCTTCTCAAAGATGCTTATGTAGTAGTCAAGGTTTGCTTAAATTATAAAGCAAAACTATTTCGTTTTTCTATCAAATGAGTGTTCTTATAGAGCTTTTTAATTGCAGGACAATGGTAAATTAATTTCTAAGCCTGCCATAAAAAAGTTTGCGATTACTTTCATGAAATCAGGAAATATCAACTTGATAAATGATGTTTTCAAAGTTATTGATGGATTTGGCTGCAAGATCGATCAGGTAAACTATCTTGGAAGTCTATTGGTTTCCTTCTAAATCAAAAAAGATTTTTCATGTATCTTTGCATCTTGCATAACATGCCGTATAGCAAGATGTTGGTAGCTAGGCCAGAAGTTATGAATCCAATTCAAGTTGTTAGGGTTTGTTTCCTTGTGTTATGCTAAAAGTAGTCTCAAAAGTGATTTCAATGAGAAATTGCTTTCAGGTAGAACATAATTTTTACTTTGGCATAAAATGTGTTTTTTTTAAATCCTATAAGCTCCTAATGGTAAAAAAAAATTTCTAAGTACTTTTTTGCTGTAAGTAGCGCTATTTCGGAAGTTCAAAAGTAGAAGCAAATAGACCCTAGCATTTCTCATCCTAGTGAGCAAATAATCCCATCAATTCATTTAAATTGAAAAATCTAATCTGATCCATCATATTCGGATCATATTAGATTGATAAATTTTATAGTTAGATCGGATTTGGATTGAAAATTATACAATCCATTCGGATTCGGATTAATAGATTTTATAATCCGTTATATCCAATCAGGATAAATGTACTATCAAATTATAAATAAATGTATATTTTATTTTATAATATGTTATATTCAAATATTATGCATACTATAATTATATTAGATCATCATTTTAGTTGAAAAAATAAATATAAATATTTATAATAATTTAATAATTATATAGACATATTTATTGTTTTGATTTGTTTAGTTGTAACTATAAATAATAATATTTGTTACAAAAATATCAATTTAAAATTGTATGTCATGTTTTATATATAACAATGATTTAAATAAATTTCAATATCAATCGGACCTTATCCGATTTGGAAAAAAATTGATCTATTTGGATTCAGATTAGTTCGGATTGATTATGTTATCGAATCGGATTCAGATTGAAAATCTTTAAATTCGTTCGGAACGGATTAGGATTAGGATTAGCAAAAAACAGACAGTTTTAATCCGATGCTCAGTTCTATCCCTCAATATTTCATTAATCAATGACTTTGCTTTGTCATGCAGGACTTATTTACGATGGCAACATCTAGGTATGTTGCACAACCTGACAAGAAGGAACTCTTTCTTCAATTGTTGCAATGGATGCCGGGTCATGGTTATACCGTTGATTCATCAACAAGAAACCTAATTTTGAAAAACTCGCACTTATTTGGTCGCCAACTCATTGCCGAGATACTGTCCAAGCAGCAAATGATGTTACAGGCAAGGAAACCTCTGAAGAGTAAGGGTTAATGAATATAAAACCACAATTTTAGAACACAGTTTGTGGTAGCTATACCTTCTTTGACATAAGATTAGCAATTGAATAGATGTTTTGGGTACAGATCTATGCTCATTAAACTCACATAAAAAAAGTGCATCAAAACTCTACATTAAGAACGGTCATCCCCATTGTACAGTACAAAAGTTGAATGTGTAAATATACCACTTTTCTTTAAAAAAAAATGAAATTTAATATTTTAATTTTTTTGGAATCACCTGTTAGCTCAGTTTATTGAGCCTACTAGGGATTGAATCCCAACGATCACATCCCTACCTGAAACCAAAGTGTGCTTATCATTTTTTTTTATTATTTGTAAATTACATAGTGGTTTTTAAAGGTCTTTTGGTGACTGCTGGCTTAATTGAACTAGTGACAAATTTGTCCTCACAACCTCTTTGTTATGTTATGACATCACCACACATAATATTGTGAATTACTTTTCTTTGTGCTAGCTTGTTCTCAATTCCTCAAAGTTATGATAAATACAAACTAAAGTTGATATCGAGCTTGTAATATTATAAACATTCTCTTGGAGTTTAGACCTCTACCAAATCTTCAGAGCTACAATTCCACAAGTTCATTACCTCGAACTATGGCTAAAACCTGCGTAACATTTCCACCAAAATCGAAAATCATTTAAGTATACCACAAAAGTTGGCAAATCTCAATAGTATTCAATTGTCTATAAAAGAGTATTGGTAGTAAGATATAGTGTAACACGAGGCAAAAAACAACTTTGGAAATGAAAAAAATTATTTTTCAAGAAAATTATGCCAACATTTTTTAAGAATTCTCACTCTTTCCTTATTTTTGTCGAAAATTAGAAGGTTATAGATGATTCTACAATACCGCATGATGTAATATTCTTAGAAATTTACTTGGGTTTGTAGATTTTTCACGTACTAATACATTTATTTTTAATCACTCAAAATAAATGACATTTCAAGATTTTATACGGATATGATCAGAATTTTTTCTCAAAGTAATAAAAATTTGTAAATATATTGTATTTTGAAGCCTACATATTGGCTTTTACCAAAAAATAAATGCATCATCGATCTCTTTTGACAATTTTAAAATCAACTTCTTTCTGTTATAAAAGAACTTATTCATAATCTTACCTCACTGAGAGAAAACTTGTGATTTGTATAGACTTGAAGACATTGTATTGCAGCATTGGCCATATTTAGAACCAACTTAATATCACTGCTACTTTCCTCAAGTCTAGAATCCATCACTTGGCTAAGCAAACCTTTAAGGAGAAAAGGCAATGCATGTTATGCAAGAACCATAAGTTGCTTGTATGTTATTAATTGAAAGAAAAATCACTACCACTCTATCAATAAGTTTGGTCCACACATGATCTTACCCATTCAATTAAGGTCTTTCCACTACCTTGATCCCCTTGTTCTTGGAAATATCTAGAGCTCATTCCAGTAATGAGTTCTAGAAGCAACTTACCATATCCATACACATCATCAAAAAGGCGCTCATCTGTGATATTTGAAGATCTAACAAACATCAAATAGCATGTAAGTGATCATGAACAAGAACAACAAATTCATTGTGATGTAAAGATAAAGAAAACAACTTTTTTTAGTGCACAAAAATGTTTATAATATATTTAGCAGCATAGAGGTGGAATTACTGTTCCAATAAGGTTTTTAAGATTTGGTGAAAAATGTTACAGAAGCGCATACACGACTTATGTACAATTTGTACATGACTCATTTATTACATAACTCATGTATAACTTGTAAATTAGTCAAATCCTACAATTTTGGAACAACTTCCACATAATCTCCCAAAATCTATCCTCAAAATGTGCATAAACTGCTCTTACAAAAGATATAGAAAATAACATGGTAATGTTTCCTACTCGGCTGGGAAATCTTCAGTATGTTTCACATCATCCTTAAACCATTTGGCTTTTGTGAAGTTGCTAAGCTGAAATCACATTCAAATTGAAATTTCAGTTTCTATCAAAGGAAATATCAGAGCAACTAAAAGAAAATAAATGATTCTCAATAACTATTAATTTTGAGAAGTTTTGAACATGCTCAATGAAGAATTCTCAAAGTTTCAAAACAAAGATAAGTGGGGTAGTACATATCAGCTTGCAGAAAGCTCAAATCCCCAATAGTTTTTGGGAAAGACTAGCAGAGGGAGTTTTTAAGCTAAACATGGATGCATCGCTGAGGAAGGAAAGTGATAAGGTGGGATTGGGGATGATTGCGAGGGATTGGGGATGATTGTGAGGGATTGGGATGGTGAGATGATTTGGGACATTGCTACTGATGTAGATTGGCAGTGGAGCTAGTGTGGGTTAAGGTGTGTTTTGAATCAGATTCCTTGCAGGTTGACTCTTATAAATAACAAAAGTGACTGTCTTGTAGCAGGGAGGGTAGTGATTGACGAGATTATAAGGTTAAGCCAAGCAAAGGAGTTTTCTTTTCAACCTAGGCCAAGAGTCACGAATCAGGCTATAGATGCAATAGCAGCCTTTGCTGTTAATTTAGATGAAGAGATATTGTATCTTTCCAAACTTTCTTTTAGATATTGTTTCTCAGGATGTACTCTCTTTGGAGATTTAATCTAATATACTCATTATTAAAATAAAAATAAAAACCAAAATGGTTGAACTTGTTGTAGATAGCAATTTGGGAAGTGGATTTATGTACCAAATTACATGAATGTGTATCTAAGAGAGTGTGTGTTTTTTTATTCTCTTATGACCTTGGCAGCAAAAAAGTACTTTAGAATCAAACATAAAAAAATATCAAAAGTACTTTCAGGAATCAAAAAACACATTTTGTGCTTCCAAATAGAAGCATAAATTGTTCTCGTAAACATTTTATCTTTAAATAATTTTGATGGAAAGAACTTTTAACATATCCTAAGTATCTACTGTGTATGTGCAGATGCATACCATTGCAGAGCTCCCATGGGAGAACACAACATCAAAAGCACTAACAGAATGGTGAACAATGGGTTCATCAACGCATTCTTCGTGAAGATAGCGTAAGCTGCTACCAATTTCTAGAGCAACACACCACCTAGTTCTCCACACCAGTTTTCCAGCCATGGCATTACCTACAAGCTTATAAATTTCGTATATAGAAATTCTGACTCTCTTTCTCTATCATGCTAGGGCACACATAAAAACATTGATAAATTACAATGAAAATTTAGAACAACATTTCAATTTTATGTTGAAGCATAATTAATTGCATGACATGATATTAATACACAAGAAAATTAAAAAAAATTGCATCCTTCAGGAAGTAGAAAATATACTTTATAAGCCCTGACTTCTGAAAGTTCTTTTGTCAAAAATAAAATAAAATTCTTGAATGGTTCATAAGCATTTTTGCTGTCGTAAGCACTTTTGAATGACCTCAAAAGCAAAAACAAACAAACCGTTCAAATTTTAAAAGAAAACTGAAAGAAAGAACATTGTACAATGAAAAATGGGTCAAATTTGAAGTAAACAGAACATACATATGTACATATGGATTGAATAGACATGTTCCACTTCTAAATTCTAATTAGCAGAAAAACCATATAGACGATAATAGCAAAAGTAATTGCATAATGCCATTCTATTTCATCAGTAGCCTACTTACCTCTAGATTTATCTTTTTTTAATAAGAAGTTCGCATACTGAGCAGAAGAGAGTTTATTAAAAAGAATAAACAAGTGTAATTATTCTTACATTGCAGGTTCATTTCGAGGGTACCCCCACAAGGGTAGTCAAAAATCAAGAATGGAGAAGCATCATTACAGCAATATCCCACAAGATTCACAATATTGCGATGGCGTAGACGCGATAATATCTTTAATATTGACCGGAAGCGCTTGTCATTTTCATTGAAGCAATGAACTAGAATAGGTGTTTCTTGTAGTAAACCTTGATAAATTTTAATTTCATTCATTTCTATCACGATATTTTCATAAGAAAGGCCATTTTGTGATATTTTGAAGTTCATCTCCCAAAAACAATCTTGGAAAACCACTCCTCCAAGATAGTGGATACCAACAAGGACTGAGGTCAGGAGGAAGTGGTTCAGTTGAAGATTCATCTTCAAAGTAATCAGAGAAACTTTGATCATGTTGTGTAGATTTAGATAGCATTAAGGTAGCTTCTTCTTTTCCTTTCATTATTGCAACATTGCAGCTTACATGTCCAAATATATACACTGTCTTTCTTCAAGTGACTGACCAAAAAAAGAGGTATAAAACTTCAAACTTCACTTGGACCTTTAAAGAACATTTGTAAAATTAAGAACTAGGTTCTTGTTGATAATAATTAAATGTTAATAAAATGAAATTCTTATTATTCTTGACTATTAATAAGAAGAGAACAAGAACACTTTTTTTTCTTCTCTTATAGTTTTTCTTCATTTGAATCATAAGAAAGTTTTTTTTTTCAATTTTACTCCATTTAAAAAACTGAATTTTTTCACCTTTCAATTTTAGCATCATTTTGATTATATTGATATCCTTTCATTCTATTACATAACCATTCATATTATTTTATTATTCTACAAAGCAAGTTTTATTTTGATTATATTGTTCAAACCAACATAGTAATTGATATCCTTTCATTCTATTATATAGTCATTTATATTATTTTATTATATAACCGTTTATATTATTTTATTATTCTACAAATCAAACATGACCTAATGGATTATACACGTCATACTTATCTAATACAATCCAACGAGCATTATTGCTATATGTTTCTTCAATTGTCAAACTTTTGGAACAAAATCCTTCCAATTTCACCTGCATAGTAAATACAATTACTAGAATAATACGTTATAAATAGGGTAATAATATTGGGACAATTAATTTTGTTATTGTTACATTATGAATATATAAAATATCTATTTTATCTTCATTATTAATTATCTTAATGTCATTATTATTGAATAAAAAAATTATTCTCGTGACGATAACAATTTTGTTTGTGTCAATATCGTTACACTATAAATATTATGTATTAATATATAGATGAAACCACCAAACAAACCTTATTATTTTTGCATCTTTCCTAGAATGTTTGGAGGCTACTTTGATATTGTAATCTTCTTTCCTCAATCTCTTCTTCAAGCTTTCTAGGATTCCAATCACCTTGCCCCTCAAACTCTACTCCTTCTAAAAAGACAAGAAACCCTTTTAAGCATTCTAAAAAACAAAGAAATTTGAGCAAGAAATCAATAGATCAACGCTCATGAGAAATATCAAACCAACGTATGCATATGACTTGGTGGTTGTCACATTAGGTTCTAACTTATCTTTTGAATTCCTTTTAGTCCCTGCATAAATTGAAAACCAAGTAATCACCATTATTAAACTAGGTCAAAGTATAATCTAATCATTTAACTTTTTACTTTTTTATAATTTAGTTCTACTATGTATTCCTAACTTTTAATTCGATCAATTTTATCTATAATTTTTACTCATTTAAATAATTTAGTCCAATATCTTTGACCAAATTAGTCCACAATCTTTCCCAAATTAAAGCATCGAAAACTAAATCTATCGGACCACTTTACCAAATTGATACTTAGTCTAAAAATTACTCATGGACATTTACACAACAAACACTTTATAGGCATGAAGGATACGATCCAGATCAACATTATATAAATGAACATAGAATGCCAAATTAGTAATTTTCTATAATAAATTTGATTATTATTAAAGTCTTACATATTCCAGAGATGCCATTGCTGATGCTCATGAGAAACTTAAAAGGTAGGCATGAAATCTTATCATCAATTTCACGATGTAGAAGAAGCTCATGTAAAATTCCCAAGACAAGAATGGTGTCTTTAGGTCGAACAATGTGTTTGAGAGCCCATTCAAGAGGGTCCCATGTTGCTTGCTTTGCTAGCGCCCATTACAACAATCACAGTCTTTTTTGGGGTTAAAACTAATTTGGAATCCATCTTTTCAGTTTCTGAGGATGATCATGAAGTAGAGAAGATGTGAAAAAAGATTGAATATTTTGAGATCTATATGAATGTTTTTATTATTTGGGATTTGTCGTAGTTGATTCTACTTTGTCTAACAATGTCATTTGTTAGTCATTATCGTTGCTAGCTAGACTTTAGTCCTAGTTTGTTTGGAGGAACGATTTGTACAAAGCCTCCTCTCGTTATTTTCTTAAAAGCCTCCTCTCGTTATTTTCTTAAAAGCCTCCGCATTTTGTTTCATCTGCTGTATTTTTATTTTTTTTGTGCAAAGCCGCCTCGTTATTTTTATTCTTTTTGAAATAGGCATATAAAACTTCAATAATCATCTCAAACATGAGTCATTACCGAGTTGGTAATCAAACTGAAAAAATTGAGCAATAAAATGTGAACAAGAAAAATTAGCAACTTTTTCCCTTTAATGGAATTTTTCCCAAACACCATCCTCTCATAAACAAATGCGATAAAAATTACAGGATTGAAAACACACTAAATAAAGTTTATCAGTTTATGTGGCTAATGAAACCCTCTCAGGCAATTTGGTGAATCAGTCATAATTTATGTTACTTTGTGAATTAACGGGTAAGCGGCATGACATGAATACCTCTTACTCGGACACTTGAATTTAGTATAATTTACATAATTATAAAAATAGGTGTGTCCAACACCTAAACAGGTATCTAAAAATTAGGAAGATATTGAGAGCATAGATTTATCTGGGAGTGCATATGCTATTATGTTGAATGCAGAAAAGTCCCCATACAAACAGCTAGTGTATCTTTATGAAGGGCTTGCAGTGATTTCTAGACACTATGATGTAAGGCTGGTGGTTCAATACTGTCATAAAAATATAGTCTGTTTGTTTTTACTTCTGAGACTATCTTTTTGACAGCACAAAAATGCTTTAAGAAAAAAATTATCCGGAGCTTTCAACACTTCAAAAACACATTTTGTGGTTGCTAACAAAATATACCTTTTCCAAAATCCTTTTCTTTTTCTTTTTTCCTTTTCTGAAATCGTGTCTTAAAATACTCTGAAAATAAACTCTTAGCTTCACGGCTCACAAAGTTACAAACAACACTTTTTTTGACTTGAGAAAGGTATACACGTTTTTAAAGGAACAATATCATTTGATTTTAAAACCACACTAACGAATACCATCTAAGCTATTGGCTCAACGGAGCTTCCCTCATGTTCTATGTACATAAACATAGTTGGCTAGTAGCAGATGTTAAAACCCTACTGTCCTTGTTTCGCATGGATGACATCATTGTAGTTCTCAATATGAAGGAACTTTTCAGCTCAAGCCCGTCAAAATGAAACTTTATTACATCTAGACTGTATTAATGCAATAAAAATACAATGGTAAGAAGTCTTTTATATGTATGCATAAAGTAATTCAAAAACGAACATGAATAACTTTTTTTCATACATGAGAATAATAAAGCAAAATAAATAAATAAATAAATCATCTGCTTCATATTGGAGAAATAAAAAGCAACAACAATGGACAATCATCATATTTAAGGTCATGTCCATGATAAATATTAGCATGCAATATGAGAAAAGTATGAAGCAAACAAACCAACTTTGTCAGAGAGCCTTATTTCAGAGAAGAAATCAACGAGCCACAACATTCACTGAGAAAGCATCTAAAAAATACTACTCCAAATTTTGACATCCAAGTCTTCTACTTATACCTTTTCATCCATGGCTTAAGTTCATAATGTGAAGAAATGAATATGTGTATGTAAAGTGAGTAACAAAACAGAGACACACCATCTCAGTTGCCATTGATCCTCTCTATAACACTAATAAGACCTTGAGTTCCAAGTTTCCCATCTCCATTAGCAACCATTGCAGAAAAGAGCTGCTTGCACAATGCAGCTCCTGGCAAGACCACAACTTTCTCGTCCTCACCACCCTCCACAACATCCACTCCCATCCCTAAGTCTTTTACCATGTATTCAGCAAACCCACCGGGCTCGAAGTCCCTCGAAATCATCCTCTCCCCAAACAACTCCATCACCATTGACCCTGCTGCTCCCCCTTTTATTGCCTCAATGAACTGCTTTACATTCAACCCAGCTTGTTTCGCAAACACCATCCCCTCACTCAATCCTAACAAATTAGCTCCTACAGTAATCTGATTAGCTATCTTGCAACTTTGTCCACATCCTGCTTGACCCACATATGTTACCTTTCCCAAAATTTTAAACAATGGTGATAACCATTCAACAACTGCAGCATCACCGCCAGCAAATATAGCCAATTTCCCATCTCTAGCACCTATATCGCCACCTGACACCGGTGCATCCACTGAGCAACAGAATTTACCCCGGGCAGCCTCAAATATCTCCTTTGCAAGTTCAGGATGACTACTTGTCGTGTCAATAATAACAGAATTGGGATTTAAACCAACAAGAATGCCGTTACTTTTCTCTAAGACAATCGATCGAACATCTGATGGGTGTCCTAACATTGTGAAGACGACGTCACTTAAAGTGGCAACTTCAGATGGGGAATTCACAAGGCGAGCTCCTTGAGATTTTAAGGGAAGTGACTTTGATGGGGTGCGAGAGTAGATGGTGAGAGAGTAGCCGGCAGAGAGGAGGCGAGAAGCCATCGCAGCACCCATTACACCTATGCCAATCCACCCGATACGGGTTTGGTTTGGAGTAATGGGATTGGGATAAGGAGTTCCCATGTGGAGAAGAAGCAAAGGAAGCTAAGTTTGAAGGTGGGTTTTACTCAGAATTTGGGGAACCACCACCTACCCGTGTTCTCTTGCTCATTGACCAGAACCAAACCCCGATATTCGTTAGGAGTTTTTCTTCTAGGCAACAAGTTTTGAACGTCTGTCATTTTCATAGATATCAGTTATATAATTATTGATGAAAAGTATATTAAATCTTATAATTTTTTAGTAATTTATAAATTATATATTATTAATTTTATTTTTGTGAAAAATTAACAATTTTAATTATATAATTATTAATATGAGTATTTTTCGTACATCAAAATTATTAAAATTAAATATTTATAATATCATAATTTTTATATTATAGTGTCTAATTTTTATATATAACAAGATTATAAGTGTCATATTTAAAAATTACGAAATTAAAATCTTCATTTATACATAATAACAACGAAATTAAAATCCTCATTTATTAACTACTGTGATATTTTTTTTTTTAAATTATGAACATTAATATTCGATGTAATAATTATGAAAATAAATTGATTAAATCAAATAATTACTAGAATTCTAATATATTGCTTCCTTTTTTGTTTTTTACAAGGAAATATTTTACTATATAGAATGGTTGATGTATAGTTAGATAAAGTTCCGACAATTTTGTAAGTTATAATGCTTGGGACAACCTCATTTTAAACAATACTCACAGCCTAATTAACAAGAATAATTATTGGCTGTATTTTCAAAACCACCTAGATTGAACTAAAATATCACAACCTTGAGGTCCAAGATTGGCATTTCAGAGTCAATTTGCCAACCGTGCGTAACATATTCTCATGTCCCAACCTCCCACGTGACGTGGAAAACGTTTGAAAAATCTCTTCGTTAAAAAGGTACACATTACTCCTATTATTTTATGGTAGTCCCTCATTTCTTTAAAAGATACACATTAGTTCAAATACTTCATGAGAAATAAAACATTAAAAAAAATCTCCATTAAACTAACAAGGATAAAATAGTTATTTTTTATACCTATAAAAATAATCATTACACGGTTACATATGTGACAAGTTTGCACCTACATCACTTCTATGATTTCCCGTGATATAATTATATAGAAAAATTAATCATTTCACTATTTTTCAAAATAATTATACCATGTGTCATGTTATAAGCGGTATGGTTGTAAAAATATTTACAAATGGGCAACAACATTACTTTTCATTAAGCAGACACATGACAAGCAATTACAATAAATTAAACTTATGTATATTTTTTCATAAAATAAGTACTAGGAAAGTAATACCTAAAAACAAAAGGACAACGTACCTTTTTAATGAACAGAGGAATCTAGGCATTGCACATCCCTCCTCTAATGGGCTTGTTGTATTTCACGCTTCATGATCTGCTCAATTGCTTCACAAGCATTGATTGTCCATCTTACTAAACTGATCACAACATTGAAGAAATTGCTCTCTTGAGTTATCCATTCCCCCGAGTAAAAAAGACATCCATGATAGCATCCCTTAAGAGTTTCTCACAACCGCTCACCTCCTACCTCTCCATTTGGCAACGGCAGTGCGAGCTGGTTCCATCATATTCATCATCAATCTTCACAGTCAGCACAGTGGTTTTGTAGGCACAGGTGCCCACAATAAGAACTGCCAAATGGCTGCTACCTTCTAGGATTGACACTGATATAATGGCCATTGTTAATTATTAATTAACTTTGAATCCTTGTTTGTGTTTGGTGTGCGTGGAGGTGATGGTGGGTAATTTATAATTGTATTTGACCTGTGCATTGGTAGGTGGATGGTGAAGGAATGGTGTGACTAAGCTTGGATTGATGGCTTTGCTTCTGCTTCCACCTAGAGACTTCATGCAGATGCAGCCAATATCATTTGCTTGTTTGTTCTTCAAACTACCCGGTTTGGCTCAGTTTCATTTCCACCAAATTAGGACTAAAAAGCATAGTATGATAATAAAAGAAAAATACAATAAAAATATAATTGAGCAATAGAAGTCCTATCAAAACCAAGAATCCAAGAGCTCACCTTTACAACATTGTTGACTTGTGGTTTTGAAAACCTCAAAGGCTCTGTAGTAATTTTCCCATTACATATTCGTAAGAACTTGTTTGTTTGATATACTGATAATCCAGTCTTACGTAAGAATTTTTCTTTTTCTTTTAGAGACAATACGATAAATGTTCAACTATTCCAGGCATAGTTTATGATAACAATCTTCTAATTCCAAAAACTCTAACTCACTGTGTGTTTCAGATATATATATATATATATATATAATCACCAATAATCTCCACATGAACATGATCCATCAATAAAGTGATGAAACCTATTGACATCTCTAACTATTATCTCCCTTCCATATATCTTTGATATGAATTTGATGGCTGTGTGACAATCTCCACAAATTCGAAGATTCTTCGTCACTCGAAGTACTGCTCTAGGATCAGTGTTAAGAAGTCCAAAAGTGATGGCTAGCTTTTCACTATGAGTATTTAGGTTAAACTCTTTCTCTTCCTCGCTAATATCATGCAAAACAAAACTAGTATCAGGTATATAACCAGCTGCTTTAATCTTCTCAGGCAGTGTTTCCAACAACATATAAATTTCCTTTGCCTGAAAATGAGAGGTGTCTCCACCAAGAAACATATGAGCTTTCCCATTAATCTCAATCCAACTACATCCCGGATTTTTCTTCATGCCTTGTGACTTTGCAAGAGCTCTTAGATTGTCCACTTCCTTCCACAACCCAATTTCAGCATACATATTTGAGAGAAGGACATAATTGCCACTGTTATTGGGTTCTAAAATAAAGAGCTTTTTAGCTGCAATCTCAGCCAGTTCCAAATTGTGGTGCTTTCGACAAGCAGCTAACAGCGCACCCCAAATGCTTGCACCGGGTTGCATTGGCATTCGATCAATGAGCTCTTTTGCTTTCACCAGTCTTCCGGCTCTACCAAGTAGGTCAACAACACAAGCATAATGTTCAACTCTTGGTTCTACAGAGAATACTATCTTCATATCGTTGAAGTATTTTAAGCCAGGATCAATAAGACCAGAATGACTGCATCCAGATAACAACGCTGTAAATGTGACATTATCGGGTCGAATCCTGGCTCTAATCATGTCCTCGAAAGTTGACACAGATTCTAATCCATGCCCGTGGGAGGCATAAGCTGTGATCATTGTATTCCATGCGACCAAACCCTTTTCATTTTGAGGTAGTTTTTCAAAACAATGACAAGCATCAGCTAGACTTCCACATTTACCATACATTGCAACAAGAGCTGTCTGAACAGAGGCATTAGAATCTAAACCAATCCTACTAGCATAATCATGAATGCACCTACCATGCTCGAGTGCAGCAGAATGTGCACAAGCAGGTAGAACACTCATTATCGTTACCCAATTGGGTTTCACCTCTGAATCTTCTCTCAACATCTCATCAAACATAGCTAATGCTTGGTCTGCAAGCCCATTTTGAGTGTAACCTGATATCATAGCAGTCCAAGAAACAATGTTCCTACATACCATTCTCTCAAACAAATCCTCGGCAGCAAAAATCTCCCCGTCTTTCATGTACCCAGCAATCAATGCATTCCAAGATGAAATGTCTTTCACGGTCATTTTATCGAACACTTTTTGGGCATTACTTATTTCGCCACACTTCACATACATATCTATCAAAGAAGTTCCCACATACATATCAACCTCAAACCCAGCTCTCAAACTTAACCCATGAATACATTTTCCCATCCAAACATAGAACAAATCAGCACAAGACTTTAGAACAAATGGGTAAGTAAAATGATCACCATAAAATCCCAGGCAATGCATTTTTAAATAAGTTCCAATTGTTTTCTGAGGATACCCATGAAGAGTATAAGCTCTAATAATGGAATTATATAAAAGTGAAGATGTGTTATTAGTTTGATCAAAGATAGTAATAGCAGAATTAAGATCACCTGAACTTGCATACATTGCAATCATCTTGGCACCAACAAAAGCATCGGGTTGAAGTCCATGTAAAACCAAAAGGGCATGGACTTGTTGGCCTAATTTCAAACAGTCATGACCGATTAAGAACTTGAAAATAGCTGTATATGATGATAATTGAAATGGGTCTTTGTTTATGATCTGTTCTAAGAAAGGACTGAAAGTTGTTAACTTTGATGGTGGGGTATTAATCTTTTGAGCAGAGAAAGATAGAGATGACAGTGTGTTTCTGGGAATGACGGAATTGGAAATGAATTTGGGTTTTAATAAAAAAAGAGTTGAAACGCTTTGCCATTGAGACATAGCGCCTATTTCAGTTTGAACCAGTAGGCATTATAGGACCATGAGTATGTACAGAGTTTACCGTAGCCTGTAAGAGAAAGAAGGAAAATAAAGTATGGGGTGAGAGAGGCTCGAACTCTCGACCTCAGGATTACTCAGAAGCTATGAGACCTACGCGCTAGCCAACTGCGCCACCACCCCGTATATTTTTCTTTCTGTAAGGAACTTATAAAACCTAATTTTGATTCAGACTATACCTATGATATAAGAGAATTTATATATTGATCAAAATATATTCAAATCAACAAAGAGCTCGAAAGAAATTGAGCTGAGTTTGAGCTATCATCGACCTAAAATCAAATTAAAATGTTATGAATTTGTTATATATATATATAAATTATTTAAAATAATTTGAAATATGGTTAAAATTATTTTGAATATTAATATTTGGATGATGATGTAATAAGATATTATTAATGTGTGTTTTTTTTATGATTGATTAGTTAACAATTCAGTTTAGTTTGAACCATTCCATTTGTATATGATTTGGATTCGAGTTCATTTTTACATGTTCGAATTAAATTCAATTTGATGTAAAGTTTGATTAACCCTAAATTCAATGTTAAATAAGTACTCTTCTTGCAGTCCAATAAAAGCGTGACCAAATGGCTCAGTCTTCAGAGTCTCGAATTTGATGGTGAGGGCACATTTTCTCCTTTTTGGTGATGAGGTGAAGGCCAAAATTCTAATTTCTAAAGAAAACACTTCTCTATCTCATGTTGATAAGAGATATAACTAATTCGCAGAATGTGACCAGATGGTGCAGTCGGTCCATTTCTAACATGGTTACAACATTCATATCAACTTGAGATGAGCATTACTCAATTTCTAATGTTCTTGGTGCTAGAAGAAGTCCAAAGTTCTTGTTTTCAGTTTTAGTATGTAGCCAAACATTTAGACAATTCATGACATTTAAAAAAAACATTTAGAAAATCCATGACATTTTAATTGTCATGACATAAGCCAACTAGTTATCAACTAATTGCACTTTTGTTGGTGGTCCTTAATTTAGGTCTATGGTTTTCAGAGGTCCAATCTTCGTCTAAAGATGAAATTTACAATTTATGAACCAGAAGGAGCATGTAAACATATATTTATTATAATTCAAGCATAATCATTTGAAAAATAAACTACATGTAAAAATAACAGAAGCCTAGATGGCTTGTGGTACAAACGAATGTCTCTTTGAAACCATTAGCCAACTTTTAAAAGTTGGTAATGATCAATACTTAACACACAACATAAGTTCTAGCCTTCTAGTTCTAGGTGCCAAAAACAACCAAGAAAACTAACATCAAGAACCAAGGTAGGCTGAATGACAATATAGCATACGATATATACAATAACAAACATAAAAATGACCAAATTACAGCTTCATACTATCCTATAACCGAACTCAATTAACCTTTTTACATCTTAAAAGGACCATTTTTTTATAGAGCACAGATTAAATATAGTGTTTTTTTTTTTTTTTACTATTTAGCTTTCTTATGTGCGTTGCAATATTGTTCAAAACGACGGGTCTTACAAACTGGTCATTGATGCTCCTCAACTTGAACACTTGAGTAGGAAATAGTATCTTCTTTCAAGCCATTGGTTTTAACCTTTGTCCAGGATACCTTCCAGGTCGTAAGTAAACTTTGCCTGCAATTAGAGGAAATAACATATGCAATGAGAACTAAAATGGATATGCTTATCACTGGTAACTTTTTTTTTCTTTTTGTTTTTTTTAATATGTTGGTTGATTAATGAGATTTCTCCTATTAGTATAAAATAAAAATTAAAAAAATGCACGAGAACTCAGAGCAAGGATGGTACTCAAGTAAATGCAATGTATAGTGCAGTTTGAAGTTTGAACTATACAGGTTCATTAGTTGATCATTATATCCCACATTTGAATTCACAGATTTTCATTCATTAATCATTAACCTTTTTAGGTCATATATTAATTCAATATTTATAAATATGGTATAATTTGGGATGACAAGTTTGTGCTTGAAAAGGTTCAGTATGAACAAAAACTCTTTTATGGTGCATTTATATTAAGAACCCAATTTGTTTAGGGATGGCAATTTCCCTTGACGGGTCAATGCCAGCGGGTATCTAACCTGTTAAGGGTGGACTAGTTCAAGTCACAGACAGGTAAGTTCATAACATATTCTTTGCAATCCCGATCTGTGTTTGAATTAATTCGAATAAATTTTCAATTTTTAAAACTAACATACCGTTCAAAACGGGTCATTTTCCTGAAAGTAATATCCACACCAAATTTTATCCAAAGCAACAGAAATGATTTAATTCAATTTGCCTCATGGGCCAATCCACATTGTATCTGACCCAAACCAACCTGTTGCCATATCTAAATTTACATGTCCCATTCTGGGTGTTTCACTTTATATACCACATTACCACCAATTACATGGAGCCTTGTCGTTGTTTTCAGAAAGTTACAACCACCATTTTTGCACTTCTTTTAACACTTTTCCTATTATATTAAAGAACTTTGGTCTTTATAATAAAGACAATATATATTTGTTTCGCGCACAGACCCCAAGGAGAAACTAAGCAAGAGAAAATTGAAAGTACCTCTCTCTATCAATAGTTCTCTTGGCAAGCATGAGTGTCAGAAAGACAGGAACCATTGCAGCACACAAATGCTTAAGAGTGTGCCCACTGACAATATGATGAGTCCAATCGTAGATTATTTTATCACAGGCTTCTTCCACCTTAGCTAGAAGATAAAATCCTGCAATTATGGGAAGATAATTTATTATACCAACGTGGCAAAGGAACTGGAAAAAAGCAACAGTAACAGAGATAATTGTAATAAAAACACAACCTGCAGCCCATAGCCAATATGTTGAATGTGTATACATTGGAGGCAACAAAATGGCCATCACAGGAATGACAATGCAAGGGACAAACTGGATCAAAGCATATGGTCGAAGATCATCAAAAAACCTGCAGAACAAAATTCAATAATTTAATTTTCAGGATTCCATCATCTGTACCACAAAAAAAGAGATTAGATATCAAATATTTTCTTGGATTGTTAGTTTAGGTCAAGCGGAAAATTCAGAGGAGAGCAATATGGACAAAAGGTTGCTAAGAAGCCGCATATAACAATATTCAACACCTTGACTCTATATATTCATTCCTTCTTAACCAGACACCAGCTCTCACAGGAAGCTAGTCAGTTCACTGATACAAACAATATTAATTGGACTCTTCATTTTTCGTAAAGTACTAATGTCCAAGCGACATGACATGGACATAGATGTGAGTACTCAATCACTTCAATTTGGTATAAATTTATAGAAAAAAGAACATATTCGACACTTAAATACGTTTTCAAATATTTACGACTCTTGGTGTCCTAAAAGAGTACAATACAAAAACTTCTTAACCAGAATAAATTATGATGGAGACCTTTAGTCAAGTAGTTTAAGCAAGACAATAATAGGTGTGGAAAGAAACTAGGATAAGTACTGTGCTTACCTCCAATACAATATGCTTATTATACCTGCCAATAGTAGAGGTATAATGGATATTGATCCTTTTCGCTCATCAATCCTTTCAATGATAAAGATTGCCACAATTGAAGTAAAGGCAACTGTCATCTACATTAAACAAAATACTAATTTGTAATCATTGAAGCGAAATCATAACATTATAACTTATAATCTTTTTAAATAAGAACGGAGAAAAAGAGAATTTTCTCACTGGTAGGCGGTCCCACACAAGACGAGCATCATTCGGCTTGAGATGGTAGTATGACGACCCAACAGCTACAGAAGCCACACCAATGTAAAAAAATGTCCAGCCCCAAAACTCACCTTGCAAGCTTTGTTACAGACATTAGTTAATCATCAGCACCACAAAAGGAACATGTTGTAAAAAGTGTATAAAATAAAAAAGAATTTGTTCATATAACACAGTATAGTGGTGTACCTTAGCTTGAAATAGTTCCCACGGTAGCAAAATACCAGTCCTATGAGACCAATAACCATGAATGGGAAATTTGACACCACATTAAGCATATTTGGAATTCCTGAAGAAGAAAAAAAATAAATAAATAAAGGACCACATAAGATTCAAAAAAAGAATGCATGAGGAAAAGATTTCGTTAAGTTTCAAACATCGTGTGTGATGACAAAGAATATGCACATTAAAGCACAAACACTATTATCTTTATAGTACATCTTCAGAAGGGAACAGAGTGGGCAATTAAACATTGGATAAAAAAGAGCTCCAGGTATGGTTTGGACTGCTGCGAGCCAAACAGAGAGAATTTCTATTAAAATCAATGAGTACACACTTTGAGAAAAGCTTCAGGAAAAAACAATCTGATTCTCACTGTCTAGCATGCTACTGATATACACCGAACTAGTTACTCAAAACACACATTTTGAGTAACAGCGTAATACAGCTCACATTAGGAGACAAAAGTTCAAAGCTGTTTAGAAACTAAAGCAAAAACAAAAATATAGAAGACGCCTGAGTTGGCTGCTTATTTAGTAAAAGTCATCTATAGGTTTATGTTCCTGCATTGGAAAAACATAAAACAAGAATAACAAAGCCAGCAAACTAAGGTATGACTGTACGCACAAGCATAATCAATCATTCATCAGTCAAAAAGCTAATGATTAACCAATAATGAGATAATGATAACCCATCTTACCATAAAATCAATATGAACGGTTACAATAAAAATGAAGATTATTCACATCTTATTACTCACACCGAAGTACATAACATACTTAAAATTACTCCAGGAAATTAAAAGAGAGAGAGAGAGAGAGAGAGAGAATTAAAACCGAAGCTCGTTACATAAGAAACACTATACTTCAATTGTACATTTCAAGTATCTAACTATAAACAATAAAAAATAACAAAAAACATCTTCACAGAAAATTAAACCAAGGGAAGCCTACCATTACTAACCCAAAAGGCATAAACATACAACAACGATATAATAATACAAATATTCACAGCAGTAAGCATAAAAAAATTAAAATTGGGTAAATATCCTATTTGGGCATTCTCTTTTAGGAAAAATCTCACAGACACAATATTGATCCCATTCATATCGGGACAAACTAATAATAAAGAAATAACACTCTTTTCTGTGACTATCAAACACATTCAACCAATTCCAAACTTCCATAATTTAGCAATATAATTATCCATATAATCAAACACCCACTTCCGAATTGAACCTAACATAAAGAAATTTGAATTAAAAACCCCATAGGAGATAGGTGTAGAGGGAGAGCAAACCCAAAAACTTGCGGTGGTCAGCGAAATCATGGTAAGCTTGATCCTGAGGAATGGCTGGGGTCACTATCATCAACACCACGAAGCACACAATCGCTACTACCCATGCGTATATCGTCCTTCTCCTCATTACTTCAGTCTTTCCGTCTCTCTCGTTCTTCTTCGTTGTTTCTTGGTCGATAGCAAAGGAGACTTGTTGATTGGGCCTGATTTCGAATCTAAGCCCAAATAGTGCCCTTCTGTACAGTGCAATAGCCTCCTTTTGTTGATTCTGATGACGCTTCAATGGGACAGAAAATAAAGGTACCGTTTTATCAAAGGGGATTTTATTGTTAACGTAATGATATTTTTATTTTTAAAAACATTAAATTATAAAACAAAATATTTATTTACTTTCCTATTAGTATTTTATATTCTAAAAACATCTATATTTCTAAAAAAAATTATACTCTTTATTTTATATCAATTTAATCTAATATTTTACTTGTACTCTTATTTTATATCAATTTAATCATTCACTTTTGAGAAATTTTATTAATTTACAAGGGAAGATAAATCTAGTTGAAATATGAATGAAATAGAATATAAAAAATCAAAATATTAGGTATGTATTTTTGATATTATTTACTAACTCTTTTTTAAAATACACAAAATATAGTGAAAAGTAAACATGTTAACGGGAGTGAACGAAAATAATAATTTTACCAAAATATATTTATAATATTATTTTGTATATTGTATTTTACATAAATAAAATAAGGAGTGTTTTTATAAAATATAATTAATAATTTAAAGTAATATATATAAATAAGAAAATAATACAAGTGAGTAATGTAACATGTAAAGGAACTCATTAATAACTTTATTTTTATAATTATTAAATTTAAATAATATATTATGAGTAATTTAGAAGCAATAATAGAAATGAAGTTGGGAATAAATTTAGCTTAAAAGAAAATGAGAATAATAACATAGAAACAACTGCATCCTTAGTATTGATACAATTTAAGAAGTAAATAAGATGAATAGAAATCAATATTTTTCCTTAATTGCTTCTGATTTTTAATTAGCATGCCTTTAAACCAATATATATATATATATATATAGCTATAAAACATTTTAGTTTATTAGCTTTCTTTTAGCTTCGGAACGATTAACTCCACAAATGCTTTAACTCAAAGAACAACGATGAACTGATTGTGGCTGGGACGAGGTGATTGCACACATGGATTATTTAGGCATTGGACTTGGATGGCGTTGCTGGAGCTGGACAAGTTATGGTAGGCGATGCTGCAGGTAGGGATGATTTGGATACAATATATATATTTTTTTTAATCTTTTTTGTTTTGTTTTTAGAAAATATAGAAATAGAATATGTCAGATTTTGTTTAAAATACAAAATTTGGCTACTCTAATACAAAATTGGTGTATATAGTGAAGATATATATATATAAATGATAAAGAAAATAGATAAAAAGATATCGTCGTGAAATTAGGTTATGTAGGTATTTAAAGAATATAAAATAAGAAGTGAAATGTTAGATGTTAGAAATAATATAATAGAATCTGATATTTTAATTCATATGTTGGATCTTTTCAAATAAATTAATGCATTTATTTATAAGTGTTTGTTATATATAAAATAAAATATTTAAATCTAATTAAAATTTACATGAGAATATATAAAAAATAATAAAATAATTACGTAAATAATAATAATAATAATTTAAGTAAGGTTATTTCTATTCCAATAAGTTGTTATTATTATTATTATTTATTTTATAAATATATTGATTGTCTATTTTATTTTATTTTTTATTTCGTATTAATTTATTTTCTCAAATTTGTAATTATTATTTAAATGTTTTTTTTTTACTGTTTTGCAACCATTAATTTTAAATCCATTATGGTGCTTGAGGCGCTTAAAATTTATCAAACTTGATGGTATATAACTGATGTAAAACTCATTTTTGGGTGGCGAAAAATTTAGAGGAGATGATGGATATTTGCCCAAAATGTGAACTTTAAATAAAAATTGTAACATTTGAAAACCTACAAAGTAAGCGATTTACCTTATAACTACTCTTTCAAGATCGACTAACATCTCTATTGACAGGAAAATAATAGTAATTAGTCCGGTGTGTTGTAACAGCCCATTAATTGAAAATGAAATAAAATAAAATTTAAGTGAATTTAAAAAAAAATTATATTAAATTAAAATATTTTTTCTTCCTCTTTGGGTCTTTTTCGTATACTTACTCTCAAACGAACCAATTAAACTCATCCTCACACAATCATATATGGTAATGGTAAGTATTGTTTTAAGTTTTTGAAACATATATATTATAATATTGTTAGGTAGATCGCAGTTAAAGTATTAAGTTATTGATTTTCTCAGTTAACTTAAAAACTTAGGAAATAAGAAGTTAAATTAAATGATAGTTTTAATATTATATATATATATATATATATATATATATATATATATATATATATATATATATTTCTATTATAAATTTTTAATATAATCTATCAAAATAATGTTCAATAAACTTGATCTCTTCTTTTGTCTTCTTAAAATATTCCATAAGAAAAATATAAACATTATGATCAAATTTATCAAAATAAATCTAAGAATTGAACATATTTTTTGACACATAATTATAATAATTGTATTATAAGTTATGTGCACAATGTGTATCATATGTTTATTAAATAACCATGTATATGAAGAGTTATATTATCTCTATAGATTTTGTTATAAGTGTGTGTTGTTCATTCAATATTAATTTATTATTTATTTAAAAGATTAATTATTATAATATCATTTATGTTCATTCAATATTAATTTATTATTTATTTAAAAGATTAATTATTATAATATCATTTAATTTATTTTTGTTGTTTCATGTAACGTTATTTGAAGTAATGAACTTTAATTATTAAATATATTTTTTGATTGATAAAAAAATTTAATTAACTAAAAAATACAATCAACATTCAAATTAATTTGAGTTAATTTGAACCAGTTTGTTACTGTTTGATTTGAATTTAAACTTATTTTTAACAACTTAAATTAAATATAAATTAAGCTAAGATTTGATAAATTTAAACTAAATTAATTCAAATAAATTTGAATTAATTCAATTAACACAGAGTAACCCTCCTTATCACAAGAAAGAATAAAGAATTATTATAAGTATGAATCTTATTTCAAGACTTTATATATTAGTGTAATAATTTATTAATAAATATAATTATATAAGTTTAATAATATTTATTAATAACATTATATTATATTATTTAAAATTAATTATAATTTATAATATATAGGTTTTTTATTTTATTTATTTATATATTGTTGTTCAGAAGTTCAAAGCATGAAATTTCGTAGGGAAAAATAAAAAATGAAAGGGAAAGCTTACATTAGCCAACATAAGCATTTCATGAGATAAGAACAAATTAGATATTATTAGAATCAACTGAAAAATAGATAATAAGTTATGTATTTTTAATACGATAAAATTAAAAATTTAAATTGATATTTTATAATATATTCATATCAATATTTTAAATTTTTTAAATTTTTTTATCAAAATTTTAAAAAATTATAATACAACTTACAAAAATATATATAAAAAACAGTTTACATATATTACGGGAAAAAATTTTAAAACAATATTTTTATATCAGTATGTAAAATTTGAATATTTTAAATTTTATTGCCAAATGTCAACACCCAGAATCCTACTCGTGCACGCGCTAGATAAACGCTATTCAAGTCTTTCCCAAATAGCGTGTGGTATCACGCTCCTTTACAAATTTTACAAATTGCTTTGCCTAGTGTGTTCGTCAACACACGCAGCAGCCAAGAAGATAAAAGAGGGATCTTTTTTACTTACACTTGGATTGAATTCATTGAAGTCTCATAAACCAATCCATTATCAGCGCTTAGTCTCGATTGTCAAACATGAAAGAAGAATTTCCATATTTCTCTCTCTCTAAAATCTTCCAATCCTCTCTCTTTCTCTCTCTACCCCGTACCAGACCATAACCAATCAAATAATCATCCAACCAAATCAAGAAAGCAGAGAAGAGGAGGGCTTCAGACATGATGAACCCAACTGAGCTTTTAGTGTTTCTCTCACTAATAGTACTTTCTCTCTCTGGCCACTTTTTAATCTCAGCTGCTCCAACCCCTCCTCCTTCTAACACCTCCACATGTCCCATGGATCTCAACTATGTCTTAACAATCCCTTGGAATTCAAGTGCCTGCCAAAATTTCAGTCCTTCAATACCCAAATCCTCAATCGGTGACACCACTAAAATCCCATGTTGTCAAACCCTTTTGCAACTCTTCGGCATAGCCCTTGCTCAACACTTAAAGGAAACATCTTTATTTCAGCTTCCTAATCTACCCACCTCCACTTCTTGCCTAAATAATTTCCAAACAAAGCTCTCATCTTTATCACTCCCAAGCAATATTGTTCCCTATTGCTTTGACCCTTTTCAATTTGTTATAACTCCTAATATTTGTGCCCGTATTGAGTCCTCTAAAGATTGGGTTTCTAATCTCAATCAAACCACAGTTCTTGATTCAGCTTGTAGGCCTGACCTAACAGACAATACCTATTGTGACAATTGTGTGAGAGCAGGATATCAAGTTCTTTCCTTGTTAACTAGAATTGATGGTAATAATTCTCATTCTAAAGATTGCTTTTACTTTACAATTTTATATGCTGCTGGTGTTGTAAATGAGTTTGGACCTGAGAGTAATGGAGCTGTGTCATGTATTTTTGGTATAACTTTCAATTCCCAAGTGGGTTCTTCAGATAATAGTCGTACACCCCTTGTTTTTGGCTTAACTGGAGCTGGGGTCGCTATTATTGTTATGTCTTGTTTGTTGGGACTGTATTTTTGGTATGATAGGAGGTGGAGGAAAAGGGTTCAAGAATCTCATTTTAATATGGAGGAAACTGGGTCTAGGCCTAGAATGAGGCCAAATACAGGCTCAATTATGTTCAAAATTCAAGAGCTTGAAAAAGCAACTAGCAATTTTTCACAAAAGAATTTCATAGGCAGAGGTGGGTTTGGTTTAGTTTACAAAGGGGTGTTATCTGATGGAACTACTGTTGCTGTTAAGAGAGTTATAGAATCAGATTTTCAAGGTGATGCTGAGTTTTGTAATGAGGTTGAGATTATTAGCAATTTAAAGCATAGGAATCTTGTTCCTTTAAGAGGGTGTTGTGTGGTTGATGAACATGAAAATGATGATGAGAATGGAAGTCAGAGGTACCTTGTTTATGATTATATGCCTAATGGAAATCTTGATGACCATTTATTTCCTAAGTCAGATAATCAAAATGGGCTTGGATGGAAACCCTTGACATGGCCTCAAAGGAAGAATATAATCTTAGATGTGGCTAAGGGATTGGCTTATTTGCATTACGGTGTGAAACCTGCAATATATCATAGGGATATTAAGGGCACAAACATACTTTTAGATGCAGATATGAGGGCTAGGGTTGCCGATTTTGGACTTGCAAAACAGAGCCGGGAAGGCCAATCTCATCTGACTACTAGAGTGGCAGGTACTCATGGTTACTTAGCCCCTGAATATGCACTTTATGGACAACTGACAGAAAAGAGTGATGTTTATAGTTTCGGGGTGGTTGTTTTGGAGATTATGTGTGGGAGGAAAGCCCTTGACTTGTCTACTTCAGATTCACCGCGTGCGTTTTTGATCACTGATTGGGTTTGGTCATTGGTAAAAGGAGGAAAGATTGAAGAGGCTTTAGATGCTTCCTTGTTGGAAAATAAGGATTCTATGAATGCAAATCCAAGGAGTTTAATGGAGAGGTTTTTGCTGGTTGGAATTTTGTGTGCTCATGTAATGGTGGCCTTAAGACCTACCATTTTAGATGCACTAAAAATGTTGGAAGGTGATATTGAAGTTCCTCCAATCCCGGATAGACCTATGCCTCTAGGGCATCCTTCATTTTATGGCGATGGCAATACTTTCAGCATATCACCAACTTTGAGTGGACTACAATTGCATACTGGAGACATGCTCAGGTAATATAGGTTGCTTGCAAGTTTTACATTTTTGTGGAAGACCCTTCTTCCATTAGTTGGTTCATGCCGCCTAACTGAAAATTAAGTGCATGTACTAGTTTGTATGTGAATCGAAATCAAAGATCGAAAATTCAAGCCAGTTGATTTAGGATAGAATGTCATAATGTTACATATAAAGCATATATGGAAGATGATTTAGTGGAAAAATTGGATCCTGGCCAGCCAGCAAGAGGAAGCAATCATTAACATAACTTGTGAAGAAGATGCAGGAAAAGAATTTAATAGTACTGTTTGTTTCCAAGTTTAACTGGAAGGAGAGTCATGCAATTTAGTCTTGATTAGTGTTGATGCTAGCTGATTCAAGTGTGTGTAAATAATTTAGATTTTGTTTTCTTTCTTTATTTCTCAAGAACTATAGTAGATTGTAAAAAATTATTATTAATAAAAAGTTTAGCATTGAACTAGAGTAACAGGATTACTTATGGCTATGCAAACCACAGGTTTATTGGAGAGAAATCAAATGGAGATTGAGTGCTTGGAGATTACATCTTCTCTATTAGTTTTCAGTTTTCACTTCCAACATTTTATCAGAAACCTATTGAAGGAATACAATTTTGTATTCTTTCCTGTTTTGTCAAATATTGTGTCGTAATTTGTATAGAAGTAGAAATGTACAATCTTGTGATAGTTCTTTATATCACAAATTTGTGAGGATTGTCGGTTTGTGATTAGTTCTTCAATTATTTAACATTGGTAAATTAAAAAAATCATGTGGGGCTACATAAGAGTTAATCAAATCTTAATACATCATTTGTAATTATCGCAAACTTGTGATATATAGTATTGCTATTCCCTTCTTTAATACAATTATCGTTCCAGGATTTGTTCTCTGCAGTTGCTCACCATATGTCTCCAGTTTAGGGTATTGATCAGTATGAGTTCAATGTATCAATTCTTCAGCCTTTTTCTTTGCGTCATTGACCACTCGTTTAGTTCTCTACATTGAATTTTTCCATCATCACAAATTTTCCATTTGGTTCATTCACAGATAAATCTAACAAAGTTCTCAACTATAAATGTGCTACATATCTATTTATTTAATCCATGGTTACTTCTACAATTGTGACATTTGTAAACCATAGAACATGGAGTTACAAACTGTTTTCTTGTATTCAAATCCCATATGTGGGGTTGGTATCTTTGAATTATCTCCATTCTTGTTTGGTATCCTTTTTAATCCCTATTTTTAATTGGGACACCTAAAATATTCTTATTTAAATTAATGGTACATATTTTGGTCAATTTAAACAGTAACGATATTTTTGAATTATTCCAATTCATTGAATTTACTATTAAAATTGACTAAATTATGTATCATTAATCTAAATAGAGATATGTAATGTGTTATAATTAAGAATAAAAGTAAAAAAAATGATACCAAAATAAAAATAAAGGTAGTTAAAAGGTAATAATTTTTCTATTTACTATCATTATTTTTGCATAATACTTGAATTCTTCCTGAAACATTCCTCTTAAATTTCATTTCTCTTCAATGCCTCGAACCATATAGTTTAATGGCAATTCTCAATACCTCAATATCTTCAAATACCGTACTCAAGCTCCATTCTACGTTGTTTTTGCTTATCTCGCCCTTCTTGAATATATAAATATCATCTTTATAATCTTCTTACACCACCTAATTTTCCATGTCTACTTCCATTGCCCCATCTTCCTCGAATGCTCCATATTCATTGTCCGAAGGAGGTAACACATTAATCATCTTATTAGAACTCAATGATATGCACTCGGCCAAATGTTTTGCACACCATCCCTTATAATTTTCAAACCGATATTGTCATAGCTCGTAGGAATTCCAAGTAAATATTAAGTTTTCAAAGTTTAATCCCAAGTATATAGCTAACTCTTTTAATCTCCACAGATTCATTTTCTCCACATTACAATAGTCAAAAAAGTCTACCTACCTTCATATACTATATCATTATCTGTTTGTTCCACAAAATATCCATTAGCCTGCAACTTCATACTAAAATAATTGTCTTCAGGGTTTGATTTATATTTTAAGACAAATAGTAGTCAATAAGTTATCCAATTAAAAGAATTAAAAAAAACAAAAAAGAGCTGAGAGCATTTACAAACAGCACATTCAATTTGACCACAAACTTTGCACCAAAAAATTACTAAAAAAATTGAAGCTTCTAACAATGGGAAACGAGAATCACATGTGCAGTTGGTTTCACTTCACGCTTGTGATGGGCAAGGTCCCGTGTTCGCTTCTCACCAAAAGTGTCTTGGGATACTTGCTTAATAATAATAATAATAATAATAACGTGTTACATGTGTTTGTTTCGTGTTGATCATGTTCTTGTCTTCCTGTCCAAATTCACATAATTTTTACTATTATAAAAAAAATTAACTATTTTTATCAATTTATTTATTTATAATGATAAAAAAACTCAATATCTTTACAAACATAAAATAATTAATAGTTATTTTTAATTAAAACACAATTGGCATTTTGGGTTTGTATACCATGTAAAAGTTAGAAGAATCTTACCGTATAATGGTGCTAGTCGAACTCTTCAACATTCTGTGACATTATTCCACTTACAGAGCAATTCTCCTTTCAATAGCATTTGTGAGCAATAGACGAAAAGGTAGATGTATATCCCCTGCACTATTGATGGGGTGAACGACAGATGAAGAAATTTGCCCAAAGGTAAAAGGATGGAATTTAGGTTTCAGGTTTTCACTTGAAAATATGACAGAAACACGAAGTGAAGATGATGTAGTCTGTTGTTTTATCATAATGCCCCCTTTACCCTTAAATAATCATACATTTTTTTTGTATTTTATAATTTTAATAATAAAATATTTCTAAATAAGTCAAATAATACTCACTTTTCATAAACAAATCAACCTAAAAGCACATTTTATAAACAAGGAAACAGACTAAATAACTTAAATGAGGGGACTTAGTGACCCTTTCCCAATATAAAAAGGTTTATCTTTCAGCAACTATATATATATATAATTATCCAATTGAATAAATCAATTTTAGTACTAAGTATTGGAATCACGTCAACCAATTCAGCAAGTATCTAGGTTTCCCCACTTATCCTTGCATGTATATAACATAACTAGTGGAGAATTCTTGCACTTGACGTTTAAATCAGGCCTTTCTTAACCTTTTAAGTCTGTCAAGAGCACCAAAGCAGCTATTGTTCTCCTCCTTTCTCTTTTGAGACTGATATACCTGATTAAGACTTGCAGAAACAGATCCATTCATTCCACACAAATCTCGGTAGGTATCTTCATTTCCATTTTGTACCTCAAACTGCTGCCATTTCATCCAGAAATCCTCATCAGATCTTTGATCTAAAGTATGTGCTGCATAAACATATGTAGCACGAACACGATCAATCTGTTGGTTTGTAAACTTGTTTATAAGTCCAAAGAAATCAAAAACAAATTTTCAAATATTTTAATCCATTTGAAGTCCAGCTCGTGGAAGCTTCTATGGTGATGATCTGGATTAATAAGGATACAACTCATGGTTGGTGGGAAGAAGAAAAATCAATGGGTTAGGTAAGAAGATAAGTGTATGGTTTAGATTATTTTGGTAGATTTATATTATATGGCTTAAATTTATTAGTTGTTTCTATAAATACCTTTCAGCAGCAATGTAATAATCAAGTTAAAGAAATCAGAAACAAAAATTCAATAATTTCTAAGTATTTTTGGAAAATTGTTCTTGAGTGTTCTTAAGTTTTCAGAGTTTTGATCCATAATTTTCTAACAAAGTGGTATCAGAGCTGTAGTTGGAAATATAAATATACACTATTGTATATCAAATCGAATCTCTCGACGAGACAAATCCGACACCGCAAGAATCATCCTGATTGGAGTTCGGACGCGCCTCCACGATCCTCCGGAAGTTTCTGCCAGAAAGTGAGTTAACTCACTGAGTCAGCCAAGTTGACCGAGCTGCTGATCGAGCCGCCAAGCCATTTGAGCGAGCCGTCGAGCCGAGTTGACCGAGCCGCCGAAACAGTTGACCAACAGTTGACTTTGATCGTTGACAAAAAATCAGATTTTCCCGGAGTTCCTCCTAAGGTTTTTTGACGTTCTGAATCCATCTGTGCAATCAGAATTTACAAATTCTCACTATATTGAGAATTATGTCAAGTGGAGATATGTCATCGTTTCAAGTCCCGACACTCAACAACGATAACTATGATAATTGGAGTATCAAGATGAAGGCTCTTTTGGGTGCACATGATGTGTGGGAAGTTGTAGAAAAAGGCTTAAGTGAGCCAGATGATGAAACTACTCTAACGCAAGTGCAAAAAGAATCTTTGAAGGATTTGAGAAAGAGAGACAAGAAAGCCCTCTTTCTTATCTATCAAGCCTTAAATGATGATGGGTTTGAGAAAATTTCAGATGCAACATCTTCCAAAGCAGCGTGGAATAAGTTTCAAATTTCTTTCAAAGGAGCCGAGAAAGTGAGGAAGGTTCGTCTCCAAACACTAAGAGGTGATTTTGAATCTCTACATATGAAAGCTTCTGAATCTATTTCTGATTATTTCTCGAGAGTCGTAGTTGTATCTAATCAATTAAAAAGAAACGGTGAGATGTTGGGAGATGTTAGAATAATGGAAAAGATACTTCATTCATTAGATTCCAAATTCGAACACATCGTCGTGACGATTGAGGAAACAAAAGATTTGGAAGAAATGACCATTGATGAACTCAATGGGTCATTACAAGCATATGAATAAAAGCATAAGAAGAAGCAAGGGATCACTGAGCAACTCTTCAAGATGTAATTCAAAGATAAGCATGAAAGCCAAGGCAATGACAGAAACCAACGTGACCGAGGTAGAGGTAAAGGTCGTGGACGAGGTGGAAGCCACGATCGTGGACGAGGTTGGAATTACAACAACAATTCCTACAACTTTGAGAGAGCAGAAAGCTCAACACAAATTCGAGGAAGAGTTAATATGAACTCAATGTATGACAAATCTCAAGTTCAATGTTATAATTGTCAAAAATTTGGACATTATGCTTCAGAATATAGAACTCTCAATAATAGAGTAGATGAGAAAATCAACTACATAGAGGAGAAGACCGATGAGAAATAAACTCTTTTTCTAGCACGGAAGGAGGGTGATAATAGTCAACCAAATGCCTGTTATCTTGACAGCGGTGCAAACAACCATATGTTTGGAAGGAAAGACATGTTCGTGGAACTAGATGAGTTAGTAAGTGGAAATGTCTCATTTGGAGATGATTCAAACGTAGCAGTGAAAGGAAGAGGTAACATTCTTATTCGTTTGAAAGATGGGCAACATCAATTTATTTCCAATGTTTACTATGTCCCAAATATGAAAAGTAACATCTTAAGTTTAGGAAAATTGTTAGAGAAAGGTTATGATATTCATATGAAGGATTATAATCTTTCTATAAAAGATGATAAGAATAACCTCATTGCTAACGTACCGATGTCAAAGAATAGAATGTTCTTGATCAACATTCAAAATGACATTGCAAAGTGTCTGAAAGCTTGCTATAAAGATGCATCGTGGCTATGGCATCTTCGATTTGGACATCTCAATTTTGGAGGATTGGAGTTGTTGTCTAAGAAGAAGATGGTGAAGGGACTACCTTGCATTAACCATCCTGATCAACTTTGTGAAGGGTGCCTACTCGAAAATCAATTCCGAAAAAGCTTTCCAAAGGAGTCAAACTCAAGAGCCAAGAATCCACTGGAGCTAATCCATACTGATGTGTGCGGACCAATCAAGCCTAGCTCTCTCAGTAACAGTAACTATTTTCTTCTTTTTATGATGATTTTTCAAGAAAAACTTGGGTATATTTCTTGAAACAGAAATCAGAAGTTTTTGAAGTATTCAAAAGGTTCAAAGCTACAGTGGAGAGAGAAAGCGGTAGAAAAATCAAAGTCATAAGATCAGACCGAGGTGGAGAATTTACATCCAAGGAGTTTCAAGAGTTCTGTGAAGCAAATGGAATTCATAGATCTTTAACAGTGCCAAGATCCCCCCAACAGAATGGTATAGCTGAAAGAAAGAACCGAACAATCCTTAATATGGCACGAAGCATGCTCAAAAGTAAGAAACTACCCAAAGAGTTTTAGGCAGAAGCAGTAGCATGTGCAATTTACTTGTCAAACCGATCTCCAACAAGAAGTGTATGGGGAAAGACACCGCAAAAGGCATGGAGTGGAAGAAAGCTTGGTATTTCCCACCTAAGAGTCTTTGGAAGTATAGCCCATGTTCATGTACCGGATGAGAGAAGAACGAAACTTGATGATAAAAGCGAGAGTTTTATCTTCATCGGTTATGATGCTAATTCAAAGGGCTATAAATTGTACAACCCACACAATAAGAAGATTGTGATTAGTCGAGATGTGGTATTCGACGAAGAAGGAGAATGGGATTTTAACTCTCATGCAGATAAATTCAATTTCTTTCCTCAGTTTAAAGAAGATGAGCAGACAATGAGGGAGAAATCTGTAGAAATTCAACAAGAGCTAACGACTTCACCTACTTCACCAATGCCAACCACTCATGAAGATCCGTCATCATCTTCAAGTGGAAGTGAAAGAGCCGTGACACGTACACGAAATCTCCAAGATCTTTATGAGGTAACATAACGACAAGATAATCTTACCTTATTTTGTCTCTTTGCTGATTGTGAACCAGTGAGCTTTCAAGAAGTTGTACAAGAGAAGAAGTGGATAGATGCGATGGATGAAGAAATCAATGCAATAGAGAAGAACGACACATGGGAACATGTTTTACTTCCCAAAGGGAATAAGGCAATAGGTGTCAAATGGGTGTACAAGACAAAGAGGAATGCTAAGGGAGAGATTGAAAGACACAAGGCGAGGCTAGTAGCAAAAGGATATAGTCAAAAGGCTAGAGTTGACTATGATGAGGTATTTTCTCATGTTGCTCGATTAGAAACTATAAGACTAATCATTTCTTTCGTAGCTCAAAATAAGTGGAAGATACATCAAATGGATGTAAAATCTACTTTTCTAAACGGAGTCCTTGAAGAAGAAGTCTACATTAAGCAACCATCAGGCTATGAAGCAAAAGGTCACAAAGACAAGGTATTGAAGTTGAAGAAAACTCTTTATGGGTTAAAGCAAGCACCAAGAGCATGGAATAACCGCATCGATAAGTACTTTCTGGAGAACAACTTCACCAAGTGTCCCTATGAATATTCACTCTACGTCAAGATTGAAGATGACGATATTCTAATCGTTTGTCTATACGTAGATGATCTCATCTTCACTGGAAGTAATCCGAAGCTATTTGAAGATTTTAAGAAGGTGATGACCCGAGAGTTTGAAATGACAGATATCGGGTTAATGGCATACTACCTTGGAATTGAAGTAAAGCAAAAGGAAGAAGACATTTTCATCTCTCAAGAAAGCTATGCAAAGGAGATACTAAAGAAGTTCAAGATGAACGATTGCAAGCCGATCAACACACCAGTGGAATGTGGAATCAAACTATCCAAGCATGAAGATGGTGAAAATATGGATCCAACATTTTTCAAAAGTTTAGTTGGAAGTCTGCGTTATCTCACGTGCACAAGGGCTGACATCTTGTATGCCGTTGGATTGATTAGCCGCTATATGGAGAAACCGACAATCACCCATTTCAAAGCTGCAAAAAGAATCCTACGCTATCTAAAAGGTACAATTAATTTTAGCTTGTTCTATTCAGCTTCTAATGATTACAAGCTTGTTGGATATAGTGATAGCGATTTTGGTGGAGATATAGACGATCGAAAAAGCACTTCCGGATTTGTGTTTTTCATGGGAAATATTGCTTTTACATGGATGTCGAAAAAGCAACCGATTATCACCTTGTCTAGTTGTGAAGCAGAATATGTAGCAGCTACCTCATGTGTTTGTCATGCAATTTGGCTAAGAAACTTGTGAAAGGAGCTAAGTTTGACACAAGAAGAGCCAACCAAAATTTGTGTCGATAACATGCCAACCATTGCCTTAGCCAAAAATCTTGTTTTTCATGATCGAAGCAAACACATAGATACTCGATATCATTACATCAGGGAGTGCATCACAAGAAAGGATGTACAACTCGAGTATGTAAAATCACAAGATCAAATTGCCAACATCTTCACTAAACCGCTCAAGCAAGAAGACTTTGTCAGATTGAGAAATTTGCTCGGTATCATAAAACAAGTTTAAGGGGGAGTGTTGGTTTGTAAACTTGTTTACAAGCCCAAAGAAATCAAAAACAAACTTTGAAATATTCTAGCCCATTTGAAGTCCAGATCGTGAAAGCTTCTATGGTGATGATCTGGATTGATAAGGATACAGCTCATGGTTGGTGGGAAGAAGAAAAATTAATGGGTTAGGTAAGAAGATAAGTGTATGGTTTAGATTGTTTTGGTAGGTTTATATTGTATGACTTAGATTTATTAGTTGTTTCTATAAATACCTTTCAGTAGCAATGTAATAATCAAGTTAAAGAAATCAGAAACAAAAATTCAATAATTTCTGAGTGTTTCTGGAAAATTGTTCTTGAGTGTTCTTGAGTGTTCAGAGTTTTGATCCATAATTTTCCAACACAATCTCCCCCAAACTCATTTCAAGTAAATTTTCTTCATCATATCCTCATCAAGATGACCAGATTCTATTGCTTCATCGTATATCTCTCTCATTTTGGATACTCCAAATATCTTAACTACACTAGCAATCCATATTTCATACATGCCCAATTTCCCATGTTGTGGTACAGTCTCAGTTGCTTCTTTATAGACTTTCATGGCTCCTTTTGCTAGACCATAATCCTCTTCCAGCTTAGCATATGGAAGGTACAAATTCTTTTTAGCATTAGCGGGGACTTGATGTCACATCACAACAATATAATAATTAGTACAAATTTAAATATATTGCAAATTTTTAATTACAATTTGTAAAGAAAAAGAAAGCATTTAGCATACATATTCGATAGCATTCTCGAGTAGTTCCCATGCACGCTCCAATTTTAGAGTTCCTGTATATCTGCACAAATTTGGAGATGTATGTCACTTATATATCCTTCACATGGGGTAGATGTATCTTTACACCTCTTTCATACACCTTGAATGCGTGTTAAAAGTGTTTGTGTTCATGAATCAATCAAACACTATAATTTGTAAACCCCTTAAAAACTAAATTTCCAAAGAAACAAGGGAAATCTATAGAAAGAATGATGATACATACCTCCAAAAGCAATGTATAATTCAACATAATTATAGGTGTACCGATTCTTAAATCCAATATCTTCTCATAGGCTTCCCTTCTCGACCCTAAATTACCAACACTCTCCTCCAAATCCAAATAAAATGTCCAAAGTTTCAAAGAACTTTGCAGCTTCATCTGAATTGATTCTGTTGTGGGCGGAAGCAATAAATAGCAGTATTTGATCAAAGTGATAAAATGAACACAGAATTTACGTGGTTCGATAATTCGCCTAGGTCCACGGGAGGCAGCATATATTATTTGAACTGAGTAGGAAATATATAGAATACAGATACAGATTTCCTCACTAATAATATCTCTTAAGTGTTTCCCTAAACTCATAGAAAACTCTCAAACTCACACGTATTTTCTCTCTTTGAGTTTGCTTATGCTCTCTCTGATTTTTGCCTTGTTCTTCAATGCAAGAACTCTTCCCTATTTATAGATGAAACAAGGCTCTCTTTCCCTAAATTGTGCCATAATTTAAGCCTTAAATTAGGCCACTAATTTCCTTAAATCATGCCACAAATTAGGCCACTAATTTCCCTAAATTAAGCCACTAATTTGTTACTTTTAGAACCAATATTCAACAATCTCCACCTTGGCAAAAAAGTTCATAACGTTGCCTCTAAATGTGCCCTAGGCACTCTAAGCTCGAGAGATGTTGATCAAGTTCAAGCAGTGTTGAAACTTGATCCATGTAACCACCTTTGTAAGTATATTTGCAGGGTTATCTACAGTTTCAACTTTCTAGAATATAACATTCCCTTCATCGACGATTTCTCGAACAAAATGAAATCGAACATCGATGTGCTTGGTGCGACCATGATGAACTTGGTTCTTTGCCAAACAAATGGCACTCTGGCTGTCGTAGAAAACCTCCATGTTCTTCTGAACAATACCCAAATCCTTAGTCAACCCGAGAAGTCATAGAGCTTCTTTGAATGCTTCTATTACAACCATATACTTTGCCTCTGTAGTAGACAAAACTACAATTGACTGCAATGTTGATCTCCAACAAACTAGTCCTCCTACCATTGTGAACACATAACCAGTTGTAGATCGACGCTTATCCAGATCTCCAGCATAGTCAGAATCCACATATCCAACTAGGTGTTTGCCTTCAGTCTTGTCTCTTTCAAACTTCAAACCAATATCCACAGTACCATAGATGTACCGTAGAATCCACTTCACTACTTGCCAGTGTCCTTTACCAGGATTATGCATGTACCGACTCACCATACTAACAATGTGAGAAATATTAGGTCTGGTGCAAACCATTGCATGCATCAAGGCACCAACAACATTTTCATATGGAACACGTTCCATTTGCTTCTTCTCATCGGTGGTGCTAGGTGACATCAATGCACTCAACTGAAAGTGAGGAGCAAGCGGTGTACTTACTGGTTTGGTTTTTTCATCAATGTCAAACCTTTGTAGTACTTTCTTCAGATACTGAGTCTGTGTCAGACAGACTATACTTGCAACACTATCTCTTGTGATTTCCATCGCAAGAATTTTCTTAGCTTCTCCAAGATCTTTCATTTCAAATTCTGAACTCAATAGAGTGTTCAATCTGTCGATCTCCATCTTGCTCTTAGATGCAATCAACATATCATCAACATATAAGAGCAAATAAATGAAGGTACCGTCTTGGATTTTTCGAAAGTATACACAGTGATCAAACTGACTGCGTGTGTACTTCTGCTCTCTAATGAAGTTATCAAAGCATTTGTACCATTGTCGCAGTGATTGCTTCAAACCGTAAATTGACTTGCTCAGCTTGCAAGCCCAATTCTCTCGTCCTGGAATTTTGAAGCCATCCGGTTGAGACATGTAAATTTCTTCGTTCAAAGTACCATGGAGAAAAGCTATTTTGACATCTAGTTGAGCTAACTCGAGATCAAACTGTGCTACCAAAGCCAATAGTATCTGAATAGATGAATGCTTAACAACAGGTGAGAATACCTCATTATAGTTTATTCCTTCTTTCTGAGCATAGCCTTTTGCTACCAGTCTAGCTTTGTATCTAATGTTTTTTTTACCAGAAACACCTTCCTTCTTGGCATAAACCCATTTGCAGCCAATAGTTTTATTTCCTTTGGGAAGTTGAACCAAATCCCAAGTCTGATTCTGGTGTAGAGACTTCATCTCTTCATCCATTGCCATCTTCCACTTCATACTATCAACTTTTTACACGACTTCTCTGTAATTGCATGAGACATCATCATCAATTACTAGAAGTGCGAATGCTACCATGTCTATGTATCTGGTAGGCTTTCTAATCTCCAATCTCGGTCGAGTAGTGGTAATAGATTCTCGCTGTTGATTGATCGGTGGTGATGGTGAGAGAACCTCCACCTCAACTGAGATCTCTTCTTGATCATCAATTTCATCTTCACTATGATCTTTAATCGGTGCAATCTTTTCTGGATCTTCCGAAGTCTCAAGCATCACCTTAGAAAGAGTATTTGGTCTTTCATTCTCTTTCTCTGAATTTGTCTGTCTCAGCATCACAGACTCGTCGAATGTAACATCTCGACTTAAGACGATATTTTTGGATTTACCACACCGAAGTCAAAATCCTTTAACTCCTTCCTTAAAGCCCAAGAAAACAGCTTTCTTTGCTCTATGATCTAATTTGGATTCACTAACATGAAAATATGATGGACATCCAAATATTCGCAATGAATCATAATCAGTAGCAGGTTGTCCAGATCATACCTCTTTAGGAGTTTTCCCATCTAATGCAGTTGCAGGAAGTCTGTTGACTATATGAGTTGCATATGACAAAGCCTCACCCCAAAAACTTGATGAGCGAAAACCGCCATCGCCGATTCTTGCCAATACTTTGGTTTTAATATTTATAAAACTCTCGCAAGTGCACGAATCATTTCGTAGAAAATGATAAGTATACTCCCAAGGTCGATCTAAGGAAGGAATGTGTGTGGTTTTTAATTTATTATTCAAACTTCTAAAAACGAAATTAAATCCTAAACATCCTGTCACGATATTTTGGGGTTTTGTGTTTTTAATCTAATTACATAAAATTAAACATAGATTCAATAAACATTCATGCAAATTTTATCATTTGTAATGGCGGAGTATTTATGGATATAATAACTAAGTTAATTATGCTTGCTCATATTATCTAGGTTATTAAAGATATGAATTGATATTTATTGATTCTCCCTTTTTTGTATGAATACCACCTTTGGTGGGGTTAGATATTCTTTGTTAACTAAACAAATCAATTAACACCTATGGGTGGGGTTGATAACTAATATGCTTAATTAAATTAATTCCTTTTTCTAAGAGATTGAAAATGAACCATTTAAATGCCACCTTTGGTGGGATTAAACAGTTTAAACTTTATTCAAGGTGTCCAAATTAAACCCAAGAATTTAGTTATCCGAGTACTAACTTTAAAGTTTTAAAACCACTACCGAAAACATGTCGTCAATACATTTTCAGATAATAATTCTTATAAAAACTTTTGAAATAGAAATTCACTCTAACTACCGGGCGATTGTACCATCAAATAAAAGAGCACTACTCTAAATCAGACCGGATAACTAAACCTCAAAATCTAATTTTCAGGTTTAAGTTTGTAATGAAAAATAATATATTTCTCTCTAACATTCTTAATATAAAATCTTGAATAAAAATAAAATCAATCCATTTTAGAGATTTTTACCTATTTAATATTTCGCAAGCATAACAACGTTATTATTACATCATGTTTACTAAACAGCCAGCACAGTTAAATTTAACCACAGACAAATTAAATATAACATGTAAGAATAAAGCATAAAAATAACTGTAAAGAAAATAAAATTCTTACAGAACTTCGATGCTATTCCCGTTGCTGGAAAAACTCCAAGCGGAATTTGCACTCCCATTTATTGAATCAAAGAGCTAAAATATTACAAAAAACATAACTAGTTCTTCCCAAAAAGGGAAGAACTCTAAATCTAAGAGAAATTAACTAAGAAAAGCTAAAAACTAAGAAAACATAAGAAAAACTAAAAACTAAGAAAACATAAGAAAAACTAAGAAAAACTAAAAATCTAAGAAAAGAAAGAAAGAAAGAAGAGAGAAGTGTGTTTTGAAGTGAAGGGAAAGGGGGTATTTATAGGTTAGGATAGAGAGAAAAAAATGAGTAAAAAAATGTTAAAAAATGTAAAAACGCGTAATGGAAATGTTGAGGTCATTAATGACGTCAGCATGATGTCATGGGGGCGGCTGCACGTGAAAAATGGGGCGAAAAGGCGTTGGTGCGCGCGGAGGGGGGCTGCTGGGCACTGCGCGCGCGCGGGGGGCTGTCGCTGTGCGCAACTCGGCACGCATGAATAGTGCCCGCGCGCTGGGGCGCGCGGACTGGGGCGCTGGGCAGCGGGGTGCGATTTCCGTCTTTTTGACATTTTTGACCTTTTTGACCCATTTTGTCCAATTTTTTCCATGTTTGTTGACCTTTTCCCACTTATTTATTAATATATTTGTGATGTATTGCTTCAAGTATTCCTCTTTGAGTCTTTAAATTGCGTTTTTAAGCCAAAATACCTGAAAAACAATATATGATAAAACATATAAATATATATATATTTAATCAATTAATGTACATAAAATCATGGTTATTTTAGCGCTTTTTGAGCACTCATCAACTCTCCTCTGGACTTTGTTCTAGATTGCCCCCTATTATTTGATCCGCTAGATTTTTTGTTGTTAGTCCTACCTCTAGATGCCGTCAATGCTTCTGATATTAAGTCTATGTGATCATGTTAATCCTTCTTCCGGTACTCGTTATTTACCAAAGCATTTGAAACATCTATGAACTTAACCTCATCCTTTCCATATAACAAGATTGTGGTTAAATGTTCATAGCTCTCAGGTAATGAATTCAGCAACAACAAAGCTTTATCTTCATCGATAATTTCAACATCTAAATTTTGCAGATCGGCCAAAATTTTATTGAAATTATCTAACTGCTCAATCATAGGGGTACCTTTCTTTGTATTGGAAACAGAAAAGTTTCTTCTTCAAGTAGAGTTTGTTCTCAATACTTTTCGTCATGTACTTGTCCTCTAGTTTCTTCCAGAGAACTGCAACCACATTCTCTTTCATGATAAAGTACTTCTGATCTTTTCCTAAGCACAGTCGAATTGTGCCACAAGCTTTTTGGTTTACATAATTCCAATCTTCATTTGAATAATCTTCTGGCCTAGGCTATATTAGATCCTTCTCGAAATAATAGATCTAATACCTCACATTGCCACATGCCAAAGTTATTGGTGCCGTCGAATTTCTCCACCTTAAACTTTGCGTTGGACAACATAGTTCTTCGAGTAGAACAACTTGGCTTGCCATAAATTCTATGGCCAACTTGTTCACCTTCTTCGATCTTTCTTTTATCATCCATAAGTACAAGTAGATAACATAAATTTTATACTTACAACTTAAAACAGTGTTTTTCCAAATTTTATACCTTATTTGAAGAAACGGAGTCCGCAGTTGAATCCAGAATAGTCCAATTAGCTAGGAATAGATCCAACTCAACTGAAAATGGATGAAAAACGGACCAAATCGGTCCAAATATCACTAGCGACTGAGTTGACTCAGTTGCTGGTAGTAGCATTCCAGAAGCTTCTGACGGTGATTCTGACTTTCGATTTGACCGATTCTTTCACCGTTGCGTTCGTATCGTTGAGAGCTTCGATTTGATATATAATAATGCTATATTTGTCTTTGATAACAATTTTTTGTAGGCAGAAGCAATAAATAGCGGTTTATGAATATATCAAAACGATAAAATGAACACACAGAATTTACGTGATTCGAAAATTCGCCTAGGTCCACGGGAGGCAGTAGATATTATTTGAACTTAGTAGGAAATATATAGAATACAGATACAAATTTTCTCACTAATAATATCTCTCAAGTGTTTCTCCAAACTCATAGAAAACTCTCAAACTCACAAGTATTTTCTCTCTTTGAGTTTGCTTATGCTCTCTCTTATTTTTTCTTATTTTTGCCATGTTCTTCAATGCATGAACTCTTCCCTATTTATAGATGAAGCAAGACTCTATTTCCCTAAATTGTGTCATAATTTAAGCATTAAATTAGGCTACTAATTTCCTTAAATTATGTCACTAATTTTCTTAAATCATGTCACAAATTAGGTCACTAATTTCCCTAAATTATGCCACTAATTTGTTATTTTTAGAGCCAATAATGAGTATGCCAATTTCAAAAAAGTCAAAAATAGAGCACGTGAACACATATGTACATATTTTTTTGAGTTATTAAGTGTTCATAAATCAATTGTTATATGTGTTCAAACCTATCCGAATTCATATTTTTTGAGTTACAATTTATTTAGAGAATACACAGCAACTAAAAAAATATGCACTCCATTTTTTACTTTTTTGAAATTTTGGACTTTTGTTCTACTTTTTAATAGTTAGTATATTTGTAATGCCTCACCTAAAATTCAATGGAATTTTGTATACTTTGGTCATAGTTAGTAGATCATTATTACCTTTCATCCTATAAAAAATTATATTAAACTTATTGAAATAAAAACACAATTTGACAAAGGTTCGATATAGAAAATTATGCTAAAGTGTTAAGATGGTGTATGAACTAATGGCATAAATAGGAAAAATTAACAAGAACATAATTTTTTAGTTTGTAGGGAATAAGAGTTATATTGAAGAAGGATGAAAATACCTCTTCGTTTGACCTCAAAAGAAGGTTCTTTTATGGCATGCCTTAGTAGCTGAAGCGCCTTTTTGAAATTCTTATTTTTCAGTTCCACTTCTGGCCATGCACACCAAACACTGGCAAGCTCATCCGCATTTTTGTACTTCCTTTGCACTGCTTCCTCCAATATCTCTCTGGCATTCTTAAGTCCCTTGCCCTCATGATTTTCATGCAGATTAAGCCCTACAACTTTCATTGGATCAACCATCTTAACTGTCTCAGTATAAGTAAGAATCTACTTCGTGGAATTACCCTCAGAGAGTTTCACTCTGCGATGCCACTGCTCCACATTATGCAGATTTTTCCATAGAACCCTATTAGCTAATTCAGGTATTCTATTCACGAGAATAGTAGCTAATCTCAAATCAACGTCATCGTCAATGTATAACCAAAACCCAGTAGGTATTTGCTGCTTTTTATTAAACTCAGTCACATACAACTTCACATCAAAACAAGTATCATCATCATCCTGAAATTCATTCTCATTCAAATGACCTTCTTCTTCCTCATCATCACTCAAATCCCTTCTTTCCATCTTGTGAAGAAGCATACTCTCTTCAAGTTGAGCATAGGAATCGAAAATACACTAAAGTCTCTTACTGCAACAACAATACACAAAACAAAACCTCCTCAAAAATATCCCTAGCCTTGTCATACAAATTTCTCCTAATGTAATACAAGTCCATAGCCTCCCTACCTCATCAGAAAACTTCCTAATACCAGCCCTAATTATAACATCAACATTTAACCCAAAGACGATGCATATAATGTTTATTGTAAAATTCTTTTTTAAGATGATAGTGGATAAAAAGATGACAATATATTTAAAGAGATGCATGAGCTTGATTTTTTTCAAAAAGAAAAATTATGGATAGGTTGTGCTATGAGAGTGACATTATTAATATTAATCAACTTAGGATGAATATGTGTGCTTTTACAAAATTGTATGCAATACTTGAACTAGGTAGGGTTTAAACAATCAAAGTATTTGTTATTAAATGAGCAGGTAATCATGTTTCTTCATATAATTGCACACCATGTGAAAAATAGAGTTACAACTTATTGATTTAGAAAATCTGTAGAGACAATTAGTAAATACTTCAAAATGTTTCGCATTCTATTATATGGTTGTATAAGTAGTTATTGAAAAAATATAAACTTATTCCTAATGATTGTAACAACGATAGGTGAAAATGTTTCAAAGTAGATATAATTCCTAATTTCTTTTTTTCTTATTGTCATGTAATATTTTCAATAACTTTATATTTTATTTTACTTATTTGTACTAGGATTGCTTAAAAGAATTTTATGATACTCGTATTAAGATAAGAGTTCATGTAGTTGATAAGGCTAAGTATCAAAATCGAAAAAAGGTTACCACAAATGTTTTGGGGGTTTGCTCTCTAGATATACAATTTATTTATGTTATACATGGTTGGGAAGGTTCATTAGTTGATAGTAGAGTCTTGTGTGAAGTTATATGTAAAGGGGATGGATTTAAAGTCCAACATGGTAAATAATATGTGAATTGATCAATTTTTTTTAAAGTCTTGAAATATGAAATTAAGTGTAAAATATCTTTAAAATATAGGGTATTATTATCTTGTAGATGCTAGATATGAAAATTTCAATGGATTTCTTGCTCCATATCGTGGTCAACGTTATGATTTGAGTGAATGAAAAAATGGTCCATAACCTTGCAACCCACATGAAATTTTTAACATGAAGCACTCAAATTCTAGGAATGTAATTAAGAGATGTTTTGGTGTGTTAAAGAATATATCGATGAACGATTCTTAGAAATCTAGCATTTTATCCCATTAAGACTCAAAACTGAATAATTATTACTTGTTGCTTGCTACACAACTATATAAGAAGTGAGATGTCACGTGATCTACTTGAGAAAAAAATGTTAAAATCTTGAAGATGAAGAGAAAGAGGATGATGAAGATCCAATAAGAATTATAGACTCTACACGAATGAAATTTATTTAGAGATAATACGACATCAAGCATGTATAATGAATGGAGGGCAAGAACATGGGGATAATGACAAATATTATTTACTTGTGTGGTAGATAGTAGTGATCATTTAGGTTAATGAAAGTCAAGTTTTCTTATATTTTTTTTATTTGTGGTTGTAATAAAGAGATTGTTTGATTATAATTGTATGTAATATTGTAAAACATGAAGTAATTGGTCTTATTCTCAAAGTTTTCCTTATTAGTTGTCACGCTTGTCAATTTAAATATATTTTTTATTCTTATTTTGTTAATAATTGGTGTATTTTTTTGTTTTAAATTTTTAATTTTAGGATGTCATCTTCACAAAGTGGAACATCAAAAAGTCAAGGCTCTGGCCAGAACAAAAGACTTTGAACAACTGCACTAGATGAAAAATTAGTTGAGTGTCTTTTAGAATTGCATAATCACTATTACAAAAATGGGCATTAAAGTCGGTTTTTAAATTGAGTGACTTACAATAATATTTAATTAAAATAGATACACGAAATTAAATAAAGATATATTGTACATACATATATAAATTTAAATATCCAAACAAATAAACAAAATTATATAATTTTTAAAACTAATTGTCTAAAAAAAGAAAAATTATACTATTTATATATATTTATAACTTAAATTCTAAAGAGTCAAATAAAATAATAATTAATGACCTAAAAAAAATTCAATTTTATTTACTTCATCCATTTAATTTAAAAAATAGGACGTAGCGTCGGTTGATGTGGCGAAATGACGCTAGCCACATGGGTAGCGTCGGTTGACGTATCAAATCGACACTACGTCTAACGTGGATAGCGTTGGTTCTACCGAACCGACTTTAAATTCATTATAAGTCGGGTTTTTTCAAAAACCGACTTTAGACAACGACTTAAATACCCCTTTTGTAGTAGTGAATGAAGGTTCATATAGAGCTGAATTTAAATGCTATCAAGAAATTACTAATTGAAAAACTACCATAACGTACTATTAAGGTTAAATCTCATATTAAGTCTTGATTCAAAACAATGAAAACCCAATTTACTATTATACATTGCATGCTAACTAGTCAAAATAGTAATGGATTTGGGTGGAATCTTGCAAATAAACTCGTAGCTATTAAGACACCTATTTGGGGAGCAAATGTAGAGATAATCTTTTTGTTATTCTCATTTGTTATGATCAAATATTAGAGAATGCCTCATTCAATATTGTTAAATTTGCATGTGTTTTATTGAATTATGAATGCATAATCTTCAACCTTTGCTATTATATATAACAAGTATATCATTGTAATTTTGTTCCATTAATGATAATATAAAAGATAAGGTTAGATAGCTTGATATAGTGATATTGATGTTTATATACTTTAATTTAGCTTGTATGACTTATTCCAATCATCGAAACTCAAATGTTTTGTATAAAAAAAAGAGAATTATTGGAGTTAATGATTATGGAAATCCTATTAAAATGATAATCTCGATACTTGTTGAAAAGATGAATAATGTTGATACAATTCATCACAAAAGAAAGAGAATAAGAAAAACAATGAAGTTATACAACAAAATACAAAGAATCACATCACTTAGCAATGAAGATCTTGATGTGTCTAATGACAACAAAGATGATTGGATTAAAAATCTTCTTATATGTGAAAGTGTATTATGATAAGTTATGAAAAAAATACAATCAGTATATGAATATGTGATTGTATTTCTTATATTAGTATTATTTTTATATCAAATTTATTTAAAGCTTTCACTTTACTTATATTAATATAGATATTTTGATACTTGTGAACACTTTTATTGTATTTTGATAGTTAAGATATTCTATTTCTAGTGGTTGAATCAATTTAGTTATGATATCAATAAAAATATGATTTTGATTTATTGTTGATTGGATTTTACATAGAAAAAATTAGTATTTTGTTTAAAGGAGCATCTTTACTAGCATAATCGAAATAAAAAAAACATATATATTTAAGTTTTTATGTTACGTAGGGTTAAAATAAATATTAGTTATATGGAAAATAATAATTAATAATTGGATGTTATTTATGAATAATATGAAACTTAAAAAATTATCAAATATATTTTTCTTGTTTTTAATCTTTTTATAAAATTAAATAATATTTTTAAGTAATAATTATTTAAAAAATTATAATTTTAATAGTATATTTTATTTTTAAGTAATAATTATTTATAAAAATAATGATTTTAACAATATATTTTGTATGACAAAAAAAAACAATTAGATAACATTATTTAATTTTTACTCAATATATGAGTGTTAAGATAATATACAGTATTTTTCATTCGATTCAAGATATAAATCAAATACTACAATACCGATTCATTTTTTAAGTCAAGTTATCAAACTAAACAATAAAATAGTAATACCATTTTCATTCTCATTCGTTTTTTATTATGTGAACCAAACGCTCCCTAAAGGTTTAGGTGCGAGAGGTTGATATAGGCAAGGTTTGAAATATAATAGTTCAAGATGCCAAAATATAATGTTCACAAAAATGTAAAAAAATGTAATTATTATCGATAACAAATTCGAAAAAAATTATAATTTTTTTATCAAAAATATAACTTCTTTTTATAAAACATCAAAATAATAAATTATTTATATTTAAAATTAATTTTTTATTTAATATATGTATTTTTGAATATTTATATTAATTAATAAATTGATCCATTATTTAAAATATTATATAATAGAATATATATTATTCTTTTATTTGTAAAATCTGGTAGAATGAGTAATTAAATTTTTTGAAATAATTAAGTAAATTATTTAATTATATTAACTATTTTTGAAAGTGTAAAAAGAAATTTTAATGATTATTTGTTTTAAAAAGTAATTATAATTAAATGAGACATAATAAACTTTATTATTTAATGTAATTTACATGTTATAACATTAATACAAACCAATAGAAAATAAAAAAATGTATGCAACAACTACAATAATTACTAAATATCAAACTTACTAAAACCAAAAATAATTACTAAACATTAAACTCACTACACCAAAAAATATGTTTTAGAGTTTCAATGTGGGATATGAAGTATTGACGTCTACAAAGATAATAGTCATGTTATATTATCAAGTAAAGATAATTACTAAGATGTCATATGAAAGGATTGTCAAGAAAGGAGAAAAACAAAATAAACCAATAATTAATATTTTTGATATTTTGTTCATTTTTGTTAACATTTTAATCATATTTTAGTAATAATATTCACGATATTTATGATACTTTAGTCAAAAAAAGAGATTTAAATAGAAATTTAATAACAATAATATTTAAGGGATAGATTGACGTCGTTTTTAACAATTTTACAATAATTTAATCAAAATATTTAGATATTACGTTTTGATATTGAAATGTACAAAATAATAACATTATCGCAATAATATCGTCAACATTTTCATTATTTAATATTTTTGGTTAATCAATTAATTAAATATCTAAAAATATCTTATGAATATCGTTTAATTAATTGATTATTTGAAAATATTTTCTGAATATGTAATTTTTTTTAATTAAATAATAAATTCCAACAAATTGATACTTTTTTAAAATGAGACACCATTAAAGTATCACATAAAAAATATAGGTAAAAACAGGTACTAAAAGTATAATCATGATATTATTAAGGTAACAAACACGTCTAAGCTTATATTGACAATTAATTCGTTTTGTTTATTTACTTTTAAATAATATTATATAACTTGTGTATTATATATATGATTAATTATGTTTTAAAAATATTCAAAATGTTTACTTTATTACAATTAAGTTCATAATATATAGATAAAGATAAAAATATGTCAAACTATGGACAAAATTATATTATTATTCATAGAGTGTGAACATAAACGTATTTTTATTATTATCTAAATTGTGGGTATAATTACAACAAAATAAATATTTTAAAAACATCATTAAATTATTGTATTTATTTAGTTCATATTATCAAATTATTTTTATATTAATTATATATTCAATAATTATATTTGTTCTATTTATATTATTTAATTAATCTTACTTTAATAATATCATATATTAGATAGTTAAATAGTTGATTTAGAATAAATCAAATTATTAATTGATATATTTAAAATAAATTATTGTTTTAAATATACTATTTAATTATTTTGATTTTTTCAAATTTATCATTAATCATTTGAGTTATTATAAATTTATTAATTAATTATTTAATTTGTTCAAATATATTATTAGTATATGATATTGTTAGATGAATATTAAAAAACAATATAAATAAAATAAATATATTAATTAAATGTTATAAGTGAATATAATCACAAGTAACCAGGTAAAATAAATTATTTAACTAGGAACAATAGATTAATTTTATTATTTCACGTTAATACGTTGATTCTAAATTTGTAATATATCTTTTAATAGTTGGATTGACTCGTTTGTTAATAAATAACATAAATAATTATAAATATTTGTTTTAAATATGAAAATTAATTTAAAATGTATAAAATGTATACTTTTAATATTCTATGAATTTTCTTAAAAAATTCCATCATTTTAATATTTTTTTTAATATTTATGATTTTTTCTGATTTTCTTTTATAAAATATAACATATTTAATACTTTTGTAAAAATTAATATATTAATATTTCGATTGATAGTACATTTTAAAACTTTAATATAGTTAAGTATAAATTTTCGTCCAACAATAATTTAATGAATTCACTTTCCAGTAACACTCTTTACGATTATTGTAACGGCGAAATTGGAGCCGTTATAATACAGTCAACCTCTCACTCTCTTCCGTGAAGTAGTCCGTCTCATTCGGTCGTCGTTCTCAGCGCAGACACCTTCTTTTGTTCAGATTCGCAAAAACCCAAATGAACTTCAGTTCCAGATTCATTAATGGTGGATCCATTTGGATTCAAAATTGAGCGCAAGAACAGATTTTTAATCCTTTAAAATACGAATTTTAGCTGACATAATGGAGAAACGTCTTAGATCTTCGTTATTTATTCTAATCATTCTGGTTTGTTGGGGACTATGTGGGATTGGTTCGGTTTCTTCCGAAATTCGAAAACCAAAGAACGTGCAAATTTCTCTTCGGACTAAGTGGCCTGGTACACCATTGCTCTTGGAAGCTAGGTACGTTGTGTTGCGGCTTATGTTTTTCTTTTTATTCAAAGTTTAGCTTATCAGTTGTTTGCGTGTGGAATTAACTTGCTGAATCTTCAATTATGTTTTTACTAGCGCCTGATTTAGTTCATTATTGTCTGTAAGAACTGTAAAGCTTGGATTTTTTCTTTTTCTTTTTTGTCGTGTTGATGTTTCATTATTGGAGTTGGAATGTCAATTATGTTAAAATTAATCTGTTGCTTGTAGAGTTGTAGATATAGTATAGTACAAGCTTGGTGGTTGTTGCTATATATGTATTTTTTAAATGGTTCTCTTTGTATGACTTGTAGTGAATTATTGTCTAAAGAGTGGAAGGATCTTTTCTGGGACTTTATTGAGGTCTGGCTACATAATGAGAAGGATAATTTTGGTTCTTGTACTGCAAAAGATTGTCTTAAGAAAATCTTGGCACATGGACGCTCTCTCTTGAGCGAACAAATGGCATCGATATTTGAATTCTCATTGATCTTGAGATCGGCTTCCCCAAGGTTGGTGCTTTACCAGCAATTAGCTGAGGAATCTTTGTCTTCATTTCCTCCATCCGATGAAAGTAGCCTGAAAAATGTAGCTGGGGAAATTTCAGAAACAAATGAGTATGTTCAAACCAAAAACTCCGACTCCTTAAATGTTGGTGTAAACCCAAAAGTCTTTGGTGGAAAATGTTGCTGGGTGGATACAGGTGGTGCACTATTTTACGATGTTGCTGAATTGAAATATTGGCTTCGCAGTGCTAGTGATCGGTAAGAGCTGCTCTCTAACACTCCATCCTCTTCCCTATCCATCTCTCATAGTTCAGATACTTTGCATATCTGGCAAATTTCTCTTGTGCTTATTTTCATGCTTGGTTCACAGTGCTGGATATACCTTTCAGCAGCCTGAAATTTTTGAGTTTGATCACATCCATGCATATTCAAATATTGGAAGTCCAGTTGCTATTCTTTATGGGGCTCTTGGAACTGATTGTTTTAGGGAGTTACATTACACTCTAACTGACGCTGCTAAAGAGGTTTGTTACTTGCATTCTAGAATTATTATAATGTAATCACATTTGTTTCTTCCTAAATTGGGAAGACTTGTATTCTAAATTGGTATGTATCTTATAATGTATATAATAAGGATAAGTGACTGGTTATCCCATTATATTTATGACTAAAATAGCAAGGATAACTTGAATAGTTTGAACCTTGCTCTAAACCTTGGGCTGTTAAAATTATAGGATGAAGCTGCAATCTTAATTAAAGGGAAAAAGAAGAAAAGTTTTTTAGTTTTGCATAGAATAGTTTTAACTTATGGAAACTATATAGATAACACTTAATATTAAGCAATATAGTTCTATAACAGACTTGTGAGTGGTGGTAGAAAGAGAGGTGATGGTCATCATGATAATGGTGGCAAGGTGCAGTTGTACTAATGATAGTGACGATGGGGTGGTGATGACTGTGTTAGATGCGGGAGGCGGAATGGTTGGGGGTTGGGAGGTAATTTATGTGTTTGATATGTATCAACTGAATCTAAGAAATTCCCTCTTCATTATGACAGAATCAACTTAAAATCAATAGGTTCTCTAATCAATTTTTTAGATAAAGTTCTTCAAAAATCAATTTGTGTTTAAACAGCAATACCCTAAGTGAGGATGGGATGGTGGTGATTTTGTTAGATGTGGGAGGTGGAATGGTTGAGGTTTGAGTGGTAGTGTATGTGGTTGACATGTATCAACTGAATCTTAGCAATTCCCTCTCAAACTTCTTCTTGATTATGATAGATTCAACTTAAAATCATTAGGTTCTCTAATAGTTTTTTTTTAAATTAAATTCTTCAAAAAACAATTTTTGTTTAAACAGCAATACCCAACAATCTCTTAGATATTTTGAGGCATTATCTGCATCTATGTATATTGTTTAATGAAGAACATGATTTATTTATTTTTAATGGGATGATGATAGTTGATTGATTGCTCTCATAACTTCCAGGGAAAAGTCACGTATGTGGCCAGATCCGTATTCCCTATTGGTTGTGAAGCAAAAACTGGCCACTGTGGTGCTCTTGGGACAAGAAATTCTTTGAATTTGGGTGGTTATGGTGTGGAACTTGCTCTAAAGAATATGGAATACAAGGCCATGGATGACAGTACGATAAAGAAAGGTTGGAGTAATTGTCAATTTTTCTGTTTAATAGACTCTTGATGAAAGGGGTCTATTTCCTTCATATATGCTGATAATTATTTAATAAATAGTGAGAAATTAGGCTTATACGTCTAAGATTAACTTGCAGGTGTCAGTTTAGAAGATCCTCGGACTGAAGACCTTAGCCAAGAAGTTAGGGGATTCATATTCGCTAAAATTCTGGTTTGTTATCCTTTATAGTTGCCTACTTTTTGTTTTTAGTGTTGTACTAAAAGCTATAAGTTCAGATGTATTAGTAAGAATAAAGGCATAAGTCCCTGTTAAAACAAGCAAGCATATTATCTATAAATGTGTGTTACAGTGCTTTTATATCCCACACTGGAATTTTTGTGGAGATTGAATAATGATCGACATATTGGGAAAATCAGTAGTCTTTACTGAGTAGGGTACAACCTCCTTTTTATATTTTAATGTATTATTTTTGAACCTTATGGTTTATATTGTCATTATACTTTAGATATGACATCCTTAGTTTTATTAGAGTACACAAAGTTGTTAAGAATATGAAAAATATGAGCATTTACTGCATTGGACTGAAGCTTTTACTACTAGATTGAATATAATTCGTTTGGCAATAAAGTGTTTATGATTGTAACTTAAAGGGTTAGCTCATATTATTCATGGGATATCACTTATGATTCGTAACTACATTGCTGATGAGTAGAAAAGCATTTCAACATCTACAGGATGCACCAATTTGAAGCTATTATTTGATTGAAATTAAAGGCATCTCAACTTGCATGCTTTGAAACTTTGGTATTCGGCTTCATGCTAAGTTTAGGTGTGCCTTTCTGAATTGTTATGAATCTGTAATTGTTAGTGTCAATTATGACAAAGCAATCTCTTTGGGTATTACTGTCCCCGTGAAGATTATTAGTTAAAATAACTTTTTGTTGTATCATTCTTAAAGGTAGACATATTTTTATTCTCACACAGGAACGCAAGCCTGAGCTAACATCCGAGATAATGGCTTTCCGGGATTATCTACTATCATCAACAATTTCAGATACCCTTGATGTTTGGGAACTTAAAGGTATCTGGAAGAAAAGGGTATTCCCGTCATAATTGTGATAAACAACTGTCTGACAACATAATTTTTAACAGATCTAGGACATCAAACCGCACAGAGGATAATTCAAGCCTCAGATCCTTTGCAGTCAATGCAGGATATTAGTCAAAACTTTCCTAACATTGTTTCTTCCTTATCCCGAATGAAGGTCTGTAGCCTTTTTGTTTATTCAAAATTGAAAATAAATCTTCTCGAAAGATGCATCGAGCCAAAAGTTTTCCTGATATGGCTTTTGTCAATTCTGCAGCTTAATGATTCAATTAAAGAGGAAATAATTGCAAACCAGCGAATGATACCACCTGGAAAGTCTTTAATAGCTTTGAATGGTGCTTTAATCAGTATTGAAGATATGGACCTTTACATGTAATGGTTTTATTTCCATAAAGTTTCCTTTTCTTCCTTTGATGCTCCAGATATGGCTTTTGTCACAAGTTTTGTCTTTCTTCTCATCTTTTGTAATGTTTATTGTTGCTCTTTTAATGCAACTTAATCTGAACTAATTTCTTTATCTTTTAATGCTTACCGTTCATCTGTTATAGGTTGTTTGACATGGTCCATCAGGATTTATCATTGGCTGATCAGTTTTCAAAGTTGAAGGTGAATAAATTATGAAACTTTTCAATATTAAATTGCTAAAACAGTATAGTTGATAAATTATTTTGGCTAAATCATCATTCCTTTGCACACTGTTCCTTCTTGTTCACTTTGGCCTCATCCGCATCACCTACTTTAAAAAGAAAATTCTTTATCTACAGGGAAATAGAGAAGAAAATAAGCACAAGTTGTTTGGTCTGATGTAATTAGTATATTTTTTTTTGGAAATATTCTAACTTATGATTTTGTTTTATTAATACCCGGCCACTAGTAGGCTGGCAAATTCGTGTTGAAATCGAAACAATTAGATCTTTAACAACATCATTATAATCTGGGATGTTCGGAACTTTAGATGCTGTGCTTTTCTATGTTCCTGTAAGAAGGAGGGGAAAAGGGTGTGTGTGTGTGTGGTGGTGGTGTTGGCTCTCGTTTAACTGATTGATGATTATCTGAAGTCATTCACTATTTTTAATAAATATTTTGGGTTGTCCTTTGTGTGGAATTTGATGATGCTTCAACTGTCACAGATTCCCCATGGTACCATTCAACGACTCCTTTCATCTCTTCCACCTTCGGATACAAACATGTTCCGTATTGATTTCCGCTCAAATCATGTTAATTATCTCAATAACTTGGAAGAAGATGCCATGTATAAGCGATGGAGGAACAATATAAATGAGGTGGGCATATTCTTTGCTATTAAAACAGAAGCTGCTCTTTTGTTATGATTTATATGGCTTAATTCAAGGAAGGCATGATAAAAATGGTTTCTAAATTTCATGTAGATTTTGATGCCAATATTCCCTGGACAAGTACGCTACATACGCAAGAATCTTTTCCATGCTGTTAGTGTTATTGATCCAGCTACTATTTGTGGTCTTGAGGCAAGTTTCACATTTTCTTGCTAAAAAGTGCCCTAACCCTTTTTGCACTATTTGGTTGCATATATTTTTCTTTGTCTTCTTACCCAAGGAAATCTTGCAGTCAATTGACATGATCACATCTTTATATGAAAATCAATTTCCTATGAGACTTGGAGTTATACTGTATTCTTCAAAGTTGATCAAGCAAATGGAAATGAGTGGTAATGGTGCATTTTCATCGTCTGTAGAGAATGATCTATCCAGCTTGGTAATTTCACTCAGCCTTTTCCTTTTTCATATTATATCTGCACATCCCTTGCCTTTTCCCCTGACCTCTCATGCCTTGCTCAATTTTATTTAGTGGTAGTTTACTGTCAGCTTTTTTACTATTTAGTGGAACCTTGGTTTTTTATCTCATAGACTCTTGAAAACACATTGCTTCACGTTTTTGAGGTCTAATATAAAGTTGATTATCTCATCTTTTGTAGATAATCCGTCTCTTCATGTATATCAAGGAGAACCATGGAGTTCAAACTGCTTTCCAGTTCCTGAGCAATGTATGGATACATCTTTTTTTTTTGCCCCCTGTCAGACATTTTCACTAAAATTCATCATGTTAATTAAAAGAGAATGAACTGATTGGAGGCTTGAGGTTGTTTATTATCCAATAACTTTGCTATGAAGATGCTTTGACATTTTATTTATTGAATCACTGCCTTAAATAAGAGGCTGAAAAAGGATGAAACACAAAGGACCAGATGTGTCTGGGGCCAAAGAAGTTTGATCCAGCTAATTATGTTTATTACGTGTATATGTGGGTTGCCTATATGCACTAGTGTGCTGCACTGTTTCTTTTCAAACTGATAATGTAGTTTCATGGTGGCCGTTTCAACTTTTAGTCTTGTTTGTTTGTACCTACGTCCTCAGCAAGTCAATCAAGTTAGGATCTTGCAGTACAAAATCTTTTCATCACAATCAATCAACTATGCTGAGGATATCATAATTTCATATTCTAGCATCAAGAGCATGCATCACAACCATTTATTTGTCTATTTTGATAACAAACTCAGCAACTCATTGAGCCAATTACCTCTTAAAGTTCATAATTTAAAATTGACTTCATACTGTAACCCAAGCTACCTGACCAAGTGACCATAAGTATAACCATGTTGTACATTTTTTATTTTAATAAACCATATTACAGGCTGGGCTGCATATAATTGTACTCGGAATTGCCAGAACTAGTAGTTAAACAGAAAAAAGTAGGTATTTGCATTAGATTACAATGTCAAAGCCTTGTTTCTTTTGAATTTTCCTTTCACTTTAAATGGATTCAAATGTTATGTTTCTCTATTCCTCTGGATGCTTAGAAATGTTGATATTAGGTGGTTCTAATTAAAATCTCACAACAGTTCTTTTTTGTTTTTATTTTATTTTCCCTAAATATCTGAACTAGGACTCTATGTTGTTGGATGGCAGATGAATAGACTTCGGATTGAATCAGATGGCCATGGTGAAGATACTCTTGAGCAGCACCATGCAGAGGGAGCTTTTGTTGAAACTGTATTGTAAGTTTATTGTGTAGTTACTAACTTATTATTGTTAACTCCAACTACGTGCTTAAGTTGAATTTTCAATTTGTCCCCCCCTTTTCCCCCAATCCTCGTAGCAAGAAAGTGCTTATTCTCTTTCGGAGTGGAGGTAAACTTAAATTCATTTGCTGTTTCTGTAGGCCAAAGGCGAAATTTCCTCCTCAAGAATTATTATTGAAGCTTGAAAAGGAGCAAACTTTTGGGGAGCTAGCTCAAGAAACTTCCATGTTTGTCTTCAAGCTGGGTTTGGCTAGGCTTGAGTGTTGCTCGTTAATGAATGGACTTGTTGTTGATTCTAATGAGGTGTTGCCTATGATCCTTTAACAATACCATACGTTACTGGCTTACTATAGATATTTTTCTTTAGCATCAAACAGAGGAAACAACTCAATGGAGTCAATTCTATTAAAGTGGAGTGTTTGTAGATAATAAATACTTTTGGTGTTCGTGTATGTAGTTATTAACTGACTACTATTAAGATCTATTCCTTCTTTCTTACTCCTTAAGCCTCAATGCACCGCTTAATCTTTTTGATTAGTTATATTAATCCATTCATTTGAGTAGATTTATTTGGACTCCAATTATCTGATGGATTCACATCAGTGTCGGCCTTATGCTTCTCACAATTAGTACAAAAAGCTAAGCTTCTTATTTTTTTGCATCTGTCCTGTAATGCAGTTCTTACAAAAGTACTTATAGTGTCAATCTACTAATGACTATTTTTTTCTTTGATACTATAATTATACTTATTACACACTATTTTGTTTTTCCTTCTCTAATGTCTTCTGTCTGTCTATTATCTTCTCTTATTCTCAACACTTTTTGAATTTTCTTTTGAAAAATCAAGTTTAGTAACTATATAACCTTTTATAGTGATTCTTAGTTTTCAGCAACTTTAGAAGCATTGTATTGTAGCAAAAAATAAAATAAAAAAAATCTATAGAAGCATTGTTGTAATTCTTTCTGGTTGTTTTCATCAGGAGGCTCTTATGAATGCGATGAATGAAGAGCTTCCCAGAATACAAGAACAAGTTTACTATGGGCACATAAATTCTCGCACAGATGTGCTCGAAAAATTTCTATCAGAAACTGGTATTAGCCGTTATAATCCACAGGTGAAGCTTTGACAGATATGCTCTCAATACATTCCTTTTGTGGAACTTTGTGTCTCAGGTTGTGAGATTTTAATATTTTGTTTTTAATATCCTGTTCTAGATTATTTATGATGGAAAGCCAAGGTTCATTTCTTTGTCTGCATCCTTTCTTGGAGGAGAAGCTATGTTGGAGAACATTAATTACTTGCATTCTCCAGGAAGTAAGCTATTTTTTTATGTAAAACCACTCAATTCATTCTCAGGATTTTCTTAATAGCTCCAGAGAGATTTTGTAAATGATCTTGTGCAGCTAATGATGATTTGAAGCCTGTAACTCATTTTCTTGCTGTTGATGTCACATCAAAGAAAGGGATGAAGTTGCTTCGTGAAGGCTTACGTTATCTGGTAATATTTAGGACCAAGATTCCCATCTTTCTTCTTTGTTTACTACCAGTATCCTTACTATAAGAATCTCTACCATTTAAGTTCTGATACTATCTTCATTACATATCGACTTCGTATTGTGATGCAGATGGAAGGGTCTAAAGATGCTCGGATTGGTGTGTTATTTAGTGGCTTAAGGGATGCAGGCATTTCTAGTCTCCTTTTTATGAAGGTGTTTGACGTTGCTGCATCCTCACATAGGTCTGTTAGCAATTAGTCTTATACAATTTTGACTGCTTACCATTTTTCAGTTCACATTTTCTATGAATCATTCACGAGTCTGTTACTGTTGGTATCATGCAGTCATAAGAAAAAGGTACTAGACTTCTTGGACCAGACATGCTCATTTTATGAGCATAATTACCTATTTATGTCTTCTGAGGCTGCTGAGAGTGCCCAAGCATTTATTGATAAAGTTTTAGAGTTGGCTGAGACTAATGGGTTATCTTCAAAAACCTATGCTTCTCTTTCTGAAATATCTGTTGACAATTTGAGAAAACAGTTGAATCAGGTATGTGATTTTGTTTCCTGTTCATTTTATTCTAGTAAATCGGTGTCTTTTCTTTATTCTGATACCTACCTTTGGTCTTATTAGAACTTGGGCTCCTGTAGTTTGTAAGTGTTTCTTAATGGGTTCTTTTTGAAGTGGTGTTTGAACTTTGAAGTAGAGTTTTTAAAAACTTGGTTGAAGCATATTTGGATGTTCCACGTGTAAACTTGTTGGACAGTGCATTAAATGTTTCAATTGATCTTCAGGTGGAACCGTTCGTGTCTAGACAAGTTGGACTCAATTTGGGAGCAAATGCTGTCATAACTAATGGAAGGGTAAGTCATATGTTGAAATTTAGGGAAAATAGACAAAACCCCTTTGGCTGTTACTTTGTTTCACCTATCCATTCAAGTACTGAAATGTGCAACAATACTGTGCGTGTTGTGGTGTTGGAGCTATTCAATATATTTTGTGGATATAGAGGAATAGCAGGATCTTTATTGATTAGAGAACTATTGTAATTTTTTGTCGGAGAAGGTGTTGATAATAGCTTCTTTAGGGAGTCAGTTTCTAAAGAATTCAGTGAATATTCACATTGTCATATACGGTTGAATTGGGAGGTCTGTATTTATTGATATCAGGCTTGGAAATAGATTTTTATGTGGTCATTAGTGTGTTTATGCAATTAATTTCCTATAGTTGCGAATTTTTATTGATTTGTTCTTGAGTACTATCCTTTGCTTATGCTTTGTTGGTTGTTTCTAGAAAAATGTTTGTTTCTTATTATTAATATTACTGTCATCATTACCACTACTAGGTAAACTGTACTAGTAGGTGTTACTGCTGCTAATTTTATAGAAATAGCAGTATCAGGTTGCTTTGGTAATTTATTTCTTTTAATATACAGTCTATGCCTTTACGAACTTGTGTCAAAAGACCTGTATATTCTGTGCATTTTGCCCTATATTTTCTATTACTCTAGGTGATTGAGAAGGTAGGTTTCTAGTATCAATTTTTCCATGAATTTACTGATTGCATAAGGTGATACCCGATCCTTAGTAGTTGACCGACTTAACTATTATAATGGATTTGCTTATATAATTATCATTATAGTAAATTTTACTGTCTATACAATTAGTTGCTCATTCATGACAATTTTTGTGTTTGGTAGGTAATGTTTCCTATCGAGGGCAGTTTTTTGAGCTATGATCTGCATCTTCTGGAGGATGTGGAGTTGAAGCAGAGAATAAAGCACATTGTGGCAATTATAGAAGAACTGAAGTGGGAAAACTTTGATCCTGATATGCTAACAAGGTTGGGACTTGGACTTTGGAATGTTAATGGGCATCTACTTACGTGGTAGTATAAGAAGATATATAAAGGACCGTTTGCTAGATGGTTCCAAAATTTAAGACATTGCTAGTCTGAGGAGAACTTGACATTCCAAGTTCAAATGTGGTGTTGAACTTTATAACTTGTGAAAAATGAAATAAAAATTTAGTTTAGCTCTATCTTAGATTCTTTCAAATGAAACTATGTAGATTTTTAAGGACAAACTCATTATGAGCTCGAGTTTTGAAATTCACAGTATAGCTTAAGGTTGATGTAATTCATAATATATCAATTAACTTAGTTACACTCATATAACTAAGTTAAAATGTTTGTGAAAATTGAGATATGTGTAACCGAGTAATGTGTGAGTTAAAATTGTTATATTATGAAATATGGAAAACTCAAGCTATATTATGAATTTCTTGTAAACTCAAGTCCATATAAGAAGATTTCTGAAAACTTTATGGCCTGAGTGTGTTTAAGAGCTTTGCAATTGATATCTCAGCACTGTTGATGTTCACTAAACTATATTGTGAGGGGTGCATGTACTACCATCTAATATTCTTCTTCCCAAATAGTTTATTTTTCCTTTTGCATTAGTCGTATATGTTCAGTTATGAAGTCATACATCATTATCTTTTTTGCACATCAATGAGGAGTTCTATGATGATTTTCTATACTGTACTTGCAGTAAATTCATCAGTGACGTTATCATGTTAGTTTCATCTTCAATGGCCATGCGGGATCGAAGTTCTGAAAGTGTAAGATTTGAAATGTTGAGTTCGAAACACAGGTGATGGAAACTAAACACTCTGAGTTCAAATATCTCTTTATTATTTCTGTTTTTACCTCCTGCCATAGGTCTTACGATTCTATTGTTTCTAGTATATGAAAGTTAGGTTAATTAAAAGCATACATATATTTTAATATTGCTATTTATGATAATCTTGGAGCATATTGACTTGTGAATCTTGCTCTACTGTCCATTCTATCTTACGCTTTTTTCCTTGTCTTTATAACTTTAACTTTACAGTGCTGTCGTCTTCAACAATGAGAATTCCTTCATTCATATTGATGCAGTTCTTGATCCTCTGAGCCCATCTGGCCAGAAGCTGTCTTCAATTCTAAGAGTTCTTTGGAAATATGTTCAGCCCAGCATGAGAATTGTATTAAATCCAGTGGTGAGTTTGTAACAATTCTATTTGTCATGAATTTTATGTAACTTTTATGTTGTTTACTATGTGTTTGTTTCTGGTTAGTTATCTGGTAACTTTTGTCATCCATGGTGTCAATCCCAACTGGATCTTGACGTTTTGAATTGGAAAGCCTTCATTACAACAGGATGAAAGTCTGCTTGATACACACACTATTACCAAATAAATGGTGTTTTGACAAGCAGCCAGAAAGAAAATAATGAGAAAAAGAAAGTCTTTTCTACCATTCAACGCAAAAATAATTTTCCTAGTTCTGATAGTTCTTTTTTCTTTTATTGTACTATAACTTCCAATAGTTGTGACATAACCTAATAATCACTTTATTCTATTTATGTGAAAATTAGGTCAATCTTCCTTATTCAATGATTAGAACTGCAGTGTTTATTTGATCTATCAAATATTGCTTTTGATTATAATTGGCACAATGAATCAATTATAAAAGTACACACGGCATGCTAATTTAATTCCAGGAATAATCCGAATGCTTGTTAAGTAATGTTACCAACAACTTTCACTTACCTGGTAAAGAAGAAAAAGTAGGTTATTTTGAAATAACTTGTACTTGGTTATATTCAGATGCCCCATTTTTACCCAAAAACATGAAATCTGTCTGTATAATGAGTACCAAGCTGCCTGGTTTGATGGGAGTATGATCCATGTTTCGTTTGGTACTTTTACAAACACTTTGGAATAAATTGGTGATTTGATATGTTAATGTATTTTCCGGCAGAGTTCCCTTGTTGACCTTCCTCTGAAGAATTACTACCGATATGTTGTACCATCCACGGTATGCTTTTTATGGTTGATTTTAATCTTTAAAAGCACTAGTATGACCTTCTAATTAAGCTTGGTTTGAGATCTCTATATTGCTATTCTTTGCAGGATGACTTCAGTAACACTGATGATGCCATTAATGGCCCTAAAGCTTTTTTCGCAAACATGCCACAGTCCAAAACCCTCACCATGAATCTTGATGTCCCCGAGCCATGGCTTGTAGAGCCTGTAGTTGCTGTGTATGCTTCTTTTCTTAGAATTCCTATTGTACCATTTATTTCTTTGTTCTTGACAAAATAAAGTGTTTATTTCACTTCTGTGAAACTTTGGATATATCTTTTGATTCTAATTTTTTCTTACTTTTTAAAACCTTTGTTTCTAATTTGTAACAGTCATGACCTAGATAATATTTTGCTTGAGAATATTGGAGATGTGCGGACATTGCAGGCGGAATTTGAACTTGAAGCTCTTGTTCTGACAGGTAAAAATGTGTTCTATTTAAAACTTATTTGATGCTTAGTATATGTTGATGCAAGTGATGCAAGTGATGAAATGAAAGACTAATATTAACACACCATCATTACCAGGTCATTGCTCTGAGAAAGGTCATGACCCTCCTAGAGGTCTCCAGCTTATTCTTGGTACCAAGAGTAAGCCTCACTTAGTTGATACTATTGTGATGGCCAATTTGGGGTATTGGCAAATGAAAGTCTCTCCAGGAGTTTGGTACTTGCAACCTGCTCCAGGTAGAAGTTCTGAGCTATATGCTTTGAAGGAAGATGCTCATGGAAATCAAAACAAATTATTATCAAAGCGTGTAACCATTGATGATTTGAGGGGGAAAATTGTCCAGTTGGAAGTAGTGAAGAAAAAGGGCAAGGAGCATGAAAAATTGCTGGTTTCTGATGATGACAACGAAGCACAAGATAACGAGAAAGTCAGTGCTTGGTGTTATTAACTGTTTGTTACTGTCTAAAAAGCAATGTAGTCAGTGGTGTCATTATTGTCGTACAAATGTGGTAATTAATGTGTTTTGACTGAATTGTCACAGGATAACAGTTGGAATTCAAACTTTTTAAAATGGGCTTCTGGTTTCATTGGTGGTAGTCAGCAAACTAAAAAGAGTGAAAGCACATTATTGGTAAGAAATGCACTTTTCCTTTCTTTTTACTTTTGCATTGTGACTTTCATTCATCTTCTTAAGCAATCTCAGATGGATTTTGAAGCCTTTATCCTAAAATGATCTTTTATTTTGTCTTAAACGTATTTAGTCTGCACCTTTCTTTTATGTGCCCATGTAAGTCTGGCACATCTGCCCTATATAAAATGATCTTATATATTTTTTTTATCAAATATGTTTTTAAATTCTTTTTATTCATATTATACAGTGACCATCCTCCTTTTTTAATTGCTTAGGAGCAAGGAAAAGGTGGACGACATGGGAGAACAATAAATATTTTTTCTATAGCTTCCGGGCACTTGTAAGCCTTTCTTTTTCTTGGATCTTCCTCTTCTTCTAATCAGTATGAACATTTATTTTCTGTAATCTATTTCTCATGAACATTTTGAGTAAAAAAATGGTTTCTACAAGATTTTCTTGTTTATTCCTTTGGTTGAGCAAATTAATTTGGAATAGCTCAGATTAATGAACTTTTACTGTGTCACTCGTTGATGATTATATGTTGTTTTTGTTTGTTTATGGTCTGACTTTTAACCCTGTCTTTATTGTCTTCATGATTTAATTTAATCGTGATATTCTAATGGTATGCATTGGCAGATATGAGCGGTTTCTGAAAATCATGATCTTAAGTGTCCTGAAGAATACCCATCGTCCAGTTAAATTTTGGTTTATCAAAAATTACCTTTCACCTCAGTTCAAGGTTTTAATTATTGAATTTTACCTTTATAACCTTTTTTCTTTATTTTGGGAATAAGAAAGCCATAATTGACTAAAGTATTGCCATTCTGGTTATTTATTATCATTTGCAGGATGTGATTCCACATATGGCTAAAGAATATGGTTTTGAGTATGAACTGATCACCTACAAGTGGCCTACATGGTTGCATAAGCAGAAAGAGAAGCAACGAATTATTTGGGCCTATAAAATTTTGTTTCTTGATGTTATCTTCCCTATTTCTTTGGAAAAAGTATTGCCATTCTCAACCCTATGTTATTTGGATACTTGTTCATGTCCTAGTACTGCTTTGTCTATGATTCAAGAATTGGGCATTTGACATTTGCCTATATCCATAGGTTATTTTTGTTGATGCGGATCAGATCGTGAGGACAGACATAGGAGAACTATATAACATGGATATAAAAGGAAGACCTCTTGCATATACTCCTTTTTGTGACAACAACAAGGAGATGGATGGATATCGCTTTTGGAGACAAGTATATAGCAACTTTGATTGTTATTTTTTCTGTGATTGTCATAAGTTTATTAGCTTGTTTGTCACCACTAATTGCTAATTGCTAATTGCTAATTGCTAATTGCTAATTGCTAATTGCTTTTCGTCGTTATTCATGGAACAGGGTTTCTGGAAAGAACACTTGCGAGGAAGACCATATCATATCAGGTCAGTAACCGCTTTATTGTTGGAAAATAAAATATCATATATTTAGTCTCCTTGTATATCTAGGTGTCCAATTAGGATGTATTGAGATATTAGTGTTAAAAGTGTTGCAATGTACTTACGATGGGCTTCTTTTGTTTTCTCATCCTCCGCACATCCTTTAACAATTTCTCAACATTTATAATAAGTAGCTTTTGAGTTTGACATGTGTTGTGTTTTCTGCAGTGCTTTGTATGTCGTTGATTTAAAGAAATTTCGGCAGACTGCAGCAGGAGATAATCTCAGAGTTTTCTATGAGTCTCTTAGCAAAGATCCAAACAGTCTAGCCAATCTGGATCAGGCAAGTGCTCAAGTTGTATCTGATTGCAATTCTTGATGTTTTTCCTTACAATCTAAATGTTATATATATCTTAACTCTGATTTATAATCCAAACATTGAAAATCAGAATGGCTACATCTTTATAACATTATATCTAAATTAAATATTCTTTAACACTTTAAGGCATCATGAAATATTTGTCTATTATGAGCTTGTTACACGATACTGGGGCTGAGAGTTCAATGTGGTAAAGCAGTGACAAATATGAATGGTTCATAATTTATTTTTTAGGTTCGATAACTCCCCTGATTAGGATGTCATTTTCTGTAGTTGATTGCATTCTTCCTTAAATTTCAACATTTTGGTTAAAATTTTAAACCGTTAAAAATAAATTTCTTAGACATTTACGCCCACCTGGCAACTTGTTCATGTCACTTTCAGATCTTTTTAATCTAAAATGAAATTTTCTAGAAGCCTAAAAATTCACAATTCATATTTCAGGATCTTCCTAACTATGCTCAGCATATGGTGCCTATATTCTCACTACCACAAGAATGGTTATGGTGTGAGTCATGGTGTGGTAATTCAACAAAATCCAAGGCAAAAACCATTGATCTTTGCAACAATCCCATGACTAAGGAACCCAAACTACAGGTGGATACACATTTTTGGGGGTTGTCTATGTGCCTCCACGTCAATCTAAGATATCATATTATTTGTTTATTGATTAATTTTTCATGTAATTTTGCTAACTACTGTTATTATGATCCTTGTAGGGTGCTAGAAGAATAGTCTCTGAGTGGCCAGATCTGGATTACGAGGCAAGACAATTCACAGCAAAAATACTAGGAGATGAAGTTGATGCCCAACAGTCTACACCATCTACTAGTCATTTACCGGATTCAACTAGGGACAGCTCAGATGATGACCTTGAATCCAAGGCAGAATTATGATTACAGAACACTATCTATATATAGACTATGGTTTTTCTGTAGCCCTGAAAGAGAGATTAGTGTTTCTGTGCATTTCATTAAGTTTAAATGACGGTGGTGCCCATTTCGAACAATACTGTTCTGTGCTAAAGAAGAGGTCTTTGCTCCACAATTTTCCCACAAGAACCATAGGAACTACTACGAGAATATGCCAATCGAGGCAAACTCTTTATTTTATCTGCTGACAGTCTTGTTAACATCTTTTGGCGTACTGGCCCTTATAAGATGCAATCATGCAACTTAGGAGAAATTCAGCTTTTGATTATCAGTTTATTAGGAAATTTTCCACATATGTGATTTCGTTTGTTTTCATTATTTTATGGCGATGTAGTTGAAAGATCTTCCTTATATGAATTGCCAACTATTTTGAAGCATAGTTCCTTATTAGGATCAAAGTGTGCAAAATTACAATAATTTTTTGTTGTGGATTTGCAAGTCCACTAACTATTGAAAATTGTACCAGAAGTCTAAAATTTTAAAAATTATTACAAATAGAACACGTGAATAATCTAAATCAATTACAACTCAAAAAAATATAAATTTAGATAAATTTGAACACATAATAATTGATTTATAAATACATAATAACTTAAACAAATATGACGTGTATTTAAGTGTTTCATTTATGAAAGTTTTGGACTTCTGGTTTATTTATTAATAGTTAGTGAACTTGTGTCTCACCTAAAAATTAGTGAAATAGTGGATCATTGTTACCCTCATTTCTACCAGTTGTATACTACCCTTTGCCTTTACGTACTTTCTGATTACGGAGGAAGCCAATCTCGGTATGTGAAACTTCCATTGCTATCATTATAGTGCTATACCATTCTAGGTACTCAATGAATACTGAATAATGATGGGTATTTCCCAATGAAGATAGACACTACATGTATTGTGGATTTTACCTAATTTTATCACTTACATGGATATGTGTCTGTATTGTCTCTAACTCTGAGGAACGTAATCCATGAGTGCCATGGAGTATCGAAAAGTTCTCTAGGTTTGCCATGAGATTTTGTTTGCATACTGCATTGCACTTTCACTTATCTGGCTTTTCAAGTAAAAAAAAAGGTTTAGTTTATAGATTAACATGTCTACTTGGACCACTTGTGATTGTTGGGGCTGGGTAGTGAAAATGGAGCATACACTTGAATCACTATTGTTCTTATCAAGTGATTGACAGCCATGAATAGGAATGAGTAGGATTCACTTTTATAGAGCACCAGAGGCACTCCTCACCATTCCTTTTTGTGCTCATATAATAAATAAATATATAAATTGTTGTCCTATTTTCCTGAATTTTACAAACTTATGCTGGTTCCCTCATGGACCGGATCGGAACCGGGACTGTCAAACCGCAACCGTAGAATCGGGATGTGGAGGTAAAGGGTAAAGGATAAAGGATCAAAGTTATGTCACATTCATGCTTCAATATAATTAATTATGAGATAATAAGTGGTGATTGTGACAATGATGATGATTGTATGATAATTGAGGAGAATAAATGTTAGACAAAATACAATCTCAAAATTGGGGGATTCAGTTTCACATTCAAATCAGTTGTTGTGCATGTTCATCAGTTTGTTCTGTATTGATGCTGACTAGGCACACATAAAGGTGATTAGGTGCTAGTACATTTGTATCCTTCAATTTGTTTTTTTCTTCCTTTCCAATATCAAATGATCATGCAATGTACCAACCACCATAGAGCTCATGGAATAATTCCTATTCAACATTGCATACCCAAAACCTCAATAAGTACTTATGGAATTGAAAATTTAATACAATTTTTTTTATTAGCTTCATTATTTTTAAATAATACAAGTCATATTACATCAACATCATAATACAAAAAATTAAGCAGTTTAGTTATTTTGTGATCATCCACTGGCATAACTTGTGATCATGCACATTTGTTTATTTGTTTTGTTTTTTTTAATGTAACTAGGGTATATTAATTGTGTTAATTAAAGTAGTTTAATCATTTTGTTATTTTGATAACAGTTTAGTTATTTTGTTATAAAAAACAAACACCACAATGACAAATTATAATTTTATTTTTTATCAATTTTACGATCATCATTATATATTGTTAAAGACTATCGATAAAATTCATATCTTAATAATAATTAAAAAATATGATGTAAAAATTGATTATTTGTCCTCATATTACTTTTCAAAACAAAATGATTAAATTATTATAAAAAAATAACAAATGAATCAATTTTATAATCATCCTTGTATAGTCACATCTTTAAGAAAATATGTATCTCCTAATAAATTTGAAAATCGTCGAACATTAAGATTTTTATAACATTCTTATTATCAGTTTCTAAGTAAACTGTTTTAAACTTTTTCTCCAGTCTACCAAAATAGAGAAAAACAAAGCATTAACTTCACCTAATTATGCATTAAAATATTTTATAACCATATCAACATTAAGATTAGTATTAGAAGCATCAATATTAAAATTTATTTTAATAGTTTCTCTAGGTGGTTCTTTTAGAGAAATAGTTGATGATGAAGACAGATGAGAATCTTTAGTTATAAGTTCATAAAAGCAGTTGCTTCTCAAATTAGAATTAATACCGCTTCTGAATCTAGAAAATTTTAAATATATATTGAATAAGATAATATCAAGATTATGAGATTTAGAATTAAAGATAAGATTATTTTTAGTCTTCCAAATTTGTTTAAGTGAAAGAAAGAAAGTAAGGATTAACTCATTATATGAGTTAAACTTGCAGGAATAATAATATTTTTAGATTTGAAAATTTTCTTAGAAAGATAATCCATTGAGTGAAAATAAAAACATTTTACCTTAAAAGTAAAAGACCAATGAGCCTAAATGGAATTGGTCACTTGATATTGACAAAAAATATGATTTGATATTTCAGGATGAAAGTAACATGAACGACACAACATGTTAAACATAAGAATCTTCAAAACAATGTTACATCTAGTATAAAGATAATTAGAATAAAATCTCAAAATAAAAACTTTAATTCTATTATGAATTTTCAAATTTTAAATTAGTTTTCACAAAGATGAATAAACAACGATGATTTTATCTGAAATAATTTCTCTATAATTAGACTTATTGTTGAAATTGCTTATAGAATTAGGTGTCCAAAACTAAGAATCCATTTTGTTTTCAACTTTAGGAGGAAGTTATGCAAGAAAAAAACACATATCAGCATCCTAAATATGATTAATCAATTGAAAATTTCAACCAGTGTTGTGAGCATTAAGGAGATCATGAACCTTAGTAGGGTAATGATGCAATTGATTGAGATATATTAAAAGAGAAAGAGGAGATCATGAACCTTAGAGCAATGATGTAATTGATTGAGATATAGTAAAAGAGAAAAAAACTTAAAATCAATAGTCTAAGGAATTTAGGGAACAATATCAATCGATTGATCATTTTCATTATTAATATCGACTTCAGTTTTTAATAATTCTCTAGAAGAATAAATATTTTTCATATGAAATAATCAGGTGGTCTAACTTCATAATCAAGAAAATCTTTAGAGTATACATATTCAAAATGAAACATTTAAATCCAAGATTTGTTATTATTATTGAAAAACTTTAATCCTAATTTAAAAATAAGACTTAAATTAATGTCATGTTTATGAAAACTTAAATCACGTAACATCTTTAGGAAGACAAATTTGATCCTAATTTTTATAAGCCAAAAATCTTGAATTATCCTTCTCAAAGTTTGAACACTACCAAAAATTTCTTATGACATCATCAACCTTTGCACAAAACATTTTATAAAATTTGAAAGCTCATAGAATAAGTTGGTAAGAATAAAGTAACATGTTTAATAGAAATCACCTTACTAATTTTTAAAAGTAATCGAGATCTTTAGTTATTAGTTTTTAAAATGAGTGTATCATTAATTTTTTTGAATTCTTTACTTCTCTATCTATAAAGAAAAATATTATGAACAAAATATTTAATTCCTCGTAAAACCTCTAGAATACTAAAATAATATTGAAACTGTCATATTTAGAAACAAATTATTGAATAAAAATTATAGGATTCAGATAAATTAACCTTATGATTTGACTAGACAAAATATTTAATTAATTGTTAATGAATAATACTAATCTTCAATAAATTTTCTCAACAAAAACGAATTAAATCATTTGCATACAATATATTTATGATAATTTTAATTCCATATAATTTCAAATTTAATTAAGTAAAAATAAGCAATCTATTCATAATTTAAACACAAATAATAAAGTAAAAAGATAAATGATCACATTGTCTTAGACTTATGTCAGAGATAATATAACCAAAAGGAATATTATAAGTATTAAAGAATAAGATAAGTATAAATTATGTTGTAAATTTTTTCTAAGAAGCCAAGGAGTCTAATAATTTTGACAATAAAGTTTCACTCCATCTTATCATATGCTTTTTGCATATTTATTTTATTCCCATTAAACCACTCCTTTTTTTATTTTCTTTTGATAGTGTTGACAACTTCTGGAGTAATAATAATATTTTAAAAAATTTATCTATTAGGAATCAAAGTTGATTAAAAAGAGAAAATAAATTTATTTAGATAACTTCTATCGAAAATAATTTTAAAGATGATCATATCAATAATATTCTTCTTAATAATTGGACGAAATTGATGTACTTAAGATTATTAACTTTTTCAATTAAAGTAATAAAAGTTTTATTTAAAACTAGATTAAGTATATTTTTGAAGAAGTCTTGAACCAGGTTTACCAAACTTTCACAAAAATATCCCAATAATTCTTACAAACAAAAGTTGGAATACTATTTGGATTAGGAGTCTTAAAAGAACCCATCTTGAATAACATATTTTTTATTTCACCTACTTCCAATGCTACAAAGATAATTATTATCTTTAAGTGAAATACTAATTAGTAAATATAAGAAGAAGTTTATTATTTAAGCAAATAGAATTATCAAAAAGGGACTTAAAAACATCATTGAAATAATTGATAAAGCATGAACCGATATCATTTTTGTTTGAGAAACATCTTCCATCAACATGTTTGATATTGAGAATGGTATTTTTTTTTTCTTCTAATCAAAGTTGAAATATGAAAAACTTATTTTGGTCTCCTTCAAATAACCAAGCTTCTCTAGATTTTTGCTTCCAAATACTTTCAATTCTATTTTGATATTCATTAATGTCCTTCAAAAATTGATTTTTAAGAGAACTATGATCATCAATTATAAGATCATTTTGAACTTTTAAAAAAAGATCTTCAATAGTTTTTAATCTATTCTTACAATAGCCAAAATAATATTTGTTCTAACTTTTGAAATCATTGACTAGAAGGATCTCTACTCTAAACTGCATTAAATTTGAAGGGTTTATTGGTAGAATTCAAAGGGATATGTATATTCAAGAGAATGAGCATGATTGGAAGCTCCAATTTGTAAATTACATTAGGAAAGAGATTGAGTCACATGGAGAAACAAGAGTTCTATCAATCATTTGTTTGATATTATATCTTCCGTTTCTTTTATTAGTCAAAACAAGAGATAAATTAGAAAAAGTCCAAATAAGTAACTTCAACTTCATTCATGAAATCTTTTAATCTATTCAGCCCCAAGAAATAACAAGTAAGCACTCTCTTTTTTTCACTTTGATTTAAGATCTCATTCAAATCTCCAATGCAAATCCAAATACCATTAGAAGCACTTATAAGAGCTATAAGATCAGTCCAAAAGTCATCTTTAAGATTCTCATAACAGGAAAAATAACAGCAAAACAAGTTCCATTCCATTCCATTAAAAACAGAATTACAAATTTCAAGAGCAATAACACCACAATAGAAAATTGAACACCAAGTTCCACTTGATACATAAACCTTCCATAATCCAAAGCAGGAACACAAAAATAATCAAAATAGCTTAAACGTTGTTGAACAAAAACATAATAACTACTAATAGTCTTGCTTTTTGAAATAAAGATAAATTATAAATATTAACCATCTTACGTAAATACTTAATAGCAGTGGATTCGGATTTAACTAATCCATGGTAACTCCATGATAGTATTTTCATTTTTCAATTAGGACCTCGATAAAGACCAAGAAGTAGTGATTGAAGTAGCTGCTGCAATAACACCTAAAGAAACCATGTCCCTATCAATGACCGTACAAACTGCATCAGTTAATATAGCACATTAACCAGAGGAAGTAGTGCTCAAATTAATAGAAATTAGAAGCAGTATTGAAATGTTGCATATCAGTAGAGATTAGTTTGAAGCAACCCGAGGAACCAACAGATTGTAATTTTTTGTTTCCTTTTGACGTAACAGCTTCAGCTTGAGCCTTTCTTTTCTTACGTAACAGCTTGAGCCTTTCTTTTCTTAGTGCCATGTACAAAGAACTGATTCAGTACCCACATTTTGTTTGTTCTTATGGCCTTGGCTGCAATGATATTTTCTCTTAGGCTAAGAAACCTGAGAAGTACTTAGAGAAATATCAACAGAAGTGTCATGCGAAAAGAGTGGCAATGTTTTGAATAGGAACAATAGGAGAACTTTGTTGAACACAAGGTGGGGAGTTGGTGGGAATAATGAAGTAATGAGGGTAGGTGTTTTTGAGGATGTAGAACTAGTGGTGAAAATGGGTACGTTCAAATTGTGAGTCATTGTGGAAAGCTGAGAATGCTGAAAAGCACTAGCAACCAGGCAAGATAAATCATCGGTGGCTTGTAAGGATGATAGGAATGTATTTGGATTTGTTGTAGCTGATGAACTGGTGATGGATAACTCAGAACTGGATGTAAAAGAGGAATAGTTTGGTATTTCAGTGAGAGGTAAGTTTGGTAGGAAGCTTTGTTGAGAGAAAAAATGAGTACTTTTATTATACTAGTTTAAAAAACCATGCATGAAATCTGAAGGAGCCAAATGAATATCAGTGGTAAAGTTACTCTGAGTAGGAGCACTCAAAGATGAATGAGTTACCTCCATGTCATTTTTTCAGCAACAATATATAACAAAAAGATTAAAATCAACATCGAGTGACAAAGTTAAAAGAATAGTTGTTCCTTGTAACAATCTGTATGTTTATGTTAGAATTTGCATGTCTCTCGTTTCAAGAAATTTATAGCCTGCAAAGGTTTGAGTACAAGAAGATTAACATGTTGAAAATAAGACGGAAGGGCCCTGATAGAAAATTTATTTTTGAGATATTAAAGAGCAAGTGCCTCCAAGTTAAGATTGGGTTTAAGCTATTTTCTAAATGCAGGAACTCTTAAATCTTCATCATAAATAAACATCTTAATTAGCATTTATCTTCCTTTAAATGAAAGCACCCAGGTTTAAGATTCCAGTTAACATTTATCTGGACTCTAAGCCGCAGATACCTTTCAATAATATGATCTTCATATCCGGAGAAATCTACTTCTAAAATAGACCCCTAAAGTCCCCCTAAAAATATATACTCACATTTTAATAAATTAAGGTGTGTGTATATATCTTTAAAAAATCATAAATATATATATATATATGCCTCATTGTCATTACATTTACAAGCTCTTACATACAGGACTAGCATTCACTGAGAACAAATTGATTTTTGTTAGTTAGTGGATATAAAAGCAGTAGCACTAGCAATATTTTCACTTCTTTCTTTTCTTGACAAAATGAGATTCTTGGGTAAAATGTGAATTTTTTTTTATCACATCACAAGTGCCTTAGTAATATTAAAAAGAATAATTTAGTTCTTTTGTTAATTTTTTATAACAATGTATTCATTTTATTTTAAAAAAATGACAACATAATAAAAAATGATTATTTTTTTATTTTTTTTCCTTTTATTCGGTAATTGTTATTGAGATACCAATTTTATAGATTGTCTAATTATAAAATTAATAAATTAATAAAAATAATTTTTTAATTTTTTTGATTATTTATTATGTTGTTAATTTTTTGTAATAAAATTACTAAAAAATAAAAAATATTAAACTGATATAATTGAAATAACTAAAATTAATGTTATTCTATAAAACATCTTGTACACGTCAAAAATGTTGGTTTATAAGAAAGTATGTGCTGGTAGTGAGGATTGCAATCAAAGCTCTAGGACCTCTTTTCTTACTTATTTGGCTTTGACCATATTGCCCTTAAGGGCTTTACCAACTAAGATTGCCCTACATGACCCAGAGAGTTATAACATCACTATATATTTGCATTATTGCACCGGTGGGTATTTTCCAGAACTTTGATTGTATTGTCCCACATATATATATCAGATGATTCTCTTCGTCCTTTGTCCACTTTACAAGTATAAATAAATCACACTTAATAAATTGAATATATAATTTGAAGTTAAAAAGAAGCATTAGGGTTTGTTTGATTATGAGACGTTATAGTAATAGCGCTGTTGCTAGTTAAAAAAAACACTTATGAATATAAAAAATATTATAATTGTTTTCACTCATAAAACATATTTTGTAAAAAAACGACCTTTTCTTCTAAAAACACTTTTTACATGAATTATTTTTAAAGAAGCACCAACAAACACTTGATTACCTAAACCACATCTTCTTGTTAACGCGCACAAAAACTTCAACAGTATTTAATATAAAGTGAAAATTATACAAAATAACAACCTTAAATTTATAATAATAAAAATAATATTTCAATAATATTAAACAAAATTTAATTAAAAATAACGAATTTAAACAATCATAATTTAATTTAAACAAAATTCAATTAAATCATATTTAATTAAAATTATGAAATGAGTTATTTGTTAACAGTCAAAATATATAAATCAAAAATTTTAGGATAATTATCTAAAATACTCCTAAGGTTTAAAATATTTTTATTTATGCCCTTAAGATTTATAAAAAATAATAAAATATCTCTAGACTTTATGTTTAATACCATTGATGTTCTTAAAACTAATGGTGTTAATTTTTCCATCCATATTATATTAATCTTCTTATAGTTTTGATACCAATTTGTGGGCTAGGTGTTTAATGTTAGTTGTTATTCCAATAATTTTTAAAGATAATTTAATTTTTTATTTTCTTAATTCCTATAATTATCAAATTGGAGTTTTTGATCGCCAAATTGACTTTATGTCAAAAATTTAGTCAATTTGATCTTCTTCTAGGAGATCTCACCTAGTTACATGCCTTAAATTAAGGTTTAGTGTTGTAATTTTAAGTTCATACAAGTACATGTTCTTCTACATATAGTGTATCTATAATCTTCAAAAAGATAATAACGAAATATAAGGTTATTGAATTTTCCTTTCTTTCTTGATTTTCTTTCAAGAATACATATTTTTGACTAAAATAGTCTCTTAATACCCTTGATACATGATGATTTATTATGCTTGTAACAACTCTAATGTAATATGTGTAGATATCAAATAAGGTATTAAACCGTCTAAAATTTTCAAGACAAATTTTATAATCCTTATATTTAAAATAATTATATAAGGTTAAGAGATAGTCTTTATCGAATTTTTCTAGAAAGATTAGATTTTTATTTTCCTTATAATATTGTGTTATTTCTATCTTCATCTTTTTGTTTATTACTATTATAACTTGATATAAGCAAATATATAAACATTTAAGATCCTTAATTGGATTAAAAGTTATAATTATTATACATAAACTTAATAAGTCTAGCATGGTATTCCCTTCTATATCCGTATATAGATGATAACCATTTTTGAATTACTAGAGAAGAGTAATTGAATTGTATTTTATTTATAATATAACAATTATTACAAACTTAAGGCTAATTAAAAACCTTGAAAGGATGATTAACCGCTCATAATTATTGGATACATAATTATTGATTGAGATTTCTAGATAAAAAGGATTTATATGCTAGAGATTGTGTGTTTTTCAGAGGTATGTGCTCCTTGATTTTTTCTTTCTTTCTCCAAATGAAAATAAGGATTCCTTTTATAGCACAAGGAATTCTTGTTTACAATATGAGAATTATTATTTTATCATTCCTTTAATAATTCATCTATTTTTCTACTTTAAATATTAGTTATTGCTTTTTCCTTGGCATATGTTACTGATGAAGATATGAGTCTACATCTTTAATTTTCCATGTCGTTTTTTAACAATAGTTCCTCTTCTTTATTCTTTCTTTTCGTTTTCTACCGACAGTTCTTTTAATGACATTAATGATGACGCATCTTCTTCTTCTCGATCTTTGCTGCAGTAAATGTATCTGTGATCTTTAGTGGCTTTTTTGGCATAGAAGCAAAATATCTTCCTTGTTTCTTGACCAATTTCTAGGTTTTTGTTGTTAAAATTTGTTTCATATTTGGTAATTTTTCACCATCATCCTCTGAAAGAGCCATGCTATTATGAGAAATGATAATAACTTTATTGGTTAAGTAATTTACTTTGATCTTAATATAATTATCAATTTTTCTGAGTTCATTGTAAATTTGGCCTAACATTTGACCTCTTAATATGCATAGTTATTCTGTGTTGAATTCCTATTATGGAAGCGCCATTTTTTTTAGAACATCTCTGTTTATGTTGGAAATCCCTATCTTGATTAAGTTGTAGGGACTGATACATTCTTCTTCATTCTAGTCTATTAGTGAGCTGAAAAATCTGAGATAAATAGGCTTGTCACTTGCTTTAATCTTTTTCTTGAAGTTCTTGATTGTTTTTTTGATTTTTTTTGGAAAATAATTTAATTCACTTAAATTAATTCCTAGATATATGTTTTATATTAATCATGCATGGAAAGCTTTGTAAACAAATATTGAATTAGCTCTTTCCAAAATATTGAATTTACTTCCAATAGGGAATTCATTTTATGTAGTGTAGAACTTCATATCTTCAATGTGTTCTTGGGTAGATTTTTTGGCCAAGTTGTAGAGACTCAAACATTAAGGTTTGCTAAGGTTTCTATATTGGTCCTTTTCATCCTTAAATAACTGATGAATTTCTGGGGGGATGTTTTCCCTCGATAGCACTGAATACCTTATTATCTTTGATGTCTCTATGAAAGATGCTTTTTCTAAATAGTATTGAAGGCCTTACTATTTTCCCTAAAGTTTTCAACCTACTTGGTGCTGTTGGTTGTTGTTGTAATGTTATAAAGTAATTTCTTACTATATTTTCTAGAGTTATTAGTTTTGGTACTTTGTAATTGACATAACTACCTTTAGCCTATATTCTATTGGTTACTCCACTAAACCCTAGAATTGATTTACTTGCTTCTACCTAATTGTTATAAATTCTTAATTTTGGGCCATTAAAGACTATATAAGTCTTTTTATGTTTCTTTCTTTTTTTTGCTTCATTAGCCTAGTTAAGCTTTCTTGTTTCAAAAATGTTATCATCTTTTGAACTGTTAAGTTCTTCCTTTTCATCTTGAATTTTTTCTTTAGAAGTTTTATCTTCTTTAGATTGAATTTTTGATGAAGATTCATCTTTTGAGTTTTTGGACTCTAAGAGTTGTTTTGAACAATCAAGTTCTTCCTGTTTATTTCCTATCTTCATAAGAGATTTCTCAAGGTATAACAACTCGAGTTGTTTTTATAGGATTTTTATCTCCTTTTTCCTTTATCTTGATCTTGATATCAAAATGCTCCATTCCTGAAAGCATAAAAATAGTTAGAGGTACTAATTCTCGAGTAAGAGCATTCACTAAGCTATTTTTATTTCCTAGGAGATGTTCAACATCAAAATTGTAGTGGTTGTATCATTGTTATCATTTGACTAATCTTCATTATTTGTAATCATCTGCAATATTAGTTCTTAAGAAATAACCAAAATTCTTATTATCGTTTCTAATAATGAATTTAGAACTTATGACATATATTGCAAATTTCTTAATAGCTCTTTTAACAGCTAGATATTCTTTTTCATTACTGTGATAATTTAATTCTGGACCTTGGAAAGATCCTGATGTATATCTATAAAGATATTGATTTTTGTCATCTACTTTTGCTTTCAAAACTTATCCCTAATATTCTTGTGAAGCATATTTTTCAATTATCATTTTATCATCTAGCCTTAGAGGGTATAAAGTTGGTAAATTTTTTACCCTTACTTTTATTTTCTTTATATACAGAGTATCTTTTCTATCCATTTCCCGATATAGTATTTTTTTTTCAATTTTTCTTGTAAAGGTTTTCACATTTATGTGAGTTTCTTGATATATGATTCAACATACGTCAGACATCCTAGAAATCTTTGTAATTGGCTTTTATCATTTCATTCAGTAGGAAAACTTTGAATGTAATTTAATATATGAGATTGTAGATTATGTTTTCTATTTTCAATTTTCAACGCTAAATACTTAATCTTTTGTTGGGTAAATACTGTTTTATTTTCAAAGAGTACAATGCATTCTTATAGAAAACTAATAATATCCAAATAACATTTATTTAATTCATTATTATAAACCAAAATATCATCTATATAAACACAACAAATATTTTGTAGGTTTTTAAAGATATTATCCATACATCTATGAAAGATACGTGAAGCTTGTTTTAATCCAAATTGTACAACAGTCAATTGAAATTGTCTTTGAGGGTAGCTAAATGCCGTTAATTTTTAAGATTATTGATCCATTCTTATTTGCCAAAATCTATTTTTGCAATCAAAATTTGAGAAGTATTTCCTTCCTTTTATTAATGATAATAACTTTTTTTTTTGAAATAAAGTATCCATTGGTTTCTTTGTTCAATGTTTTGAAGTTTATTATAATTCTTTTTTTTAACTAAAAATATTGGACTAGAGTGAGGTGAATTACTTGGTATTATGACTTTTAGTTCCAAAAGTTCTTGAATTTATTTTTCAAATTCAATTATGTCTTCTGAAGTATAAATCATTGGTTTTACTCTAATAATCTTGTTAGGGCCTTTTAATTTTATATTGATAATTATCTTAGATTTATTATTTTTGGATTCAAAGGATTTTCTAAGTTTACTATTTTTAATAATTTTCTGATACCTCATATGGTTTTATCTTCCTATATTTCGTTAAGAAAATAGTTTTATTTCTTCTATATATCTAATAAAATATTTTCTAAATAAGGTTTTTTATGCTCTATCTCACCACGTTTTCACTTTTTATGTTGTTCCATAAACATTGGGTTTGATACAATCAATTATTTTTTATACATAAATGGTTTCACCATCTAATGTTACACTTATTTTATCTAAATATTGTATAAAAAATTTATATACGTTTAGAAAATTATTTCTTATTAATAAATCAACTCATATTTCCTGTTGATATATGGTAGGAATATGAAATTTTTCTCCTATCATTATATCTGTATATTTTAAAGCTTTATTAAGCTTTATTGTATTATTATTAGCAATTCTTACTATTAAATCTTTTGGTGCATATTCCCAATATTCTTCTAGAAACACATATTTACTTGCTACATACATATTAACTAATGTATTTATATATGCAAATAAATTATAGCTGGTATAACCTTTAAATTTAAGTCATACATTTACGTTGGTACTATTTATGGGTGTATCTATTACTTCCCTAAAATGAGTTTGTATTAATATTTGGATTCTTTTTAAATGAATGTATCAAAAAAATTCTTTATCTTTTTGGAGAATTTTGGATAGTTTATTCAATATAGTTTCTTTGTCGATTAATGATATATTATACCTTCATTTTGCATCTCTAATATTAATGTTCAATTCTTTATTACTTATTTTATCATAAATTATGTGTTTTATTTAGAATAAATTTCTTAAAGATGGGTCTTTAAATCCATCTCTTTTTTAAAATTTTATTTTATTTTTTGAATTTATTTAAATTTTCTTTTGAATTATTACAATTTTTAATGAAAAACATCATCTAATGTCTTCTATTTCTAATCCTAGTATTCTTTGATTTATTATTTTTTGATTTTCTATTATTTTTTTTTCCATCTTTAAGAATGTTACTATTTATTTTCGTTAGATTTAACCACGTTATGTTTTTAGGAAGTTTTTGAAATTTTAGGGGTATTTTTTGAAGATATCTTAAAATTTGAGAGTATTTTTGATATTATTTTAGAATTTTGTTGTTTTAAAAAGCTATTTGCCCACGTGTTAGAAAAGAATTTAGAATCAAACTAACTCTGCATGAAAGCTTTTGAGTTTATTATTATTATTTTCAATAAAGCTTAGAGCTGTAGGGTCAGAAGCATCAAGATAAGGTGTAGATGTCAGACTGGGACACCTTATTTAGAGTATATCAGACGGATATTGACAAGAAAAAATTTTAGTAATTTTTTTGGTAATTGAAATTTAAACGGTACTCATTGATGATCATGCAGAAATGATTCTGATCAAGTTGTTTTGGCCACAATTTATAGAATAGTTAGAAGCCAATATCACTACAATGTATATGTTACATCAATCACTAATTTTAGTTAAAACAAATTAAACATGATCTGTTTGCATGAAAGAGAAAGGAAGAAATAGGAGGGAGTCTCTCAAAGGATTAGATCCAAAATCAAACAGATATAGCCAAATATTTCACATCCCCACCATCGAAATTTCGCATCTTGTCAAAAAAAAAAAAAAAAAACAAAAACATGGGCATTTGTCTTTAAGTGACCTTTGAGGCTCAAAAACATTAATTTGGGATCCTCTATTTTTTTAATAACCTATTAAATTGTGTTGTAAGAGCGGATACATATTACTTTACATAAATTTTAATAGCAAATTGACTATATAAAGTTAAAATTTGTTATTTATTTTAATAAGTTAATATTTTGACTTAAAAATCTTATCTTAAAAATTAACATTAGAATAAAATTCAATTTACATTACATGAACGTACACAAAAAAGATTCTAAAATGAAAATAGACACATGTGAGTAACATGTGGTCCAGGTTTGTTTCAAAGAATAATAGACCTCAATAGATATCAAGATGAAATTTTAAGATATAATTAAGACGATGTAAGATTTTTAACTCTTCTTAAAACTTAGTAAATTTAGTGAAGTTTGGTTGATATCTTCATGGAGATAAATGTGTACTCATTGAGACATAATTTGAACCTAATATTTTCTTAGATGTTTTCTCGTCAAGAAAAATTGTTGGATGAATAAATAAGTTTCAAATTGTATAAAATATAAATAGCAGATTTATTAGATAGTAACATTCTGGATTGAAACCGGGCCTAACAACTTGTTATAACCAATTAACAAATTTCGATAAATGTTAACTTGTTATAGCCGATCAAAACATGATGGTCCTGCTTAAAAAGAAAGAAAAAAAGTCACATATGAGCCCTAGAGAGATCTTTACACTTACAAAAGGTCCCCAAGAGACAAATGCCAGGTAACCCTAGTACTAGTGATATATATACACAGGACCAGAAGTATAGCAACCACATAAACTGTTTTACACCCACAACATTAATATCACAAATAAAATGTCCTCTTTCTTATTGCTTTTTTTGACTACACCACTATTAATTTCTTTAAACTCTTCTTCTTCTTCTTCTTTTTTTCTTTAATTTTATCTCTAAATCATGTCATAAATATTTATATATATGTTGAGAGCGATTAGTTCTAATAAGATATTAATGGAACTGAGATTTAGTCCATATTACTATCTTCATTAAACTACCTCTAACATGAAGAAATTGGGTGGTGAAAAAGGCCTTGATGAGCAAACTAATATTCAAAAACAAGAAGAGAAAGATGAAATCTCTTCACAACTCAATTTGAGTAACATCTCAAAGCTCATACTTCCTCCTTTGGGTGTTTCAAGTTATAATCAAACTTCAGTGGAATCAAATGGATGGATTATTTCTCCTATGAATTCAAAATACAGGTACCAAATTAAAAAAAGTGTGTTGATGTATTTCTTAATCTCTCTTATGGTGTTTACTTGTTCTTATACATTGCAGCTTTCATAAATACTCAATAACTCATATGAGCAACATATTTGAGAGCTAGTTATATATATATGAAATATGTATTATTCTATTATATTTAACAAAAAAAATGAGATAAAAAATTAATTTTATTATTATTTGGTATCATTTTTACAACTAAATAGATTTCAATGATACATTTTTGACAAACAAAAAGATTCAAAAATATTATAATAATCATTTAGTCAGCTCTTACAAAACCATATATACATAACACATTTTAAATGAAACTAGTGCTTTGTATTATGTTTTCATTTTATAAAAATAAAAAAACATATAACATGAATGATTATCAACTGAGTATTGTATGTTTAACAACTAAATTAGAAAAGAAAAAAATTAATTTTAAATTGAAGGAAATTAAAAATGAATAGTAAAATTCCTCGTCATTTTTCAGAGAACTCTTAACACATATATATAATTTATGAGTATATATTTATTTTTTTGATTAACCAGATGTAGAAAATTATTATATTTCAAATCCTCTATCTTAATTTATATTTTATTAAAAATATCAGGATACGTTATTTAAAATATTATATTTTATATAAAAAATTATAACAAAAATTAAACATAATTTAAGATATTTTTTTAAGTATAATAACGGCCAATACCATTTTAGCTACCTTTTCACATATAATAATAATTGTGCAGGTGTTGGGAAGCATTTATGGTGCTTTTGGTTGCTTACTCAGCATGGGTTTACCCTTTTGAAGTTGCATTTCTAAACTCATCCCCAAAGAAACAACTATATGTTATAGACAACATTGTTGATCTGTTTTTTGCCATTGATATCACTTTGACATTTTTTGTGGCATACATTGATTCCAGAACTCATCTGCTTGTCAGAGACTCCAAAAATATTGCCATGAGGTCAGTATTATTATTATATTTCATCTTTAATTTGCTCCATTTCAAAGCGCTTTTTTAAAAGTGATTTTAAGAGACTTAAGTAGTTTTAATGAAGTGGTATGGTTAAAAACGATTCAAAGAGAAGAAGTGTATTTAGTTATTTTTTTTATCAAATTGATTATAAATTGTATTTTAGTAATTATTTCTTAAAAGTAATCTCACTTCTCCTAAAAAGACTAACAATGTTTATAATTTTTTTGAAAGCAATTCAATTAAAGAATCGTCAGACACCATTAAATGTTGTGATTTGGCTTATTTGATAGCACATTAATTCGATCCAAAGATGAAACAGTACAAAATGAACTCTTTTATTCTTTTTGAAAAGGGAGTTTTAAATTGAATATAATAACTTTAATTTGATTAATTGTCTAGAAAATTTTTTTTTAGCTAATTATCAAAATCCAGATGGTTCTTATGTCATATAAAGTGATAGAGAATTTCAAAAAAAAAAAAAATTAAAGTAAGAGAAAAGGCTAATTCTGACTTTTTAAAATTCTCTTCTTAAAAGTAACTTCATTATCTCATGTGTGTGATTGGAAGAAGAATTTCTCATCATTTGTAAGAGAAGAAAGAATATCTCTCTATCATGCAAATGGCTTTGATTCTACTTTTTCGTTCTTTTTTAAATTATGCTATGAATTCTATGTTTATTCTTCCTTTTAGGATATATATTAAAATTTTGATATTTAAGAAAGAGGATTTTAATCATGATATTTTTTTTTGTCTTTACTAAATTTACTAGAATGCTGCTAGAATCTTCAATTTATATGTTGGAATACAAGAAAATCAAAAGGAAAAAAGAAAAGAAGTTACAATAAAGCTATTTGGGAATCAATCTTGATCCGCAATTTAAATGTACAGAAATCTGATCTGCTTAGTTACAGTATTTTTTTTTTTTTGAATAGTATCCACCCAGTTTTTAGCCAAAGTCTAACATTAGAACAATAGTTTTGTTTCTGTCTTTTTCAAACTATATTCTTTGAACAACTAATCAGGAATATTGTGTAAGGGTACGTTTGTTTATGATTCTGAGCCCATGAAAAAGCACTTTTAACATCAAAAAAGCACTTTAGAACAAAAACATAAAAATATTTTGTCATAAGCAAGGATCAAAACACATTTGTACTAGCTTGCTGATATAAAATGCGAATCTTCTTGAAACTACTTCTTTAGAAGCGCAAGTAAAGTAACCATTAGTTTGTATTTTAAGAAGGTACATGAAAGTAGAACCTGCATTTTGATATGGAAAATATTTGCTTCAATTATAAATACCCAACATATTTTAAAACAACAAAAAGATCCCAATAAATTTGAAAACCAATAATTATATCCTTCTTGTCACTGTTTCAAACTTTTTGAAAGAAAGTGTTTGCAAAAATATCAAATCATGTATTCCAACTATTTTAAATGTATGATAATGGGGATGATTCTGATGTTTTAGGTATCTCTCAACTTGGTTTTTGATGGATGTGGCATCTACCATCCCATTTGAGGCACTGGCCTACTTATTCACAGGCAAAAACAGAGTGAGCCTTTCTTACTCCCTCTTGGGATTGCTCAGATTTTGGAGAATAAGAAGAGTTAAGCAGTTCTTCACTAGGTTGGTCTTTTAACTTCATGTAATTGACAACATATTTAACTTAACTTTACCACCCTAAAAAAAAAAAGGGAATCTAATGTTCTTATCTGGCAGACTTGAGAAGGACATCAGATTCAGTTATTTTTGGATCAGATGTGCCAGACTTATATTTGTGAGTAAATCTTTACTACTTACAACTTTGATGTTGTAGTGTTAATTTGTTTATGCTTCTGTTAAAATCGATTTTTAGTCAAAAAGGGTTTTAGAGGAAGTGATTTCAGTAAGAATCACAGAACTTATGCTTCATAAATCACAAATTTGAGCTTGAAAACACTATGACAAGTTTTTGTTTGGGAAATTACGTAAATTCTTAATAAGTCAGACTTATGATAAAGTAAGAATAGAAAAATAACACACAAATTTGATAACGAATTTCGGTCAATCTTGCTTACGTCTCCAGACCTATTGTAGATCTTTTTACTGAAAGAGAATAAATTACACAAGGTGTTTACAACACTCACAACTCACAACCCACAACCCACAACCCAATTACATCTCAGAAAATTACTCTCAATTTTCTCTTACAAAAGCTTTTCTCTCTAAGTTTTTCTCTTAATTGGAATGAACACTTTGGATGATTAATTCATTACAATTATACATCTATTTATAGAAAAATTCACTCCTTGAATTACTCCTTAAATTAATGGTTCCTTGAATTGCTTCTTGAATTAAGCTCCATGTTTTACTTCTTATTTTGCTCCTTAATTTGCTCCTTAAATTAAGGAGCTTTATAACAATCTCCCACTTGAAGACTGATTTTAATCTATCTTCACACCTCGATCAATGCACCAACTTTTCTAGTCTTTGTTACTCTAGCAGACCAACTGAAGTTGAACACAATTTCAATTTTTCAATAGTCACCACCTTTGTTAACATATCTGCTGGATTTTTGCTTCTTTGAATCTTCTCCAGTATTAACACATCATCTTCCAATAGAGATCTGATGAAGTGATAACGAAGTCTAATATGCTTGGTTCTAGAATGAAATGCTGAATTCTTCGCCAAGTGTATTGCATTTTGACTATCACTATGTAGAACATTCTTCTCCTGTTTGAATCCCAACTCAGTTAACAAACCTTGAAGTCATATCATCTCTTTACTAGCTTCAGTTACTGCTACATACTCAGCCTATGTAGTGGATAGAGTGACAATTTTCTGTATTTGTGACATCCAACTAACAGCTGTAGTTCCAATAGTAAATATATAACTGATGGTGCTTCTTCGGTGATCAACTTCACCTCCAAAGTCTACGTCTACGTACCCTTACACTTTTAACTCTCTTTTACTAAAGTACAAACACTTTTCTATGGTGCCTCACAGATACCTCAAAATCCACTTGACTGCTTCCCAATGAGTTTTTCCTGAATTTGACATAAATCTGCTAACAACTCTCACTGCATGGCCAATGTCTGGTCTCGTACAGACCATTGCGTACATAAAAATTCCAATGACTGAGGCATAAGGAACCGTAGCCATGAATTCTATCTCTTCCTCTGTTTAAGGGGACTGATCATTAGATAAGTGAAAATGACTGGCCAAGGGTGTGCTAACTGGCTTGGCATCGCCCATGTTGAATCTTTACAAAACACGATTGATGTACTCTGCTTGAGATAACTGAAAGGATCCTTTCTTCTTATTTCTTGTGATTTTCATTCCAAGAATCTTCTTTTTTGGACCCAAGTCTTTCATGTCAAACTCCTTTGACAATTGATGGTTCAACCTTCTGATATCATCCATATCTGAACCTGCTACTAACATATCATTGACATAAAGTAGTAAAATGATATAACTGGACCTATATCTCTTGAAGTAGCAACAGTGGTCGGCATCGCACTTCTGGAAACCTTCCTTGTGCATGAAGTTGCAAACTTTCTATACCATTGTCTCGGGGCTTGTTTCAAGCCATACAAACTCTTCTTAAGTCTGCACACTATGTTCTTCTTCCCTCTTTCTGAGAAACCTTCTGGCTAGTACATGTATATCTCTTCATCTAAATCTTCATGAAGGAATGCAGTCTTCACATCCAACTGTTCAAGATGAAGATCTTTAATGGCTACAATACTCAACACTGATATGATAGTATTAAGCTTCACAATGGGAGCAAAAATTTCAGTGTAGTCAACTCCTTCCTTCTGTTGAAACCCTTTGACAACTAGGTGGGCTTTGTATCTCTTGGAACCATCATGCTTCTCTTTCACCCAGTACACCCATTTGTTGTGAAATTCCTTCTTTTCCATAGGTAACTCAGCTAGTTCCCATGTCTGGTTGGAGATGAGAGATTTCGTTTCTTCTTTCATAGCAAGCTCCCACTTGTTGGAATCTCGAGTCTGACAAGCTTCATCATAAAATTCAGGCTCCCCTCCATCAGTCAGCAACATATAGTTCATGTATCTCATGTTAGGCACATGAGGTCGAGAATACCTTCTCAATATAGGAGCTGGAGTAAGAGATTGTAGTGTGTCGGAATGTTGTGTACTGCTCTGTCTAATAAGTTCCTCTGGCTGAGGACTTGTTACAATTGGTTCTATTGCGGAACTATTTGGGACATCATCTACATCTGTAAATACTGACTCATTCTGCTCTGAGTCATTGGCGTCTATTTTATGCATGTCCTTATACATCACCCTTTCGTTGAAAATCACATCTCTACTACGAATAACTTTCTTCTTTTTGTCATCCCAAATGCGGTAGCCAAACTCATCCTCACCATAGCCGATAAATGTGCATTTCTTGGATTTGGGATCAAGCTTATTCCTGCCTTGATCACTGATATGCACAAATCCTACACAATCGAAAACTTTTAGATGTGATAGATTCGCCTCTTTTCTGCTCCATACCTCCTCTGGTATTTTATGCTCCAATGGAATAGATAGGCCTCGGTTGATCAAGTAAGTTGTCGTGTTGATTGTTTCTGCCCAAAACTGCTTTGGTAGACCTGACTATATACGAATGCTTCTGGCTCTTTCTGTCAACGTTCAATTCATACGCTCAGCTACACCATTGTGTTGAGGCGTGCCTGGCACAGTTCTTTCCATTCTAATCCCGTGCATGGCACAGTTATTTCATATTCTAATCCCGTCTCATTTTTCACCATAGCTTTCCATCTTTTGAAAGCCTCAAATACTTCACACTTATGCTTTAGAAAGTAAACACATACCTTCCGAGAGTGATCATCGATGAAAGTCACGAAGTAGTGTTTCCCACCAATAGATGAGACGATCGTTGGTCCCTAAAAATTAAAGTGAATAAGCTCTAGCCTTTCCTTCTTTGGGGTTCTGCCACTTGTCTAAAAGCTGACTCTCTTTTGCTTTCCAAGTATGCAATCTTCACACATGTCCATCTCTACAGACTGTAGACCTGGAAGTTTTCCTTTTGAGTGCATAATCTTCATCCCCTTCTCACTCATGTGGCCTAGTCTCTGGTGCCACAAATTTGGTGTTTCATTGCCTGCTACAATTGTGATTGAACAACGTGCCTCTGTTGTCATGTAAAGAGTGACACTTTTCTTGCCTCGAGCAACTGTCATTACACCCTTTGAAATCTTCCAATCATCACCATGGAAGATCGTAGTGTAGCCTTCATTGGCCAACTACCCTATTGAGATTAAGTTCCTTCTGAGGTCGGGAATATGCTTGACATCCTTCAGCTCCCAAACAGACTCGTTCAACTTAATCTTCACTACACCTTTGCCAATAATAGCACGTGGTTAATCATCACCAAGATATACCTTTCCAAGGTTTCCAGAGACATATTTCTCGAAAAATTCTTTCTGTGAAGTAGCATGGAACGATGCTCCAGAGTCTAACACCCAAGATTCTTCCTTGATCTCCAAAGAGCATATCAATGCATTATCCTCTCCTAAGGTGGAAGTAACATTTTCCTCTACCTTCAGTTGTTTGTCCTTCGGTGCACTCTTGTACTGATTTTTGTAGTGTCTGGTTCTTCCACAATTCCAACACTCGATAGTCTTTAAGCTATGAGAATTATTAGGATTCCTGGATTTGGACCTCCTGTCCTTTGATCTACCTCGGTAGTCTGTTCTGCCATGTCCATACCCTTTGGTTGAATTTCTTCCTCTTGACTCTGTATGCAAAACTGAAGAAGTTGATGATTCACCTGACTCTCTACGTCAGATCTCTTCACTGAGAACCAAATCATAAACATCATCAAATTTCAACTTATTGTTTCCTGACGAGCTACTCACAGCCGTGACAGTAGCATTCTAGCTTTCTGGTAGAGAAGACAAAAGTATCAATGCTCGTACTTCTTCATTTAATTCAATTTCCATTGAACTCAACTGGGTTGTGACTGTGTTGAGTTCATTAAGATGTTGAGCTACCGATGCGCCTTTCGTCATCCGCAAATTGAACAAACGCATCATCAAGTGCACTTTGTTTGAGGCTGATGGCTTCTCATACATATTGGAGAGAGCTTCCATAAGACCCATCGTTGTTTTTTCCTTTGCTATGTTGAAAGCAACATTATGGGATAACGTCAATCGAATAACTCCGAGGGCTTATCTGTCTAGAAGATTCCAATCTTCTTCCTTCATAGCCTCTGGCTTCTTCCCTCAGAGAGGTTGATACAAATTTCTTTAATACAGATAATCCTCTATCTGCATTTTCCAAAATCTGAAATCTATGCCATCGAATTTCTCAAGTTTCACCTTTCCTTCATCTACGGCCATTGCTCCCACTCAAATCTGACTTCCTCCGGATCGTTTATGACTATTTCTGCAAACCACCGTGTATTAGAACACCTCCGTCGACAAACCAATATCGCCAACAAATTTTACTATTCACGTAAATAGTAACCTTGTAGAAAATTGACAAGAATCACCACCAATAGCTATAATACTAGTTGTTGGGAAATTACGCAAATTCTCGATAAGTTAGACTTATGAGAAAACAAGAATAGAAAAATAACACAAATTTGATAACGGAGTTCGGCCAATCTTGTTTACGTCTCTGGACCTGCTGTAGATCTTTTTACTGAAAGAGGAGAAATTATACAAGGTGTTTACAACACTCACAACTCACAACCCACGACCCAATTACATCCAAGAAAATTACTCTCAATTTTCTCTCACAAAAGCTTTTCTCTCAATTGGAATGAACACTTTGGATGATTAATTCATTACAATTACACATCTATTTATAGAAAAATTCACTCCTTGAATTACTCATTAAATTAATGATTCCTTGAATTGTTCCTTGAATTAAGCTCTATGTTTTACTCCATGTTTTACTCCATATTTTACTCCTTATTTTGGTCCATATTTTACTCCTTAATTTGCTCATTAAATTAAAGAGATTTATAACAATCTCCAACAGTTTTTTCCCATTTGATTTATAAGCATTTTTACATTATGTTAAAAACATAGATGTTAGTATTTTTTTTCTTTCTTTTGGATATCAAGAAATCCTTTTACATATTAAAAAATTACATATAAAGATGAATAGTTGCTTTTGTTACTAAACTTTTATGGATTTGTTTTTTAAAATTAGATATATTTATCATATTTTTAAAAATTTGTGCATTTTATTCCTTTCTTGAAAATTTTGGATTGTTTAATATTATTTTGTTTAAAAAACTTAAATTGTGTTGAATTATATCGAATTAAATCTTATTGAAAAAGGCTATTAGATGTTTAAAGAAAAAATGTTTTCAAAAGTTAAAAACAAATGTCAACTAAAGTGATTAAAATAATTAAAATTATCATAAAATAACTAAAATATTAAAAAATATAACAGTTAATTAAACTTTAAGATTTTAAAATTAGTAAAAAAAAAATATTCCATAAAACATATTAAAAAAAAGTTAACGTTCAGGGTGTGACAATCATGAAAAGGTTTATATTTATTATTATTATTATTTCTTTATAGTAACTTTTTTCCCCTTCTTATTTTGATTGAAATAGGTGACACTGTTCTTAGTACATTGTGCTGGATGTTTATACTACCTGCTAGCTGATCGATACCCTCAGCAAGGAAAGACATGGATTGGAACAGTGATTCCAAATTTTCGAGAAACTAGTCTTTCGATTCGATATATTTCAGCCTTATACTGGTCTGTAACCACCATGACAACTGTTGGTTATGGTGATCTTCATGCAGTTAATGCCAGGGAAATGATCTTCATTACTTTCTATATGCTCTTTAACCTTGGCTTAACTGCTTACCTTATTGGCAACATGACCAACTTAGTTGTTGAAGGCACTCGCCGAACCATGGAATTTGTAAGTATTTTTATACATAATATATATTCACTTGACAGTTCAGATCATCTTAATTTCTCATTTTGCTCCCTATTAGTTTCATTGGATGTACAACCGAGTTTTACATTAAAAAATTAAATGGATCAAATCGGATATATAGTTTGGACATATTATCTCAAGAGTATTCTATTAGAAGTTATTAGTCACCAATTTTTTCAAAAAAATTATGTTATTCGGAGAATGATCAACTATATTTTTATAGATTATATCACTTTACTGAGTATTGGCTCCATGCATCATGCAAATTAGTTACTTACAAATCAATAATTAGAGTTATTGGGTCTTAAAAATAGGATCTTCAATCTGATACTATGTTAAAATATGTAAGGAAGTCAATTCTTTTAAAAGCTTAAGTTATTGAAAAAATAGTCAATTATACTTTTATATGACTATCATTTATTAAGTAGAGCAAACATTTACAATTCAATAATTAAGATTACTGAGATTTGAAGATAATACTTACAACTTTGATATTATGTTAGAAGTTATTAGAAAGCAAACTCTCTTAACAATTTAAGCTATTGGGAAAAAGCAAACTATACTTTTATACATTTATTACTCCTCATTAGTGTTAACTCTCTTTACCATGTCAAATACTTGCAAATCAATAATTGGAATTATTGAGTCTTAAAAACATGATCTCCAATTTTGTTACCATATTAGAGTGTGTTTGTAAACCAATTTATTCCGTAAGCTTAAGCTATTGGAAATGTCAACTATACTTTTATATATTTATCATTCCCTTACAAATGTTAGCGATGTTAGCTTTACACATAACGTGAGTAAAATATTTACAATTCAAAAATTAGAGTTACTAGTTTTGAACACATAACCTTCATCTCTATCACTATTTGCTTTTGTTGTAAACCCTAAGCGTTCCAGCAATAAATAATACACTTAACACTCTAACTAGGTTATGTTAATGCCTGGTACATAATTTGAGTTATTGGTTTTAATGAACTGTTGGTTTATGTTACAGAGAAATAGCATTGAAGCAGCTTCAAATTTTGTGAGCCGAAATCGCTTACCTCCAAGGTTAAAAGAGCAGATTCTTGCATACATGTGCTTAAGATTTAAGGCAGATAGTCTGAACCAGCACCGACTAATTGAACAGCTACCAAAATCAATTTGTAAAAACATATGTCAGCATTTGTTTTTTCCAACAGTAGTGAAAGTTTACTTCTTTAAGGGTATTTCAAGAGAAATACTTTTGCTTCTGGTATGAATTCAACCCACCAATATCTCAGTTCATTAATGTTAATATCACGTAAATTTTCACTTATTTTTGTACCCAAATCACTTATATCGTAACATGTTGCAGAATTATCTAGACAAACAAATTACTTCTCCATTTTCTCAAATAATTCTAACATGTGTCGTGATTAGAGTAGTTTGGGTGCAAAATTGCATGATCTTAACATATGTATTACGATTTAATTAGTTTGGGTGTAAATTTGTATGATATTAACATTTTTCTTGTAATTTCATGTATAATCTATTTTTATTTCTAAGCCATTCCAAACATTTATCATATCTTAGAATTTTTGTAATGTTTTGAACACGTGTTCGATGCATATTTTTCATATTTGTATTATGATATAAATATATTTATATATATACACATTATAAAATAAATGTTAAGAATAAACGTTGAATAGTATATTTAAATTAATAGGTGGCGAAGATAAAAGCAGAATATATTCCACCGAGAGAAGATGTTATAATGCAAAATGAAGCTCCAGATGATGTTTACATAATTGTTTCAGGAGAAGTTGAAATTATTGATTGTGAAATGGAGAAAGAGACAATTGTTGGGAGTTTACAATCGGGAGATATGTTTGGAGAAGTTGGTGCACTTTGTTCTAGGCCTCAAGGCTTTACTTATAGAACCAAGACTCTTTCACAACTCCTGAGAATTAAAACTAGTGCTCTAATTGAAGCTATGCAGACAAAAAAAGAAGACAAGATACAAATGCTTAAGAACTTCCTTCAGGTTGGTAGATTACACTATTGAAGTTTTCCTTTAATCTTTGTTTATTTTCTTTTTTGTATTGAGGTCCCAAAATCGAAGGTGTTATGAGTTCGGCCAAAATTGTGCCTTTTGTTTTCTTTATATGTACTGACTATATAGACTCATGTACAAGTTATGTATAGGCTCTGTATAGATTTTATCCTCGATTTTGGGACATTTTGATTCAATTATTAAAAAACGCAGTATTTAATGCCCCAACTAGTCTTTTCTAATGAAAATGAGAACAACAATTGTTTATTTATGTCCCACTACAGCACCACAAAAAGTTAAAGAATTTGAGTATTGGAGATCTACTGATTGAAAGTGAGGAAGAAGAGGGTGATCCAAACATGGCAATCAATTTGTTGACAGTTGCTAGCACAGGCAATGCTGCTCTTCTTGATGAGCTTCTTAAAGCAAAGTTGGATCCTGATATTGGAGATTCCAAAGGAAGAACTCCATTGGTACCTTTCTTCTTACCAAGCTCAATAATGATATATATATATTTGGTTAAAAGTGATTACAAAAGAAAGTGCTTTTGGGAATACTCACATTATTTGTGCTTGTGTAAGGAAACTTTTCCTCGAATGCACTTATGAAAAATATATATATTTGATTTAGAAGTATTTTTATTGTCAAAAGCGATTTTATATAATTTCAGAAGCATAAGCAAAAAGATCCTAAGATTCATAAGCTTAATAATGAGCCAAAAGGTTATGTATATACTTATATACAATCATAGTAATCATAAGCTTAATAATGAGCTAAGTGTTTTTTCTTCTGATTATTCATTATAGCATATAGCAGCATCACAAGGGCATGAAGAATGTGTGTTTGCTCTTCTGAAGCATGCTTGCAATGTACACCTAAGAGGTAAATTTTCAGACACAATATCCATGTGCTTCACCAAAATATTTTATCGGTGTTTTCAGTTTTGGCAAAAAAATGGTCCAAAATCGTGGTTTTTTTCTATGTACAACCCATAACAGATTCGCATACAAATAGATCGTACATAGACTATACCTGCAATTTTATGACATTTTCGGCCAAATTTCCAAAAAACACTCTATTCAGGTTCAAACTGAAAATAATTCCCTTCTTTACTGGCTACATTCTCATGGCTCTCCATATATAAAAACATATCCTTGGAATTTTACGTTCCTAAACTCATCTAATTATACATCATGCTGTGATCTATGTATGAGCAGATATAAATGGTAACACAGCACTATGGGATGCTATAGCATCAAAACACAATACCATTTTTAAGATCCTTTACCATGTTGCTGCCCTAAATGATCCATACACTGCTGGGGAACTTTTATGCACAGCTGCTAGAAGAAATGATGTGACAGTGATGAAAGAACTCTTAAAACATGGGTTAAACGTCGACTCAAAGAATCACCACGGTTTAACCCCGATTCAAATTTCCCTAGCAGAAAATAATGTAGACATGGTCAATTTGCTTGTGATGAATGGAGCAGATGTTATCAGTGCAAACACATATGAGTTCCCTTCGACGGCTTTGAATGAAATGTTGCAAAAACGGGAAGTAGGTCACCGAATTTTGGTGTCTGAAAGTGCACTAGATGAAGTGGTTTCAATGAGGCTTGATGAAGAAAAAGAGTTCCATAGGGGAAGATGTATTGAAGAAGATTGTCTTAGGGTGAGTATATATAAGGGTCATCCTATGATGAGGAGGGAGACATGTTGTTTAGAAGCTGGAAAGCTAATTAGGTTGCCTAATTCACTAGAGGAGCTCAAAAATGTCGCAGGTATGATTTTCTCAATACATAATTTATTACATCATCTTATATTAACCGTTAAAATAAAAAAAAGAGTGATTTTCTCTATCTTGTCTCTTTTGTACCTCAACAGTTGAGATATATATAGTGTTAAAAATTATGGCCATTAATCATGTGTCCCTTTTCTATATGATATTGCTAGATTGTTACAAGTTTCTTCAATTCAAATCTTACTGAAAAGACACTAACTAATATGCTATTGTACTGTTTTTTGTTTGGGGTAAATTGCCTAAATTTGTGATAATGTCTAACACCACACAATAACATGATATGAACAATATGTAAAAATAATTAATCTTAATTAATTAATATTTTTTTCATGTTAAAGTTTTACTATTATTAATAGACAACACAAAAAATAAATTAAATAATTTTTTTTGTGTTAACTAAACACGATATAATTAATGTTAGAACACTACGGCTACTAGATTGACAGTCCTGAATTAGTCGAGAAAAGAAAGGGCTGAATTTTGTTTAAAGCATGTCTCTAATATTTATACTATGCTTTGAAATCTCAACTTTTATTCGTGTTTATCTTTTGCTTGGCTTAAAATAGAAGAAAAGTTTGGGATAAATGCAAAAGAAGCAATGGTGACAGATGAAGAAGGAGCAGAAATCGATTCCATTGAAGTGATTAGAGACAATGATAAGCTTTTTATAAAGGCAATGTAAATCCCACCAGAATATGTTAACTCTGTTTATGGGAATTTTAAGATATGTATACTAATGGGTATTGATAATGGTAAAATAATTTTTGTTAATTATCACTATAAAAATGTAAAATATTTATTTTATTTTTATTAATTATGATAATAATAATTTATATTGTACAAATATTGTTACTTTTATTGATCGATTGAGCAAAGAAGATAACAAATCTAATAATTTATATAAGATTGTCTTCAAATTATACATATTGAATAGGATTCGAACTCATGTATTCAATGCTCACAAAAAAACATATATAATTATATTACAAGATAATTAATAAAAAAAAATTAAAATTATTAACCGTATATTTCTTCAAAAGAAATTGGGTATATTTCTTATTTTTTTTATATTATTAACAAAAATAGACCAATAGTAACTACAAGAGGCGACAAACCTTTACTATAGTAAAAAATAGACCAATTATGTTATTATCATCGTTATAATTTTTTTTATTAACAATTAAAAAATTATCACCAAATTTTTTTAAGAAATTTTTTTGTTAACTAAAAGAATATAAATTACTTTATAATACAATAATCTATACTCATTTTGGGAGCTAAAAGAGCATAAATTCAAACCACATCATGAGTGTATGACTAATATTTCAAAAAAAATTAAAAAAATTCTGACCTTTTTCTTTATATTAAGAAAGAATCTAAAATGCAAAATTATCCCCTTTATTTGAATATAATTTTAAGTTATGGTAGCTTTTTAACAAAAAAAAAAACCAATAAAAAGACTTCAGTACTAAAATGACACCATTTAATAACATTAATAACATGGGTGTTATGGATGCCATTAAATTATCATACTCCAGTATATAACATGAAATAATGAAGAAAAAAAATTAATAATCATACATGAGACCAGGGGAACAAATAACAATATTTAGACAAATGAAAGAAAAAATTTGTCCAAATTTGGAACCAATGATAAAAATATCTTAACATTGTTACTTATACATGGACAATATTCATATTTTAGAAGTCAACATCAATACATACAACAAATATTAATATCAAAAAAATATCAATAAAATATCAATTAATAATATAGATGTTATTGATAAACTATCAAATAATATCGATAAAATATCATTTATGATTAAATTTATTTATTTTTTAAAACATTTTACAATTAAATATCTTTAATTAATTTTATTAATTTGAATAATTATTTTAAAAAATTTAACTGCCTATTTTATATGTTTTTGATTTATTAGTCTAAATATTTATGAAATGTATTTATATTTATATATACTAAATAAGGTAATTTAAAAAACAAATCATTGATTATTTTGATATTTTATAAAAAAAATTATAATTTTATTTATCTATAATTTTCGTAAAAAATTTCCAAAGTTCCCGCCAATTACAATAATATCTTCAGGAAATCCGTTAAATTTAAGTCACATTAATTTGAGCAACCTTAGTTGCAGTAGAAAAAAATAGAGTTAGCAGGTAAAACACACCTGCAATTTCATCACTGATACGGTTACAGGCATTTCCTACAATTTATATCACAGAATTCTCACTGCATGGAAAATACAAGTCTAATTGTTTACATCAAAATTTTGAGATGACTTCCCAAAAAATTAATCCAAAAAAACAGGTGACACAATATTGGTATGACATTTATTTAGCCGAAAAAGCGAATATAATCAGATCAAAGCATGATTGACCTAACCTTGCATCAACTGACCACACAATAGCATAAAGGGATTCAGAGCATTCATCTAATGCTTACATGCAAAAATGTTGTACTATGCTTTAGCTGTGCTGTGGAACTGTCATCCGGCTGATTACTATTTCAACATTCCGTCACAACATCATTTGAACAAATTATTGGTCTTCTCTACGAAACAGCATTTTGAGCCATAATCAAACTGCTAGTCAAACTTCACAGAAGCCCCCATGTATCATTGATACAACATTCAGATAGAGACTTGTGGGTTAGATGATTGCAACAGAGATGACCAAGAAGATGATGGAAAAAGCAGAGAAACATCTGATAGTTTCCATCCACAGCAGATGTCTGTCCCAAAATTAAACTCCCAAGTCAAATATCATACCCAGGCATTGCAAACTGACTTGCAAAAGCTTCAACTCGGGTACGCAGCTCAACAATGTCTTTGTTGCTCTCGAGAGCCTTTAGAAAAGCCTTCTGGTGCTTTCCATGCTCCCTCTGCAACATAATCGCAATTTGTGCAGATCTGAAAAGAAACTCGGCCATAGTCTCAAAATCAGACTCCAGACAACCTCTTGACGTCATTGCTGGTGTACCTGAAAAAATCAATTCCAAAAGCCATCATAACACTAATTCTTAACTATCCTTGTCTAATACAACATGTTAGATTGACCTTCAACCGAGCAAATTCACGTATAAAAAAAAACTATTACTAACCAATTCTTACTCCTCCAGGAGTGATGGCTCCGTTGTCACCAAAAATGGCAATTTTGTTGAGTGTAATTTGGCACATTTCACAGACCTTCTCATGGTTCTTACCTAAAAAAATTTTAGAGAAGTCAAATTTAAGTAATAATCAAGCACAAAAACATTATTACAGAAAGCGAAGAAATGAAAAAAGCTTGAAACCACAGACTAAGGACAAAGGCCATAGAAACTAGATTAGATGTAAACAATACACATTCCTCAAGTGTGTATTAAATTTCAGTAATGATAGGAGGATGATTTCTTCGTGTTTATGCAGGTCAAGTTGGGCTAATATCATCATGAAAATAAAAAGATCTGATATGTATTAGAGGAAGAAAGGTTTACCAGTTAGTCCTAGAGGCCTCAGATCCCAAAGTAACAAATGGTTGTCAGTACCCCCAGTCACGAGCTTGCATTTTCTTCTCAACAAAGCAGTAGCTAATGCCTGGGCATTTTTCCTCACTTGATGCATATAAGCCTTGTACTCAGGAGTAGCCACTTGTTTCAACGCAATGGCAAGAGCAGCAATATGGTTATTGTGTGGTCCACCTTGCATGGCTGGAAAAACAGCAAAGTTTATTTTTTCCTCGAAGTCATATTGATCAATTTCATCCCCATGAGTTGGGAGTGTTCCTCTTTTCTTTGGCTTCGGACCTTTCTTGAAAAAAATTATACCTCCCCTAGGACCTCGAAGACTTTTATGAGTGGTTGAAGTGACAATATCACAGTAATCAAAAGGATTTGCACATTCCTGCCAAAAAGAGAACAAAACACATTTCTTAAAAGTACACGACGATATCAATTTCTTGCCAACGAGGCTCAACAGCATATAGACCACTTGGGTATGTAGAAGGTCTGAGGATCGAGCCCCATTATAGGTGTGTGAGTAGTGTAGTTATTTTCCAAAAAAAATTGACAATATCAAATAAAAGCTTAAAGGTATGCCCAAATAAATTCTAAAGTTTACTTCAATGATTGAAATAAACAATTATAGCGTGATATGAGGCTATACACAAAGACACCCCGACCCAGACGTTACAACTTATCAGCTATCATCATAAGCAATTTAACACAAGGCAAGAAACCCTGTTTAAACATGTAAAGAAATGAAATCTAACCATGTCAGCATCATGCCAAACATCACATAATTAATACTGCATAAATATTTCAAAGCAAGAAATTTCCAACTTAAGTTTAGCCGCCTAGTTTTGAATCTAGATCCAGGTGGCTTGTTCTTTTAAATGATTCTAACATTCGAAAACCTGAATATGTTACTGTTATTCACACATAATACAATTCAGTTAACAATCCTGTTATTAAATGTCTAGGGGAAAAAGGTACACACTCCATCAAAATAATCGTGTACGCCTCAAAAATTTACTGATAAACCAGTAAAAAAAAATTTTGGGGGGGAGGCAATAATTTCATATGAATATCAATTCGTATTTACAAAGGGTACAGGATCTATATGAAACAGGACAAGATGAGCAACAACGGACAATAAATTATAGAGGATCCTTGAAAATCCCAACCTGACACCAAAAAGTAATATTGTACACTTCCTAGCATAATGACAAGCCAACTGAATGTCAACCCACAATTTTTCTACAAAAATGTACAAGGATCCACAACTGCTGACAAAATTCTCCAAGCAATAAGACAAGGCAGTAAAATACATAAAAATCAATCTTGAAAGGGCACAGATTAACAAAATCCACACCTTAGCGGCAATAAGCCCACTAATTTGAGCCATATCACACAATAGCACAGCTCCACATTTGTCTGCAATGTGCCTAAACCTTCCATAATCCCATTCACGTGGATACGAGCTTCCACCACAAATCAGTATCTTTGGTCGAAAATCGACTGCCCTTTCTTCAAGCTTATCATAATCAATATAACCAGTTTGCGGATTCACTTTATAAGGCAAACTCTCAAAAAATATTGATGCCCCAGATACTTTCCTCCCATTTGGAGTATAGTATCCATGGCTAGTGTTACCTCCACAAGGAGTATCTAACCCCATAATTCGATCACCGGGCAACAACAAACCCGTGTAAACTGCAAAGTTTGCAGAAGTACATGAATAAGGCTGAACATTTACACCCCAATTCTCTGAACCAAGATTAAAAGCAGCCAATGCACGCTCACAACAAAGCATTTCAATCTCATCAATATACTGATTACCACCATAGTACCTCGCACCCGGAAATCCTTCTGAATACTTATTTGTTAAATGGCTTCCCAAAGCTTCCATAACCGCCTTGCACACAAAATTCTCTGATGCAATCAACTCAATTCCCTTAAATTGCCTCATCTTCTCCCTCTCCATGATTTCAAACACATCCGGATCCGCAACCCGCAACGTCTGGTTCCCCCAATTCCGAACAGAACTTTTCCGAGCCTCGAGATCCGACTCAAAAACATTTTTTGAATTACTAATCAACTCGATATCCCTTCGCCTCTTCAAGCACATCGAATGCCCCAAAATTCGAAACTCCTCAACCTCCCTATCTTCATCTTCGTCAACATCCCTCTTCAAATTCCCATTTTCAATTCTCCGACAATTCGACTGTGGCTCCAACAACTGAAGTGGTACTGTTGGGATAGGATTAGCAGGGTCCCGCAAGCTCGAATCAAGCTTGAGCAAAATTGTGTCATCAGCAACATGAGTTCTATGAGGCAGCGATGCATGGGGCAAAAACCCCAATGAGAGTTTGGATTGAGGGTGCGATAAATCCATGGAATCGAGAACTTCAAATCCTTCGGCAACTGAATCGTAGTAGACGACGACGATAAACACACGTATATAAGTGTGTACGAAAAGTATGAAATTTATAGTGGAGAACAACGGTGGCAACAGCAGAAACAACAATAAGGGGATTTTGAAAAAGTGTAGTATAAATGGAATAAATTGGAGTTGGGTGAGGTTGAAGAAGAAAAGGAAGAAGCTTCCATGGATTAATTTGCACTCTATGTTTCTTTGCAGTAGATTCGTAGTCTAACCCAAAACCTAATTGAAGTATTGGAGAAAAAATAGAATAAGAGAGAGGAAGAGAAGCTTATACCCCGAATCGTGGGTTTGACTGAGACAGTTGGCAGCTGTGGAATGTTTGGAACGGGTAATTCTGGATTCATACCCTGATCGCCGAATCGAGTAGCTATTAATTACTTTTTTATGTCCGGCCAAATTTATAATTAATTTACAATATACAAGTAAAATAAAAATATATTTACATTATCAATATATATTTATAATTGTAACTTTAAACTTAAAGTTTTATTACATTTTTGAATATAATTATAATAAAATAAATAATTTAAATATTTTTATAAATTATTCTAAGTATCCTGAACATAAAATATAATTAATCTTTAAATTTGTTTTTAGATTTATCTCTTTTTTATTTTATTAATATTTTATATATTTTTTTATTTTTATTTTTCATCTAATTTTTATCTCACTTAAACATTCATGTAAAGTAATATTGAGAAGATTGAAAATAAATCAAAAACACCTAAAGCAGACAAAGAAGACGAAAAACAAGAGAGGTGAAAATGAGAGAAAAATAAATGTATAGTGTAAAAGCTCTAAACGCTACTATTGACTAAGTATAGCATCTGCTCCACTACACATTTGCACGCAATTATGTCACTGCTCGTTTGCCACATCATGAACATGGTAACTAATTATTAATCAAACTCTAATGGATTCACTTATATTTCATAACTCCATTTAGCACTTTATTGAGCTTCAATACTGCATCACTGATTACTCTATTTAGCATTTCATTAGGCTTCAATGCTTTATCAACTAAAGCTTGTTTCTCCACATCCTCCTTTAAACTCAAGGGTACGAAAAGAATGCTAAGTTTAGAAACCAAAGAGAGAGAGATATGAAGAGATTTAACGAGGATATCAATTAGTTGTTAAAGTGAAAGTAAATGTTTAACCTTAAGTTAATAATCACAAACAAAACATAAATACAGTTTTATATGTTTAGTTCTACCGTGAAAAATAGAATTAGTAGTAATAGCAACAATGCTCATGTCATTATGGCCCATAATGGGAAGACTTGATAAGAAAATTCTCATCTATATAAACAAAGATTATATCCACATAATTTCAACAATAACACTTGCTAAAGCTCTATTTTCTACCTTGAGCATGAGATAGTTTTTTTTTTTTTTAGATGACAAATAGATTGGATCACAACCCAGATACTAAGACCTGAGATAAATTTCTTATTATCTTAACCCTAAACTCGATATGAATGAAGATTTAAAAACAAGACTATGAGTTAAAGTGCCTTTAAAAGTAATGTAAGATACAATTCACAATTTGCCAATAAGAATGAAGATTAATAGTCATAAACTAACACACTATATTAACTGCATAAGAGATATCTTATCGAGTAATAATTATGTATTAGAGAGTACCAATTGTACTCATATAATATCTAATACTATCAAATTTATCAATAAAAAAGGCAAAAAGTAGTTCAATAGTGAACGTAGTAGCAATGGCTTTACAATCAATCATGTTAGCATTAAGCAAAACCTCGTACTTTGTGAAAATGATTAGATATTAATTGTGTTCAATGAATATGTAAATATAAGTATCACAACAAGTAATATAATGATAAGAAAAAATTGTTACTAAGGAAATTATGTTATTAAAAAATAATTTTTAAAATAAAAAAATAAAAAATAAATTTTTTTGTGTTTTTATGTTTTAAGAAAACAAAAATAAATAACAATAATTAATTAAAATTAGATTTGATAACTAAGAAAATAAATGAGAAAATATCTAGTAATCAATTTTCTAAACATGTGAATCACTAAAATTTTCTCAATATAATTATTGATCAATTGAATTTAATATAACATGTATTCATCTCTCAAGTAAACTATACGTCATATAGTAATTAACTTAATCACACTCTTATGTCAATTAAATTGCATACTACTCATTAAGTTCATCAATTATTGATCACATACATACTTACCTAGAAACTATGTATGATATTTAATTAAACAATTCTCTCATATCTATTTAATTGCTACTATAGATCAATTATTGGCCAAATAATTAATATCATAAAAATAAGATTAAATAATATAATTAAATTATAATTATAATTGGGGTAAAATATTATATTATTACATGTTAAAAATTAGGTTCATAAGACTCATAGATTAATGAATTAACTAAACATAATTTTGTTTATAAAGTTCATATTTTTCATAGAAAAATACATAAAAATTAATAAAGAAAGAAGAAATACAATTGATCTATTGAATTGTAGCACCAATCTTCTCTTGAATCTCCACCAAAATTGTATTTCTTTTTGAATTTTTTGAATTTTTCTCTTTTCTTAACTCCAAAAATTAATAAAAATTATGTTGATTTTGGCTCATTAGGATTTAAGGGGAAATTAGGGGATTAAATTAAACTCAAGTAAAATTTTAACCGTCTGATTAGCTTCTGATCAAGGGCTAAGATAAAAGAAAAGAAAAATTAACTACATCAACCAATAGAAGTGAGGCACGTGACACATGGTTTTACTAAGTAAATTAGAGCACGACACATGACATGGAAAGATTGGTTTGATCAATGTATGTTGAGTTAACAACATGTGGCAAGACATGATTCGCTATTACAGATAACGTGGTGTGATGGTGGAAGGAATGGACGAATAGATGTACGAAATGTGGCAAGACCAACTCGTAATGAACGTCATATTGACAAGTGGTATGGCGCTACATCACTGGGAACACGCAATGTTGCATGATTTGTTCTCTTTGCTTATGTGACATCCATTTGGCTTATCTGATTAGCTCTTTGCTTGCGTGACATCCACGTGACAGCTTCTAATTGATCCTATGTTAAAAATTCATAAAAAAATTAGAAATTATATTTTATCTAATTACGTGTATAAATTCATGTGTCATAATATAATTAGTAAACCTATAAATTACCCCTAAATTATTGTTTTTATATTGTTAATAAAATCAAATTATTTTTTGTTTTATTTATACTATTCAACTCATAAAAAATTATATTTATATAATTTCTTTAGTTTTTATCAAACCGTGTCACATATAAGTAGTAGATTTAGAATAATTTAGATAATTAACAGGTATATTTGGAATAATAATTTATATTATGATAATGACACTGTTAGAAGGAGACTAATAAAATTATATAAATAAATAAAATTATGAGTGAGTGGTAAAAAAAGATTAAAAAAATAATTCGATGGTATTTACCTAAGTTTACTCCGATATAATTGATTTCTAATCAAAATTACTTTAACATTTTTTCAATGCTTACAGATTACTTTTGCATATACCAAAAATCTTCCTTTAAAACATTATTGTATATCATAATTACAATTAACGTAATAATTTCTTATTAAATGTAATTATATAATATTGTGTTATATTATTTAAAATTTATCACAAATTTCAAATATATAATCTTTTAACTTCATCAATATTTATGCATGTTTTAGTTTTAAACATTTTATATCCTATGAATTACATCAACACCTTACCAATTATAAAAATGTGATGTAAATTAACTAGGTAGGTACTGATAAGTTTAGTTAAATGTACCTATAATAATAGGATTGTAAAACGGGTGAAACGGGTTGGGTCTAATTTGACACTTAGCCTATTTAGCTTAAGTTTATTTAATAAATGGATCATTAATCCATTTAACTCTAATCCAAGTTCATTTAAAAGTCTCAAATTCACTTCGAGCTCAAGAATTATAATGCACTTTTTTTGTGAACAGGTCATGTACATGCAGATGACTTTATGGCTTACATCGATTAACTCCGATCTAACTTATTTAATAATAAATCAAAACAAAAGATTATCAACCTATTCATAAACCAACATATTTAGTTTCGATTCAATTTCATATCAATTTAGCGAGTAGTTTTCAAAATTGTCGAACTTATAAATTATTAAAATTTTATACATCATAAATTTTTGATACATCTCAAATTATTTGATACAGTGTTATTATTAAATAAAATTAGATATTATTTATTGTATTCAATAAAAAATTATTATATGAGTTAGAATTTTGATATATTTATTATATAAAAATAATTATGATTATGATTTATGATGATATAAAAATTCTGGTAGGATTGAATATGTGAAGGGAACCTGGACGCCTTTTAGTGCTAAGCCGGCAAAGTGAGGTTGGTTTTTATTGGTGATAGTGATACTCCCATTGGGCTTAAAAGAATTCAAAAACTATTGGAAAAGTCTAATTTTAGAATCTTCTTTTATTAATTATGACAATTATTTTTTTTAAAGTTGGATTAATTCAATTAAATGAGACTTTCAATTTAAAATTATTGAAGTATGTACTTATACTTTTTCTTTAACATTAATTAATGAAATTATCAGATTTTATATTGTTAATTTTTAACAATCCACTAAAATATATACTATTTTGTACAAAATTTATATCTTATAAAAATTGGTACAAGTCACATCACATATTATATTCCATATGATTAACGTCTAAATATATTTCTCCACTGCAAGAGAGGAAGTTTGCTATTTCAAGAGTACTGCTGTGAATTTTCCTCAGATGAATAAATGCTGAGAAAATTTGATTATAGAAAAAAAAAACACTGATGGGGAAAATGTTTTATTTTTTATTTTTTATGATGGATTCCGTCCCATTAAATTTTCAAACCCAAATTTCTTACAATTTAATATAATTTATTATATATCTACTTTAAAAAAATAAAACATTATAATTAAAAATATTTTTTATTTTGATATTTTAATAAAAATCTAGTTAAATAAATATTATATATAAACTAAAGTATGGTTGGATTCAAATAATTATATTATATAAAATAAAATAAAAAATCTAAGGAAATTTGAGTTATGCATTAAAAAAAAAAAACTCAAGCACATCTAAGATAAGAAAGATCTCTTTCTGGCTAAGGCATTCAATCAATCATATAAAATTGTCCATTTTCTAAATATAAAACAAAATAACACTATATATAATAAAACTTTACAATTAGAAACTGTGAAAAATGATTCACAAGAAACTTTATATAGTACCACGTACACACCTTAAGTTATTTCAGGAAGATCGTTTGATATATAGGTTTAACTAGTATACAAAACCAAATAAGTAACAATAGTAATATAATTAGTTTATCAAAATTAATGCACTGTATATATATGCAAGTTTCTAATAGAAATGACAACAATTGATCCATCATCGATCTATCTTGTATTAAATCCATAGCAAAATCCTTTTGATCTTCTTCTGTTGATGCAAAAAAAAAAAAAAAACCCATCTTTAACCTACCTTTATCATTAAACAATGTACGTACGTGCAATTCTTTTCTTTTGTGATGTCGTAATATCTTCAAATTTATTTCCTTTTTCATGAATTAATTCTTCCCTACAATTGAACTAGTTCTCTATCCTCAGCTGCAGAAACATTTATTAAGCCATGCATAAGCTTTTTTACGTAAGAAATTTTTGGAATAAATGTCGAGTATTTATTAGTTATACTAAAATATTGCTGATATAAGCCATGACATATACTATATTATATAATTTTAGTTAATCATCTCACATTTTTTTAATAAAAATTTCAATATTTATCAAATACCAATTACAAATCAATTTTTAATCATGAAAAAAACAATATATATATATATATATATATATTGTCCGGACATCTGAACCAGCCCAAAGATCAAACTTTACAAATTATCCAAGACAGTCCAACCTAGGACGGAAGATGAAATACCCAAGACATCTCACCCATGAGACAGACCGAACTCAATGGGCTCGAGTTATTCAAATACCGAGTCAAAGAGAGCTCGAGCCTGTCAAGACCAAACCCAATGGAAACACAAGTCTTTTCAAGACCGAGCCTTAAGATCTGGTCGAACACGGTTTAACTCGACCTGAATCTCTAACATATTATACTTAAGCTAATCGTGTTCTCGTGACATATTGTATTATGTCATGTTTACATGTATACATTATATATTTGACACATGTACTATAAATATATGGACCCTTCATGATTAATCTCTCTCTAAACCACTTTAGTGTTAATATATGCTTTATCTTTTGCTAGTTTGTTTTGTTTTGTTTTAAAGCCTTTTAGTTTTTTTGGGAGAGAAAAGCTAAATGAACACCAGAGGATAACTCCTAAGTATCGATATTTCACTGTTATTAAATATAAATAATACGAATTATGTAAAATGAATCAAACATTCAAAGTATTTTTTGTAGATATTTTTTTTATTTTTTTTAATAAAAAAGAATAACAAGATGATACCAAACCACACAAACAATAAAACACACAACAAATTAAACAAAATATATGTTGATTGGGTTAAGTTTCTAACCTCTTTTGTGACAAAGACAAAAGGCTAAAAAATAAAATATTATTGGAATTTTTTTTAATAGGATAAAATTGTACTAAAATTTGTATATATAAAAAATAAGCAAAAGAAAACAATCCTAAGAGACTTAAGAATCAAAGTTGTAGAAATTTGAAAATGAAAAAGGAATTTAAGAATCATTTTCTTTAGGATTTTTATGTATTTTTTATCACGTAAATATTTAAAAAAAAGTTATTTTCTTTCGTAATTGATAAACACATCCAAAATCATTTTTATTGGTTTTGATTTCCTTTTATTAAACCCTCCTTTCATAAATTGATTATGTTCTATTCTACTTAACACATCTAATAAACTGAAAATATTTATGTGATAGGTATAATGTACTCTATTTTCTTTTATTTTTACTTTAAATATTTAGTTTTAACAAATAAAAGGAACATTTTATTAATTAATTAAATTATAAATAAAAATATTTGACAACAACTTTAAGTCACATGAGACCTTTTGTTTTCATGGGGACCCCGTAAGATAAGACTTAGACCTAAAGTTTTTGTCAATTAAGGCTTTATTGATTAGCAAAAAGAAAACTACAACTCTTGCACATAAATTAATAACTTTTTTGCTAAAGGAAATTGCTAGATGTCCAATTTAGAACATACCGAACTCATATATATGTTCAAAATTTAGTAGTTATTGTTACTATTATTAATTAAACCAACAAGCTTTGAATGTAATTTGAGACAATCTCAATTTAAAGAATCCAATGTTATTCATCATTACTTGTAAGAAATATAATTATATGAGTTCATTTCTCGTCTACATGTATATGCACGTTATGTTTGAATAAAGGTATATAAAGGGATCGAAAATTTAAAAGTTATGAGGACATTTAAGTTACTTTGCAGCATAAGATAACCCAATATAAATCCTTCGTATGTTTATGCTTTTATATTTTTTTAACTAAATAATAATTTTATATAATTTTAATTTATGATTTGAAATAGATGGAAGATGAATTTTACATTCAAATAACACTCCTAGATAATGATATTCAACAACATTTCATATAAAATCTATAAAATGACATGTATCACAAATATAGATATCATGGTTAAATATTATTAGAAACAATTTTTAGTATCTAAATACAACAAGAAATTACATTATGGTATGTCATTAAATTCATATAAAAAATTAATATTTATTATTTTTAGTAGTTTTAAAATTTTAATACAAATTTTATAAATTTATTTCAAATATTAATCAATATTAATAATATTTTTATAATACTAATTTTTTCATTTTTTTCTTAAATTTGAATTTTATGTCTATATCGATATTTTGATTTGATATTTTAATAGTACTTTTATCTAACAAAATGTACAAATGTAGATACATATTTTCATAATAATATATTAGTAATCTATACATTTAATTGAAAGTATACAGATAGTCTAAAATGATGATTTAATTAATATTTAAGCATGTATCATTCACATGAACAAAAGATAAAGGGTAAACTCGTCTTTAAATTATTTTTCATCAATGAACTACCTCTCAATCTTCAAATGTTATTTTTAACATCATTAAAGATGTTAGAAATTTTGTTAGATGTTGATTTAATGTAAAAGTCTTAAGTTTTGTTAGAAAGTCTTTTTTTTATTTTTCTTGCAAAACCATTATGATTTGATTATTTTAAGATTTTTTTGAGATTCTCTTTATCATATTTTTTTAATTTTTAGGGTTAAATTGAATTTTTTTTATTAATAATAATTAATTTTTTTATTTTTTAATTATTTTAAGTATATGTTTGTTAAATATTTTTGACTTATATATATATGTTAATAAATTTAATTAAATTTTAATTATAAATTATTAATATATTTAAAAATTATTAATATATTATCATAAAGTGTTATATGACTCCATGTCGTTTATGTTCGTGTTCGAAGGGTCGTAAACATTGTGTGATGAATAAGATTTAGGTATCGTTTGATTTACAGAATTAAATGAGAATGAGAGTGAGAATAAAAATGACATGAAATGAAAATAAAACAATATTATTTGGTTTAATCACTAGAATAAAAAAATGAATCAATAATATAGTGTTTGGTTTACAACTAAAATAGAATGTAAAACATTATATATTACCTTAATATCACTACATTCAATAAAATTTAAATAATATCATTTAATTATTATTTTTAAAAATAATTATTACTTAAAATAAAATATATTATTAAAATTATTAAACCATTATAATATATCTACTCTACCAACACAATTCATTTTTTACTATTACAAATATAATTCACTAATAATAATAATATTTAAATATAATAATTATAAAATTATAATATACTATTCATAAATTTTTCATAATACTTTTTTTGTTATTATCACGATAAATATGTATAAATTAGTAATTATATTTCTATAAATACAATTATCATTAATTAATTAAATTATTATAAAGTTAATGCATTTTATATTTTAATATATTTATTATTAAATAAAATTATTATTAATTAATTATGATTGTGTTAATAATAAAAATTATTATATCAATATTATTACTCTATTACAATAACAAAAAATATTATAATAATATTATTAAGAAAAAGGATAGAGAAATCTATTACATAACAAAATTGTATTTTTAGATTCGTACATATTAAATAATACAATACGAATATTTCACCCAAAAATAAATAATAAATAATAATAATAATAATAATAATAATAATAATAATAATAATAATAATGATGATGATGATGAAGTGTTATTTTATTGCATTTGCTTTTTGATTCAGGTCAAGTGGTTATTTTAGTCTTAAAAGTTATCAATTAATCATTCTTATAATAATCACGATAATAAAAGTATGTTGGGGTTTATTTGTAGGAATATTATGACCAAATAAATATATTCTCTTGGAAGCCAAATGTACTTTTCATTTAATGCCTTTTACTCTGTTTAAAAAATGAAAGTTTTTAATTTAATGCCATTGAAGAAGCAGAAAAGCCTTTTTTTCATTCTCTCTCTATTCGTGCTTCTCTTTCCTTCTCCATGTCCAAAGCGAATGAATCGATTTTAGCTGTGGGGGTTTTAATTCAGGGAATGAATCGATTTGAGGGATTCATTCTTGGGTTTAAGGATATTTTGATTATTTTATTTTTTATTTTTTAAAAATAAATTTAACTAATTATTTCAATCTAAAATATTATAATTTATTTCCAATCAATTTTATTTGTATATTTAAAAGAATTAAATGAAACTTATTTAAATTAAATCAAACCTGTACACTAAACAAAGTCACTATAATAATAATAATAATAATAATAATAATAATAATAATAATAATAATAATAACGATAGACAAGTGTGTGTGTGTGTGTTCGATTTTCTCAAAGAAAAAGAGTGATTGTTATTGCGATTACGATATTACCTACTCGCGCGTGGAGAAATAATTAAATAATTGAAAAAACAGATTCCTTGCTAATGAGTAATGGTAAAGCAATGAATTTCGAAAAGAGACGTCTCCTAAAGTGGCCACGTGGCTAATGCTACCTAGGGCCAGAAACCAAACACGTAATAATCGAGATTTTTTAAATGATTTTTTAGTGAATTAGATTGGATAATTTTTTAAATACTAAAATTCTATTTATCATAATTTTACAATAACTAATAATTTATATAAAAATTGTTATATTAATTATAATTATAATATATAATATCATATTTACTTAATTGAATATTCAATAAATGAGATTCAATTTAAAATTAATTGAATGAGTTTTTATCTCATGTCATAAAGAGACCCTTATATAATTTATTAATAAAAATTATTTTCTTAATAAATTTTCATTATTATCATAATATTTTTTAATAAAATTAATATTTCATATTTTTTATTTATAATGATAAAAAAATATAATTTTATTGTCACAACTAATTTTGTTAATGTCAAGCAGTATTTTTATTTTAAAAATAAAATATTTAATTACTCTAATATTAATATATTAAAAAAAATATTAATTTCTTAAAAGAATTATTATAATGATATTATGATACCAATATTATTAATAATAATTGTTCTATAATAATAAATTTGTGTTGGTGTTAAATGATCAAATGTGAACAAAATTAGCAGCTAGCGTTGAATAGTTGCTATTCAATTTGGATTTAAATGGATACAAAAATAAAAACGTTGGCACAATTCATCCAAACCAGTTAGTTTAATTAACATGCGGGTTAGCTCTTACTCTTCTTCTTAATTTCTTTCTTTTTAACATTTGCACTGAATTTTTACTATCATAACGTTTATAGTATGATAAATAGTAGAATTATTGTGAAATATAATAAAGTGATTCTCAACGTTAATAGTTGTGTTTGGCAAATTTTAAGAATAACATATCGTAAAATGGGTACGAGAATTTTATGCAGATTGTATTACTCTTTTAATATTTGCATGTATTCCTTTTATTTGATAAGACTAGTTTTTTCTATTTTTAAAAATAATAGTTTTAGTTCAATGCTTCTCTGTGAATTGCACGTGCATGATCACATTTTGCAGAGGTAAAAATAGATGACCAAAAGTCAATAGAAGCTTATATATATTATTTTAGACGAAACAAATGTTAATAACTTGGATTATTATAGGTTGTTTATGATTTTCTATTATAATCTTTAAAATATACGTGAATGTATATACATATGAATATATATATATATATATACACGTAAAAGATTTAACCGAATACTTATTTTTTATTATATAGGGTTGATTTATTGTATTATTATGGACATATGTTTGTACTTAACCTTTATCTCTTTTTTGAGATTTATCTCGTGATCATGCTTATATGATGACTCAATATTTATTGAGTTTAACCTATAAGATATTTTGTTGACTATGATCACTATTTGCATATAACTTAAAATGTATTAAATTACACTCAATATCAATCTTTTTGATTTTTTAGACCTTGGATGAGAAAGTATTATTGTAATTCTTGTCGGTGCTCAAGTCATAAACCTTTTAATCACATTAACGCATCAGGCCACTTTTGTGTGCTTTTTACTTGTCTAAGTGAGGGATTTCATGTCGTGTTTGACCAATCAAAATATGCACAATAGCTTTCTATCGCTAACGATGCTTTAAGATTTTCAATCAAATATCTAATTAGAGATTTATGTTCAAGTCAATGTTGACACTTATGAAGTCAACCCTTTCTTCTTTTTGGAGGGAAATTTTAAATTCAAAACCTTAGCTTGGAGCCCTTAGGCATAGCTCAATGGATAAGGTCTTTGGATGTAATAGTTTAAGGCTTGATGAAATTACTTCTACAACTTTATATATACAAACATCTCATTCTCTCGAGCTTATCACATATTTATTTTATTCCTTAGAACTCACATTTTGAGATAAAAAGGATAGTGATGAGAATACTAGTGTTTTCTTCGATATATTTTATTCATGTATTTTTTTTCTGTTAGGTTATATGTACTGTAGAATAATTATTTTCTTATCATCAAAATACTCTGCACCTTACAATATTCATACCACACTTTCTTGCATAAGAAGTGATGATACCAAATTTATGGATACTTAGAGACATATTTGGCCATCGTGGGTATGTACCAAGGTAGGCGAGGATTGACGTGGGGCAGCGTGTGTTGGTAGCTGAGTGGAGGTTGAATAAAGACATGGCCAGTGGGACTCTCAAGGGCAACATCTTGGTTTGTTCATCTTGGAAAATAGTGGCTTGGTTAGCATCTGTTTTACTAGCGATGGTCTGGCCGATGGTTCTCTGACTTGCAATCCTATACTCAACCATGACAAGGGGTGATAATTTGTATTGTATCTCGATTGACCAAATCGAACTCGAATTGAATTAAATTATGGTCAAATTCAAGCTAGCCTAAATAACCCTAAAAAAATCAAGTTGGGTTGGGTTGGATTCGACCTAGCCAAGGGCAACAGAGAATGGGCTAATTCGAGCGATAGGTTCATGTCATCCTACATCACAATTCCTTCAATTCTATTAAAAACGGTCGTCCAGGGGCTCGTTTAATGCTAGTAGGTTTTTTTAGCAATGATGACTTGGATGCCGTTTCGACTAGCATCCTTTGTGTCAGTAGGGTACTTATTAAAGCGATCGAATAAGGTAGATGCGAAAAGTTTACACATAATAACATCTCTTTTATCTCAAGTGAGACTTACTAGGGCCATGGTTGTTTTGAAGTGTAAGATATGAGTCACAAGATCTTTCATTCCTTAATAGTCAGGACATTTAGGAGTATTGAATTTAATAAGTGGTTTAATATTTTCTATTTTGTCAAGAAAAACACACAGTTGTTCACAATCTCTATCAACATCATATTGAGATTTACCCTTATCCTATATTTTATTTGTTTTCTTAAGAGTTTGGTCTTATATTTTTTGTTTATTTCCTTAGAGTTTGGAAGCATGCTTCCCACAAACTCCTTTCCTTAATCATTTGTTCATTGTTAAATTGAGTTGAATCTTGTCTAAACTGAACTAGTTGTACTCTAGCTCAAGCATTATGATGCAAGACCTCTTCCACTATATCTTTTACATTTTTAGCTCGAGCTCTTCCAGCTTAAGCTTCTTCTACTCGAGTGCGTAGTGCCTTTTTTTCATGTCTTATGGAGTCGTTATGCCAATTCTATGTGAGGATCAACATTTTCAATTGGGTTAGTGTGAGGTTCATATCGAGCCTACTCATGTGTAGATGTGACGTTATCCTCTTATGCTAGCTTATTAACTAGTCTTAATCTTTCATTAACTCGAGTACCAACCATGTTAACTATTATTGGTATGAGTATGGGTGAAATGTTTTAACTTTTGGGGTTTTTATCTTAAAACTCGAGGTGAAATCCTAAGAAATAAAAGTTAGAAACAAAAACTCAACCTTTAAATCCTGAGCACATAGTAAGCATCAAAATGTTAAGAAATATCTGATTTTAAAGAGATAAACTAAAGAGATGTTAGAAAATAAGAATTAATTGGGGTGGTTTAATACTATAATCATATATATATTGTCAGTTACATGGGGTATACTCTACAAGTTACAACGTATTATAAAAGGTATAATAGTTAATGCATAAATTAAAACTATGATCAATCACATTATTAGACTATGCTGATGTTCGATTCTTGGATGTTTCAGACTTAATAAGATGCTCTAAAAATTCTACTTATACGCGCGAGCTTTACTCAAAACTCGGACATTGTGTATAAAGATTCAGTCACTCGATTTCAAGTCATATATGATGCTTCAATATTATTAATTATAATGTGATATATATATATATATATATATTATGTTTGAAAAATTTCTTTTTAGTTTTTAAATTATTTTATCACGAGTATATAATAAATTTATGTATCTTTACCTTTTTTGTAAAAAATAAAAAAAATTCTGAAGAAAAGCGAGGAATTTGCGCTTTGGATGCTTTACTTGCGTCTATAAAAAAAAGTAAGCCTTTTTAAAAAGGCTTAAGCAATTGCCAACCATACATGATCCTTTTTCTTGTAAAAGTGATGTTATTTATTTTCCTACGACATTACAAGTTTAAAACATACGTTTTAAATCGGAAACATTCTCCAATATTTCACCCCATAAAATATAATTACTTGTAATTACTAGCCTTTCACATGTAAATTGTAACGAATTTGAGTAATTATAATATTTTAGCTAACGATTACGCAACATAGAATACAAATTATTTATATTTTAATAAAGAATTTTTATTTATTTATTATAAATTATAATATTATCATAAATAACGTAAAAGTTAATTATAAGTTAAAAAATTTAAATTATTTTATAATTAATATGAAAATTATATAACATTTGTTCTATAATCATTCTAATTTAATATTCAATTTTTTAATTAAAATAATTTAATTTTTATTATTTTTAAATTTAATAAATTTAATTTAAAATTTCAATTCACATTGTTTACCAAATAATAAATTTTTTTATTAAATTAAAAATTAAAATATGTATTTTAAAATAAGTTGCGAGTAAATGATTTAAAAAATTAAGTATCATTATAATATATATTAAAAAGGTATATAATATTTTTTATAAAAAATAATTTTAGAAGTTTTAGAAATATTATTCGTGTTTTAGTGTTACTTAAAATTATTTATAATATTTTTTCATCTTAAATATTTTTTTAAAACAGTTTTTAATTAAACTACTCAATTTTAAATTATTTCTCTTAAAATACTTATGAAAAAGCACCTTTAAATTTATGTAATAAAAATTAAATTTTTTGAATTAATCTATTAAATTTTGAAATATTATAAAGTTTACCTTAGAAACTAAATAATAACATTTTAAATAAATTAAGGACGAAATTGATAGATAAACAACTTCTTTATTTGCCGTGAACGACGGTAAGAAAAAGCAACCGTGTTATTTACAGAAAATAGTATGAGGGCAACGAAGTCAAATAAGGTAGGCCCAAGGGCATTTAGAGTCCACAACTAAAAAGTTACGTAGAAAAGAGTAGAGAACCGTTGAGGCCTCCCCAATGACGTGGCAAAGACCCAGATTATTCGGATAAGTGAATAAGAAGAACAAATTGCGTGTATATATATAAATAAATAAATTCCTTGCAGAAAAGTGATCAAGTTAACGCACTCACACCTAAAACCCAAACATCATCACACCCAAAGCCAACGAAACTCTGTTTCTTCTTCTTCTCCAAATAACTGATAAAATCGAAATCCAAGTTTGAAGAATCGAAGAAGAAGAAGCCAAATCTATAAATCGAGAATCTTTTCGAACCTTTTTTTTCAATTTGTATTCTTCTCGATCAATTGTCAACACGTCATCAATTTCAATTGTCTCCGTTATTTCCCGATAGATTAACGACGTCCTGGAAGAAGATGGGTGGCGGCGGCGGCGAGGGAGGAGCAGAGGCGGTGGGTATAGCGTTGGAATTTCCTGCGAGTGAAACGGCGTCGTACACTTGGCCTCCGAGGATACCCGGACGGCTTCGACGGAGGCTTCTTGTTCAGCGTAATAAGACTCCTAATACTGTTGAAGAAATCGAGGCCAAGCTTCGTCTCGCCGATCTTCGTCGACAGGTCCGCTTAATTTTCTTACTCTCTTGTACTTTCACCCTGATTTTTTTCTCATTTTTCTTTTTGGTTTTGTTTGTTTGGTCTTTGGAAGAACTGAACAGATTCAAATAATCAAGTAAAGTCTGGTTTTTCAGCCACAACGTGTTCGTTTTGATTCAATATTAGTGATAGATTTTTCCAATTTTTTTCCCGGTATTCTTTTGATTCATGAAATGATAATTACGATTATGTGAGCGTAGAAGAGAAGTTAATAGTGAAATTATGGATTTTTTTTTGTTTATTTTTTATATGCTACCAAACCTCTTCGACAATATATTACCTAACCCTTTTCTTATTATCCCTTAAGCTTCGGAGCCTTGATACGAAAGAATTTTATGTGGATTAGGTGGGGGTGGGTTTTTCATGTGTTAGAAATTTGTATTATACTTCTGGAGTTTCCTTTTTCACATGGGCTAGTTTCGATTCCGATCCTCTTATCTTAATATATTCTTTAAACGCTTGAAATGATATTTTCAATCAATAGTTGTGGTCTGAAACTTTTGTAGTTCTTGAGTTTTGTTATTTTGAACAAATTGTACTTAAAAAAGCTTCTTTTTCTTTTAAATTCGCAGCAATACCATGAACAATTGTCAAGCAAGGCAAGGACAAAGCCGAGAAGTCCCTCTAGGTCTTCTTCTTCTCATGAAGAGGACCTCGGTCAGCGTCTGGACGCCAAACTGCAGGCTGCTGAAAAAAAAAGGTAAAAGACTTGGTAAAAATAGTTGCACATAACCCACATCGCTTAGAAAGTTAAGTAGTGAGGTATTCATAAGGGATTGTCCTCTCTAATGGTATGACACATTTTGGGTTTATCCTAGAAGCAAAGTCGTGAAGGTTTGGTGAATTAGTGAGTCATGATTGTGGTTACACTAAACTCACAAGTGATATGAAGTAGACCATATCGTATTGTGGGGTGGGGTCTTCTAAAAAGCTTTTTGATTTAACATGCTGTTATTTTGTTTGAATCTTTTCATTATTACATTAGGTGAATTTTTGAATTCTTAAAAAGAATTTGGGTTTTCCAGAGAGAATTTGCATATTGGTTTGTCATTAAGAGTGACTAGGTTACTTCTTATTTTCTTTTTCTGGTAATTCCGCCAAATAATCAGTTTGGTGCATGTATGACTTTATTCTTATTTAATGCGTCTATGGTCCGGAGTAGGGGTATCAATCATGTCATGATTTTGTGTTATTGTATTTTTTGGCCCAAATTTATAGGAAAAAATTAAATTAATTTTAATCAAGTTTTTTTCATTTACATTAGTTATAAAAACCAGTATTTTTACAAATTAGCAATCAATTTTCTCAAAATAATATTTTGCTTACGTTTTGGCTGCTATGGCTCAAATTGCAACCCTTAGTTCAGAGCCTTTTTGGTCACCAGATTTTATTGTTACGTTTTGTTTTTTTTATTTTTATTATATTATATTTCCTATGTAGTTTTTCCCCTTTAATGTTATAATTTGAACCAAAATTCAGGATCTTGGTTTTGATGTTTATATTTGTGACCATCCTGCAACCATAATCTAGGTTACTATAGTCTCTTTTTATCTGGTTTAACCTTCATAGTGTATTACTCTACTTTGATTATTGATTATTGATGAACCAACAGGTTGAGCATTCTTGCAAATGCTCAAATGCGATTAGCAAGACTAGATGAGATGCGTCAAGCAGCTAAAACTGGGGTTGAGATGCGTTATAAGAAGAAACAAGAGAAGCTTGGTTGCATAGTGGAAACCCGATTTCAGCAGGCAGAGGCAAATCGAATGTTTATGCTTAAGGCCTACCGACAAAGAAGGGCCACAGTGAAGGACAGGTCGTCTCAGTCCTTATTGCGGAAGATGGCTCGAGAAAACAAGTATAAGGAACGTGTAAGAGCTGCAATTCACCAAAAACGTGCTGCTGCTGAGAAGAAGCGGCTGGGATTTATTGAACAAGAGAAAAAGAGGGCATGTGCGAGGATTTTGCAAGTGCGTCGAGTGGCAAGGTCTGTTTCTCACCAGCGTGAGATTGAGAGGAGGAGAATTAGGGACCAGTTGGAAGATCGGATGCAAAGGGTATGATAAAGTTTGCTTGTCTTGTGTACTTAAATTCATACTTGCCATTTATCTGTTAATGATTTGTAGCGCCTGGGATTGATGAAATTTTTATTCTTATAATGTTTTTCACATCCTTCTTAGGCAAAGAGGCAAAGAGCAGAGCATCTAAGACAGAAGGCAAAGCTACAGAGTCCGGTCCAAGTGAAATGTAATAGGATGCACAAGCAGGCTGATCATCTTGCTAGAAAGCTGGCAAAGTAATTGGGACCCATGCACTTTCTCCTAGTTGTTGATTAAACCTAACTTTCCCATATTGGAATGGACAACTGATTGATATGGCTCTATTGTAGGATAATGTTTGCTTTACATAGTGGTCAACTAAAATTTTCTTGTTTTGTTAGGTGCTGGAAGCAGTTCCTTAAGCATAGAAGATCTACCTTATCCTTGGCAATGGCTTATGATGCGTTGAAAATCAATGAGGAATGTGTCAAATTGATGCCTTTTGATGAGCTTGCTCGTTGTATTGAATCAACTAATATCCTTCAGACTCTGAAAGCTTTACTTGATCGATTTGAGTATCGATTACAGATCTCTAGGGCTGTTGCTGCCACTAATCATCCATCCAATATGGACAATATTGATCACCTTCTCAAGCGAGTTGCTACTCCTAAGAGGAGGACTACACCAAGGATGTCTGTGAGGAGCAGAGATGGAAAGAAAACAACTCCGCCAAGGGAGACTGTGAAATTCCCCCCTAGACTATCAAGGTATCCAGTAAGGATTTTTCTCTGCGCTTACATGATATTGAGTCATCCAGATGCAGTTTTCAGTGGTCAGGGAGAGCGGGAGATAGCTCTGGCCAAGGCTGCAGAAGTATTTGTCCGGGAGTTTGAGTTTTTACTGAAGTTTTTGCTAGAGGGACCTGTACATAGTTCTGTTAAGGAGTCTGATTCTGCATCGCCCAAACATTGTACCACCTTTAGGTCTCAGCTTGCAGTTTTCGATAAAGCTTGGTGCTACTACTTAAATTGTTTTGTGGATTGGAAAGTTAAGGATGCTAAGTTGTTGGAGGAGGATCTGGTGAGAGCAGCTTGCCAGCTAGAACTCTCTATGATTCAAACATGCAAAATGACTCCAGAAGGGGAGAGTGGCAATCTTTCTCACGATATGAAGGCCGTTCAGAAACAGGTGCACACCTAAGATACTGATTGAATTCCTTCCGACAAATGAGTTTACATTTTGTTTCTCTTAATAATTTGAGCATGCATGTATTTTTCACTTAGAAGAAGCAAACAGTAGTAAAACTAATTATGGAAATATTTGTTACGTGTATATATGCTAACTGTGTATGAAAGTGTATATATATGAAAGTGTCTATTTGGATTTTTTTTAAGTACTAAATTGTAAAGGCCATTATGTTTAAAATGTTTATTTGATGTAGGTTGGAGATGATCAAAAGCTCTTGAGAGAAAAAGTTCAACACCTAAGTGGAGATGCAGGGATTGAGCGTATGGAATGTGCTTTATCGGAAACACGTTCCAGATACTTTCAAGCTATGGAAAATGGGAGCCTATTGGGCTCTCCTGTCGTGCAGTTTTTATCTCCAAGTGTAGCCAGTTCTTCAAATTCTTCTACCCATATTGCTAACTCAGATAAGAAAAAAGATTTGGTTGAGAGTGGTGAGAGGCCAGGTAATGTGGTTCGCTCATTGTTTAGGGAAGATGATTCTCTTTCCAAAGGATTTGGTTCCTCTACTACTTCAGCTAGTATGGAAGGTGATCTTAGATCTTATGTCGGGAAGTCGGTCACAGAGAATGAGTTAATTGTGAATGAATTTCTCCACATGCCACACAAACCTTTTATTGATATTTTCAGTGTGACTGGTCATGATCGAAACAACATCAAGGTTAGATCAATTTGATTATGTATGTTGTCCGTAAAAGAACTAGGAACTATTTAATAAGAAGTATCTTAGGCTTTCATCTCATAGCAATATTTTATATGAGCTTTAACTCTAAGGAAATGAGAACCCATATGTTGAAAATGTATAACCAGTTTTATAGATTTGGAAATGTTATTAATTTGATTCCTTGCTATTTGCAGGGAATGATAAGTGGTGCAATGGAGAGTGCTTTCTGGGATAGTATCATAGAGTCAACAAAGCAGCATGATCCCAACTATGATCGAGTTTTACAACTTATTCGAGAAATGAAAGAAGAGCTCTGCCAGGTTGCTCCAGAGAGTTGGAGACAAGAAATTATTGAAGTTATTGATTTGGATATTATAGCCCAGGTAGTCATATGTTTTACTTACTCTGCAAATTTTAGCTTAACCAGCCAACTTAAATAATGACGCTTATTTTATTTTTCAAGGTCTTTAAATCTGGTAATCTGGATGTTCATTACCTGGGGAAAATCCTGGAGTTTGCACTAGTAACTTTGCAAAGGCTTTCCTCTCCAGCTAGTGATGATGAAATGAAGAGAACACACCAGAGTTTAATGGAGGAGTTGACTGATATCTCTCAAGCCAAGGATGAGTCGAATTATTCAAGCGTAATTGCAATTATAAAGGGTCTTCGCTTTGTCCTAGAACAGATTCAGGTTGTAGTTCCAATCCAGTTTTCTATATCTTTATTATAGTCATACTACTGATCATTTGCCTTGAAAACTTGTAAAATCAAGGAAGATGACCATTTCAACTTGATGTGTAAGCATCAGGTGTCCTACTACCAGTGTCAGGGCCTCAAAGATTTTAACTAATGGTCATCTTTCTTGATTTCATTCATGGTATATTTGACCTTTTCTTTTGGTTACATAAAACAAAGTTAGTTATCCTATTTTTCTTAAAAAATTGTGCTTTAGTTCCATTATTTTTGGATTACTAGTCTTGTAATTATGAAAAGTGAATACTTTTAGCCCTAAATGCACTTCTAGTTTCATCAAAGGATGAATTTTTACACTAAAATGTCTAACTTTCATAATTAACGAGATTTAAAAGTATCCAACATATAATAACAGGACTATTTGGACTCTTTTCCCTTTTTTTATTTGTCTATTAACTCGAGTTTGGGGGGTTTATATTTCATTTTTATTTCTATTAAAATTTGTCTAAATTGTTAGATCTAATGCTTTTGTTTGTGTGTATTTTGATGTTTTTTTTTTTGTAGGTGCTGAAGGGAGAGATTAGCAAAACACGTATTAGAATGATGGAGCCTCTGTTAAAGGGACCCACTGGTTTTGACTACCTAAGAAGTGCATTTGCCAACCGACATGGGTCACCTTCTGATGCATATACTTCTATACCATTAACAATGCAGTGGTTTTCATCTGTGTGGAATCATAGAGATCAGGAATGGGAAGAACATAGCACTTCTCTCTTAGCCTTGAATAATGATATTTCATATGATGGATATATTCCTTCCACCACTCTTAGAAGTGGTGGAAACTTTTTGGCCAAGCCTAAAGTAACTCCTTCAACTTCCATAGGTAAAGTTTCAGTAATACTAATTTAAAAGGTATCTGCTATGTAGTGGGGGTGTATACACATTTTCTTATTGTCACATGATGCATTCTTTTCTATTTGGGTCAGGCAACCAGCAACCAGAATGCAAGGGAGAAATAGTTGACTTGGTGGTGAGACTGGGGTTGTTGAAGTTAACTAGTGCAGTGACTGGTCTGACACAAGAAGTCCTGCCTGAAACTTTCACCCTCAACCTTGCTAGGCTGAGGGGTGTTCAAGCTCAGATTCAAAAAATTATTGTGACTTCTGTAAGGTAATGAATTCATTTCTCTCGTTTGTAGGTAGGGGTGGCAATCACCAACACAACCTGTTAATCTGACACGAACAGGACATCAAAAAGTTTTATAGTTATAATTGATCACTAATTATTAGTTTTATGTTAATTGATATTCCGATGAATAAATGGACAATCTGAATAAAAATTCATTTTAACTCTCTCTGTGTTTACAACCTCAAACGATAAATCAATACGGACACATTAGCTTGCCACCTCCTATTTGTAAGGTCACAGATTTTGAGAAGTTGAATGAAATGGGTGTAAACATCTATCTTAAGTTCTCGTTTGCATGGAAATGTCACAGCATTCTAATAAGGAAATGTTTTAATTGCAACTGCAGTATTCTTATCTGCCGTCAAACCCTTTTAAGTGAGAAAATAGTAACTAGTGCTGGAGACATGGAGATTATCATATCAAACTGCACCAAAAGACTTGTGGAGCTTTTGGACCGTGTCGAAGATGCAGGCACTGAAGAAATTGTTGGTGCAATCAGTAGGTTATCAGTAGACGAAAACGAAGTTGTAGATTATGAGAAGCTTCAATCAAGGAAGATAGTCATGGCCAGGATGTTGGCAAAGAGCTTGCAACCTGGAGATACCGTGTTTGAAAGGGTTACTCGTGCTGTTTACATGGCTGCAAGAGGAGTTGTGCTTGGGGGGAGCGGTCCCCCTGGAAAAAAATTGGCCACGCAGGCACTGCGACAAATTGGGATGGCTCCACTTGTTGAAAGGTTGGTGGAAGCTGCAGAAGTTTTAGTTGTGTCAGCTACTGTATCAGTTGGTGTTCATGGACCATGGTATATACGTCTGACTGATAACATGTAATGAGTGAACATACAACGATGACTTGTTACAAGAAAGAATGACGTATATTGTAAATAGTAGTAGTGTTTTGTAAAGTGTATTTAGCCGTTAAAGATTTGCTAGTAAATGCGAGTCTGAATATGTTTAATAATGTACGATTCTTTGATGAATAGAACATGTAGATATATGCTTCAAGAAAAAATAAAGGTAAGTAATCTACTCATTTGACTCGGGCTTGGCTTTCACAAGTCGTCTAAGCTAACGTTTAGTCGGTCTTTCTTTCTTTATTTATTAGTTTTTTGGGTGGAAAAAAACTAATTTAATAATTTTTTTATTTAATGTTTTTTCCCTATCTTCTTTTAATAGGCTCAATTTAACTGATAAATTTAGAGTCACTGTTGATTAGCGGTTATTTATTTAAATTTTAAAAAATATAATTTTAATATTTATTTTATTTAAAATGGTTTAATAACATTATGTTTAATAAAAAAATTACAAATTTAAAATAATAATTTGTTACGTTACTTAATTTAAAAAAAAATAACTAAATACAAAAATTGATCTAAAATTTATCCTTTATAATCGAAGCTGTTCGGTTATTATATGTGATTGATTATCCAAACCCACTTATAATTTTAACATCGCTGTCAAAGATTGGATTGAGTCTTTGTAAAATTCAATCGTCCAATATTTATAAATAATTAAATTATTTATTTATTTATAAATATAATTTAAATTTTAAATATTTTATATGATAATTTTAAGCATGTTGAATATATGTACACGATCAATTTTACCTATTCACATCTAGCATATAGTGGGACATAAATATGAAGTAAAATAAAATTATCTTTATTTTTTATTTTTATAAAAGAGAAAAAAATGTTAAAAATATTATAATATCAACTTATATTAATAAAGGATACAATATATCATATATATATATATATATATATATATATATATATAAGATCTTTTTATTAAATGTGGTATGTATTTGGATCATGAAGGCTTTTATAAATGTAATTAAAACTGACTTTCCTAGAAATAAAACCATTTTTAAAATTTTTATTGTTACGTGGTTATTCTAATTATTAAAAAAAGTTTAAATTAAGTATGTGAGATGAAATTTCAATGTGTTTAAATTTAAAAATGTACTTTATAATCTATAACTTTTACAAAAATAATAAATTAAAAATAAATAATTTTATTTTAATAATTTTTTATTAAAATATTATTCTAATATATTTAAATTTGATTATTTAATAATAATAAAATGATAATTAATATGAATTTTTTTATAAAATATTTATTTTAATATTTGATTATAATCTTCTTCTTTTTAATTTTTTTAAAAAAATAAAAAATATATATTTAAATAATTTTTTATTAAAATAATATTATTTATCATTAATTAATATTTTTCTAAAAAATATTTTTTAAAATATAAGAAATTAAACAACATGTTAATTCTGTCAAGCTCTTCGTAATATATATAAACTTTTTAATTTAATTTAATAAAAATACAACATCAGTATCAATGCGCAGCCAGATTGAAAAATATTTAACTTAACCTTTTTCATGGCTCAGATTCAGGTCCTCTGCAGCTCCTACTCCGCTCTTTTCGATAAGGTAGGTATCATGTAAGGCTGATTTCTTCAGTTCTTAGCTTGCTGTTTGGCATCTGAGAAAATGTAGAAAAAGGGTAATCTTGGAACGCAAAATATAATTAGTGTGTCACAATCAAATCATATACCACAAAAATTCAGATGCTTCCACTTTTGTAGTTGTCCCTTTGATACAGTAGAACAATGCTTTATTTATTTAAACTTTTTATCTTCTTAATATTCCAATTTTCCTGTAACCGATTTGAATAAGCTTGGTCATATCAAAATATTGGAAATCAGATGCTTGTCTCAGTTAATTTTGATATATTGTATGTGTTTTATGATTTTTGACCTGCGTTATTTATTTATTTTTATTTAGCGTTAGTTTATTGTTTAGGTTCATATTTTATTTATTATTTTTAAAAACTCATGTTTGGGTCTTGAGAATTTGTGGGAAAGCGAGAGTTATCCTGCTCACCAATAAGATGAAATTTTAATTACCAAGCACCTGAATGGAAATGAAAACACTATCTGGGTAGGTTTGAAAATCAAAACTTTAATTGGTAAATGTTGAAAGTTATGAACTTTTTTATTTGACTTTGTTTATTGATGAGATTACATGTGTCTCAAACTCTGCTTTCATTTTCTTAGCAACCAAATAGAAAACAACCTATTTCAGAAGTTTGTTTCTTTTATTCGAGTTATTTCTCCTATACGTATTTACCATTTAATCCATTTCAGGCTCTCCCAGGAGGATTCTATCAATCCAAACCTTTGAGATTAGAGTTCCTGAGTTCAAGAATCCATCAAAAGAAGGAAGTTAAGATTTATATGGAGGCACAGAGTGAAAGAGGTTCAATGACCAATGATCATTCTTTGTTGAAAGTTCCTCATGTTTTGAGTGTTGCTGGCTCTGATTCGGGGGCTGGAGCAGGAATACAAGCAGACCTTAAGGCTTGTGCAGCCCGTGGTGTTTTCTGTTCTACAGCTATTACCGCTGTTACGGCACAAAACACTGTTGGGGTTCAGGTTTCTTTTTTATTTTGATTTCCCTTACTATATAGTTCTTAATCTCCGACAAAATCTATGGTACATGTCTAGGTGTTTGAAACACTTACTTTTTTCAATTTTATGTAAATTTTTATCAACTTGGAGTGTCTATTACTACTATCCATGTCCATTTCGTCTCTAACAGACATGTATACTAAATGAAAAATGAAGAATCTATGTAATATAGGAAAAAATACCATAAAATTTTGGAAAAAATAATAAGAACGGTTCAGTTGCACAGAAACTTTCCAATTTTCTTTTGATTCCAGGGTGTAGAAATCATCCCTGAGAAATTTATTGAAGAACAGTTGAAGTCAGTGCTATCAGATATGCAAGTTGATGTGGTAGGTTAATCTTTGCGATTGTGTGTGTGCGTCAGTGCATTAAATTGGCTTTTGATAACTGGTGTGAGCATTGTTAATACCCAAATAATATATAACAGGATAGTTAGCTAACTTCTTAACAAGTAACAACTTGAGTTTTTAAAAGAATTAGTTGTTATTCTTAACATGATATTAGAGCATAAGATCTTGGGTTTGAATCTTTTTCACCAATATTAATTAGACATATATCTTTTACTTCTACCTAACTATAAAGTCTATCTCTACTTGATGGGCTTTGATAGGATTATATCCAACTCTACTTGATGCACTTTCAAAGTTTTCTTCTTAGCCTACAGGAGAGAGTCCATCACAATTATCTACTCAAGTCGATAAGATTTTAACTTTACTTGATGGGTTTTCTCAGTTCACATGTGCGAACCCATCACACTCGTTTACATAGTTCACAAAAGCCTATCACACTCATTAATTCAGAAGGATTGAGAAAAACAAGCAAAACGCCCATGAAATGAGAGGAAGTGTTAAAAACCCAAATAATATATAAGAGGAAAGCTAGCTACCAATTCTGTATTATAATATTACAAGCATTCTTTTAGAACTATTTTGTTTCAATACACTTATACACACTAGGACTTGAATTTTTCCTTGAATTTTTTAAAAGACCAAAACACCAATCACCAATTCACCACCAGCCAGTTCTACTTTGTTTCATAATAGAACTTTATAAATGTAATTAAAATCTCTATGACCTCGATAACAATGTTCCTTTGTTTCAAATGTGAATTTGTGATTTTCTTCCTTGATTTTACCTCCTCTGAACTGAAGGCATGTTTTTGTCAACATTTAATGAAATTTTCTTCATTAAAATGAGTATGTTGTTAACTAATCCTTAGCAAATTACGCTGTATAATTAGGTAAAAACAGGCATGCTACCTTCAGTTGGTGTAGTCAAAGTTCTTTGTCAAAGTCTTAGAGAATTTCCAGTTAGAGGTATGCTGTCATCTTTAAAGTTCATTTGGATTATGTCATTTCTATTTTGATAGCAGTAGCATTTTAATTAGCTTGGTAAAATCATTGAAGACAGCTTTAGTTGTTGACCCTGTCATGGTATCCACAAGTGGAGATGTTCTGGTTGGCCCCTCCATTCTTGGCTTGTTTCGGTATGTTTATCCTTTTTGCATGCATGTTGAACGAAGCTCGTTCTGTCTAATGGTTTCACATGCTTAAACTCATTATTGATGTTCTTATCCTTTCACATTTTTTAACACTATTGCTGACATATCTTTGGCCATGCCAATTACTTTCTCCATTCTGTATAATCTTTATTTATAAAATAGTTGGTTCCTGCCTGCAGAGAAGAGCTTCTACCTATGGCTGACATAGTAACCCCAAACCTAAAAGAGGCATCAGCCTTACTTGGTGGTCTGAAGCTGGAAACAATATCCGACATGCGTTCTGCTGCAAAATCATTACATGACATGGGCCCTCGGTTAGTTACCAGAATATGTACTCAATCTTTAGCTTCTCCATAATCAGTCAAAAATTTGAGGGTGTTCTTTCTTGTATCTGGACATTTTCTCCTATTCACTCAACTTTTCTTAACTTCTAGGCTTGTTCAATTGCTTCAGCCTTCTTGGAATCAACCATTTTTTTAACTGTGCGTACTATAGGCTAAGAAAGTTTTGATACACCTTTGCAATTTCTTTCATGAAAGGAAAAAAAACTTCTTAAGGCATGTTTTTGCATATTGGTATCTTTCCATTTTCATACTTTCATGCACCTTCTTTCTTTGTGTTTTACTTTAGTATTATTATTTCTTAAGGAGGTGGCTAACTTTGGTTTTGGCTGATCTCTGTTGACAATATTGTAAAATATAACAATGTAATTTTTTGATGGTAAAGCAAATCGTGAAGAACTTAAATATGTGAGATGAAAAGGTTCAATCTTTTCGTTTGAGGAATTGTCTTGCAAGTCACAACATACTGTGCAGGAGACTTTAATGCCGTTTTATTTCATCCCCTCAAAGTTAAATTACTTTACTTCTTAAACAAAGGACGTAGAGAAAGAGGTTCCTTTGTATTAATAATATTCGTTTATTTGCTTTACAGAAATGTACTTGTCAAAGGTGGTGACCTTCCTGATTCCTCTGATGCCATTGATGTGTTTTTCGATGGTGAGTTTGTATTTTAAGTAATTGAGGGATAATTGATACCCTTTTGTGGCGATTGAATCCTAACAGTGCTGTCTGCTCTCTGCAGGTCAAGAATTCTATGAGCTGTGCTCACCACGAGTAAAAACTCGCAACACTCATGGTACTGGTTGCACATTGGCTTCATCTATAGCAGCTGAGCTGGCTAAAGGTTCTTCAATGCTTTCAGCTGTAAAGGTGATTATATATGATATAATTGATTACAGTAATACATTTTATTTCTTTAGTAGTGTGAATACTTATAGTGTTCTCCCTCTCTCTCTTTTTTCTTTCATTTCCTTTCATTTCCTTTCCTTTCTTCCTTTTTAGTTTGGCTGCAGTGATCCGTTCTTAACATACAAACTACACACATTGTATTCGTGTCAAGAGGAACTGTTGGACTCGTCTATTTTTCTTGTCTTGTTTGTGCACATATTTGGCCCCAGGGTGGGGGATTGTGTTAAAGTTGACCTGGGAAAATTATTAAGCGTGAGCTTTTAGTACTATTATATGGGTTGCTTGTGTTTGTAAGCTTAGAGAATGTGAAGTGTGCTGTCCTTGTAACTTTTGATAATGAAGCTAGGAAACCTACGTTTTTTCTTCAAAATCATATTTTTACAGGTAGCAAAACGCTATGTTGAGACTGCCTTGGATTATGGCAAAGATATTGTGATTGGAAATGGTCCCCAAGGCCCCTTTGATCACCTATTGAGGCTAAAGAGAAACGTTCGCTTTTCTCAAAGGCAGGGTGGTTTCGATCCACGTGATTTGTTCTTGTATGCTGTTACGGATTCAGGGATGAATAGAAAGTGGGGGCATTTCATAACAGATGCTGTCAAAGGTGCCATTGAAGGAGGTGCTACCATTGTACAACTGAGGTTAGTTACTGTGGATATTCTTTTCCAATCAGACACAACATAATTATGAATTAGTTCAACTTTAAGGTTAGTACACAATGCATGTGCTAGTTTTGCTGCTTTCGTTTGTAATGACGTGTTATGTATGTACTCTTTAAAGGATTCCTGGTATGGGTGACACCGCTTGCCTTGTTACACACCCATGTAACTTTACACTTGCCCTACAGAATAATGTCGCCCATTACAATAATTTCCCTCTTTAGAGTTTTGCTCTTATTAACATTTCATATTCTCAATCATCCTCTAGTGCTTGTTGCAAGCACTATATGCTATTTTTGCACAAGTTTATTCTGAAACTATGGGTATGTTTGCTTGTGCTTATTTTAAAAAGTAATTTCACTCAAAGTTGGTAAGTGCTTTAAGCAAGAAGCACATAATTTGTGCCTCCGTCAGGAAAATAAAATGTGTTTTTTTGAGCCCTGATAATAACACTAAAGATTGGTATGGTTAATACGTGTTTTTTTTTTCCTCCTGTTATAATTGCATTGAAAGGGTCTTCAAAGCATAAGCAATCATACCATATAAGCGCCCTCTATCCTCATTTGTAATTTCTATGGGACCACAATCTTGTATCATTTTTTTTTCTCGCCTTGGTTTTATCATGGTTATGACCTCTATAATTTATGCACTATGTTACCTATAAAATCAGTGTTAGCTTATATGCTATGCATTTTGATTCTCTTCTATAGAACATCACCTATCTAGTTGTGAAGACCTAGGACATTATTATTTGAGCATTTATTTCCTAGGCTTCCAATACTGCCATGATCATGATTCTTGGCTTACATTGATAGGCAGGACAGTCATACATTAATAAAACTGTCTTTTTTTGGGTTCAGGGAAAAGGACATTGAAACACAAGATTTTCTCGGAGTTGCCAAATCATGTCTCAAAATTTGCAGATCATACGGAGTACCATTACTAATAAATGATCGCATTGATATTGCTCTTGCTTGTGATGCTGATGGTGTGCATGTTGGTCAGTCCGACATGCCTGCTAACACTGCTCGTGTTCTACTTGGCCCTGAAAAGATCATCGGTGTATCATGCAAGACCCCAGAACAAGCTCATCAAGCATGGGTGGATGGTGCTGATTACATTGGTTGTGGTGGCGTTTTTCCAACAAACACAAAGGCAAACAATTTAACTGTTGGTTTAGATGGGCTTAAAAGTGTTTGCATGTCATCCAAGTTACCCGTGGTTGCAATTGGTGGTATTTGTGTTTCAAATGCTTGTTCTGTGATGGAAATTGGCACACCAAACTTGAAAGGTGTTGCTGTTGTTTCGGCTATTTTTGACATGGAAAACATTTTGATGGAAACGAAGAAGTTGCACGAGCAGCTAATGAAGGCATTAGCAAAATAAAAAAATTGAATATGATGTTAAAAGCTGTCATATAGCTTCTCACCGAATTTATCGTCATCACAAAAGATCTTTTGTTGCTTAGAGTATCGACTGTTCTATTACCTCGTTGCTACAATTAACTTGTCAAACAAGAGCATGAGATTTTGTTGCTATATTATCATTTCAATTGTTTCATCGACTATCTAACTAAGAGATATTATTTGAAATTAAAATCGTTTGACAGTACCAACCAAATAATTATTCGCTTCAAATTCTTTAATTGAACAGTTATATTATAATTGCTGTAAATCCTGGCAAATTTGTTTTTAATTTGTAAATAAAGGAGGATTCTATGTTCTGTGAAGGCTTTTTTCACGTATGTTCATATTATACCCAATTGTACAGCAAGATCAATGAAAATATAATCAATGAAAATATAATAAGAATGAAGATGATAATAGGAATTAAATTCAATGAAAATAATAATATTATTATTATTATTATTATTATTATTATTATTATTATTATTATTATTATTTACATTTGAACAATGAAATAAAATAAAAATAATGATAAATATTAAAGTAAGATTTAGAAAATTATAAATGAGGATTAAAAAAAAAAAAATTTTGATTTCCGAAAAAGATATAATAAAAAAATAATAAATGATTATATAAATGTGTAAAAATAATAATTTATAACTCGTTCCTAAGTTGTGTGAAGAATGAGCATTTCTGATACACTTAGAATGTAAAACGTTCCATTTCAAATTAACGCCACAACCAAGTAAAGAAATATCCAAAACCATTGATATTAATATTCTTATTACTGTAAAGCTGGACAGTATGGTATACAAGTGGGTAATTGCCTATGCAAAGGAAAAAATAGTCCTTAAAAGGGGGTACTCTGGGTAATATTTTCTTCTTTGTTTGGTCTACAAACATACCCGGTGACTACGAAATCCTACAACTAAATAATATTAAGATTTAAGTACAAGTTTCTGGGTAGATTTCAATCATCTTTGCCAGGTTTTCAAATGTATGAGCAATACTAATATGGTTACATAGGCCCTAAAACAAAAAAACACAATCAGTAAAACCACATGCTATGAAATGCACTAAAGTAGCAAAGGAATCATTTATAATAAGCGCATTGAGTTTCAAGTAAAAAAACAAATGTAATCGTCATACCAGATCACATTCATTGCTTATGTATTAAACCAAGCATTGAAAATTTTCAAATTTTTAACAAAAAAAGACACTTCCTCTGGCTTGCTAGTTTCAATCTCAGGGATTGAGGGAAAAACTATGCCGATACAATGGAACTTAAAACAAACATCCGTCCTGTCTCAAATAACCATTTGATACATCATCATTACATAAACCAACATCCCCAGTTATCATCTCATAAGCACCTGGTATTGGATAGAGCATACGAAAAGAGAGCAATGTTTTGAAAGCATGGGTAGAGAAAGCAATGTTTTGAAAGCATGGTAGAAAGAGCCTCGTAAAAGCAATCATTACACATAGCCTATCAATCACCGAGAACACAACAGAAAATTAACACTAATTACTCAATTGAGATGCCATACTTGGTTAGGGCCTGTTTGTCCAATTTGGTCCTTGGCTATAAGGTTCAGGAGCTGCCTGGCCTGAATATCCACCATCTATTTGCTCATGACGTGAACCTAGTGCTGGGCCATCATTTCTATTATCTCGATTAAAATCCCCCTGCAAATTAGGTGCATCATTCCTTTGATCTCCTTGGGAAAAATTTCCTTGTCCACCTTGGTTGTAATTTCCCTGGTATGAAGGCAGTGGACCTTCTCTTCCTGACTGGTAAGTATCCCTCCCATCTCTAGAATTCATTGGCATTGAATCTCTTCTTTCCCCTTGTACTGGTGAACCATGATTCTGCTGCTGAGGTGAAGCATAGTTTTGTCCTGGTGGACTATAATTCTGCTGCTGAGGTGAAGCATAGTTTTGTCCCGGTGGGCCATAATTCTGCCACTGAGGTGAAGCATAGTTTTGTCCCGGTGGGCCATAATTCTGCTGCTGAGGTGAAGCATAGTTCTGTTCCGGTGGGCCATAATTCTGCTGCTGAGGTGAAGCATGGTTTTGTCCTGATGGGGGGCCATAATTCTGCTGCTGAGGTGAAGCGTATGTTTGTCCCGGTGCACCATAATTCTGCTGAGAAGCGTATGTTTGTGCAGGTGGACTATAATTCTGTTGAGACACAGAAGAATTTTGTGGAGGCCCATAGTTTCTTCCACCTCCTTGCATGGACCCCTGCTGTTGATCATATGAGAGATTTCCTTGCTGATTAGGCATTGGTGCTCGATCGTATCTTGGTTGATCAGGGTTCCTGTTTCGATCACGGAATCTACCTGTTTGCCTTCCATACTGAACAGGAGGTGGCCTCGGTATAATTGTCCCATCAATATATTTATCCCCTGATAAATAGTGATGTGCAAGGGTTATAAAATTACAAATTATTTTAGAGATTCAAATGCAAATCCATTATATTGGATAAAAGCAAAAGTACCTCCATACTCCTTATTTTGTGGATCGATGTAAGAGTCTGGCAATACAAAAATAACTCCTGGCAAACCTGCTTAAGCCAAATGAAATTAAAGTTCAGTAACATTACAGCCTAATAGTAATTACATAATGCTGAAACAACAACAGATTACCATTAAACTTTTCCGACTCTTCTTCCGTCATCATAGCTTGAAAGCCTGTGTAGGTTGTTGTGCTACAAGCATACATTTTCTTTTTGGCCTCTTCCACACTGAAACAGCCAAAGCAATGAAAAGTTTACATTTAGGGCAAAAAAAATTCCAACTCAAAAGCATAGGCACAAAGAAACTGCCTGCATAAACATTAAAAAAAATGATTTAAGAAACAATTTAAAAGAAGAAATAGTAAATTTGATGCTTGCCTACTACAATTTAGGAATTCAACAAGACAAGACACCAAAAGTGACATAAATGAATGACATATACCCATTATCTAGCACTATAGTTTATAGCCCCCTTGAACATGGAAGTCAAAATCACTTGCAACAAAACTACTTCACATATTTGTTTATAAGATGGGAGCAAACACCATTACTAATTCTATAAACACAACTCGACAACAATACCTCATATAGAAGACATGCCAAGAATTACCCAAGTACCAAATCATTTTCACAAAGATCAACATTTTCACATTTGTTCACTTGATTCAGCCGATTATATTCACACTTCCACGTTGTGCGCATTAGAGAAAAAACAAACAATTTTATTTTTCTTTTTATTTTCCCACAATTGGCTATTGAATTCAAAATCGCATACAACACCCCTACTTCAATGGAATGTAAGTTAAACACTAGAATTTATAGATATGGGGGCGACAGAGAAGTTCAAACCTGATACTCAAACCCTTGGCACATGTTTCTTCGTAGATCCGAACCATCTCTTCAGGAGGAGGCTTATTGTCCTTGGGAAAATCCATGACAATGAGCCAGTGGTTATAGTCGCATCCCTCGAACAGTATAGTGTCTGGTCCAATCTCATCGTTCTGATTGTTATTCATTGATCGGGAGGACCAATATGATACCGGGGACGATTTGAACGAACGAGATTGAAGAATACGAGACCACCATTGTTGTTGTGATGGCGATGATGAGGGTTGTACACATGCAAAAGAGCCACGTGAGAGAGGAGGCGAAGAAGAAGAAGAACGAGGAAAAATCGAAGTTGGGGTTCCGGCGGTATATCGATGGAGTGTTCGACGGAGACTACGAGAGCTCAACGCCATAGTTGTCACTCGCGTATGTTTTAGTTTAGGGTTTTAGATTTCGACAAAGTTGTAGGGTTTATGGTTCGTAGAGAAAGAGAGAACGATTTCAGCTTTGGGCTCTTTACTTGGGGCGGACCAATAAGGCCTATATGTACCCGTGCCGTGTTGATTTCTTGGTGGGTTGGCCTTTATACTCGGATTTTTTAAAAAAATTATTTTTGATAAATCCTAAGAGTTTAGATTAATTGTGTATTTATTTGCTTTGAAACTGATCAAATCCGATTTAGAGGGGAGATCGCGTAGCGGTTTTGGTAGGTTTTTATTTAAAATACTAATCAAATTAATATATGTTATTTTGTTAAATTAAAAACTAAAACTAGATCACATTTTGACAATTTATTTAAGTTGATTCTACAATTTAATCTACTTATTTTTTAGTTGAATTTAAATTATTTAATTTTATATTAATGTTAAATTAATAAATAAAATTCATTATTTAATCAACAATTTATTTAGAAATTATATATCGATATTTAAACTATAATTGTGCAAGTAGATAAAAACTTTTAAAAATGAGTGAATGTTAACAATTTGAGAAAAAATAATTTAAATTTTTTATTAGTTATTATAATTTTTTTAAATTGAACATAAGATAAAAATAATATAAGTTTTTCACTTTCTCAAATGATATAAAAATATAATTAAAATTAGATTATTATGAACATATGATATATTTAATATAAATGTATAAAATTAAAAAATAAATATGTGTATCAATGATATGTACGTATCAATTTTTTTCATTTTTAATTCTGAAATCAATATAAAAACTTGATTTAATTTTGTTCGAATCAGTTTCGATCAAGTAATTTGATTTATAGATTATTATGTTTAATCCTATTAATTCATTGGTTTGCATGTTTTATTGTTTATATCATTTGTATTTATTTATTTTTAATATATATATATATATATTTATAAAAAAAATTTATTTTTGATATTTTATAACTTTTTGAAGGTTGATAAACACATGCTAATTATAAGTTCATTTTCTTAATTAACAATTCACTAAATAATATTGTGCATGTGACATTTTCTATTTTATGGATTTGTAATCCAACTTTATATTATATTGTTTTTAGAGAGAGAAAAAAAACACAATATAAATGAAATTAACTAATCACAAGTCGAAAGAAAATCATTCTTATTAAAAACACCATAAAACCTAGCATAATCCACGTCAATCTAAATATAAAAAACACTATAATAATTTTTTATTTTTGTTCTTTTACTTCATTTAGAACTTGTTTTTATTAACAACATTTTCGCTTTGTGTATTTCAAAAGATGATAACTAATATTAAGTGTATGATTTTTAATAATGATTTTGATTTCTTATTTTTTATTTTTTTTAAAATCATATTTGTTTGATAATGATTTATGTTTTTTTTTATATTTTTAAAGAATCAAAACTAAAATATGAGTTAATTTATAAATCTTTAAAAATAAATTTTTAATTAGATTTTTAATTTTTAATTTTTTTCTCATTTTTATCAAATATCTTTTTTCTATAGAATAAATCTAAGTCTTATGACTTTTGTATGTATAAATATCGAAGGAAATTATTAAAAACACCAAATTTGTAAATAAAAGAAAATCTTATTTTAAGTTTTTAAAAGAGATAGAAAAAAAGTTACTTATAGGTGAATTTTGATTTTTTAAAATCATTAAATATAAATTAATATTAAACATACTAGTTATTATTTTTTATTTTTACAAAAAAATCAAAAATAACAAAACAAGGCCTAAGATTTTGTTTGATAACAATTCTGATATATAATCAAATAATTGATTTTATAATTAATGAATTTTTGTAAAAGTAATCATTAATCTATTTGATAACAATTTTTTACTTAATAAAAAATAAAAAATTATTTGTAAATTGTTTAGTAATGCTTTATGTTTTTTTTTTATAAATCATATGTTTTTAATCGTTTTCTTCAAATACTTATAATACAAAAATTGTACGACTTGATTTATTCTCTAAACAAATATTTTGTAAAAATGAAAAAAAAATCAAAAATTAGAAATCTAATTTTATAGATTTATGAATTATCCTATATTTTGGCGATGATTTCTTAAAACAATAAAAATAAAAATAAAAATTATTACCATACAATTTTGATTGAAAAATCAGTTGAAAAAAATAAAAAATCTAGAATCAAAATCGTTATCAAACAAATCCGTTTAGATCATTATCAAATATGATTCATAAAAAAATTAAGTACATGAAATTTTTTAGTGATATACATAAAGAGAAAACTATGTTTAAACATCTCTCGTAAGTTGACTAATTATTTAATTATTGAAATGTCTTTTTGTATGTGTTACACGAAAAGAGAAAGACTCTATAATTATTTATTCACTTGAACCAAAAGTTACAATTTTAATAAATAGGAATCACGTAAAAATTTCTTTCAAGGAAAGGACCAAACCATATCATTTTTCAAGAACAATAGCTAAGGAGCATGATACTACCACTTGGATCTAGAACATATATGTAGATGCTTATGATTTTGATAGCCATACTACTGATTTGGAGATGATCTTTCGAAAAGTATTTAGTATCCATTTTGAGTGGTATGAATTTCCACGGTGCTTGTTTTTCTAATTACAAAGCATTGCAGGCCAATAATGAGTCAAGAAATATGGAATGGTAATGTAGGAGAGGATTTCCAAAGAATACAAATAACCTCTAGTTTTTTCAGCTTTGGCGAGCATATGGAAGAACCAATGTATTACTCTATTGTACTATAATTGGTGCATTAGTTTTTGTAGCCTTAATTCTTTTTACTAGTTGGTTTCATTATCATAAAGTTTCTCTTAAATTAGTTTAGTTTCAAGATGTAGAATCTATGTTGAATCAACATTTAGCGAGGTTATTAGGATTGGGTCATTTTATTGGACGGGACACCAATTACATTTATCTTTATCGTTTAATCAATTTCTAAATAATGAAGTAAATCTTAAATAGATTCCATTTTCTTATGAATTTATCTTGAATCAATTTTGGTGAAGTAGTAATCCCGTTTTTCATCTTAAATTGGTCAAAATATGCATTATTTCTTACTTTTTGTGGAGGATTAGATCCATTATCTTATGGCTAACCGATATAGTACACCATCATTTAACTATTGTAATTCTTTTCCTAGTAATGGGTCACATTTATAGGACTAACTAAGGCATTGGTCATGGTATAAAAGATGTTTTAAAGGCTCATAAAGGCCTCTTTACCAACCAAGTCATAAAGACCTATATAAGATCATAACAACATAATAGCATACTCAATTATCTATTAATCTAACTATCTTGAGATTTTTAACCATTGATGTAGCTCATAGTATGTTTGTAATGGCCCCTTATCCATATATGGTATACAACTTACATTGTTTACAGATTGATAGTTTTCTCATAGTTGATAATATTATAACATATAATCATTTTTAGGGTAAGAGATTATAATCCAACAACTCAATACAAATAATCTATTAGATCGTGTACTTAAACATCGTGATACAATCATATCATATCTCAATTAGGTAGTTATATTTTCATAGTTTTGACTTGCATGCATTATTAGTAGATTGGATTTTTGTTGAGAAAATAGAAAAGGTCCACGGAAGATTAAAAAAAGAAGATAAACTTAAAATCAGCTGATAATTAAAACTAATTAAAAACCCCATGTTTGAAGAAGATTCTTAATTTTGATCATATTCAAAACCTCCCATGCAAACTTGCATTTCTAGCTATTATCATTCTTAAATTATGTATTCCACTTCCCAATTTCTTAGATCTTTCACTTTTCTTTATTTTTCTTCATTTGGGTATCCATTTTTTTCGAGAAAATTACGAGCTTTAACTAAAAAAAAAAAACTTCAAACTTTGATGTTATATATATATAATGGAGGAGTTGGTGATACAAGAACAAAGATCATTAGCTGAAACTCCAACTTATTCAGTAGCCTCTGTTATTACTGTCATGGTTTTACTTGCTTTTTGGTGGATAGATCAATCTATAGACTTGGGAAGGTAAAGAACATATAAAAGAAAAGAGTTATGTTTGGTTTATGAGAAAACTGATGGAAATTACATGAATGCATGTGTCTTTTACATAATAAAAAATCCATATATGTATATAAGAAATTAAACTGAGAGAAGAAATGTTAAATATTATATATTCTTATATTTCTTGTGGATATATAGTGATTGAAGCAGACTCGGAGGAAAGCACTCTTTGCTTCCCAGGACAAGATTAAGGAAGGTTAGTTCACTTTGGACAAAGCTAAATATGTGACAAATGAAATGATATGTTTTCTTAAAAGTTATTTCCATAAGATGATAAGTAGTTTCAAAAGAGTGTTTTTAAGAAAGTTCTTAATTTATGCTCGATAGATTCTTTCTAAATCCTAAAATCACTTATAATAATTTTATGAGAAATTACAAAAAATAACACACTACAATTTATAATAACAAAAAAACATAATTTTATTACTATTAAAAGGATTTAAATTATCGTAATTTAATTTAAATTGTGTTTAATGTTAAATAATATGTACTTTTTTAGTAGTGAAAATACATGCATTAAATATAATAATATGTGTTATTATTTATTTATTTATTTATTTTTGTTGTTGTTAGAAAGACTTTTAACTTTCATGACAGCTTTTATAATAGTCTTAAAAGCATAAATAAACAAACCATGGGTCTATTTGCTTTTGCTTTTGAGATAACGTAAAAGCATTTTTTACAGTAAAAACACTTTAAAACTAAACATAACAAAATTTGTGAGTAACGTTTTCAAGGTTTAGAAAACATATTTTGTACTTCATGATATAATTTTTATCTTTTTTAAAACGCTTTCTTTTCAAAACCACTTTTATTATAAACGCAAACAAATAAACCCCTATACTTCTATTAAAAATGGTTTCAAATTGAAATTATTAGAGAAAGAAGTGTGCTTTAAGCTATGTCACAAAATGTGTTCTATGAGCCCCTGAAAGCATTTTTGGAAAAAAATTATGTAGTTCAAAAGCACTTATTAATTGTTAGAAGCGCTTTTATAAAATCTCAGAATATATAATTTGTTAGTTCACATCTCTAATTTATCTTTAAATATCTCCTCTCTAATTAGATATTTGCCTAATGTAGAGCTGATGCAACTTGGCTATTATCTTTGCTTTTGGAACAATCTGCAAGTGGATATATGAGATATGTGTTGATTCATCCTTTTTTCTATAGTAGATTCGTTGTTGATTCATCCCTTTTCAATATTAGATTCGTTCTTTGTGTTGAAAATCAACACCAATATAATAATTAAAGATATAGAGAAATAAATGAAATTGTTGAAAGAAGTATAGAAATAAATGAAGTGGTTGAAAGAAATAGAGAAATAAATGAAGTGTTTGAAGGAAGTAGAGAAATAAATGAAGTAGTTGTAGGAAGTAGAGAAATAAATGAAGTAGTTGAAGGTTGTAGAAAAGAGAAGTGTGTAGATAATATTTGTGTGGCTAGGATTATTTCTTAGTTTTATATTTGTATGATGTAGATTGTATAGTGAGGACTATAAATAGCCTACCTTACATTTGGTTTAATCATTCCATAAAAAAAAACAAATAAGTCTTTGTATTATTAGATTGAGTATGAGTTGAGAGTTTTCTCTTTGAGTGTTTGTATTTCTATTCAATTTGTGAGTTGCCTTTGAAAGGTGTTATAGTAGGTATAATACAAGTAATTTGTTTACTTATTTAGATATAATATTAGTAAATTTAGAGTTATTTATTCTAAATTTTACTCAACAATTGGTATCAGAGCGGGACGGTTAGGGATCGTTCTTAGTTGAGTTATCTTGAGTCGTGAGGAGTTTGGTACTCTGTAAGTTTATTAGTCAAGCTTGTTCAGTATAGTCGAAGTCTTACCGACACGATAGGTGATCTTCAAGTAGTTAGAGGAATCAAGAAGCTCAACAACAAAAACTATAACACATGGGTAACATGTATGGAGTCTTACCTACAAGGTCAAGACTTGTGGGAGGTTGTTAGTGGTGATGAAGTTACACAACCAACAGTGGAAGATGCAAACGGCATCTTACGGAAGTGGAAAATTAAAGCAGGCAAAGCGATGTTTGCTTTGAAGATCACAGTTGAAGAAGAAATGTTGGAGCACATTCGGGATGCAAAAACACCAAAGGAATCATAGAACACTCTTGTTATGATCTTTTCAAAGAAGAATGATACAAGATTGCAACTTCTGGAGAATGAGTTACTATCCATGGCGCAACACGACATGACGATTTCCCAATTCTTTCATAAGGTAAAGTCGTTATGCCATGAAATTTCAGAGTTAGATCCAAAAGCTCCTATTGGGGAAACGAGGATAAAGAGAATAATTATTCATGGTTTAAGACCCGAATATCGAGGGTTTGTTATCACTATACAAGGATGGTCGACACAACCAACTCTTGTTGAGTTTGAGAATTTATTGGCCGGTCAAGAAGCTATGGCTAAGAAAATGGGATGAGTCTCACTGAAGGGTGAAGAAGAAGCATTCTACACTAGCAAAAGCAAAGATACTTTCAAGCGGTACAATGGAAATGGATATAAAAATGATGGCGACAAAGGAAAAATTCCTCAAGGAAAATGAGGCTTTCGTCTAGGGGGAGCTTGGAAGAACCACAATAACAATAGAAAATTTGACGATGAATGTTACAACTACTGGAAGATGGGTTACATGGCAAAAGATTTTTGGCTTAAGAAAAAGCATGTTGAAAGCAATACAGCTACTTCCAGTTCTAAGGAGCATAGTGAAGATGGTTGGGATGCCGAAGCATTATTCGCTACAGAGGAAGAAGAATTGGCTCTTACGGTGACAACATCAAAACAAATTGACTACAAGAATGATTGGATCGTAGATTCAGGTTGCTCAAATCATATGACAGGTGATAAAGATAAGTTGGAAAACATGTCTGAGTACAAGGGAGGTCGTGTAGTGGTGACAAATGACAATTCAAGGTTACCGATAGCCCACATCGGTAAGACGATAGTTACGCCTAGATATAGTACTAACCAAGTACCACTTCAAGATGTTTATCATGACCCAGGAATGAAGAAGAATTTGCTATTTGTGGCTTAATTAACATCATCATGCCATTATGTTTTTTTCGATCCCAGAGACATGAAGGTGTATCGTGATCTCAAAATCTCAGAAACACCGACAATGGAGGGGAAATGATTGGAATCAATCTACGTAATGTCAGCAGAATCTGCATATGTAGACAAGACAAGAAGAAATGAGACATCAAATCTATGGCATATGCAATTAGGTCACGTTAGCTATTCCAAGCTAAGTGTGATGGTGAAGAAATCAATGCTTAAAAGGCTTCCTTAACTAGACGTGTTTACAGACACAGTGTGTGTAGGATGCCAATATGGTAAAGCTCACCAATTTCCATATGAGGAATCGAAGTTTAAAGTAAAAGAACCATTGGAGTTAGTTCACTCTGATGTATTCGGTCCTGTTAAGAAACCATCAATTGGTAGTATACGATATATGGTGACATTCATTGATGATTTCTCAAGGTATGTATGGGTTTTCTTTATGAAAGAAAAATCTGACATATTCTCAAAGTTTAAAGAGTTTAGAGAGTCAATTCAAGGAGAAGTTGGAAAGAAGATCTGTTGCTTGCGCACAGACAACGGTGGAGAATATAGCTCAAGCGAGTTCTCTCAATACCTAAGGGAATGTATAATACATCATCAATGAACTTGTGCCAACACGCCACAACAAAATGGTGTAGTAGAGAGAAAAAACTGACATCTTGTAGAAATTTTTCGAAGTATGCTACATGAAAAAAAATATACCTGGGAGATTTTGGGCTGAAGCGATGAGGACTGCAACCTTTGTGATCAACAAACTTCCTCAACCAAGGTTAGAATTTGTTTCACCCTTTGAGAAAACTATGGAACATGAAACCTACAGTTAGCTATTTTCGAGTATTTGGCTATGTGTTATGTATTTGTTCTTGATCATTTACGGAGCAAATTTGACAAGAAAGTTGTTAGACGTATCTTTATGGGATATGACAGCCAGAGAAATGGTGGAAATGTTGTGATCCAACGAGTGGAAGATGCTAAACTTCACGAGATGTGGTGTTCGATGAAGCATCTTCTTGGTGGTCATCAGAGAAGGAAGCATTGTCAGACTCAAGAGAATTTGGAGATAAGCTGCAACAAAAGATAGGGGAGCATACTATTCAATTCCAACCAAATTTAGATGAATCCATAGATCCAGACGATGATGGTGCCGAATAAAGAGTAACTCAGAATCCTTGGCAAACTGGCATATATCAACAACTAAATGAAGAAGGTGGGCCTAGTGAAATAGAAGAATCAACTCCATAATCTCGACTTCGTAGGTCAACAAGAACACGAAGGCTAAATCCCAAATAAGCCAATGCAACCATAATTGAAGAAGCAATAGAACCTGAGACGTTTGAAGAAGCATCACAAAGATCTGAGTGGATGACAATTATGAAAGAAAATATCGATACATTTCAGCAAAATCAAACTTGGGATCTGGTGCGAAAGCCAAGAGATGTGAAACCCATATCCTACAAGTGGGTTTACAAGATAAAACGCAGACCAGATGGGTCAATCAAGAGGTACAAGGCATGATTGGTAGCTTGTGGTTTCTCTCAACAGTATGGACTAGACTATGATGAAACGTTTAGTCGAGTGGTGAAACTTACAATTGTTCGAGTCCTACTTGCACTTGCAGCAATTAAAGATTGGAAGTTATGGCAGATGGATGTGAAGAATGCTTTTCTTCATGGAGAGCTGGATCGGGAGATCTACATGATCCAACAAATGGGTTTTGAGAGCCAATATAATCATGAATGTGTGTGTAAGCTACGGAAAGCACTCTATGGATTGAAACAAGCACCCAGGGCATGGTATGGTAAGATTGCTGAATTTCTAACACAAAGTGGTTATTCAGTAACACCTACAGATTCCAGCTTATTTTTTAAAGCCAATGAAGGAAAGCTAGCTATTGTGCTAGTGTATGTGGATGACTTAATCATAACTGGTGATAATGAGGAAAAAATTCTTCGAACAAAGGAGAATTTGTCGGTCTGTTTCTAGATGAAAGAACTTGGCTAGCTCAAGCACTTGCTTGGTTTAGAGGTTGATCACACAGAAGAAAGAATATTTCTTTGTCAACAAAAATATTCCAAAGATTTGATAAAACGGTTCGGAATGCTTGAATGCAAACCAATTTCGACGCCGATGGAGCCAAATGCCAACATGTGTGCACATGAAGGAAAAGATTTGGAAGATGCGACAATGTATCGAAAATTGGTAGGCAGACTGATCTACTTAACCTTAACTCGACCTGACATTTCTTATGTAGTTAATGTAATGAGTCGGTACATGCAAAATCCAAATAAGCCACATTTGGAAGCAGTTCGACAAATATTGAGATATGTGAAGAGTACAATTGACTATGGTCTTTTGTACAAGAAAGGTGGAGACAACAAGTTAGTTGGTTACTGCGATGCAAACAATACAGGAGATCAACAACTGGGTATATGTTTAAGCTGGGTTCTGGAACAATTTCTTGGTGTAGCAAGAGACAACCAACGGTATCATTATCAACCACTGAAGCTGAGTATTGAGCAACGACAATGGCAGCTCAAGAGTGTACATGGTTGATACAGCTAATGAATAATCTACATCAACCAGTAGATTATGCAGTACCGTTGTACTATGACAATCAATCGGCAATTCGTTTGGTAGAAAATTCGGTCTTTCATTCAAGAACTAAGCATATTGAAGTACATTATCACTTTATCATAGAAAAAGTTCTGCAAGAAGAAATTGAAATGAGGCAAATCAATACAGATGATCAATTTGCAGACTTGTTCACAAAAAGCTTAAGCGTTGGCAAGTTTCAAATGTTTCACCGTCAGCTTGACACAATAAAAATAGTGAGAGTTGGTATTGAGGGTTTGTGTTGAAAATCAACACCAACATAATAATTAAAGATGTAGAGAAATAAATGAAGTGGTTGAAAGAAGTAGAGAAATAAATGAAGTGGTTGAAAGAAGTAGAGAAATAAATGAAGTGGTTGAAAGAAGTAGAGAAATAAATAAAGTGGTTGAAGAAAGTAGAGAAATAAATGAAGTAGTTGTAGGAAGTAGAGAAATAAATGAAGTAGTTGAAGGTTGTAGAAAAGAGAAGTGTGTAGATAATATTTGTGTGGCTATGATTATTTCTTAGTTTTATATTTGTACGGTATAGATTACATAGTAAGGACTATAAATAGCCTGCCTTGCATTTGGTTTAATCATTTCATAAAAAAAAAAATAAGTCTTTATATTCTTAGATTGAGTGTGAGTTGAGAATTTTCTCTTTAAGTGTTTGTATTTCTATTCAATTTGTGAGTTGCCTTTGAAAGGTGTTATAGTAGATATAATACAAATAATTTGTTTACTTATTTGGATATAATATTAGTAAATTTAGAGTTATTTATTCTAAATTTTACTCAACACTTTGTACTAAGGAAGAATATGGGATCTTCGAGAATATTATGTTTAAAAGCACTGTTTCTCTTCCCTGTTTCTAGTTTTTGTTTTGTTTCATCCTCCAGCCGCCTCCCTCTTTGGTTTATATATATATATAATATTAAAAAACAAAAACAAAGGCAGTAAGAAGGGTTAATACATACAGTTACTAACACTTATATATATATATATTTATCCTTTTATTTATATAAATTTTAATTTTAATTTGAGTCTTACACAATATGTTTCTAAAATTTTAGATCTTCATTTTTTTGAATCTGTAATAAAATTTATATAATAATAATAATAAAATTTAAAATAAATAATAAATAAATAAAATTAGACTAAAATTAAAGTTAAGAAGTAATAAATTATGTTAAATTAGTCATTAAACACCTCAAACTTAAAACTTTGTTTGTCCTCAAACAAAAAGGAAATAAAATAAAAAACAACAATAGATAATATCAACTAGACCCCATAGAAAAATACCATCACTTACCAAGTTATGATTTAAATTTAGATTTCATCACTAATAACTTACTCTTTTGACATCGAAGATAGCAGGAAAATCAATAAAAAATTTAGGAATTTGTTACGTAAGAGTTAAACATTTACTTTAACTTAAAGCTAAGTCCTTAAGTGTGTGTGTGAAATAGTCAATTTAACTTCAAACCACCAACGAATTCAGATAAAAATAGAACAACTGAAATCAAAAATATTCTTTCAAAACTTAACTCAATAAGTCCAATTTTTAGAAATCCTCTCCACTAATGTAATTAAATACCAAAATCATATATCAAAAGGTCTTTAATTATGGTTGTAATGACATGTACAAGGTGAGGGCTAAAGTGAGGGCTAAGAAATAAATGGATATGAAAAATCAAAGCAAATTGTGAAAATACTTGGTAGAAAAAAACAATAAAAAAAATATCTGCAAGATTCACACAATAGCTCTTTCTCAACAATAAATTCATATTGATGACAATATTGTTACTATACTTAATAAGCGGAGTGCTCTTTTTTTCCTTTTTTTCTTTTTGCTTTTTTTCGAACCACTTTTACATTTTTTGATTTTTTCATTTCACTTTTTTCCTTTCATACTTCAATAAAATAGAGCAAATATAATGTGGATTATTTAATTTGAACTAATTTTCTCTTTAAATAAAAATTTTCACCAAAGCATTTTCTCAAAATTTAAAGTAAATTTATAGTTTTTTAATCTTAGAATGAGAATGGTTTATGTAGTTAAAAAAACAAATAAAGCTTATGTAAAATAAAGCTTAATGGGGTTGATTATGGGAATACACCATGTAATGATGACGTGATAATTAGGACGGCTAAGAAAGCTTTTTTGATTGTGATAAAAAAAATTCTTAGATCTTTTCTCTAATGTTTGATATCAACTAGGATTTTGCCTCAAGGATCCATCAATGAATTCTAGAACAAAGCAATATTGAACTTTTTTTATCTAATTAATTCAACTTCTTCTCTTCATAGGAAAAATAAAGTAGAGAAGAAATTTATTACGTGCTCAATCATTTTCAAGGACAAAGATTTAAATTAAAGTACCTACAAAACTCTGCCTAACATAATAGCAATTTTTGAAAAAAAAAGTCTCAAAATCATCATCAATTACAAATTTCAGAGTCATAGCAAATTCAATCATACTCAAATACATGCTTGATAAGAGAATCCAACAAGACTATAGGAGTTGATGCCTCCAAACCTAAACTATACAATTTTCTCATTGTAATTCAAAAGTGAGACAGATTGAAGAAATGAAAGGAACTTTTCTGGTTTTATGGTGGATTTGTGTTAGTTTCTAATTTCATACTTTTTATTCTTGCAAAATAAACTAGCATCAAAATCCAAATTATTCAAATAGTAATAAAAATAAAATAAAATAACAAAAGAAAGTTTTATGGGTTGCCTTCAATAAGTACTTATTTTATAGTCTACAACCAAACTTTTCAATCTTTATGAATTAGGATTTCGAATAGGAATACATGCACAATTCTTCTCCATTTATTCTCCATAATAGTGCCTTATCCTTCAAGTCTATTGCTCCAAAAGTGAAAATTTTGTCAATTGTATAAGGGCATGTCCATCTTGATCTTAACTTATCGGGAAGAGTTTTAGTTATGAATTGAAGAGCAAAACATGTTGTCATAGAGCAAAACTTGTTGTCCTAGACCAAACTTACACCTAAGAATTTGTTTGTCATTTCACTTCTTTGTTTATTCTTTGTAGATCTTTGCATTTTCATAAGCATCATTCCATAATTCATCCATCTCATTCAATTGAAGAAGTCATTTTTCCCATGTTGCCTTCAAATCAAAATTAAACTTCTTTACAGTTCAATAAACTTTATGCTCTAACTCAACAAGGATATGACATATTTTTCCAAACACTAATCGATAGGGAGACATACCTATAGGTGTTTTAAAAGTTGTACGGTATGCCCACAAAGCATCGTGAAGCTTCTTTTCCCAACCATTTCTATTGATGTTGACCCTTTTCTCAAGGATATTCTTAATGTTGTTATTTGAAATTTTAGCTTGGCTATTAGTTTAAGGGTAGTAGACAAGTACTATCTTATGCTTCACACCATATTTAGAGAGAAGATTGTCGAACAACTTGTTGCAAAAGTGGGTCCTTTCATCACTAATAATAGCTCGTAGTGTCAAATCTTGTAAATATGTTCTTATGCAAAAATTTGAGCACTACATTTGCATCAATTGTTGTTGTAGCAATTGTCTCTACCCTCTTTGACACACAATCAACTGCTAACAAGATATAAATAAAACCAAAAAAAGGAGGAAAAGAACCCATAAAATTAATTCCCCAAACATGAAATAACTCAACCTTGAAGATATTTTTCGATAGTAGCTCCTGATGTCGTGAAATATTTTTCATACGTTGGCACCAATCACAAGTTTGGGAACTAAATCGTAAGATTTAAAAAGTTAGAAATCTATGTGTAAAACTTTAAAAGTTTGAGGACTTAATTGTATATTTTAAAATTTTGAGGACCTAATTGTACGTTTAAAAAGTTTGGACATCAATAGTACACTTTAGCTTTATAAATATTTTTATTTTTTTTATAATTATTTTTTCAAAAATATATACATAGATCTCTAAACTTTTTAAGTCTTACAATTTAATGCCTAAAATTTTTAAATTATATATATGTCTTAATTTAGCTATTAAAATATATATTTACATATAAATTAAAATTTTAAGATCTTTGTGTAAAATTTTAAAAATTTTAAGATTAAATCGTATATTTTAAAAGTTTAAGATGTATGAATTTAATTAAAATTTAGAGACTAACAATGCATTTTAACCTTATAAATATTTTTTAAAAATATAAATGAACTAACACAGATCAACTTATTTAAAATAAATTTAAGTTAACTTATCATACATTAAATTTTACTACGGTGCATTTCACTTAGGTTTAATTTTAAAAATATAATAAACTGAAAATGTTATATGCCGAAAATAAAATTAAGATAATGAAAGGATGCTTTTGTGGGCCGTTTGAAATCTTTAATTTCATTCTAAAAGTTAATTAAAAAAAATAATCAAAAAGACGTTGGTTATCAATTCCATCCCTACCTAAAAATCTCATTGTACATGTCATTGCATGTCTATTAACTTTAAAAGTGCAATTGTTTGGCCATAAAAATATCTTAAACATCAAACCTTGGATTAGATAATGTAATTTATGATGGAAAATGAAAATGAACTAATACTTGTATGTTGTGATTTTCGTTCAGTTTTGTGCTCTTAATACTGTTTATCGTCCAATAATTATTAAATAAAAGTAATATCATATAGGTTGATAAAAGAAGACTATGGTAAAAGCATAAAATATTAGAAAATGACTTATACTTTATTTAATTTAATACATATGAGATATTATAATAAATTCATGTTAAAAGTTATTTCAACAATTATTTCATTATTTTATATCTTAGTTTTATATTTAATTTAATGTTTACATATATTTTAATGTTCATAACACTCAATTAATATAAATTAATTTAATGTATTTATCAAATAATACGTCAATATTGTACTTCATATTAAAAAAATACTTAAATTACTTTATGAAAAATGATTTTTCTCTTCACATAATTATTTTAACATTTCAGTTATCAGACCCTCAGGTACCATTTGATACATAGAATAATTTAATGCATATAACATTAATCATGTTAAAATAATTATAAAACTAGATGCTAAAAAGAAAACAATTACTTTTTAACACTTGGATCATACAAATTTATAAATAAATAAAGGAAAACATTTTCTAAACATCATACAATTGACAAATCAATTTATATTTTCAACGAATCCTTATTTTCTTAATGACATCAAGCATTAAATCCAAAATAATCTTAGCCTTGTATGGTACTTTTGCCTTTTTAGCATTAACAAGGTAAGCCTAGCAGCTCAACATTTTTTTTTAGCAACAACATCTAATGAAGTTGTACACCATCTAATAATCCCAATTTTTCCAACTCTCCTCCTACTCGACCTAAATGGCCTCCTCATCGACGTTGAGGTCTACTCTTTGTAATAATGTGACTCCAAATCACTTATATTAATGTGTTTGTTAGGTATTTATATTTATATTAATTGCTAGCTTCTATGTACTTAATGACTTATCCCCTCTTTTTTTCTTTGCTCATATCTGGCATGTAGTTTCTTCAATTTCACCGTATAAGGATCTAAAGAACTTGTTCAAAATAATAATAATAATTAATAAGCAAAAACATTTAGACCTACTCATAATTCAGAAATAAGCAAACCTTATATCTAGATATACACTGATTATTTATAAGCCAATCAAACCAAGAAACTATGAATATTAAGAAAGATAAGAGAGAGAGAGAGAGAGAGAGAGAGATAGAGTACATCGACTAGAGAAATAGTATCAAGTATTGATTTAAGCAGTAAGCTCATTCTCCTTATATGAGTCTCAATAACAACAATCAAATTATTCTGAGTTTATTTCTGTAATTTCTGTTCTCTTCTTTTCTATACAAAAACTACTTCTATGTATACTAATGAAAAAGAATATAAACTCTAACCCTAACAGCTGTTTTACTTCCCTAATTTCTGATTCACTAACCACATTGTTTGCCATTTCCTAACTCCATTAACTTTGTTGTTTGCCACTTTCACTGCACACGCCAACACTCCTCCTCAAGTTGGTACATATATGTCTCTTATGCTCAACTTGTTAAGTGTGTTGTAAAAGTTCCTTGCAGACACAGATTTTGTGAGTATATCAGCCAATTGATCTTCTGATTTAACAAATGGAAGCTTAATAATCTTTTCTTCAAGATTCTGTTTGATGAAGTTCCGATCCACTTCAACGTGCTTCGTGCGATCATGTTGAACTGGATTGTGAGAGATGGCAATGGCTGCTTTGTTATCACAAAATAAATTCATTTCAAAGTTAGGAGCAAGACCAATCTCAGTTAGAAGTTTTTTCAACCAAAGAAGCTCACATATTCCCTTGACCATTCCTCGAAATTCAGCTTCAGCACTGGATAAGTCAACTACCTTTTGCTTCTTGCTCCTCCATGTAACAAGATTGCCCCCCACAAAAGTAAAGTACCCAGCAGTAGATTTCCTATCCTTCATATTCCCTGCCCAGTCTGAATCTGTATATCCAAGGACTTCCAATTGACCATTCTTTGAGAACATAAGTCCTTTGCTAGGGGAGGATTTTAAGTAACGAAGTATTCGCATGACCGCATCCATATGGTCTTCACTTGGGCAGTGCATGAACTGACTCACGACACTCACAACATAAGCAATATCAGGTCGAGTATGAGATAAATATATGAGTTTACCTACTAACCGTTGATATCTCTGTTTATCTGCTGGTACTTGGTCCACATATTCTCCGAGTTTATGATTTTGAACCATTGGAATATCGACAGGTTTACAATCTAGTAGTCCTGCCTCTGCCAGTAGGTCCAGAGTATATTTCCTTTGGGAAAGACATATGCCTTGTTTTGATCTTTTTACCTCAATACCTAAGAAGTACTTGAGCCCTCCCAAATTCTTCATTTCAAACTCATTTGACAGTTGTTCTTGAAGCTTAGAGATTTCTTCTTTATCATCCCCTGTAATGATCATGTCGTCTACATAGACTATAAGGGTTGTTATCTTCCCTAATCGATGTTTTAGGAAAAGAGTATGATCCGAGTTGCTTTGTTGGAACCCATATTTCTTCATTGTTGAACTCAACCTACCAAACCATGCTCGAGGTGATTGTTTTAGTCCATACAATGCTCGTTGTAATCTACATGCAGTTTCTTTTCCTGATGTAACAGTATATCATGGTGGGATATCCATGTAAATCTCTTCTTCAAGATCACCATGAAGGAAGGCATTTTTTACGTCAAGTTGGTGCAATGGCCAATCTAAATTTGCCGTAAGAGATAACAAGACTCTAACGGTTTTTAGTTTAGCCACAGGTGAGAAGGTTTCTTGATAATCTATCCCGTGTTTCTGTGTATATCCTTTTGCTACAAGTCTCGCCTTGTATTGATCAACTAACCCATCTGCTTTATACTTAATGGAGAAAATCCACTTGCATCCTACCATCTTCTTCCCTTGAGGCAACTCGCTTAACACCCATGTGTTATTCTTCTGCAATGCCTCAAATTCCTCTTTTATAGCTTGAGCCCATTTTGGATCAGATAAGGCTTCTTCAATGCTACTTGGAATTTGACACGAGGAGAGTGTTTGTGTAAATTCCCTGATAGGTTCTAATAACCTTTGAGTAGATACATAATTTGCTATTGGATACTTGGATTGTCGTTCTTCTCTTTCTGGGGAGTATCGATTTGGAGGTTTGCCTCGATTGTGTCTGAAAGGTAAAACATAACGAACAGATGTATCTATAACATTAGTTTGTAACGGTGTGATAGGATAGCTTACCTCAGGAGTATTCTCAGCAAGAGGATCATTGGGTACTAGGGAGTGGAGGGGTACATCAACCACTTCATCTTCTGAAGATTCAATTACTACTTCAGCTTCAGTTCTTGGAAGTTCAAGCTCGGGTCTAGATACTGGCTCCTCCATATGATTGGCATGATCCGAGTATGTTGGACTAGTGTCTAATATTTCAACATCAAGCCAATTTCGTTCTTCACCATAACTCTCCTCCTGAAGAGTGGAATTGGATACCGGTGATGGGAAAAAACATTATGATTCGAGGAAAGTGACATCCATGGTAATATAGGTTCTTTTAGTAATTGGATCATAGCATCGATAACCCTTTTTTTACCCCATACCCCAAGAACACACAGCGGACAGCACATGGATCCAACTTAGTTCGTTGATTTTTATGGAGGTGGACAAAAGCAACACATCCAAAAATTCGGGGCGAAAGCATCAAAATAGTAGGCAAGGGAAGATGATCAGATAACACCTTTAATGGAGTCTGAAATTGTAAGGTTTTTGTGGGCATACAATTCAGTAGATACACCGCTGTAGTAATAGCATCACTCCAGTATTTATTAGGCATATGTGCACCGATTAGTAAGGCCCGAGCCGTTTCTAAAATATGCTGATTCTTCCTCTCCACATTCCCATTCTGTTGTGGGGTTTGTGAACATGAGGTTTCATGGAGAATACCATGGTTGTCCAAGTATGTCCGAAATTGTTGATTAATATACTCCCCTCCATTATCAGACCTAAGTATCTTAATTTTTTCAAAAAATTGTGTCTGAACCATGGTGTGAAACAAGTGAAATGTAGCAAATACTTCATCTTTATGTTTGAGAAGGTAAAGCCATGTCATTCGTGTACAATCATCAACAAAAATAACAAACCAACGATGACCCGATGACGTAATGACCGGGGAAGGTCCCCAAACATCAGAATGTACTAAAGCAAAAGGAGTCACACTTTTGTTCATGCTCATAGGATAAGACGCCCTATGACTTTTTGCTAGGATACAAGTATCACATTTGAAATCTGAATGTGTGATATTTGAAAATAAACTGGGGAATAGGTGCTTTAAATACCTGAATGATGGATGCCCAAATCTACGATGACATAGCCAAATCTGTCGTTCCTTGTTACCAACAATATTTTGCATATGATTGGCTCTTCCTGAACTGAGGTCATCCACATAATATAGCCCTCCCCTCCTAGTACCACGCCCAATGATCTCCTTGGTGAGAATATCCTGTAGAAGGAAAAAAGTAGAATACATCAGTACTACACAGTTAAGATCTGAAGTGACCTGACTTACATACATTAGTCGGTTTGACAGAGAGGGTACAAGTAAAGTATTAGATAATGATAATGAAGGAGATAAGGTCACTGTTCCAGATCCTGTAACTGGATAAGTGACCCCATTTGCATTGGCAACACGACTCTGTCTTGGCTGGGTTGTTTTGGAGAGATCGTTTGGGTCAAATGTCATATGATCTGTAGCTCCAGAGTCCAGAATCCAATCCTCCTTATCACTACGAGTAGAGATGTGAAATGCTTTACTTGAAATACCTGGATCCTAGGAAGATTCGGCCTAAGAAGTAAGGGATAGTGAGGCATTATTGGTAGCCACAGCGGCTCGCCCAATGGTGTCCCGTTTCTTCCGTGCTTGAAGATCATTCCACCATTCTGGATACCCATGTAGTTTGAAGCAGTTTTCACGTGTGTGTTTGGAGTTTCCGCAATGGCCACATTTCATGTCAAGAGATGGTGGATTTCCCGTGGATTTCTTGCTACCCAAGGAAGTTCCTATTTTTGGTGGCATTAGATTATGGTGTCCCTTGACCCCTTTAAAAGCCATAACTGCTCCGGGTGTCGTATCTACACCTATGATCATCACGGTCTGCCTGACCTCTTCCCTACGGACGAATCCATAGGCTTGTTCCACCGTAGGGAATGGTTTGATCTGAAGCACATCACTTCGAGTTTTATCCAATCTATCATCAAGTCCATCGAGGAAGGTATACACTCGATCTTCCTGTACGATGGAGTTGTATTTTTGTATATCAATCGCACACTCCATTGGATTAGGACGACGGAAATCAATTTCACGCCATAACCCTTGAAGGTCATTGTAGTATTTTTCAATGGATCCACCCGCTTGCTTCGTACGAGTAACTTGACGGCAAAGATCATACACTTGAGACGTGTCTGTCCTATCATAGTAAGTGGTAGCCACCGAATCCCAAACTTGTTTTGCAGTTGAGAATCGGATAAAATTTGCAATTAAGAAGAGGTCCATCGAATTGATCAACCATCTTTTGACAATGGCATTTTCAGTACGCCATCTTCTAAATGAAGGGTCGGTTTCAACAGGTTGAGGAAAGTCCCCATTAATATATCCCAGTTTATCTTTGCCAGAGATATACATCTCCACCACCTGGGACCATAAGGCATAGTTGGATCCTCCCAACTTGATACTAATGGGAGCAGTCGACGCTTCAGTTGGCGGAGGTTGTGAGCTGATCTGAGCTCTAGTTAAAACTTCCATCATTTTTGCCGTCAAATCTTCCAATATGAAATTGGTAGTTAAATCTCTAGATTCCGCCACTATATAAATGCAAAAAAACACAACTTGTAACCCTAACCCTAATTTCTCTCGCAAGCGGCGCCTTTTCTCTCCCTGTGCGTTGAGCAGTTTCCTCGCGCAGCCCTAGAGCGGCGTCCTTCTACAACCGAGCGTGACTTTCTTCTACACGTGAGCGGCGCCCGTCTTCTGCAACGAGCAGCTAGGTCAAGATGGCCGAACCTTAGCTGGCTACAAATCCAGACAAAGTTAACCTTCCACTTGGTCCTCCGTCTCTGAAAAAACCCTCACTGACCAGCGAGGAGTTAGCAGCTCCAGTGAAGTTGATTCGTTTTTTTTGTTGTTCAAGCTATATCTTGCACTATCTGATTTGTTGTTGTTCGAGCTATATCTTGCACCGTCTGATCTGTTGTTGTTCGAGCTATATCTTGCACTGTCTGATTTTTCCCTTCCTATTTTTTCCTTCTTCTTTTTTTTGGTTTCAAATGTTGCAGAGAAACAGACACCTAATTTAGGTCAGCAATCGTTTCCATCTTTTCTTGGTTTCTTCTTCTTCTTTTTTCAGGGGGGAGGTAGATTGAAGATGGTCGCAATCGACTTTGCACGCACAGAGACACTCGAACTTGAATTAAAACTAAGAACCTTGAACTCCAAAAGGATATGGAGAATCTGCAGAGACAGTTTCGTAAAGTGTTGACACACAAACACCCATCTGCTTGGATTAATGGATGGAAGAAGCTGAGCAAATTGACCAAGATGACAGTTCTTGAAAAAAATGGATATGGGGTATTATTGATCTGATCTCTGGATTTAATAGATCAAACCAATGTTGAGGAGAACAGGTAGCAACGTAGGATTTTTATTTCTTTAGAGTCATAATCTGCTCTGATATCATGTCAAATTATTCTGAGTTTATTTCTATAATTTCTGTTCTCTTCTTTTCCGTACAAAAACTACTTCTATGTATACTAATGAAAAAAAATATAAACTCTAATCATAACAGCTGTTTTACTTCCCTAATTTCTGATTCACTAACCACATTGTCTGCCATTTCTTAACTCCATTAACTTTGTTGTTTACCACTTTCAATGCACACGCCAACAAGATGTTGGATAAGCAACACAATGAGAACCCAACTAGCTTCCAATTGTTCATCCTCAAAAAGCTACCATCTGATTGGTCCACATTTCCTTCCATAATCTTTCCAGCACAGCTAGAACAAGACCCAGCTCTACATGAGTATGGAACATCAATTTTTTTCTCCTCAGCTTGATCTAAAATATACACATCATCAGGACAATCAAATTCTGCTGGCCCTTCTGGTGTTATAAGCTTAACCTTGTATGTAGCCATTGCAGTCACACGTTCTCCAAGGCTCGCCTTCAACCCATAAAGGACTTGACCGAAAACTGGAAGCGCACAGAGATTAGTTGCCAGTTGGCGACAGATGATGTGCTCACCATGGTGCTAGAGAGAGTTTCCATTTTGGCATGGGAAGGGTTAGAATGTTGGGAGATAGAGAGCTAGGTCTGCAAGTAGTATCATTGATAATGGGAAGGCTTGTGAAAATAGCATGACGTGGCATTGAACATATATGACACGTGTTGGTTGTGGCTAGCATTTTCTATTATTGTCGCCACACGACTATTTTACAAATGTATTAGCAACTGTGGTACACACACTACCAGAGATTTATTTCAATTATGTTCTTACGTTTTTCCATTTACTTTCGATGTCTAGCATATTTTAGTGGGAATCTCAAATAAATCAGTACTACACAAGAAATACGTACATGTGTTGTTACTATATTTAACCACTTTAAACATTTGTAAAATGACTAGAGTCAAATGCAACAAATAAGAAAACTAAAATGCACAAATTTTAAAATGACTAATGTGTCAGATTTGTAAAAACAAAATGACTAAAATATTATACTATCTCATACATAATCAGAAAGAACAAATCTTAGCAAAAATAAATAAATAAAAGAACATAACATGCCCTGAGGACTATCCAATACACATCTTTTCAAAGCCATACAAGGAAAGTGTGAAAATGACAAAAGAAAGAGCAGCTTTACAAGATAAAGTAACAACACTAACTCAACAAAGATAAAACGAGAACACTAGATGAACGCAATGAAGAGCTTTTAATAGCAAGAAAAACTAAGCATCTGTTGGCGATTCACTGGCATTTCCTTACAAGACCTAAACAAGATGACAAAATTTCATGACAATTAACAGAATCGCAAAGCAAGTGGTATCACAACGGGATTGAACCCTGTAAAATTAATAAAACTGTACTGCAAATGCAAATCCTTTCACAATGGCACTTCGGTATGTTCCAATTGCACAGCAACCTATCCTCTCGTTAAGCAACTTGAACAAATGAAAATCATAGAGGAACCACCGGAGGCAAGTGAAAGAATTAAAATTGACTAATTCCTTGCGTGGCAAAAGGTTCATTTCAAGTTCATCCCCCTTGGTTCCATTCATCCCAAAGACACATATTAAAACAAGGTACATGGGAAAAATATGGTAGGACTACTTACATGGTGAATATATGTGAATATGTGAAAGGTCCAAAAAGAAAACAACAAATGGCATGAGTTTTAACTCTCTAGCTTCTTTAGATTATGAAACAAAATATGCATTCTAAATTAAGGCTCCACTTACAGCCAGGGTGAAAAACAAAAAGAAAATCTCTGGGCTTCCACGAATTCAGAGAAAGAAGAATACACCTCCGTTCTCAAAGCCTGTGATTCCAATCTAAAGATGTACAACCTCTCCATATATGACCGGAGTCTTTCTCTTAGAATGTATCATCTCTCAATAAGCAATGTGTTTGGGGAAGGCTCTATCAGCTTTTTTTTTCTGAGAAGTCTTAATCACACTTAATGTTTCTGTAGATCCTCCTTACGAACAAATTAGAGCCCAGGTAACCAACAGCCCCTGCACATTCAACAAAAAAATAAATGCATTTTTTTTCAGGAGCTAAGTGGCAAATGTAGATTAAGGTTTTACTAACAGTAACTTAACAATCATCCAATATATATAAGAATCTCAAACAAAATGAGCCTTCCCACATTGCATCGGTCAAATGAGCTCAAGCCCAACAAATGCAATAAAAAAAGGGAAGGAAAAAAAAAGCACGACTGGCCTTGGTTTAGCCATGGTGTCTCAGAGACATCAACACAATGGGAAAATAATTAATTCTCCTGAACCTAAAATTCAATTTAAATATTTTTGGACTGCACGGAAAGAAAATAGAATTTTAAATGTTAAATTAAGCACACTTGATAATGAGCAGCGTTTTCTACAAACCACTTAAGGGTGCGATGGGAGGGTATAAATGATAGACACTTGACGTTTCAATTATTAAAAAAATAAAACTACTTGGGAAAGTATCAAAGCAACAGATGTTTGACCAAAAATAAGATACAACAGATGAAATTGTTAGACAAATTTAAAATTTCGTAGAAGAACTCACCACAGAGAATTCCCAAACCGAGACAAAACATTAGGGTGTATCCAAAATAGAAGCTGGTCTGGAAGAACCCTGACATCTTAGTCTTGGCATAGTAGTAATATATTGAGTACGAGTATACATATACAGCTGTTGAGGCAGCAGAAAAGAAAGAAGTCCATTGCCAGTGATAGTTCTCAGCATTGAGCAAGAAGTATGTTCCCACTATTGTCACACATACAGTGACAATAATAAGAATCAAAAAAACAAGCAGCATAAAACCGTATACATAGTATACCTGTTGAGAAAGAAAAACATTAATCCAGGACGAGTGCCATATCAAACAATCATGCAAAAGTTACGACTAACCACAAAGTATGCTATACTTACCATGCAAATTTCAGTGATAACAATATTACCACAAACTAAAAGGTTAATTTCATACTGAAATTTTACTTCACTGCATTACTATTTATCAAGACTCGAGAGCTGACAAACTGACACCAAAAGGTTGGACATGAATCAGAAACAAATAATGAACCATTAATTTTCAGATATACAAGCAAGTAATTAAGCCTTCAGTAAATCTTCAATTTTGTCCCATTAACTTTGTAATTGACACCACCTTTTTGTGCTACAAAACAACTTCAATGTCTATCCCCCAAAGTACAAAACATAAACAGGCAATATCAGAATGCTCAAAGCTGCAAATAATCCAACTGACATGCAGCCATCTCTTCAGCTAGACAGCCACAAAAAATGATGGGGAAGAGGGAGGGGGAGGGAATATATGCATATCTGAAATAGTAAAATATGCTCAACTTCACAAGGTTTGCTTTCAAGATTAAATATAATCATGTGGTTGTAAGATCTACCTTGTAATTCCAAAAGGATGTGAAAACAAAATACATCTCAATGAATATGCTTCCAAAGGGAAGCAGTCCTCCCATCATTGATACTACTGATGGCGTCAAATACCATTTCTTTTCAGGAATGGGACGAGGAATGGTCTTCACACGACAGGGATTGTTTGGGGCACCATTCCAGTTTCTTCCGACAACTGTTCCGAGAAGTGCAAGAGGAAAAGAGATGAAAGCCCAAATAACGAAGACAACAACCATAGTACCAAAGGGAATGGCTGCTAGAGACCCATAGAATATGGCAATTGTGTTCAAGAAGAACCCAATACTAAAGCACATAAATGGGAACAGAGAGGCTGTCAGAATCATTGACTTTATCCAATGTTTACCTGAAAATTAAAGATGTTGGAAACACGCACATATTAAATTTACAACAATTTCCCAACTTAATCATGTAGCAAACCAAAATTGTAGCAAGTATATTGTGACTATTTAGTACAACAGTAAGCAATAACTTACCCCCGCTTCGTGAATACATCCCACAACTAACATAACCAGAAATGAATGATGTAAGTGCATAACACACTATAAAAGTTGTAACAATTGCCCCTCTCCTGTAGCACCAAAGTATTTAATATAAGAGAAAGTATATAGGAAGGTACAGGGTTTGCAACATTTCTCAACTACAAAAAGCTACTAGGATGTATATAAGAAAAGTTGGATGGCATGATAACAAAAAATTATGGGTATTTGACACGGCATTGTCAACTAAACTAAAGATTTGTATATACAGGCACGTGTTTGTACATTCATGATTGCAACAACAAGCATGCAAGCTAGGCTGAAGTCATTGCATCAAAGTTGCATCAAAGCATACAAGATTCAATTCATGTACCAAGACCTGTGAAAGAAGATTTGTAACATACCCGACATACAACATTCCTATGATTGCCAATAAAATGACAAGGAGAACAAGCAATGCTAGTTGAGCACCAGTTCCAACAACAGCTGATAGAATAACCAAATTCCTTGCAGGTCGAAAGACATCCCCATGAACAAGTTTCCAGCCAGACTCTTCATTAACATCTCTTTCCTACAAATCAGAACATTGGAATAGCCACCAAGTATAAGTTCATATTTCCATGCCCTCCATTTTGAAAGAATTAACTAGAAAAGAAAAATAAGAGAGAACATCACCAAAGTCTCTAAATCATCATCCTCCCGAGCATATTTTGCATAGTCATTCCTAAGAGTTCGCATTAGTATCATTGAGACTAGACCAGTCAGGAAGATAACCATCATGAACGAATTAAAAATAGAGAACCAATGGATCTGCAAATACAAGCAAACATGATTAAAGGGTATTGGAAATTGAATTGTACAGCAGCAATAAACAAAAAAATGTGAAAAATGGAACACAGAAACAGAAACAAAAACCATAGCAAAGGTTACCTGGTGCTCAAAGAAAGGGTAGTCCAGGTAAACATCAAAGCGATGAGCAAAGGAGATATTGGTTGGAGTCCATTTAACGGAGTATGTCAGGTCGAATGTCCGCCCCACTTCCAAAGGCTTTGGACTCTCTTGTGTGAGATTTACATGAATTATCTACATGAATATAAATTTAGATATGAAGCAGATGACACATCCTAAAGCTTATTATAAAACCAATAAGAGGTTTGAACAACCACAAACCTGATCCTTATTATATTTGACATTGATATTCTTATGAGTATAGAGAACATGCTTAGCATTCTCACCATTCTTATCTGGGTGCAATTCACCAACAAAGCCTAAAATATAAATAAGAAAATTAAATTGGTCAAAGTTATCAGCTTTTATATAAAATCCAAAAAGTAAAGGAAAGAAACTAATTAATCCATACCCCATAAAGGAAGATCGTCTGCAATTATATTGATTGTTCCGGCCATGATTAAAAATGACAAGATAATCAGTGAGTCCAGGAAAATAAATAAATTGATAAAATAATATCAAACCAGAGGAGAACCTTCACATGCAAAGGCAAGACTCAAAAAGGCATTAATCAAGAGAAAAATATCTAGAGCAATCTAGCAATGTGTAATGATGAAAGCAGCTAAACCTTCCATCAGTAGATGTATCACAATGCTACTCCTTGTATTGAACTAATACATAATTTCAAATATATAGTGCACAACATACCCATGAAGAATTCAAACCAATAACTGTTCTCAATTGCATCCTTGAAATGTTTAACCTTTTGCTCATCAAACTTAAGTTGGCAAATCACAGACTTGTCCACGTTTCCTGGACCAGGAAGTTTTTTCAATAAGTTCAACATTGGGAATCTACTCTCAGAAATTAGATACTAAAAGGAAGTCTACATACTTTGGAACTTTATGTCAATCTGGCTGTCAATGAGTTCATTTCCACCAAGGACCTCACCAAGACCACCCCATTTGTGAACAGGATTATCAGGTGGGTGACAGAAGGGGAGGCTGTAATAATTGTACGTTTCTTGGGGATTATTGTAAGGTCCAACCTTATTTACCCAAAGGGTCACATGGTCATTTGTTTGATACTGCAAAAGACCAAAGAGAGTACAATAGTTCGGACTAAATGCCACATGAAAAATCAAATCCATTATTTTGTAAAGAAGAAAACCAAAAACAAAGGTAAGTAAAAAGATACAATTGTGTGCAGTCAAATAGAAGAACTGGAAAAAAGGAAATGAGAGCCAAAAAGATCTCAGTCGCACATCTAAAATGCCTAATCATGGATAATACACTATACAGAATTGGATACAATGCACTATGATAAGTTCCCATTTCCATACCTACAGCCATATACGATTCAATTCGCGCTTAAAGAGAAACCAAATTGAGATATATCTCATAGGCATCAACCCATTACGCAATTCCTCACCCAAGCTTAATTACACACAAATACGAATGCAGAATAAACTCTCGATCTAAGAAGGAAGAAAACCGAGCAATATAAAACCAAGAAGAACTCACAGATCCATAGAGAATACAGGAACAAACAACAAGATATACGAGTGGTTTGCCAATTAGCAATTTATTAGGGTTATGTCAAGAGAGAGAGAAATGGTTACCTTGTGATCTGAGTCAGAGGAGAAGACAGGGGAGAGAAGAAAAGCTAAAAATAGGAACAGAAAAAAAGATCGAACGACGGAGAACATGGCGATCGCCGACTAGAACCGGATCCGAACAATCCAGGATTCAGATTCTAAATAGTATTTGAAGAACGAGCTTACTTTCTCTCTGAACACGAGTCTATATAATTTCCTTTTAAGTTTATGATTTAAGAGAGAGAGAGTAAAGATCTTCTCCTTCTTCTTTTTTATGTTTTTTGTGCTACTGCTAAAAGAGTAAGTAAAGAACTTGTGACTTTAGTTGTTGTTTTTCATTTTTTATTTTTTTTTCCATCTTCTAATAGTATTTTTTCAAAAAAAACTATACTCTCCAACTTAAATTCAATCTATTTTTTACACTTCCAATTAAAATACATGCCAACCACAAGTACGTTGTCATAATTTTTTAATTTATTAAACATATTAATACTTGTAGAAAAAAATTTAATATCTTTATGTAAATCCACAGTTAAATTTTTAAGGTATCAAAATATATCATTAAACTTATATAAGTTATATTAATTTATCATTTTTATTAAAAATTTGATATGAATTAATGTAAAATAAATCACATACAATACATTTATTCAAAAACGCTATTAAAGTTATATAAATTATAATAACTTATCAACAAAATTTATCCATTTATATAATGACTTGTATTGAGTGATTTGATGATGAATGTATTAATAGAAAATTTTGATGTTAGATTTTATTGTAAATATAAGTTTGTGATAAATTTATAGAAATGATATATTTTTCAATTTATATAAAATTAACAGTAGATTTTAATACTTTAAAATTTTAATAATAAATTTACATGAATAGGTAAAGTTATAATGAAGCTTATAAAAAAGACCTAATATATATTAATTATTATGATAGTATAGACTTTACATTGTGTTTCATAGAATAACATCAAAAAAATTCTTAAAAATTTAAAAAATTTAAAATTACTCTTCAAATATAAAGAAAATTAAATCTAATAAAATGAATAGTGAATTTTCATAAATAAAAATGAAATAATATATAACAAAAAACCAAGAAGTAATAAGAAATCAAATAATATTATAATTACGAATATAAGACATCTCATGATATTTTTTACAATAAATGGTAATTAGTAAAAAGAAATTTTAAAAATTTTAAAAAGCAAAATTAAATTTTAAAGAAAAAGATGGATATAAAGATCCATCATTTTCATCGTTAAAGAAATTATTCCCAAAAAAACCATAATTTATTATATAATAAGTAATAAAAAATAAGCATTAATATTATATAAGTAAAAAATAACGTACAATATATCATTAATTGATAAAAAAATATAATTAATAAGTTATCAAAAATCCCTACGAAAAATTGTTTATATTTATTTAGAAAAAATTCAAATATTAATAAAATATTATTTTAAAGAAAGAATTAATACACCATTATAATTAACATTGTTAGATAATAAAATAATAAATATGAAAGATGTTTTATTAGGAATAATCTATGGTAACTTAGGATATAAGAAACAAAAATTAGGTTTGTTATTAATATTCATGATAAAAAATTAAACCAAGTGTTAAGTTTACCTTATAATTTGAAAAATGAGATTTAATGAAATAATAAAATCATCAATTTTTAAAACATTACACAATATGATATTCATTAACAAACAATCATAAGAGTTTAATATATGAAAAAAATGAATTTATAAAAATAGATAAAAAGTTTCAATAATTTTGACAAAAATAATAAAACCAAAAATACTAATGAACTTTGAAATATCAAAAAAATAATAGTTAGTTATTAAAAAAATCTACATATAAGAAATAAAAAGTAACATAGTTAAAAACAATAACAAACTAAAATTTACTTTTATAAACCATAAAATAGAATTTTCTAACAAATGACAAGTTACATAACTAATAAGAATTTCAAATAATGAAAACATTAATAGATGATGTATAACTAAGAAGAAATAAGTTAGAAAACAAAAAAAAATTAATTAATATAAGTATTAGTTTATTGTGTCATATTAGAAGAAAAAAATAATGTTTAAAAATAAATTAAAAAACATATAATTAAAAATAACTCGCCTATTAATCGTAACAAAAAAATCAAATAATATTAATAAAAACTTAAAGAACTTCTAACAAAAAAAAATTATTTAGTCCAAGAATCAAATATGAAGTATCTACGAAAAATAATTACAAAAAAAATAAATAAAATTAATCATAATAAATTACAACAAGATATATGTATAAAATAAATAATATATATATATAATATATAGAAATAATGATATTATAATTCATGAATACAATCTCTTAAAAGAATTAAAAATAAACTTATCCTAGAGTAAGAAGCGAGGGAAGAAAAAATAAAAAAGTACATAAAATCTTGTGAAATAATTTAATAGTATAATATTTAATTTTGTTATTAATTTAAAATAAAATATAAAATATTTTAAAAATAATAAAAATAAATTTAAATATTATATTTCTCTCACGTAAGTATATAATTATTTAAAATTAAAAAATATTTATTTTCTAATTTTAATCATTTATAATTTATAATTTTATTTTAATTTTACTGGTTAAATAAATAAAATAATAATATCATTATTTTATTAAATTTAATTTCTATTATCATTTTAATTATATTTAACCAAAACATTACCTTCATTCTTTTATATTTGTTTAGATTCTCTTTTTTACTTTCCCTGTGTAATTCTCCAAAAATCTCCCACTTTGAACAGCTAAATTCTTTCTTTCTCCTTCCCCTTTACAATCCATTTTCTCAATTACATTTAAAGAATAAAAAAATAATCCCAAAATTCAGTTCTTTGTCAAAAGATGTTTCCCTTTTCTAACTAAAGTTGTAATCTTTTTTCAATTCAAAGCTTATCTAATTCTCTGAATTTGATGACTCGTGAATTAAAAGCTCTTCGAATGTTCACTTCTGTTTCTACCTTCTATTTAAGCCAAAATAATAACCAAAATCAAGAGAATTGAAGGGGAGAAAAAAAAACCAAAATTATGGAAAAATATGAGCTTGTGAAGTATATAGGATCTGGGAATTTTGGGGTTGCTAGGCTTATGAGAAACAAACAAACCAGAGAGCTCGTAGCCATGAAATACATAGAGCGTGGTCACAAGGTATGTGCTTTCTTCTTGACTTATAATTTTTCTCTTTCCCTCTATTTATCTATACATTGGTGTTTAAACTTTTAGATTTTCTTATTTTTTTAATCAATTTAGAGATTTCTGAAATTTGGAAAGCTATTATGCTAGACTAATTGAATTGAGGAGTTTTTGGAGCTTGGAAAACCAGTAAGAACCCTGCATTTTGATTTCTTACAATTCCCAGAAAGCACATTTTGTGCTTCCTTACAGGAGGACAAATGTGCTTCTTTTTTAATGGGTTGTCTTTTGAAACCACTTTTGTCAGAAGCAAAAGCAAATAGGTCCTATAGCTTCTTGTGTAGTTAGAGCCATTCAGAGTTTAATAAAAATCCTTATTTTTAAATTTTTTATAATTAAAAAAAGAAACTCTAATTTCAGATACTGATATGAAATACCATCTGCTCATGGATGCATAATATGTGTTGTATATGATGTTCTGCTAACTTGATAGCAGATTGATGAGAATGTGGCAAGAGAAATCATAAACCACAGATCACTTCGCCATCCGAACATAATTCGGTTCAAGGAGGTGTGCCATAAGTAGTTGTTATGTTTAAAGACATGGCGAGTAGTAATTTTACACATTACATAGTTCTAATTTGAATTCTTAAATTGCAGGTGGTTTTGACTCCTACTCATCTTTCTATTGTCATGGAGTATGCAGCTGGCGGAGAGTTGTTTGAGCGAATTTGCAATGCGGGAAGGTTCAGCGAAGATGAGGTTTGATATTTGTTCTTGTACTTTATGAGTTTATGTATGAATGAGTTACTTTGTTATGCTTAATATCTGGAAAAAAATGTAGGAAAAGTTCAATGAAGGTCTTTACTATGACATATCATTACAATTAAAGTCACAAGAAAACTAGAAATGAAGTGAAGTGCAAGTGGCTTGTCGAACCACACTAAGTACCATTTCATCTAAAAAGATCAAATTATGAACTATAATTTTTTGAAATTTTGTTTGAATCTCTTTAAATTTTGCAGACTAGATACTTTTTCCAGCAGCTTATCTCAGGAGTTAGCTACTGCCATACCATGGTAAAGAAATAATATTTCAATATTTTTTTGATCTATATACGAGGTTTTCTTCTATTTACTATTTGCTTCGTCTGTAGCAAATATGCCATAGAGATTTAAAACTCGAGAATACTTTGCTTGATGGAAGCCCTGCTCCACTCCTCAAGATATGTGATTTTGGATATTCTAAGGTTTGTGAACTTGATGTGTCTGATTGGTTTATTCAATATGTACAGAAATTTGTGTACTTAATAAACTCTATTTATGTAGTCATCCCTGCTGCATTCAAGACCAAAGTCAACTGTCGGAACTCCAGCATATATTGCTCCCGAAGTTCTTTCTCGAAGAGAGTATGATGGCAAGGTAATTTAGTTATTCCATACCAATATGAAAAAAATAAAAGAAGTAAAAATAATTTGCTCCGATGAATGGTTTTAGATTATTATTTCCTAGTATCTCATAGAGACAAATTTGTTTTATGATATAGACCGTTAAATATCATCATGTTATTATGAAGAGAGAAGTTTGAGCCTTTTCACATGAAGATCCATTATAATTATTATTGCACTATTTTCTTCTTTTGAAAACTTAAGAAACAAGCCTGTTTGGATATTCATATTCTTACTCAAACTTCCCATTAATATCTTCTGAATTTGATTGATTTGAATATGCACATTCTTATGAGATCAATCGCACTCATGGACTGTCATTATTTTGTTGATTGTCTACTGTATGTATGCTACCATCTATATTCAGTGGGTGGCAATCATATCGTGTTAGCCATGTTTGTATCGTGTTTTGGCGTTAATCGTATCGTGTTCACTTGTCAATGAATATATGAAAAATTTACTTAATTTTTTTCATGTTTTCAATTTATAATAGTAAGAAATTATAAGATCTTTAAGGACATGAAAGAATTAATGATTAAATTTGACTAAATTTGTTATCCATGTCACATCAAAAATTATCACCCCTTTTCTTATTGTGTTCATGCTTACATGGATTGTGTTTCTATTAAAATATCGTTTCAATGTGTATGTTAAAAGTGGTTTCAAAAGAAAATGTTTCTAGGAAGAAGAAAATTATCTGTGTTTCGATCAAAAAGCACAAAATGTTTTTTTTTATGCTTTATAAGTCCTAAAAGCATTCCTGTCAAATTTTTTTCCTTCAGTTCTAAAGTTAGTTTTCTATGTTAGTAAACCTTTTATACGAGGTCTCAAAAGCAGAAACAATCAAGCAGATTCTTAAAGTAGTTTTATCGTTAATCTTACATAGTGGTGAGGTTGATATATGTTATTCTTTATCGTGTACATAGCACCCAAATAATTGAGAACCGCTTAAACTAGGTAGCCATCACTTTGTTTAACCGTATCGAACTGGTTTTCTGACACTTAGGAGGCAAACCTTTAAGATGTTAATGAACACCTAATTTCTCATTTTACATTTTAAACTTTTCTATTAAATTTTTGTGTGCAAAGGATACAAGTATTATTGAGTAGAGAATTTTAATTTTGGTTGGTATCTAATCAGTTGGCAGATGTATGGTCATGTGGAGTGACTCTGTATGTTATGCTGGTCGGAGCTTATCCATTCGAAGACCGTGAAGATCCAAGGAATTTCCGGAAAACCATTAGTGTAATTTCCTTCTCTTCAAAGGTAATTGTCCAAAATCATCCTGTGGTCTTGTGAAATTACGATCGCTCCCTAGGTTTGAAAAAGTATCCATTTGGTCCCTCATGTTTGAGAAAACAGTTAAAAAAAATTATAAATTTTCTTCAAAAATGCATTATTTTCATTCTTCTTTCAAAACTGTGGGACCAAATGGATAGTTTTTCAAATCTAACGATGGTGATTGTAATATCGGAAAACCATGGGGAGTTTTGGATAATTTCCTTAAAATTAGTCAGTTGTTTCTGTTTCTTAACTTATACTCTTCATTCCCCTCCAGAAGATAGTGGCTGTCCAGTACAAGATCCCAGATTATGTTCACATATCTCAAGAATGTAGGCATCTTCTTTCTAGTATATTCGTCGCAAATCCAACAAAGGTACTTGATATATGGTTCATGTGCTGATCTTCATTTCTATTTTATCTAATTCTATGGCATAATTTTCATTCGCCATATACTTTGGCCGACCGCCTATTCCCTCTTTCGGATCATTTTTAAAGATTGTTTTTTTCCCATATATGATAATTAGAGCTGTTTGTTGTTCAAGTATCAATTTTAGCAAATCCAAATAGTTAAAATTATGGGACGAAAAGAATAAAGTAAGTTTCTCCCTTGGTATGAAGAAAATTTTGATTTCTTTGATGAAAGTTTTCACGTACATGCCATTCTCTTCTGTTATACTTTGATTTCCTCAATGATTTCATACTGAAAAGTGAAAAGGAACAGAGAGAACTATGAAAATATAAGAGCTAGGCTTCCTCTTTTACTAGTTACGTAGTTGGAAGTTCATTTTTGTGTTAAAACACTACACTATCCGACTCAAGTATTAAAATATAGATATTTATGTTACTGACATTTCAATTATGCAGAAACACCAGAGAAGTATTGAAGATGAATATTGATGAAAACTTGTGTAACACATATAACAATTTAATTCTATTAAAAATTAAAACTTCTTTAAAAATAAAAAATAAAAATAATAACACTCCACATTGAGCACAATACTTTTGAATACTTAGACAATTTTATCACAATTTTGATGGTATTTTGACAAAAAAAATCCTATGTTTTTCATTTTGGTACCTTCCAAAGAAAAAAATATCGTAGATATATAGCAAATATTATAGATCTTTTGATAATCAATATATTAGAAGTTTGGGTCTTTTGCTGTGAACAACATGACTCACTGCACACTCCTCCTCATTAGGGCATCCCTTTGTTCTGCAGCACAGAATGATTTTGGTAATTAGTCAAAGAAATCTTCCCACATTGTGCGAAAAGATTTTTTAGTAGTACATTTTCAGGTACTACCTTTCATTGCTGTGCTTATTGATGATTGAATAAGCCTGCTTTGATCTATTTTTTCAGAGGATCACCATAAAAGAAATCAAGTCACATCCATGGTTCTTAAAGAACCTTCCAAGGGAACTAACAGAAACATTTCAAGCCATGTACTACAGGAAAGAAAACCCCACATTCTCCCTCCAAAGTGTAGAAGAAATCATGAAAATAGTCGAAGATGCCAAAGTTGCTCCTCCAATTTCCCAATCAGTTGGAGGCTTTGGCTGGGGAGAAGAAGATGATGATGATGATGTAAAGGAAGATGTGAATGTTGAGGAAGAAGAAGACGAGTATGAAAAGAGAGTTAAAGAAGCGCACGCCAACGCAGATGTGAATGTCAACTAAATACCAATATACTCAACCTTAATTGTTAGGAAAGTGATGAAATTTGATTGTGTCATGACCTAGCATTTATGTATTAAAGTTGGTACACATTTAGCTCATCGTGTTTAATAATGTCTTTTAAATTCTTAGCATTAACCTTTGAAGACTTGAATTTGCTTGCTAGGGTTTATAGCTTATATGTTTAAAGTGTCTATTTCTAACTTTCCTCTTCCTCTTCCTCTTTTTAGGGTATTGTTTGAGTGGAGACCCTAGTTTTACCAAACATTACAAAAGATGAACTGCACTTTGTAAAGAGCATAGGTTTATTATATATTGGCTTGAAAGTTTATAGTAACAATAGTCCCTAGGTTTCCTTACGGGGAGGAATGATATAGAATATCTAATTTCCTCAGTTGTCTATAATTGTAGATATGCGAATGCATGGATTAAAATATTTTTATCATTGATACTTCTGTCATATGGAATATTACTGATAATTAAAAATAGAAAAAAATGATATAAGAGTTCCTTAAATTATAAACACTATTATTTAATTCTTTAATTTTGTAAAAATTATTAATTAAACATAAGTTATATTATGTTAATTATTTTTATATGAAAATATTAATTTTTATTAAGTAATTAAATACGATTAAAATATTATTATTTAACAATAGTAAAGTCATAATTAATGTAGAAAAAATTCTCGTTTTTAATATTTATTATCAATCTTTTATTTTAATCTTTTATTAATTTTTTAATTTTCATTAAAAATAAAAATATACAAACAAATAATTTTTTGTTATAATTTTATTTTTTATTTTTTTAAAATTATTTTAATCTCGTTTTAATTAATTGATAGATAATAATAATATTTTAAATAAAAAGATTTTAGAATTTGTGTTTAATTAGTGCTTTATATGAAGCTAAATAATCAAATATAATTTTTAATACAAGAGACTAAATTGTATTCCGATAATATTGATAATATTTCAATGTTTCGTAAACGTTATAAAATCAAGTGATTTATAGTGATTTGTTTTATTTCTTTTAAAAGTTTTATTTAATTAATTTTTACAACTTATTTAAAATAAAACATATAAACTTAAAATTTCTCAATTTTTTAATTGTGAAATTATTTCATTAAGGTCCAAATTTTTAAATCAATTAGAGATGGATTATTGTAAATAGAAGTCTTTTTTATATAAAGACGTTTTTTTATTAAGTATACTCTTTTAATATTATAGAATTCTTTTTATTTAAGTTGCTTGGATTAGTTTTTTTTTTATCAAAATTTAAAATAAAGGATATATTATATGTTTTATGTTAAAATATAAGGGTATATTTATCAAAAATCATTCTAAACGTTGTACTTTTATAGATATAAATTTAGATACCAAAGGGTGTAAGGAATCAATCAATTGAAATGATTCATGAATCTATCTCCATCATATTTTTTAAAAACAAACTAAAAAATAAGATAACTCCATTTTCATTTATTTCATTGTTAATAAACACTGTATTTTACATTCTTTTCAAACTTTATAAAACATTTTTTTTTCAAATTGTCCTCACATAACTCCCATTTTGCAATGCTAGAGGACTCAAATGATCATCTTCTGAACTAGATAACTAAAGTGGCAAAACAATGTTTGAAAAAAGAATAATACCAACACCTTTATGGCAAGACAAAATTGATCCATTAAAAGCAGAAAAACAAGGGGTGAAGCGATTAGTCTATTCTTTTGCCAAGAGCCTTTGGTAATTTACTATAGTATAATGGATGATATTTATTAACTTCATTCAATGGGGCATTAAAATGGATAATTTGTATCAAAATATTCATTTCATGAAAAATATGACAATTACTGTACTAAGAAGATGATAAAAAATTATCAAAAATGATGCTTCTTACGATGGTTTGACAATTTTTTTTACTATTTCCAACAATGGAGACAAATATTTAAACCATAGAATAGCAAAATTGGTATATGTTTTTCATTATCCAACAGCAAATATCTCATCTAGTAAGAAGGTATATCAAATCAAGGTTTTTGGACCCCATTACTGATCTTGAGGGTCATTTTCACATTCATAGATGCCAACTCTGCAGCTAAATATCTGAAGACATATGGTACAGCTACTTTCCCCATTCCTTTACTTGTCTGACAAGCATGGCAAATAATCTTTCTGGCCCTTATGGGTGGCAGCCCACCAATCTGACGCACATTTAGCCTTTGGGGCTGGACGGATGATGATGTAAGGATACTTCCACACAATGAACATACATCAGCAATATGATAATCAGAACAAGTATGCAGCCTATCGTGCAACAAATATGCTGCCCCATGTGCAAGCAGAGAGTCTCGTTCCATCTCACCGAACCGAATACCACCACCACGTTTTCTACCTTTGATTGGCTGCCTTGTTATTTGGTCCACTATTCCTGTGGATCGTACCTATACCATCTCAATTATTAGTGAAGCATATTGAAGAAGGCGTCACGAAAGGGAAAGTAAAGGACACAATAGTTATGTATCTAGAGAAACTTAAGTGCATGATCCAGAAGAAAACATCAATTACACATTAGGGGTTTCAAATATACCCTTGATTTCAGTCTTGGTCTTATATTTCCTACGCTAACACCAAGAAAAAAAGAACTCGTGCAAGCTACGAGAATGTTCAATTGTAAATTTGTAATCTACACATGTGCTAACAATGTCTAACATAATGCTTGGTGTCTTGCATACCAGAAATTGGCCACAGAAAATTCCATTCATTATACAAACTTTTAAAGTAGGAAACGTTCAAACCTGAAATTTATCTGAAACCATATGCCGCAGTCGTTGATAATAGCAAGGTCCGATGAAAATCTCACACCTGAGTTCTGTTCCGTAAATTCCACTGTACATTACCTCGGAACCATGGTAATTAAACCCCTTTTCTCTTAACATTACACCAAGTTCATCAACAAGTGAATTAGGTTTGGATTCCTCTTCTCGACCAGCTTCCCTGAATGGTGTTGCATCCATATATTTTCCATGTAAGCTGCCACCCTGTGACAACCAACAAGCAAATATTTTTTTAGTAGTTTTTACATGCCAATCAGTGGTGAAATAGAAGATATTCCACAAATTTAAAACAAAAAATGTTTAGCATCTCTCAACAATTATAATGAGTAATGTTGCTAATATTACAAATGGAAACCCCAATTGATGTGAAGTGCTGCAAGTGAAACTTCAACAAGTACGTGTGTGTCATCAAAATGTAATTTGGAGAGAGGTGCGGACAAACATTATGATGGATAAAATAAACAATCTTTAAAATTGACTTCCATACACCTGTCTTTGGAAGATGAAAAGTTAATTAGTTATGTTCTCATGCCTGAAAAAAAAAACTTCTTAAAACCAGCACTTTTTCAACCTACTTGTTGAAAACTGAGAAGTATATATTTAACTTTATTTAACATGCTTCAGGGTAGTGAAACTTGGTTTCTTGAATAACTTCAGCTGTTTACTTCCTTAGAATGTGAGAACCTTCATAATACTAACCAAGCTATTATAATACATCTAAAAGCAAAAAAGTATAAAATCCAACAATATTCATGTTTTGAGGGATGGTACCTTTGCAGCCATCGACTCCAAAAGCATGGCTATTGTCATTCTTGAAGGAAAAGCATGAGGATTGATGATAAGATCCGGACGCATTCCCGTGTATCCACAAAATGGCATATCAATGTCAGGCCACAACTGAGAGCAAACACCTTTCTGCCCATGCCGGCTGCTAAATTTATCACCAATGATAGGGTTCCTCGAATGCCGAAAACGAATGTTCACCTGATTAGAAGAGGAAGTTTCTGAAATGACAATCCATCAACTACATATGGTACAACGGAAAATCAGCCAAACATTGAAAGGTCAGATTCTAGCAATCTGGTTTACATCCATATAAGTTCATTCAAAACTTCTAAACCATAATTTGCCCTCTAGATCCCAGTTGCAGAGGTCAGATTCTAGAATCTGGTTTTCATCCATACAAGTTTATTCAAAACTTCTAAACCATAATTCACCCTCTAGATCCCAGTTGCAGAGAGTCAGATTCTAGCAATCTGGTTTACATCCATATAAGTTCATTCAAAACTTCTACACCATAATTTGCCCTCTAGATCCCAGTTGCAAAGATCAGATTCTAGCAATCTGGTTTTCATCCATACAAGTTTATTCAAAACTTCTAAACCATAATTCACCCTCTAGATCCCAGTTGCAGAGAGTCAGAGACAATATTTCTCTGTTTGCTTAGGTAGAAAAGATTAATACTTTTCCTACTCATCCAACTTGAAAAGCTATTGAAGTAAGAGTAAGGTGGGGTAGACTGAAAAGTCAAAAAGGTCATTTAAAGTTCAACTAATGCCTAAAAGACAACATTTAACCTGTCATAAGCGAAAAATAATGCAGCTGTAGAACACACAATATCTCTCCTCTTTTCTCCAGCAGTTAGAAAGGAAAAGCCAATAACAACAACAGATAACCCAAACGTAAGCTTTCTTACCTTTTGAAGATTCCTCTTGCTCCTCCCATCTATAGAAACATAGTCAACAGTAACAGTTTCAGTACCCTTCCGCTTTAAGGATTTTGTTGTGGTTGTTATCTCATCATAAGTGCTGCAATAAGGTTCATTTGGCCGTATTATCTGAAAAATAAAAAAGATTGATCAGTTATTTATGCTTTAAATCATTCTCTCAAATACTTCGCCAAAAGAAGCAAAAGAAGTCTCAAATAAGGCTAATCCATGAAATGGTTGCTTGATATTTATACAAATACAGATTAAACAAAAAGTCTACCCTATCTAGGACTAACCTGACCAACATATGGAAGACCATCTGAATCAATCAAGGAATGGGTTGACTTATCTACATTACTTCTTCTGAATACTGACTGGCCCCTTTCAGTCAAATCAATTGTCTCTGTCTGCAGAATATTCAGACCATTACATGAATTTACAAGCCCCAAAAGACAAGATTATCAGGTAATAAAATAACAACAATAATATTAACAATCACGACAGCAAAAGTACATTGATGTTGTAGATTGCAAGAAGAAACTGCATATCCATCATGCTTGACTATGTACTGTAGAAAATGCAGTACGCAGTGAGAGAAAAACCTGAAATATTTGTCCATGAAACATTCCACGTTCAACAGCTGACTTATTCAGAATCATTGCATCTTCCATATCATATCTGGATCTCGTTACAAAAAAACATGATTACTATTTTTTTTTAACTTGATTACTAAAGAATGGAAAATTTGTATTGTTATATATGTCTGAATTTCTCACCCAGTATATGCCAGTACAGCAACAATTGCATTTGTGCCAGTTGGATATTCATCCATGCCATACTTGTCATAGGATCTTGTGCGTACAATAGGAGATTGGGGAGTCTAAGAATTATAGAATTTCTTTTAGCATCAAGAAAGTTGAAATCACAAAAGCAAATGACAAGAAAAAACATGAGTTTGTGAAATACATATAGTAAAATGATAGTAGGCCATATATAATATTTGGGTAAACAAAACTTTTTCTTGCATGATATGAAGACCTTCTTTGCATGGTTTTTCGCATGGTTTTGGCTTTCTATCTTGCTTTAACCTTTAACTATCAGTTCTTCCTACTTAAAAAATAACGTCAGTTAGAGTTTTATAGTACATGGGAAAATAATAGTAGGTCATATATAATATATGGAGAAACAAAACCTTTTCTTGCATGATATGAAGACCTTCTCGCATGGTTTTGGCTTTCTATCTTGCTTAAACGTTTAACTTATCAGTTCTTCCTACTTGAAAATGACATCAGTTAGAGTTACTTGTATCCTAGTTCTATGGAGTAATCAATTATTCTGATTATCAGAATTACGCGTGCTCTCCAATCGATAGTGAGCTCAAAGAAACGAGGTAAGGCAATACTTCCATAAAAGATTCACCTTAAAGTCATTTTGCCAAAAGAGAAGAAAATAAACACTAGACATTTTATTTTTAGCCAAAAAAGTGAGTTGTTTTCCCCCCCCCCTTTTCCTTCTTCCTAAAGTAATGGGCCGTGCCATAAAGTGTAGTCCCAAAAGTAATATAATTAATTAATTGAATCACTAAATAAGTAGGTACACTGGTTTATATTAATACAATAACTTCAAAGTACCACTCAAGAAAGATGGCAATGAGCATTAGATATATCTAAGACAAAATTAACATTAAAACAAAAATTAACCAGACCTGAAGATGGTAGAGTTTTTGATCAGCACGATAACGAATTGCTTGTAAAGAGAAGGCCATTGTTTGTTTTGCCATCTATGTTGAATGACGGGCAAGCAGAGTTCAGAAACAGCTAACCACATAAATAAAATAGTACTTACATTTATATTAACATAATCAAAGGAATAAGTACTAAAAAAATGTACCTGACACTGATACATGTTACGTGGACTCTGGTTATGATCTGACCAGGGTGTCAGATTAGCAACCACACTAAGGATCCCTGTCGGATGAATCTCTTCATGAGTTGCAGGAAAACCAAGTTTTCTTCCACCATCCTTACCATCAGGACATCTTATTTCCATGAAGACCTGTTGTAGCAAGATGATACAAAATAACATTATTAAAACATGACCGGAGAAAACATTATCAACATAATATTACAAGCTACGCAAGGTGCATAAAAATTTATATAACCTGCTCAAATGGTCCAATAAGCTCAATATCTTGGCCTTCTTCAGAAGGGATTGAAAGATTTCTGACAGGCCGAACAAACCTGGAAGGACAGGTGGAAAGGTACAAACCCGGATATGTTCTAGTCATGCTCAAAGGAACATACCCCACTTCCAAATCATCAGGAATCTGCAACATATCGTTTTAGAAAAGACAAAATTAATGAAGATTATGAAAGGGGGGAAAAGAAAAAAGAAAAACTAGAAACAGTAAACAAAACAAACCCCTGAATCGGCTGAGACTTTCAATCTCCGTAAATGACCCACAACTTTTTCAATTTGACTTGAAGATAGGTATCCAATAACACGTCCATCTAAGACAACGGTAAGAAATTCTGGAGGACCGGCTTTAACCAAGTTTGGCTGTGAAGGTATCATTCCAACTTCAACCAATAGATTGACAATAGATTGTCGCATCTTAAAAAAATCTCTAATGTCTCCTCGTGAATCAAATTGTGAGGTAATTCCTGAAATATATTATGAGATTTTATCCATGATAAGCAAGGTGAATTTGAAATAGTTACAATTTTAATTTAATTTATGTTGGAAATAATAATACACTTACGACAAGACTCTGTCATATGGTTTAGCAAGCCACATGGTTCCCCATCAGGTGTGTGAACAGGGCAAAGAAACCCCCAAGAACTACAAGTCAGATATAAACATTAAAAAGAATTGAAAAGCCAAATTTTAATTTTAAATAACACCAATAAAGAATTCACTGAAGATCATGACACTAAAAGAGGTTACTAGCCAAAACATACTCAGGTAGCAACTTCCGCACACTTGTAGTACGACTTCCAGCAAATGAAGCCCCTCGATGGACAGCATTAAAATGGGAAATGAAACGTAAATAATTAAGCCTTTCTGCTTGAACGGTATAGCCTGATTTCTGATGTAATAGAAAAAGAAACAAAAATGAGAAACCACTAGTCAACTACACAAGTGCCGCATCTATTTCTGAAAGGACAGTTTGTCAATTACAGGAGGCCAAATAGCTTTGGAGAGTAATTTAGTAAAAATGTAATCAACAAAAAAAAAATTGCGTCCAAATATATTTCAGCTTCTTATACATTGAAGTGAAAAGGACCAACAGTGCATATCCACTTAAAAGTTTACTGGGGACCTGGCTATCATATACTGCCTAAAATATATATTTGAAACTACCCGCTTAAACAAGCCAAAGACTAGCTATATTCAGGTTTGACTAAAAACAGTAATGATACATAGTTTTGGTTACAAGATGAAGCTATGCCAAAATTTTCTGGGCAGCAACAATAATCTGCTTTCAAATCTTCCAAAAACTCATCAATGTTCTTAAAATAAGCCAAAAACTATCCTATAGTTTTCTTTAATGTCCCACTCAATTCTGAAAATATTAGTATCAAATTGTATCATGGTGTGCTATAATAAAACTGAAAATCATCTTTCTCAGTTTTCTATCATGATCGCTCATAAATTTAAAGATTTAAAACTATACACAGCTATTAAGGATAACAAAATAATTACAAAAACAAATCACCTAGCCAAAAAATATCATAATATAGAGGCAGGAAATCATTTTAAATATTAGTCCAACAGCATCAATAAGAAACATTAAGACATTCATCTGCTTAATCTAGGATAACATAAAGTCCCATCAGGCCTACCTAGCCAAAAAATATCATAATATAGAGGCAGGAAATCATTTTAAATATTAGTCCAACAGCATCAATAAGAAACATTAAGACATTCATCTGCTTAATCTAGGATAACATAAAGTCCCATCAGGTCTCTATTAATCATCAAATAACAATCTATGCAAGTTTAACATTTCATCAGACTCGAGAAAGAAGAAAGAAAGCAAAACTAGTCTTATATTTAGTCTTGAAAGTATACTGAATTGAAGCATGAATGCTTTAACGTGCAAGGGTCTACTTCAAAACATGAGTTGTTCAGGGAAATGACAAAGTAAAATCACAATAAGCCAGTACCTGCTGCAAATCAAGCCCAGTTCGTGTACTAAGATTTCCAGTTTTTAACAAATATTCAACAGCATAACTGATTTGTGATCCCGAATTTTTGTACAAAATCTTCTTAACATCAGCAGCTGCAACATGAAAATGAAAGTATAGGTCTTAAACCACATGAATGTAACTAGAATATCAGAAACATTTATTAAAACCAATAAAAAATGAGTAATAAAACTACAGGTGATTAACTAAGGTGTATAGTAGATTCAAAATCATATTAATGTAGTATGTTTTTACTTTCAATCTTTTTTCTCCCCATTGTGGACTGAAAGCTAGAAAGTCGTTAAAAGAAAAAAAAACTTCACAAGATAATCATTCTTTCTTGTGCTATGCAGAACTACCACCAAAAAAAGGAAGGGGGAACTGCTACGTACATAGGGCACAAAGAATTTTTGAGCCATATAGATCATATCCGTACTTTTTGGGAACAGAGAGAAGGAAAATCGATAACACCCATCGACATTTTCCAAGTTCCAATAAAGATATATTTATTTTAGATCCAGGGAATAAAGGATTATGAAAGTAAATTATGGTCAGTTTGTGATAGAATATACATTCTCCAAAATGACTATTGGAAGACAGTTTGTCATAAAATATACATTCTCCAAAATGACTATTGGATGAGAGTAGTACAAGTATACAACATAAATGTCTTTATGAGGGCTAGGAATGGCATAAAATTTCAACACAACCACAGAAAATTTAGGATTAAGACTAAGATCTTCTCAAAACTCCTATTGAAAATAAGCTTATACAGACCATTTTAAATGAAAAGTCTGAGAATAAGTGGAGTGAAAAGTACAGGTGGAAAGAGAGGGAATAGTGTCAAAGTAAAAGAATGAAAAGGCAAGTACATACGGTTATCAAAGATGAAGTTCTTGCTTTCCTTGTTGATCTCATCTTGAATAAGTTTTTTGGATCTGAGCAACCAGTCCTCTAGTTTTTCCTATGAAACAGAATAAACATCAGTCACACAACATGATGTAATGAACAAAAAATGAGTGTGTGTGTGTGTGTATATAGTTCAATCATTAACAGCCATATCTTTAGAGTAAATGACATATCATAAGAAATATATCAATATCATAACCAAAACAGGACCTCAAAATCCACTTTGTGGTACAGTTACACATGGAAAGTTGGGCACTTCGCCCTAATTCAGAAATAGTGCAATCTATTTTTAATAACTTCTTTGATTCGCTTTCTATAAAAAAAATTGACCTAACACCAGTATTAATAATTTTTTAAATAAATGACAAGGCAAGAATTTCATAAACATGCCATAAAAGAGATGTCAACAGGACTAATGGAATGTAAAAGGTTACACTTACAATACAAGAATACAATAAAATCATCCATGCAAAAGCTTAGTGTAAATGGCCAAACCACACCTTTGCAAGGGTCGGATCGAACTCTTCCAAAATTGCGGAATGACATTGTTTCATGCATTTTCCATCAGTAATTGTCTGGAAACCCTTCCAAGATAACCAAGTTCTATCTGAAGGGTTTCCAATCAACACATTTGTTTGAAAACCCTTCCTAATAATGACGGGTTTCTATATCAACAAATATTTGTTCGAAAAAAACCTTCTTAACAATCAAATTCTATCTGGATCAGTTTTCAGATCAACAAATAATTGTCTGGAAACCCTTTAAAATAATCCAGTTCTATATGGAAGGATTTCTAGATCAACATTGTATGGAAGCCCTTGTAGGAGAACTCAATTATTTTATGGGTTTTTCAGCCAATCCATATAGCTCAATTGGTTTAGGGATTGACATTTAAACATAAATTCAACTTAAATCGCATTTAAAGTCATCTTATATCCTTTATTATCCATATAAACAGATGTGTTGTTCAGCCATGTTACTCCGACTCATCTGTTTGCATTGCCGTACCAGTGTCGACGCAACACCGAGCTTGGTTCAAGATATGTGTCGGACATGGTCATTGACAATTATCTTCTGTTTTTTAACTACGGGCTGGACTTTGTAAATTTTAATTTGGGCTGATAGAACAGAAACTAAGAGATTTTTCTTTTCTTTTTGAAAAAAAAACATTTTAATCTTTAATAACTTTAATTATGGGTATTCTTATGTTTAATACTATTAGGGAAAATTTACTTAAAACAAAATATATCATATAAAAATAAAAAATATTTTTACTTGATGCTAAATATTAATCTAGATTTTAATTGTTTTCATTTTGTATTTCATGCTTTAACAATTTCAATGCATGACATATATAGTATTAATATATATGTAATAATATATTTAGACACATGCATCCATATCTAAAAATTGGACACTTCATATCCGTGTCCAAATGCCCTAAAATTCTAAGTTTAACAAGTCTGATGCATAGACACATACCCTTATACGACACCCGTATCCGAATTCAAATAACATAGCTTTTTAGATATTTAGGCATGTTTTACATCATTATTTCCATTGAGATTCACTTGCTCTTTTGACACTTTAAATACTAAACAATTATTTCAAGCAGGTACAAAACTCTCCCAATGCAAGTATGAAACAATAGCAAGTATCAAGTTCTGACCTTCATATAGATTGTAATAAGGTAGCCAGGAGTTAAGACTTCCTGGTTTTGCAAGGAATCCGGATTGTCTGGCTCAGATTTCTGGTCAACAAGTGAAAAAAGTTTCCGCAGCAGAAGACTAGAGATGCCATAAAACAAGGTGAGATACAATGCTAATAACTTCCAGAGGGTAAACTTAGTTTTTCTTAAAGGAAACAATTTAAAAGAAGAAAAACATTCTAGGAAAAGTTTCAGAAATAAAAACACGGACAACAACTAACATGAGCAAATTGAACTTGTCGTGATTGTTGTCAAGGTGAACAAATATGTAATCATTCAAAACAGCATCTGCAACCTACAGAAGGGAAGAAAAAGTAATAAATCAAATACGGCTACATTTGCAATTCCACCAGTCCTATAAAAGACCATAGCTCAATTAATTCGAGGTGACTTACAGTAGAATAACTCTTGTTTTCCAGTCTCTCCATAAGCGGTAAAAAGTATTTTCCTTATTGATGACAAACGGAAGCAACAGAGTCAAAACTATGAATTCCAACAATACAATATTTTCTCTCTTTGGACAATAAATTAAGCCACAGGAAGTACCTATATATGCTAGACAGTCCTGACGGCTATAAAGAGACAAAGCTTGGACTTCCTTTAGAATGGAGGATGCTCTGATAGTGTCAGGAGTAACTACTGTACCTTTTCCCTTGTCATATTTCTCACTCACGCAACTGAAGTACCCAAAAATTTCCCGATCAGGAGCATCTTTGAGGGCCTGTCCAAAAGTAAACAAGAACATCAACACAAAAACACATCTAAAAGCTCCTTATATGCATATCTGAACATTCAATGCACACTGAAGCTGTACATGCATGGCGCACCATTAAAAAGAATTACTGAGAGGGTTGCAGAACCAACTAGCCAAATCATGATCAAACCTGCACATGATATCTTGACAAAAGAACTATTATATTTGGCAATGTATATCAATGTTTCTAATTTTTGTGAAATTCTCAGACATAATTTAGGTTTGTTTAGTATTTGTATATGTAACTGAACCAAGAATATGCGCAAAACACAGTGACACCAAAGTTATATCATACAAGTGATACTTAAAATGTTTGAAAAGGATACGAGGTAAATATAAAAGCACATTATTGATATTAGTATGCATAACACCTTTAAAACAACACCAACAGGCAGCAAATACTCCCCGCCCTGTATCCTGCAGAATTGTTGAAAAAGCTTATTATATATATGCCATAGATGGGTTACTTCAAAAAGACAAAAAAGTAACTAAATATTTCAACTTGCACCAATCCTACAATTACTTACCAGAATCCAATCCTTGCACTTCCATTTTCAAGGTAATACAATTTAACTGTTACAGAAGACTGATCTTCTCTGACACATCTGGGATGATATATAAAGAAAACCAGAGATTCACAACAAGAAAAGTATAAATCATTGTCAATAGCAATTCCACGTGGCTTCAAACAATATTGCTATTGGACTTCAACTTCTCCGACAGATAAATAGCAAAAATATTGTTCAACAAATATGCTTTTGCAACTACTAAAAAAACAAAAGACAGTGAATATAAGTATGACATGTAAGCCATACAGTGGCTGCACTCAGCCAGGTTCCGTGCAGCTGAAACCTTTAAAAGAAGACAGTCATGCTTGTTTGTCTATAAATTCCACTGTATACATATGATAGGCATCAGTTTATCAACTTGGTATGTATTAGACCATCTCTAAAAAGCTTAATCCAGTAGGGGATATGCCAGCTCCAGCAATTGAACATAAAATATTATAGAAGTTGAACAAAACATAAATGTTGAAAAAAAGAAGCCAAAAATGAAATGTTATGCCTATATCTATATTGGCAGTAAAACATTATTGTCAATAGCAATAAACTTAAGGCCAAAAAATGATAAAAAAAAATTAATTTTGATCAATAGATAGATGGATGGAATTGAATTCCTTCCTGCCTTTTTGGGAGAGTGACGGATCTAACATTAGCCCACCTCTTGGGTTTGACATAATTATTACATTTAAATCACCATATTTTCCAAGTTTAACAACCTATTTTATAGACAATTCCCAGTTGAATATCCATACACAAGGTTATATTTAAGACCACAAATATTTCAGAACGAAAACGTTATTACATGCATACGTTATTTCCTACTACCAAATGTACCCTTTCTGTCAACTTAATTAAATTATTAGCAAATGGGAGAAGTTGCTAAAGACACAGAACAATTCAACATTCAATTGCTTTATATCCAATACTTCAATTTCCCTCTAATGATGGCACATATTGAAAAGAGGGTGAAATCCAGCAGCAAATTACAAGAAGAGTACCTCATGACAACAGCCTTATCTGTATGTCCTTCCCGCCGTTCACGAAATGTGTCCCGCACCACACTCATTGGCTAGAATATAAAATATCAATTAGGTTGTATAATATACACTAGTCAAAACTAAACAAGATAATCCCATTAATTGTCAATATAAAGACTCAAGTTATTTTATTGTCACATTGAATCAAGAATAACCATATCAAAGTTATAGGAATACAAAAAAAAAACACTATCTATCTCACTAAGGATTTAAAGGATAGTCAGGGTTGAAAACCTTCAAACTTGCCTACCAAATAAATTCTCCTATGTAATGAAAAGTGTCACTTACAACATTCCGCTTTGGCAATATTAGAAGTCGAACAACTCTCTCAAGCCCATTCAAAATAAAGTAGCTACAAGAAACATAAAACATAGAAATTAGCGGGATTGCAAATATACACAGTGTAGAAGCGAAGAATGCTACTTAAGCAATAAAATGTTATCAAGTTTCACAGATAAAATTTGCAAAAACTTAACTTTAAATGCTAATATTAACAAAAAGCTTTTAAAATTTAAAAGCAAGTAATGGGGAGATAATCCTAAGAGAAACAAAGAGAAACCACAGTGAAAAATAAAACAGTATTATCAACATTATTATGGAAAACAAACACCAATGTTATCTACAACCCAATATAAGGAGATGTCTTCAAAAAAAGAGAATACTTACCCACCCATTTCTGTTGCCTCTTCCCTGTATGAAACTAGCTTATTAGGATCCGCACCATTTAAGTGGCAAAGCTTTGACTGCGTTAAGACACAAGCAATGCATCAAGTGTCTAGTAACAACCAAAAAGAGAGAGAAGACATATAAGCTAAGCAAGAAACCTTGAGCATTATAGGAAACTTCCCAAACTGGATTTTTTCACGAATAGGAGCTCCACCATCATACTGAATGCAAACTTCCACCGTTAATTTCCCCGTATAGGATGTTTTAGCCTGCCTACACTGCATAAATAGTAGCCATTGGACCATTAATACAAAAAATTGCATGAATACTTAAGTTTATATATACATATAAAAGTGAAACACTGTAATATTACCTCATAAGGAAGCAATTTTCTTTTCTTTGAGGCCTGTTCCTTTAGTGGCACGTATAAATCAGGTTTACCAAAGAAGAGTAAGATAGGAGTCAAGATTAAACAACTATTGCTTTGACATTTCAACTGGAAACGTGTATACAATCCAAAACTTGTAATTGAATATGCTATACCTGATTCTAAATTTTAAACTCAAATAAAAGCATGTACGGCCAATAACTGAAAATAACTTCTTCTTTTTTAATGGAACCCAAAATAGCATGAATAAAACACACATTTACATATAAAAATGCTTCAAACTCACTCAGAAAAAAATATATTATCAAACTTTAATCTCAACATAACCCAGAGAAAAACCAAAACAGCCTATTCACTCCATTCATAGCCTAACAAAAGGATATTCCTCAACTTTTTATTGGTAGCAGGATCACATATGACCACGGGCCTGATATTAAGCAACAAGGTTTCCAATCCAGCATCAACTAGATAATCAAAGGACTCTATATGGTGCTTGAACAATTTCGCCAGCTCCTTCAACCTCTCTCTTTCTTTCTCTGAAGACATCTCGACTAGTTGACGACAGTGGCGGCTCAAAAGTTTGTGAAACTGATTGATTGAAAGGTACGTAAAGCATCATATTAGATCACAAAACTAGCTAATATCACAGTAACATACATAAAAGGTCGGCAATTCTACGCATACAGAATAATTCTGAAACCTGTTAAATCAAAACGATACGACAGAGTATTACAAAACAGAATACTTGAAAAGAAAGAGTAGAAGATTCGACTTTGCCTGTGAAGACAACTGGTTTATTGAATGGCCGGCGGCAATGCAGCTGGAGGATACTCTACGGCAGGCGTTGGATTGGAAAGAGGTGATTGAAATTAGGTTTAGTGGAAACAATGGTTTGGGCTTTATAGCCGTTTCCTTTATTCTATTACATTTATATAACGATTTGTTTATTTTCTTCTGTTTTACCACGCTTTTTTAGTTTGATAATAATTAGGATTGTAAACGGATTTCTCTTTTGTTTTCTTTATATTTTTCATGTTTATATTTGAGTAATTCTATTCACATAATCGGTTTTTGCTATTATCATTAAAAATAATATTTTAAAAATATTTAATTATTAAATTATATATTAAACTCTTAAAATATCAATTCTCTTAAATTATTTTCATGTTAAACTTCTAGTTATTATTAATGAAATTTTCTAAAAAAATAAATAAAATATATATTTATAACTAGTAACCCTAAAATAATGTTTATCTCGTATCCTTTTTATTTAAAAAATTTGATACATCCTTTTATATCAAATATTATTCAATTAAATATATTTAAATTAAATTATACTCATTTAAATTCATTTAATGTTTAATATAATATAATTAAATCATATATAATATTATTATTTTTTATTATAATAAATTTTAAATTTTTTTAAAAAAATTCTAAATATTTTTATTATGCTAAAAATATATCAGGGTGAAATATTACTATGCTCTACTCTATATATCAAAATAACGGATAACTCCAAATAGAAAAGTCTCCAAGTAAGAAACAATTAATAAGGAAATTAAACTTTTATCTATTTTATATAAAAATATTTTAATAAATATATTGATAATTAAATTTAATAAATCAAAATTAAAAATTTTAGTGAGTTAAAAAAAACCTAAGTTTTAAGGTTTTCTAACTAATTATTTGATTGAATAGATTTTAATATTAAATAAATTTAAATAATAATTATTTGATTGAATAGATTTTAATATTAAATAATTATAATTTAATTTGAATGATATTTAATTAAATGTTGTTAAATATAAAATTATATACTAATTTTTTTATAATAATAACATTAAAATGTAATTAATAGTAGAGATATAAGAAAAAATTATATATTTTTATTTTAATAATAACAAATTTTATTATGTTAATATAATTATTCATTAATTTATCATGATTATCCTTACTTAAATAAAAAACAATAAAATATTAATTACACATAAATTTATACATATATTATAATTTATTATGTTAATATTATCATATTATCATAAGTAGTTTAAGCATAAATAAATTTATATACATATTATAATTTATTATGTCAATATTATTGTAGTATTATCGTAAGTAGTTTAAGCATAAATAGGTATATAAATTCATATTAAAACTATATATTTTTCTTTCATCCTTATTTCATATATCTTAAAAATAAACTAAATATTCTATAAATGCATAATAAAGTTACTAAACTTATATTTAAAAATCAGTATAAAAATTTGTGCAAATTGTCAAATATAATTACTCATTGAATTTAGCATTTTTTTCTGATATAAATTGACATAAATCTCCAAATTGATAAACAAATGAAATTGAAACAAATGGTATAAAATAAAACAAGCAAATGATAAAAAATATAAAAAATAATCTAACCAAACATATTAAAAGCAGAGAAATACACTATATCCATATTGTAACAATAATTTCATATGTCTAGCTACAACACCAACCAAAAAATAATAATAATAATAAATTAATATGCTATAATATATATATATATATATATTATAGCATAATGTCTACCTAGGATCTCGGAAGTTATTAATAGAGTCAATCATATTTGATAAATTAAGAACACATGCTTAACAATACATACATACTATATTGATAGATTAGGCGGCTTAGCCGGCCATATAACTTACAATAAAATAAAATATTTATAATAATAAATTACGTAAAAGAAATAAAGAAACTAAAAATTAAACACACTTACTTAATTTAAAACTAAAGATTATAAATCAAAACAGAATCAGAGTAGAGAGAATTCAAGAGTAGAGAGAATTCTTGGCTAAAATTGGAACCCCTTTCCCTTCTGACTTCGTTCTTCTTAAATAACCGAGTGATGGCACTGTGGGGATGCTTTTACTATTCAATGAATAGTAATTGGTCGGCCACTTGATACGGTTGGAATCTTGACTACTATTGTGAATAGTAGATGCTTCATTATTCCGAACAGGTATTTGAACAGTACTTTGTTGGGCACTGTACGGATATTTAAACAGTAACCTTGTCAGCACCGTTTGCTGTTTTGTCATTTTCTGATTTAACAATTAGTTGTCCTCAGAAAATATTGATGGGCCAATTTCCAGGACCAATGATAAATAGTAATGTACACGCAGGCCCAATGATAAATAGTAATGGACACGCAGGCCCAATGATAAATAGTAATGGACACGCAGGCCCAATGATAAATATTAATGGACACGCAGGCCCAATGATAAATAGTAATGGACACGTATGCCCTATAATAAATAGTAATGGACACGCAGTAGTAATGGACACGCAGGCCCAATAATAAATAGTAATGGACTCTATTCAACCATTCTGGAAGGAGAAATTCCTAGTTGGACTTCCTCCACTCTTAGGTGAGAAAACCAGAAAAAAAATCCGCGAAACTTATGGGAATCATATCATCCCTTATGATCAACTGACCTACGGTCATCTTATCAGTTTTGCTCAAAACCAGGGTCTTCAAATTTGTCAATATTTGAAAATCCAAAAACAAATGAAATTGGAACTTAAAATGTCCAAAAGAGAAATTGGATCATTCTGCAAACAGTTTGATAGTAATCTCTCTATTGAAAAAACCTGTGAGGGAACTTGCAGTAAAACTAAATCAAACCCTTATAAGGAATCAAATAAAACTTATAAGAAATTTTCAAAATCAAGAAAACCTTTCTTTGAAAAAAGAATGAATTTCTACAAGAAACCTTATAAAAGAAATTTTATTAAGGAATCAAAACAACATAAAAAACCCTTTAAAATTTTTAAAGAGTTTAAATGTTATAAATGTGGCAAGAAAGGTCACACAGCTAGTTTCTGCAAGATGTCTAAAAAACTCCATGAATTAAAACTTGAAGAAGACACCTATGCTAAAATATCTGCCCTAATGGTAGATACATCATCGTCTGAGCCTGACCAATGGTCAAGCGACGAATCTAATCCCCAGGCTGATGGATTTGCAACCAGCAATTCGGATTCCTCCATTAAAAATATTAATGTACTAACTAAGGATGAAGATGAACAACTTCAAGAAACAATCCTTAAGTTAAATGATCCATCAATAACCAAACTTTACGTAGAATATCTAAGTACATGTTTGGCCAAATCATAATCAATTAAAAAAAAATCTGAACTTCCAAATACCAGCACAGGCTATTACAACCTCACTGCTGTTCTGGAAAGAAAGAACAAAGCCATCACACCAGAAAGTCAAATTCAAGACTTAAAAATTGAAATCAAAACTATTAAACTGGAACTCCACCAGCTTAAAGAAAAATTAAAAGAATACGATATTAATTTCAACTACTTAATAATGGTGAAAAAATATCAACTTATGTGAGTGATTCTGATGATGATCTTACTCCCAATAATCAAGAAATCCAAAATTTGAGAAAAATTACCACCAGGAAATATAAAATCAATATAACATTAATATTCCCTGACGAATCAAAACTAGAAACCATTGCCCTATTTGACACAGGGGCTGACCTAAATTGCATCATACCATCAATAGTTCCCAGTAGGTTTTATAAACCAACAGAAGAACGACTTAATTCAGCCAATAAATCTCAAATGAGTATTATTGGGAAAACTGAGATATCTATCCAAAAAGGATCATACCTTATCAACAGCCCATTTGTCATAGTATCTGACATAGGCTACTCGGTTATATTGGGTACTCCCTTTATGGATATCATTACCCCATATTCTGTTAAACATGACAGGATTTCTTTCAAAATTGGAAGAGAGGCCTTCAGCTTCCCTTTCATTGAAGAACCAAAAACCAGAGATCTTAATCTCATCAAAACATATTCAATCTCTACAAAAGAGATTTATGTTCTTATAAAACATAGAGAAAAGGACCTTCTCTATCTCAAAACCAAACTTCAGTCTCATACTGTTGAGAAAGAACTTCAAATCCCAGAGATCAAAGACAAAATCTCTAAATTACAAACATCTTTTGAGAAAGAGGTTTGCTCTGAATTACCCAGTGCATTATGGGAAAGAAAAGAACATATGGTAGATTTACCATATGAATCATCCTTCAATGAGAAGGATATTCCTACAAAGGCAAGGCCTATTCAAATGAATGGTGACCTTGAGCAATTCTGTAGAAAGGAAATCGCTGATCTCTTATCTAAGAAACTCATATCAAAATCCAGATCGCCGTGGAGCTGTGCGGCCTTCTATGTCAACAAATCTGCTGAGATTGAGAGAGGAACTCCTCGGCTAGTTATCAATTACAAACCTTTGAACCAAGCCTTAAAATGGATTAGGTACCCTATCCCGAATAAAAAGGACTTACTTCAAAGATTGTATTCATCATCCATATTTTCAAAGATTGATATGAAATCAGGCTTCTGGCAAATTCAAATCGAGCCTCAACATAGGTACAAAACTGCTTTCACTGTTCCATTCGGACAGTTTGAGTGGAATGTTATGCCATTTGGGCTCAAAAACGCACCTTCTGAGTTTCAAAGGATTATGAATGACATATTCAACCCTTACTCAGAATTTTGTATTGTGTACATCGATGATGTACTTGTATTTTCAAAAGATGTCAGACAACACATCAGACATCTCAAAACTTTCTTCCATATCATCAAGAGAAATGGACTGGCTTTATCAGCCAAGAAAATGACTCTTTTTCAAACAAACATTAGGTTTCTTGGACACAGTGTATCCAATGGAACAGTAATTCCTATCAATAGATCCCTACAGTTTACAACTAAGTTCCCTGATAGGATTATTGACAAAACCCAGCTACAACGATTTCTAGGTAGCCTAAATTACGTATTAAGTTTCTGCCCAAATATTAACAAGTTAGCAAAACCTCTACATAATAGGCTTAAGAAAACTCCCGAGCCTTGGACAGAAGAACATACCAAAATTGTGCAAAAAATTAAAGCACAGGTTCAAAACATTCCCTGTTTACATCTTGCGGATCCTACACTCCCCAAGGTAGTAGAAACCGATGCCAATGAACTTGGCTATGGTGGGATTTTAAAACAAGTCCAAGATAATAATGAACAAATTGTTCAGTTTGTCTCTGGCCATTGGAATGATTGTCAAAAGAATTATTCCACTGTTAAAAAAGAAGTACTATCCATAGTACTTTGTATTTCTAAGTTTCAATCAGATTTATTAAATCAAATTTTTTTACTAAGGATTGATTGCAAATCTGCAAAAGAAATTTTATTAAAAGATGTTAAAAATATTGCATCAAAACAAATTTTTGCCAGATGTCAGGCACTACTAAGTATTTTTGATTTTGATATAGAATTTATCAAAGGAGAAGAGAATTCATTACCTGATTTTCTAACCAGAGAGTTTCTTCAAAACAGGTACAACAATGAGCAAGAAAAAGAAAGGAAAGGAGAAGAGTGAACCTCCAAACCTAACTATTACCAGCCTCTCTTCGGCTAAACCTATCATGACTTGGTCTCAAGTTACTCATAACCAATCATCATCTTCCAAACAAACTTTGGAACAACCATCACCTCAACTCACTCCTGAGGATTTAGATTTAAATAATCGCATCCATGAATGGTTGCAAAATATGGATTCTGAAAAAATAAGAACTGCATTTCGTTGTATCCCAGAGATTGGGGGACCAACTGTTTCATCAAATTTGGAAATCATGCCTTCCAAACCAAAAACTTTTTCCCAAAAAATAACTGGAACAATTTCCATTCCAGAAAGAGGAGTTACATCCTCCACTTATTTTCCTCCCAAAGGAGTAGGGGAAGCATTTCTCAAAACAAAATCATTATCTGAGTATTTTAAGAAATAACGAACTCATGTGGTAACAATTATTGAAAAACAATTTTCCAACCAAAACCCTTACTTGGCCGTTCAAAACTATTTTGGCAAAGGGATTTTCTATCGGCCATCGTTATCTTCAAAAACTCCTCAATACTATCAGAGTATTCTGGAAATCACTGGTAGTGTGGAATTCAAACATTTCCACTATCCTAAATCAACAGAAGTACAGTTTTCAACTGCCAAACTCCATAAAATCATATCTCCAACAGATTGGGGAAATGAATTATATAAGCAGCTGACTTTCCCAGTCAGCGCAACACATTTCATCCCACATTGTACATCATACAATTATTGGGATTATCACCAGGCATGGTTCAATGCTTTCCTCATCCAAAATAAAGATAACCAACATTCTTGGTTATTTTTCTTTGTTAATAAATCTATTAATCCCAACAGGTTCCCATCTTGGTTTTTACAATGGTGGAAACTATTCGGAAACCTTTCATCAATTCTGATCTCACCTGTGAAAGAAAGTTATGAGTCTTTCCAGTTTCATTACAAACCATCCACAGAGGAAGCTAGATTCCCTCATTTGTGCATATTTTGTTCAAAATTCTACCTCCTTTGGGTATGTCAATGGATCTTATATCCAGAAACATCGGAGGTAATAACTATCAAACGCTCATTTCAAATCAAATGGTGGTCGTCCTTTACGATCCCAAAAACACTCTTATTACCAGCCGTTGAGAAATGGCTAACACAGAAAGGATACAAAGATCACCTAGTGAAGGACATACAAGCTTCTTCATTATTAATAGCACAGAAGGCGCACACTAACGCCCTAATTGCTCAAGCTAAAACCCAAGAAGAACTCTTGGAAATCATCAAGCAGCTATCATCTGGGCAAACATCTCAGACACCAAAAGAAGAGTTACCTGATTCGGATGAAAGACAATCTCCCGATAAAACAGTGACTCCATCACAAGCTTCAGAAGAGGATTTAATTGATTTAGAAACTTCAACTGTAGATATGAACTTTTGGATATGAACTCCATTCAAATTGAGACCCAAGTGGATATGAACTCCATTCAAATTCTTGAACCATTCTTGCCAACATAAGATGAAGGTGAACTGTGGCCATACTTAAACCAGGACATATCCTCCTTCCAACTCCAAAAGGCATCATTCTAACCCCTTTCACACCTGTTATATCTGCCTCATCTCTACCCGAAACAAACCGGTCCGGATCGAACTTCCCTGGGTCGGACCACAATTTTGGATCCAACCCAATACTCGGAAAGTAAATATCCACATTTGCATCTGTTAGTATGTCATAACCACCAAGTGTAGTTGGTTCAGTCACAGCATGAGTTAGTGAGAAATAAGTTGGTGGATGTAATCTCAACACTTCTTTTATAACTGCTTGTAAATAAGGCATTTTCTCAACATCTTTCTCATCCACTTTTCTTTGTTCATTTCCCATGATACCCTTGATCTCTTTGTACAACTTTTCTTGAATCTCTGGATTTGCTATCATTAATTGAGCTATACTCCATTCAATAGCTGTTGCTGTTGTGTCCGTACCACCATTAAGAAACTCAGAACAAAGTGTTACAAGTTCACTATTTGTAACCAATCTTGATTCTCTATCTTCAAGTTTAAGGTCAAAAAGTGTGTCAAGATAAGAAAATGAACAACTGGGTAATGTTTTATCTAAAAACAAGTATGGGTTTTCTAATGCTTTACGACGTCGCTCGATAAAAGGAACTATGAACTCAACTTGCTCTCTTCTTACCTCTAAAGCTCTTTTCCTCTGTTTTGAAAAAAATGGGCTTAAAATTGGAAGATAGTCATCAATTCTTGGATCCAAAGTAATCAAAACAGATTTCATTACTTGATCCATTTTCTCAATTGTTTCTTCATCCATTTCAAGCCCAAAACACATAGCTAAAAGAATAAAAAACACAGCAAAACGAGCATTTTTTAAAACTTGTACAACACCTTTGTTTTCTTTGGCTTCCACAACTAGTCTTTCTACAAGTTTGTTCATTGCTCTGTCTCTAACATGACGAAATTCTTTAAGTCTAATTGAACTTAGCGTATTTTGAACCATGTTTTTTCTAAGTGATCTCCAAAGAGGACCATATAGACAGGCATTAACTGTAAATTTGTTACAACTAAAGATGTTCCGAGTTGGTGTTTCTCTAGGCCGAGTAGCAAATACCAAACCCTTCTCAATAAGTGATTCATGAACAAGTTTAGAATCACTTAAGATGATTAAAGTTCTAGTGCCCATTTTGAGGGTAAAAATGGGACCATATTTGTGTCTAAGTTCATCGACGTATTGAAAAAAAGGTTTTTTTGAACGAGCTACTTGAAAAAGGTTACCAACAATTGGCCAACCTGGAGGAGATGGAGGGAGATTAAGGGATTGTTTGGATTTGGATTTGGTTATTTGGGTTAGGAAGAAAAATAGGCCAGAAATGATGAAGGCTAAGGTGGTGAAGAATAAGTTGTAGGAGTCTGAAGAAAAAGGAGGAAAAGCCATTTTTGATACGTAAGAGATCAGAAAGAAAGAGAGTAGTAAGACAAAAAAAAAACTATAGGGAAGATAGATAGTGGCATGGGGTATGTGATAGGCGTTGAGAGGATATTTAAGGCTCTTCCTGAAGTGGGAAAAGGATGAACTTGCTGGTGGGTTTATTTAAAGCCATTATAAAGGGAAGTTTCTTACCTACCATGTTGTGGTTATTTAATAAGGGTAGAGAGAAGAGACGTAGGAAGTTTTACTGCTAGTTATAAGTTGTTGCGAGGATTGTAAAGGCGATTACTATTTTCTTTCCTATTATAATTATCTCAAATAACATCCAAAAACTCATCACAATAAAAAATAAGTGATATACGACAGAGATATAGACAAAAGGGACGAGAATATGACGAATAATTAGGAAAGATAGAATAGAAATAATAAGGGAGAAATTAATATTTTAATTTATAATTCTAGTTTTTAAATAACAATATTAAGTTTTATTTATAATATTAAATTAAATATAAAATAATCAATAATAATCTTAATAATTATATTATAGATCTAAATTCAAATATTAGATGACTAATAAGTATTTTAATTAATCTATTGTTTAATTTGCATCAATTATAAAACTCAAGCCCAACTAATTCGGACAAATAAGTGTAATAGATCCGTGGAATGGTACCGCCAACATCTTTATCAAATAAATTTGAATATGTGGGATCAAGTGGATAAACATAATGAACCTCTTGTCATGATTGATTAATGTGTTTATGGTTAAGTGCCAATGTGTAATTAGGAGAACAAGAAACAAAATGACCCTTGGCACTACAGTGGTGACATTCAATTTGAGATCTATGTGAAAGGATAGTCCATTCTTTTGGAAAATATTTAACTTTAGGTATGGGAGAGGCATTAATGATATTCAAAGATTGATTGAGCTTAATATGTCCTAAGCTCATAAATGATTTTCTTAAAGAGTGCATTTTTTTATTTCTCAAGTATTATGGTAAACCTTATTCATTGACATGGGCAAATGCATAAACTCTCGCCCAATGTCATTCCAAAGGCAATGAATAAACCAAGAAACATCGAGTAAAGATTCTTCTTAGATGTCACAATGAATGTAGATTTCTTCAAATCTGATCATGTAATCCAAAATATTAAGAAATGATTGTATGAGATCCAAGAGTTAGTCAATCAATTGAGTTCTATGGTAGGTAGGTAGGGTTTTTCTTTCAACTTTTGTTTCATATCTGGCCAAAGTGAGATCGGGGATAAACCAACTGTATTTCATTATCGTCGAACACAATTTTAGTAAAATTAAGCATAACCAAAAAGCTTTATTATAACAAGGCTAACACTCTATAAGTCATGTGTGTTATACTATTCAAAAAAACCATCCATATTGGTAATCCAATTAATGAAAGAATTAGGATCATTTTTTTCATAATTGTAGCCACGATGAAATTGGCCAATTATATGTGGTGTGACATTAGGACTGCAAGGCACAACTCTTGGTCGGGTGGACGACCGTGGTTTATGGTGTATTGGTGGGGTGAGAGAGTATTTATGAGGAATGCCATAATTGCTAAATTAGAGTGGTAATTTCAATTCACTAACTAGAGACATTTCACCTAGGAGGATTTTTGGTTTGGGTAAAAGATATCATTGATATCTTTTATGTTAAGATTGTGAGGTTTGGTAATTGCTTTGACCCATACATATTTATCGACAATTATCATTGTTTTTTCGCCATTGTAAGGATAACATTTGTTGAATAAAAGTGGTTATTGTATATTTTAACTTTAATGTTTTATTTGTAAGTGAATCAATTCTAGAATTTATTTATTACCTTATACTTTAAAGATGATTCTTTTTTTTTCTACTAGTGATGTGAGGGAAAAGAGTTATTGTCAAAGCTCTTGATTCTATATAATAATGAGATAAAATTAAACAACTTGCAAAACAATATTTTAAATGTAAAATGCGATTTTTTTTTCTTTCAAACATTGTAGTTTTTCAATAGTTATGATCCTAGCTATATAACTGTGTGCAGTAATGATCGTAGTGGTTGATGAAAGCCTCTGGGCAGATGACATTATGGATGGTAACTTCATGCGCTAGCAACGATGAGAATAGTACTTTTGGGTGCCAACGATGGGGAAAAAACAACAACTAATTTTATTATGTGGGTAGTGTGATTTGGAGTTCGATGGGTGGGGTTTTCGTCGAAGGTGGGTTATGGGTTAAGTGGTAGTTTGGATTTCGTTGAATTGACGATGGTGGTGGCCTTGTGGTGGTTTTGGGTGATTATATTTAGGTTTTTTAATATTTTTTTCGTATAAATTTTTTTATTATTTATAAATAAGAATAGGATATGATTTTGTCGAAGAAAATAAAATCTAGTTACTCTCGTAACAAAATGATGTAAAACAAATAGATATATAAACAAAATAAGTAAAATTATAGATAAAATAGAGAAAATTTTGGACGAATCAAGTTCTTTTAGGAATTTAACAAATAGAAATTGAAGATAATAGAAAAGAAACAATACTAGAGAAATTGATATTTCAATTCACAATTAAAATCTCTAAAATAAGTAGGTCTTATAATAAAATAACAAATTAAATAAATATAAAATAATAATAATAATTAAAATAATTAAATGATAAAATTAAATATTCAATATAGATTAGTATTTTAACTAATTTATTATTGGATTTGTATCAATATATATAATTCTTTGAATTGAATTGAGAAGGGTATTTTATTAGTTTTATAAAAATTATTATTTTTATAATTATGAATTTTTTGATGGTTAGTTTATTTTTATTTTTTAAATTTATATTTAAGGGAATTGTCTCAAAGTGGCAATTTTTTTTTGTTTTGTGCAACGCATAGGTTGTGAGTGAGTTATGTAAAGGAATACTCTGTTTGTACCGGCTGATATATTTAAAGAATAGATATACAACCAATAATTATTTTTTTAGACATTATTCATTTATTTTTTCGGTATAAATATACTAAATTTTTGAAAGTCAAAGAAACAAATCCGGCATGAACAACACTACTCATGCATAGTTATAAATGTCCGGTATGAACAGAACTACTCTCATGTATAGTTATATATGCACATGTTGTACATAAAACATGTAAGATATTTATGTTTCACCAAACTAAACTAGTTAATATATATAACCACAACTTTAATCTAAAAAAACACAGAGAATAACATTTTTTTTCCTTTTTCTTTTCAATTTATATTAAAGTTTCATTCTAGAAATTTTAAACTATAATATTTTAATCAAATAATTTTAAAAATGATGCATTTTAGTCTTAAAAATAATGTATTTTAATTTTGTAGTTTTAAATTTTAAGACTAAAATACATGTTAAATTAAAATTATAAAATTAAAATGTTTCACTTAAATCATGAGATTAAATATTTTTTTTATAAAAACTATTGAACTCCTTCACCACTCACCATGAGTTTATAACATCTTCTTTTACCGATCTTAAATACTAATTGTTAGAAACTCAGGCCTAACTCAACCCAATAAGATTTCATTAAGTTAAGAGTTACCTAAGTTTATAAGATGTTTTACTGCTTTATTCCTAGTCAATGTGGGATAAGGATACTTAACAGCCCCCCTCCACACGACGGACAAAGGTGGACATTAGCGCCACGGTGAGACTGTGATAGAGCCCAATTAGGTCCAAACACATAGAGACTAGGCCCAGTTCTGATATCATGTTAGAAACTCAGGCCTAACTTAACCCAATAAGATCTTATTGGGTTGAGTTAGGCCTGAGTTTCTAACAATAATAAATCTTAAATGGTGTAGCTAGGTTTGGAAGTTGCATGAAAAAAGTCAGCAGACAGGAATTGGACAAGTAATAACTGGTTGAGTTCATCTTAAATGAATGCAACTACTACCTGCGTGAACCTTAAATACATAATTGTTTCAAAAGATTGTTAAAAACAGCCTTGGAACTTGGTGTCTCACACTTCAAAAAGCAGCAAAAATCAACCATTATAGCAAACGTTGAAGGTTTGGAATCTTTGATACTCGACCAAATTTTTTTTCTTTTGTTTTGTTTGCTTTTATTGTTTATAAAAATATTTATATAACAAATATATATTTATTATAAATGTTAAAAATTCAAGTTTAACTCAACTCAATCTAATAAGATCTTATTGAGTTAAGGGTTGTCCAAGCTTATAAACAGTACTATTGTCGAACTTCTAATCGATGTGAGACTGAAGAAAACTTAACAGCTCCTATTCATACGAACAAAGGTAGTCTCACAAAACCACGATGAAAATATTAAGGACAAAGCACAAGTCACCGATCAAGCTAGGCTTAGCTCTGATATCATATTAGAAATACTTAATGATTGTATTGTATTTCATATCCTAAGGAATATACATGGTGTCTTTATAAATAAGTTACAAGTAAACTAGTAAACTAGATGTGTCTAAAGCCTATAACATGATATATATTAGTAGATATGATATACATTAACATCCCCCTCAAACTTAACGTAGATGTAAGACTAATTTGAGGTTGTCAACCAAATTACGAGTGTGTCCCTTAGGAAGTGTCTTGGTGAAGATATTTGTAAGTTGATCGTTGGAGGAGACAGAGAAAAGATTGAGAGCACCATGGACAAGATACGAATGAATAAAGTGACAATCAATCGCAATGTGTTTTAGTTTGTTCATGAAAGACATCATTGTGAACAATATGAATGACACTCTAATTGTCACAATAAATGGGAGTAGCAGAGGATGTGGAAACATCCAAATCCTTAAGAAGTCATCGTAGCCAAAGAAGCTCAGATGTGGTGTCAACAAGAACACAATATTTTTTGCTTTAGTATTGGAACGGGCCACAAAAATTTGTTTCTTACTTCGCCAAGAAATCAAAGAAAAACCAAGGAGAAAACAATAACTTGTAGTGAGATCTCATGTCCAATCAACATCAGAGAATGCACGAAGTATAAGAGTAGATTGAGCTGAGTAAAAAAGGTCATGTTATATTTTATATCAATTAAACAAAGTCAACTAACATATAAATTATTTTTAAGAAAAAAGTTTATAAAAATACTTGTTAATTAAGTTTAATCAAGTCGTGTTTATCTTATTAACATAAGATTAATTCTAGATAATAATAAAATATCAATACGTTTATATTATTTTCTTATATTTAACTTAAAATTATAATTTTTTTGTCAATTTTGTGTAAAATTACTTAAATTTATATTATTTTTGAATTATATTGTTCATAAAATAGTTAATATTGTATATTTATTATTTATTAAATTAATAAATTAATAAATCAATTAACTATTTATTTTAATAATTGAATTCTATTACTCATAAAATAGTTATTATTATATATTTATTATGCACTTAAATAACAAATTAATTAAGTATTTATTTTAAGAATATTCTTACAAATCACGCTACACAATAAATTTTATATTGTTGTGATAAAAATAACTTTAAAAATTTATAAAAATTACTTTATTTTTTTATTTTATAAAATAAATTTTTTTAAAACAATAATAATTATTAATCAATATATATTTATTAAATTTAAATTACTTATGTGTACAAAAAGAACTAAGAACCAATAAATTCATTATAAGTATGGCAGTTATAATAAGTAAGGTTCACGAACTTATAAATTATTTATTCATTTTTGAACTCTCTTTTTTAGCAAGATTTGACCTTTTATCTCATATTCATACATGCACAATATTATATATATTTAAAATTTTATTTTACTTAATTGTATATAATATATATATATAATATTTTTGTGTAGTGAGTGAAAGAAATGAAAAGAGGAGTGAAAAAATTTCACAATATTCATATGATATTGGAGAGAAAATAAGAATAAATAAAAAGTTAAAATAATATAAGAACTTAAACATAAAAAAAATATTAAATAATAGTGATAAAAAATTAAAATAACACTCACTATTAAACTTTACCATTTATTACTCCTGAATTATAAGGTGATATTAATTTTTATCGAGTGTTTATTTAAAAAAAATCATATTAATTTTAAATTTTATTGACCTAAAATGTTATGTTATCGTATACTTTAAAAATAATAAATAACTTATTTTATTTTTATAACATTAACATCCACTAATATCTAAAAATAATGTTTTTATTTAAATAAAAATAAAAGAAGAAGAGTATAAAGTTGCTAATTCTTAAAAAAAATGAGATATCGTAGACTTTTTGAGAATATTAGGTTATAATAGTATTATACATGCTCTTAATTAGTATAGAATAAGTTGTAATTTAGTTGTTGATATTAGCTATATTATTCTTAAATTAGTGAGAATTTGTCTACCTTTTAGTCTTATTTATAATGTTGTATATACATTTGAATTACTCATAGAAAATAAAACAAGAACTCAGTTTCTTTCCATTATCTCTCAATATTTTCTTCATGGTATCACAACATTTTTGAAATCCAATTTTTTTCTCACCAATTCTGTCCGAGGAAGATTTTTTGAAATCCAATTGCTTAGGCACTGTTCTCTACTCAGGCGTTATTCCATGTTCTCGATCCTGGTGGTTCTTTGTTTCAGTCCAGCATCGTCGTCACTATCTGGTTCATCTTTACATTCTGTTTCAGCATCAAGACTTAGTAACAATTTCAACTCAACCTATCCCAGCCCAACCCAATAATAAATTTTAGCCCAACCCAACCTAACCCAGGAACCAAATTAACCCAATCTTCCCAATTTAGGCCCAATAGACCCAATCTGCTCAGAAAATAACTGGCTCAATCTGCCCAGATTGAAATAACATCAATTTTACGTAGTTCGAGCATCAATGGCCACAAGAAAACCTGTCATGATCGGTTACAAGGGAGGTTCCACCGAAAATAATATTTTACCCATCACCAGTCACAAAATTAAATGAGCATAATTATCTTCAATGGTCCCTATCTGTCACTGTCACTCAATCAAGTAACACCACCAACACTTTTAGTGTGAAACAGGTTAAGAGACAACGGATTATAGATTCAAGTGCTTCAAATCACATGACGGGTGATGCGTCTCTTCTTGTGATTCTTAAAAATTCCCAAGAAGGACACACTATCAGAATTACCGATGGATCAATATCCAAAGTAACAGGGTTGGGTTCAGTAAAAAATTCAAATTCTTTTATTGTCGATTATATCCTTGTTCCAACCCTTGATTGTAATCTCTTATCAATTACTAAACTCGTACGTGATAAAAATTGTGTGGCAAAATTTGTTCATAATTTATGTGAATTTTAGGACTTTGATTCGAGGAAAATAATTGGCAGTGCTAATGGGTGTTTGAGACTCTATCTTCTTAATACTGAAGACCCTCCAGAAAGACAAGTCATCCAAGCTATGTCCGAGGTTCAGTATCAAAATAAAGCTTTATTAAATTTTAATTCCAATAACAATGGTGAAATCATGTTGAAACACTATCATCTTGGTCATCGTAATTTCCTATATTTGGAAAAACTTTTCCCTTCATTATTCAAAAATAAAAATTCAAAGGATCTTAAATGTGAAGTATGTCAATTCTCAAAACATGTTAGAAATTCACATCCTACTCTTTCACATAAAAAATCACATCATTTCTCTCTAATTCACTCTGATGTTTGGGGACCTTTTCAAATAAAAAACATAACAGGGACATGATAATTCATTTCATTTGTAGATGATCATACTCGAACCACTTGTTTATTTCTTATGAAAGAAAAATCAAAATCATGTCAGATATTTAAAAATTTCCATACCATGATTCAAACTCAATTTCAAACAAAATCCAAATATTGGAAATTGACAATGTTAGGAAATACTTAGCATAAATTCTCAGTGATTATCTGTCAAGTTATGAGATTATCCATCTAAGCTCATGTGTTGACACACCTCAACAAAATTGGGTTGCTGAAAGAAAAAATAGGCATCTTCTCGAGGTAGCTAGATTTTTCGTGTTCACAACTCACATCCCTAAACATTTTTGGGGGAAGCTGTCCTTACGACTATCTATCTTATCAATAGGATGCCCTATCGTGTCCTAACTTTCAAAACACACATCAGTACTCCTCTTGAGTCATACCCACACACGAGAATCATGTCCAACATTCCTTTTAAAATATTCAGACATTCTGCTTATGTCTATGTATATCATAGAGATAAACTTGATCCTAGAGCTATCAAATGCATATTTATGGGGTATTCATCAAACAAAAAAGGTTACAAATGCTTCTCTCCTATCACAAGACGATTTTACAATACAATGGATGTCACATTCTTTGAACAAAATCCATACTATTCCAAACTTGTTATTCAGGGGGGAACATAGACAATGAATATCAACTTTGGAATAGCATTACCACTCAGCTTTCCATAAATTCTGTCTAAAATCATATCACGCAAATTCCAGAAAGTGAATCAGTATCTCAAACAAATGCTCAAAATAATCCCAATGAACCCTCAACTCCTCTACTAATTGATCCAAACTTTCATGTCCCAAACAATGATATTTTTGTCTACTCTAGGAGGAGAAGAACTCAAGAGGGAACGGAGAACCAAGCATATCTTGAGACAATCCAAGAGTCCAACCCTAGTATATGTCACTCTGACAATTCATAAGGTAACATCACTAAACCTCTTATTAATGAGTTATCTCCTAATGATTTGAATTTTCCAATTGCTATAAGGAAAGGTGTAAGATCTTGCACAAACCACCCTATCTATAACTTTGTTTCCTATAAAAAATATCTTACCAGGTTATAAGGCATTTATCAGCAACCTTGATCAGATACAGGTTCCAAATTCCGTTCATGAAGCCTTTTAGGCACCTGAATGGAAGACAATTATTCTTGAAGAACTCAATGCCTTAGAGAAAAACAAGACTTGGGAGATCACAGAACTACCATAGGGAAAACAAGTTATTATGTGTAAATGGATCTTTACGATCAAACACAAAGCAGATGATAGTGTAGAAAGATTCAAAGCTCTCCTTATAGCTAGGGGATTCACTCAAACATATGGGATTGACTATCAAGAGACCTTTGCACATGTAGCAAAGCTCAATACTATTCGTGTTCTTCTCTCCCTAGCATCTAACTTGGATTAGCCTCTCTACCAATTAGATGTCAAGAATGCATTCCTCAATGGTGATCTCCAAGAAGAAGTCTACATGGATATTCGTACTGGAATTGAATTTCATATTCCAACCAATAGAGTTTGCAAACTTAAGAAATCCTTATATGGATTGAAACAGTCTCCACGTGCCTGGTTCGATGGGTTCTCTAAAGTTTTGAAGAGATATAGGTACAATCAATGCCAATCAAATCACATACTATTCGTCAAACACTTCTCCAATGACAAAATAGTTATCCTAGTTGTGTACGTAGATGATATTATTCTAACAGGTAATTCTACAATTGAGATGAATAAACTCAAAGAATTCCTAGCCAAGGAATTTGAGATCAAAGATCCAAGCGATCTCAAATATTTTATAGGAATGGAAGTAGCACGAACAAAAGAGAGCATATCTATATCTCAAAGGAAATATGTACTTGATCTTTTCAAGGAAACTAGACTGATGGGGTGTAAACCGGTAGAAACTCTGATGAAATCTACAATAAAACTTGGAATCAAAGAAAATAGTATACCCGTGGACAAAGGCTGTTATCAAAGATTAGTGGGAAAACTCATTTACCTATCTCACACTAAGCTAGATATTGGTTTTTCGATGAGTGTTGTAAGTCAATTTATGAACAGTTCCACTGAAGAACACATGGAAGCGGTCTATCATATATTCAGGTATCTCAAGATAACACAAGGAAAATGATTATACTTCAGTAAGAATCCCACAAAAAAATTGAAGTCTTTGCAGATGCTGACTGGGTAGGCTCTATTATGGATCGTAGATCTACCACTGGATATTGCACATTCGTATGAAGAAATCTTGTAACTTGGTGAAGTAAGAAACAATTAGTAGTCGCTCGAAGCAGTGCAAAAGTTGAATTTAGAGCTATGACCCATGTGATTTGTGAAGGAATATGGTTAAGAAGACTACTAAATGAATTAAACTTCATAACTCCTGAACCTATCACCATGCATTATGATAATCAAGTTGTAATAAGAATTGCAAAAAACCTAGTTCATCATGACCGAACCAAACATTTAGAAATTGATTGTCATTTCATTAAAAAGAAGTTAGATGGAAAGATCTTGGACCTACTATATACATCTACTCATCATCAAATTGTAGATATCCTTACCAAAACATTATCTCGAACAATCTTCGAAGAACTGAGTTGCAAGTTGAGAATGATTAATATCTATTACCCAACTTGAGAGAGAGTATAGACTTTATGAGAATATTAGGTTGTAATAGTGTTGTACAGACTGTAAATTAGTGTAGAACAAACTATAATTTAATTACTGATATCAGTTGTATTATTCTTAAATTAGTGGGAATTTGTCTATCTTTTAATCATATTTATAGTACTTTATGTACATTTGAATTAATTAAAGAAAATAAAATAAGAATTCAATTTCTGTCTACCATTTCTCGATATTTTTTAGTTAGTATATAGCCCAGGGGGTTTTGGCTATGAAAGACATATTCCCTGTGATAGTTTAAAAAAAGGCTTCAGTATATTTTAGTTTAAAAATGAGCAAATTAAAACTTATTCAACCATTTGTGGTCAAATTCTTTTTTTTTCAACTCATGTTTCACTTTCTTCTCTCTCTCCTTTTTTTATTCACCATTCCACTATTTTTTTCCTTTTTTTTTTCAATTCACCATTCTACTATATTCTTCTCTCTCCTTCCTTAATTCCCAGCTCAATTTCTTTTTTTTTCTCTTCTTATTTTCTAAAAGAAAACCAAAAATAAAATATCATCATTTATCAATTTTTAATAAATAATAATTTATATTTATATAATAAAAATATATATTTTATATAACAAATAAGTTATCAAAATTTTATTATAAAATAATTTAAAATAATAATAATAAATTATAAAATTTTAAATTATTAAAAACTTTACTAAATAGTTACAATAATTTTTATGAAAAATTATTGACATTTTTAAAAATAAATTATTTAAGATTAAAAAAATTAAAAATAAATTACATTGTAACACATATCTCTAATATTATTATAATTTTAATTATTACTAAGATAAAAAATATTTATTAATAATAATTTTATTTAAGTATTAAAATATAATTAATTAGATATAATTTATATATTTTATTATATTATTAATAATAATATATTAGATAATATTTTCACGCAAAATTTACGATATAATGTTCCATGTTTGTATTGTATCTTATATAAAGTTGGATATATATGAATATTATTTTTTATATCATAATTATAATTAATATTATAATTATTTATTAAATATAATAATGTATTATATTATATTTAAAATTAATTATAAATTTATAATATATTAATAATTTTTATGTTTATAATAATTATGTTTTGTAAAATGAGATTTTTATTTTTTATTTTTTAAAATAAAATTGACTAAAAAATAGACTTTCAAATTTAAGGTTAAATTTACTCCAAACTAAAACACAATTCAACCATTTTCTTAACTATTACATATGATATGCTTTTTATTGACAAAATCACATAAATATATAAATATTCATTGTTATACTTAATATTGTTATAATTTATTTTTTATGTATTTATTAATTTATATTGTTTAATTTTTAAATTATTTTATCAATTTATATAGATATGAAACTATATTATTCAAATTGGTAAATAAATTTAAAAATATTAAAAGTTAAAAAACTTACACAAAAATTTATTCTCAAATTACAAGTTAAGTTTTATCTCTTTTTAAACTATAACATAAATACTCATTTTTTTTAATATTATATGAGAAAGGGTAATTTTGGACAAAAACCACTCTCGCCAATAGATAGGTGCTGTTAGTTGGGTGATACTGAGGAACTGTATAAAAATCATTGACTGTTTCATGCTTATTTTATTACAATTAATTAAAACAGTACTACTGATAATGTGTAACATCAATCAATTATTTCCTTTTTTTTCTTTCCTTCCCTTTTCTCTCGGAGTGAGGCTTTTAGAACACACAACCCAAAAGTCAAAAAGAATTGAAAGGAATTAAAAACGCAAAGGAAAGGGTGGATTAAATAAGTGGTCCAATGTACAACTCTACCCATAACGTTCCGATTAATAGCAATTAACGGCCTGAAACTTTTGTCCAAAAGAACATTAAAATAAGTACTAAATTATTTTTTAAATGTAGACAAAAGTGTCAAGCACTTACTTTAAAGGACTTGTTCCTAATCCCTACAATATCCTAAATAAAGATTTTGAATATAATCAACACGATTTAGTTTCATCTTATCTTTCTTCTAGCTTATTTTTCTTCTTTGTTAAGTCACGTTAGCATATCAGATCCATAAACGTACCTTCAAAACTATACATTTCCCTCTTACTTGCTATTGTGAGTTTGGCCAATTCACTTTCTCTTCCCCACTGGGAATATATTGATTAATACACATTTTTCAAGTTTTAAATTTAAATCTTTGATCTTTTTTTTCTTTTTGGGGTTTCGTGCAAAATCTATTTTTGTTGTTTTGTTTAAGTAGTGTTGACCAATTCACATTTGGTCAAAATGGGAAATGAAGATAAAGGCAACGAGGAACAAAAGTCACAAAACACTTTACTTTGATCAAGATTTATGGATTGTAGAAGCAAAATCACTTCCAAATAGGATTTAGCTTGTGAAAGAATGAGAAAATGTTTCAAAGTACATGGAACTACTTTTTCATTTCCCTTTGCAAGAATATATGTAAAAGTTTCAAACAATTTTACATGTGATTAAAAATCACATATATTTTTCTATTTATATGAGGTAAAGAATGAATTATGTTTTAATATTATATTTTTATACAAGTATTTTATAAATTATTTTTTTAAAATCACAAGATATCTTTTGATATATTTCAAGTACTTTTAGATGTTAAAAGATAAATGATTGAACAAATCCTCGTAATAAGAAGTATAATTATCATACATTGGAGGACCTAATGCAAATATTTGTACAAAATATTTCAAAGAGGGGTCAAAAAATTAAAGTGAAAAATTAAAAGCATGTCGCAGCATGAGCATATGTGCATCGCGACACAAGCCTCTTGGATGGAATTTCACAAAAATAGAAACATTCTAATGGCCCGATATAAGTTGACGTGAGCAACAACCCCTACATTTAGATTTGCACTTAAATGCCAAATTTTCAGCACATATCTATCCAAAGTATTCCAGGTTTTTTGAATTAACATTATAATTATTTTAAATCTTTATAATCTTAAACATAACTATATTGTAACCTTTTTATTATAAATATGTAATTAGGGTTAATAATAAAAGAGACACACCCTTTACATAAAGGATACAAGTTTGTAGAGAATTTGAAGATAGAAGTAAGATAGAACTCAAAGAGGCAATTAAAGAGTTGAAAATCGGCCATTGACATTAGTTAATATCTTCTTTTTCTTAGTTTTCTATGATTTTAATTATAATTCTTTCATAATACATGCCTAGTTAATTTATTTATGTTAGTATAGAAATTTTCAAACCCTAAATAATGATTTAATTAATATAAAGTTATGATGAATTTTTAGATTTAATCCATGAGAATTAATCCCGTAGAATTTGAGATTTATATGCACATACATTATATTTGCATAATCTAGAGACCAAGAATTTTGTTTTATTAATGTCATGCATAAGATTGTCCGGTATTAATATTATATGTTTATGGTTATATGGATGTTAAAGAGTTGATCATGAAAGTAAAATTAATATTTGGATTTAATCTTTGATGAAGAGTGAAACTTAGATAATCTATGTATTGAATGTTATGCGATAATTTTTGAGACAAATGTATGATTGATTTGATAGCTAGTGTCTTTGTTTATTTTTCTATTTTTATTTTTATGAGTTATTTTAATTTAATTTAATTGTGATGTTTGTAGATATCATCATTAAAAGCCTTCACAACTCATCCACTATGACGCCCTATGGGTTTAAAAGTTTTTTGTATAAGCTAATTACAATTGTGTTAATCTACAAAAATGATTTAGATTAGGAGAGGATAATTTACTTACCTTTTGAAAGCAACTTTGATCGCTTACCTTACTGGAGGTTGTGATGTTTTATTAAAAAGCAAACATATTTTGTGATTTATCGGGGCTAAAGAATGAATAGATTTAAATATTGTATTTTTACCTAAGTATTTTATAATATTTTTGATATATTTTGGTATATTTCGAGTATTTTTAGACGTTAAAAGATGTAAATGATAAATGACCGAGCAAATGTTCATAATTAGGGGCATAATTATCATACATTAGAAGACCTAAATGCAAACATTTGTACATAATATATTAAGGAAGGATCAAAATGTTAAAATGAAAAAAATTAAGGATGCACCGCGACATGAGTATATGTACATCGTAGCACAACCCTCTTAGGTATAATTTCATAAAACTGAAAACAATCATGCGTTATGGCATAAGTCGATATGTGCCGCGGCCTACACATTTGGATTTGAGCTTAAACACTAGATTCTTAGCATATTCTTGGCCAAAGTGTTCCAAATTTGTTAGATTAGCATTATAATTATTTTAGAACTTTACAACCTTAATCCTAACTATGTTGTAATTCTATTACTATAAATATAAAGTTAGGTTAATAACAAAAGAGACATATAATGTAGAAACATAATTTATAAAAATATACACAAGTTTGTATAGAATTTGAAAGCTAGAGGTAGGATAGATTTCAAAGAGAGAATTAAAGAGTTAGAAGTCACCTATTGACATTAGTCATTAGTTGTGTAAGGTATATATAAGTGTTGACAATATTCTTAAATAAAACATTTAAATGTAATTTAGTTTCTAAGCGTGTCTTTAAGAACACTATTTAAGTCTAACAAACTTTCGAGCTTTAAGTAAATATGTTTTAAGTATACTCTTGTTCTTAAGCATGTTATATTTCATATTAGACACATAAGAACATTTAGTATATAGGTTACTCAATAAATCAAGTAATGTTTGGATCAATCGAGGAGTTAGATCAATTGGGTATCGACTAATTTGATTTCAGTCATCTTGGGTTGATTTTAAAGTTGGGATAGATCAATTGAAGTTTTGGTTCAATTGATCGAGGGACTAGATTGGTCAAAAATAGATCACATTCAATATACTTGGTCTCAGGTATTTATTAATCATTCTTTAGATCGATCAATCGAGCGACATAGTTTCCAATTTTAACCTAATTGTTTACTCGAACCAAATATTCTAATTATCATATTCTCCATGTTATTTACAACTCTATGAATTATTTAATGGATATAATTGTAATTGAACTTTAACCTAGTATAAAGGTTTCAATACTTACTATTTAAACAATCTAATGCCTCTTGTTTTCTTAAACCACATTCATTATAATTTTCTAATTCTTTTGTGTTCTCTCTTAAAACATTTTGTAAAAACAAAATCATATTTGTTTAGTTTTCTTTCTTTAATTAATCTATCAAACATTAATGATTTTAGTTTATTAATTAATAACTCTATTTAATTTATGATATTTTAATTATATGTTCATATAACTTCTTCTTTATTACGTTCTTTAATGTTTTTATCAAATAATTGTGTATGTGATATCATAAGTATGTGATTTGGTTATTTAACTTTAAAGAATTTATCTTTATTGAACCCGTGTTTAATCTCATTATTTTATGATTGTTAGATGATTTAAAATTAATTAATATATTATTGAATCTTCTAGTTCGAGTTATTCACTATTGAATATGCTATAGCACACACTATGCACTTGTGTTATTATGATAAATTTTCAAATGTTGGTTGAACGAGTTCGATTGCTTCTATGACTCAAGTTTATGGGAATGTTGATTTGGATTCAAACATCTTTATTCTAGAGACCATGAAGAAAAACATCGACTTATAAATAGATTACTTGAAGACATTATTTTGGAGGTCAATTTAAGTCTTGGTCTTGTAATTGAACCTTATTTTCATAATGAATAATCAGGTGGTCTGATGGATCAGTATTTTTCCTCGTATATCATTGGTGTAGCCTAAGTTGTTTCCATTTAAAATATCGTGTGTTAAGTTTTATTGTTCTACTTTATTTTATTTACACATGATTTCATGTCTAACTATTTGTGAAATTTTAATTTGACATGATTTAATTAATTACTTATTCACCCTCTCTAATTAATTATATCTGTGACTAAAAACTTTCAAGTTGTTTCTTCTTCTTCTTAATTTTCTATGATTTTAATTATGATTTTTTCAAAATTCATAACTAGTTAATTTATTTATGTGATTATAGACAATTTTCAAGCCCTAAACTATGATTTTAATTAATATAATATTATAATGATTTTTTATATTCATTCCTTGATTTTTAATGTGTTTGATCTTATGTTTAAATTTGAAAACTATGCATGTATGAATTAGAGTATCTAACTAATTTATTGTGTAAATATATTTAATTATAGTTTAAGATGTTAGTATGTAATTATTAATATTTCTATTTAAAATGATAAACTGTTGTGTATATGACAAGTATTGTTAAAAACCTTCCATAAAGGTTATCATCTCCATTTTAAAACTTATCGCAATGGATTATTTAAATCTAATAAGTGTATCTCTAGATTGTTTAAAATTTAGATTTATTAATAGATTGTATCGTTAATTAATAAACGATATGAAAATGTACAATATGAAATCTTGTCTTAGTTATATAGATTTTTTAAATTAAAATTAAGAGTTTAAGGATAATCTTTATATTGATTTATGATATAATTAGTTAAATTATTGGTTAACTGATAATCACATAATCATATTTTTTTTTCTTAATCTGTGTGTCCATTATTTTATGATTTATTTTTATTTTAAAAATAATTTTTAAAACTCTATTTGTTAATTTACTAACAAATTAATAAATAGTAATAGTTATTGCAATAATATTCGTGGATTTAACAATTTTTAATCACTTATAATTTCATGTTTATAAACGTATCACAATTCCCTGATTATAAGTGACCCTTATATGTCAATTTGTCTAGTGGTGCTCCAATAGCACGAGTTACCGTTTTACGTAACTTTGAAGATCCATTTTGGAACGAACATTTTTGCTTACTGGTAGCACACCCTATTGAAAAATTCAAAATTCTTGTTAAAGATTATATTGTTCTTGGAGCTGAAGTTATTAGAGCAGTGGAGATACCAATTGATAAAATAATTTCAGGAATAAAATCTATTCTTGGTTTCCTATCACATGCTATTATGTAGAATGTTTAAACTCTTTTCTTGAATTACATGTTTCAATTGAATTTAAGTTAGTTGTTTATAACCCTTTATATGAAAATGCTGTTAGAATTTCTCCAAGTTATTTAGGAATTCCAAGAACATACTTTCCACTTAGAAAAGATGGACTTTATCAAGATGCTCATGTACCTTATGCTATGTTGCCTCAAATTACATTGGTTAAGGAAAAAATTACCAAGAACATAAATGTTGGGAAGATATTTGTCATGCAATTTTGGACCTTCAACATTTTATTTATATTATTGATTTGTCCTACATTTTTCTTAAAATTAAGCTTATTAGAGCCAATTAAAACAATTACGTAATAATTACATTGGTGAGTTGTTAAAATATAAGTCACGAGAAGGTGTTTTGGTCGTTTCGTTTATATGAGACGACAAAGCTTCACACGATAATTTTTTAATAAAATCGGTAATTATTACTATATATCAAGTAATTAGCTCGTGTTCTAATAAATTATGATTATAAATTTTATTTTTTAATGTTTAAAATTCATTTTTTTTATTTTCTAAATTATTTGTTCAAGAAAATGTAAACTCTGTTGGGTTTCGAAAACAAAACATAAATAGTTTTTTTTTTTAATTTTTCAAAATTAATTTCGACTAATAGGCAATTAAGGATCGGGGAAATTAACATAATTCATTTTTAGAAAATAACGGATTCTTAACTATCTTTAGCAAGTGATATTCATATCCATATAGTTTTTTTTATGAGAAATTTATATTAATTTATTAAAATTATATTACATTAAAAAATTTAATTAGAAGAGATAACTAAATAAAAATTGAAAAAAAATGGATAAGCATAATTTTTCATCATTCTAATAGTAGTTGAAATAATGACATATTTTAAAAGCTTTTATTTATTTACTTATATTATCTTTAATAGTGTTTTCATGAATTTAATTAATCTACTCGAATTTATGTAACTCTGATTTATTAATAACTCTAATATGAAAGATCTATCAAATCTATGTCATAGATCTAGAATAAAAAAAAAAACAGAATAAAAACCTAATAAAAAAACATGCTAAAAAGGACATAACAGGTATATGTAATGAATAAATCCACCTAAATGAAAATACACTTCAATTTGAAGTGAATTTATTAAAACTAACCAAAAAAAAAAATGTTTTTGTCTTCGAAAAGAGTGTAAACTCTTATGAGACGAGGAGTATCGTTCCTATTATCATAAATTAAAAACAACATGATAATAAGAATAGAAAAGGGTAGAGAGAGAGATGATAAAAAGAGCTAGGATTTTACGATTCTCAACTATTCAAAACTTTACTCCACAATAAGTACGATACAAATTAATAATAATGATAATAATAATAATAATAATAATCTGATAACCTCTAGTTAATATATAGCAATTAAGAATTGAATTGTACATATATTTGAAATGTAAAATCTTTCCAGAAATCTAAATGAACTCATTTAAGTTTTTTAATATTCCATTAAATATGAAATTGAGCTTTTAGAAGCAATGAAAATGTGCTAGCCAACCATTTCATTAGGTAGTAACATGGGCTAATATAAGCGCAGTTAATTCTACCTTTTATTTGTTTAGGATTAGAATCAGAACAAAACTAAAAATTCCAGCTTCTTTTAGTGCAGTTCATAAATAAATGTTTGATATTTTTTGAAGTAATATCTTAATTTAAATCCCTCATTTTCTTTGATAAAATAATTAAGCTTTTAATATTGTTCCATTAAATAATATTTTGTGCTTTTAAAAGCAAAATGAAACGGGTTCCTTTACATGTAGGACATGGCATATATACCAAAGATGCCGATGCCGATGCCGATGCCAAATTAAAAAGATTTGTTTCTTGATGAAGCCAAATTGTGAGGATTGAGCATTGGACATGCTTGATATTATTTTAATGTTTGTGTACTTATTGCAGACTTTATGTCTTTATGTGCGGAGTTGGTTTATGCCTTCTTATGTACCTTTATGTGCACCCACTTTCTTCAATAGTCCCACTTGTAGTTTTTTAACTCCTTTTAGTATCAATAACTTAATCTTAATTTTCTCAACTTGGAAATTACAACTTTTCTCATTATTATTATTATTATTATTATAGGCATCCATTTCCAAAGCCAAAAAAGATGTACAAAGAAATTAAACTAAAATTAGTTCTTTTTTAATTATTTACTATATGTATTTATTTATCTATATATATTTTTAAAATAAATTATAATAAGATGAGTTAATATTTGATATGATATGATAACACAATACACTATAAATAAGATATTTATTTATAATTAATCAATAATTTTTTCATGTATTTAAAAATCTCGTTATTTTTTATTATCATAAATAAATAAATAAATTTTTCTTGTGTCAACTAATAGGTAAACCAACAAATACTATTAACATGATAAAATTGTTATCACCAAATTTTTATTACTGAAGATGCTGAAAAAATATTAGATGAATTCATTTCATATCAAGTAACTCTCCTACTTAAACTTTAAAATTATACATTTTTTCTATTGATTTTTTCTATTTTCATGAAAACAAAGGCAAACATTGTAATAATAATATGTCAAAAATAATATATATATTTTAAAAGTATTATTAAATTTTTTTTGAAGTATAAATATGTCAAAAAAAAATATTTATTTTTTAATGATATTATTTTATTTTTAGAGTGTTTTGATAATTAACTTGTGTGAGATAGTGGACATAAATATCCATAAAATAAAGTCTCAAGATCTTTTTATCAGTCATCATAATTATAATTTATAGACATAAATATCCATAATATCCAAAAATATACGTTTGTCTATATATTTTAATAACAGCTGTAAATCATAACAAAAATAAAAGTAAAGTAAATAAATAAATTATTTGTGATTTACTGTAAATTTTTTTAACATACAGTTACTAAACAGTTTAAAAAATAATAAATTATTCTTTAAATAACAATAAAAATATAATACTTAAAATTTATAATTATAAAAATAATATATTTTATATTTATCTCGTATATTTTTATTATTAAAAATAACATGATGTGTATTTTATTTTAATACTATTAAATTAAGTTATTATGGTTAATTTTATGTTCTAATTATATATATATATTTAATATTATTAAAATATTATTTTTATTATTATAAATTTTAATATATATTTTTTAATTTCACAAAAAATTAAACTTTTTTTTGTTAATATAATTAAAGAAGTGTGATAAACAAAGTTATTACTTTTATATTTCAAATCAACCCAGAGACTTCACCGAGGAGAGAGATAGAGGTACACAGAGTAGAGAGAGAGAGAGAGGTCTCTGGTCTGAAGAAGAGGGGTCAATGCTAATAAATTGAGAAAAAGAAACCCTAGCTGGGATTTAATTTCTCCTCCAATTTCTTTCCCTACCTTCTGTGCATTGCATTTACAAGATCTGGACTCTTAATTTCGCTGAGGTACGACTATCTTTCCACTTTCTTCTTCTTCTTCTTCTCGTTTCCTTCAGATTTTTTGGAAGATATAAAAGCTTAAGCTAAGCCTTTTCTTTTACACACCAAAGTCAAATCATCTCTTGTTTTTGCGACTTTCTTTTTCCTGGAAGTACATAATCTGTAATAGATTTTTTCCTTCTGTTTTATTTCCGAAACCGTGTCTTTCTTCGTGTGGCTTGTCTAATTTCTGATAAAATGTGGGATGAAGATGCAAATAATTTGTTGAATTTTGAGTCTTTACCATTCCACGTAATATAAATAATCAAGTTAGCTCAAACAATAAATTGGTCCTTTTCTTTTTTGTTAAACCCAAATCATACATCATATGTAGTTTAGAAGTTACTTTTTGATCCATTTACTTGTTGGTGTTCTATTTTCACTTTTTGGAGCTACACTTGGGTTTGTAACATCAACAAACAGTTCGCAGGATTTGATGAACAAATTAACTGTTAGAAGAGTACTGTTTGTATACTTGAGAGATAAGTTTGGCTTTGTTAATGTTGAAGGTGGGTGGAACTTATGCCGATAGGATCATTACAATGTGCCCAGGGAAAAAGAAGTTGCAACAATGTTGTAACCGTTTATGCCCTTGCATTTTGTTTAATAGGGAAATGTTCTTCATTGGCTCTGTTCACATATCTTTGAAAGGCTCAAGTCTATGGAGATTTTTGAAGTGTGTGTTGTACTAGCATGGAGTGTTAAACAGGTGAAGTATTTGTGGGACATACGGATACAAGTCATCTATGATATGCATACCTTATTAGCTGTTTAGGATATCTTAATATGTAGTTATTACTGTTATTTTTTATGAGTTATGTTTCCATGTTCATTTCATTTTATGTTTTAAATATTTGCATCATTGGTATTTCAAAGTAGTAGTTGGGTTTTTCCTTCTTTTCATTTATTTAGTATCATCAACATTTTCAGTTAAGCTGGTTGTAATTTACTGTCTTTATTGTTTGACAGGGATTGATTTGTGCTTCCTATAATGTCAAATACTAAGGGGTCATCAAGTATTAGAAATTTGTTGTACCCGGGAAGGCATGCTTTACTTCCTCCTAAGAGTCCATTTCCTACTATTTCTCCATCATATGTTGATCATGTTCATAATCCTGCTATTGGATCAAAAGTTGTCCAGAAGACTAAAGAGGCAAATGCTCACCACCAACGAACTAGCTCTGAGAGTGTTCTTGTAGAGGAACAACCTTCTTGGCTTGACGATCTTCTTAATGAGCCAGATACTCCTATTCATAGAGGAGGTCATAGGCGTTCATCAAGTGACTCCTTCACATACCTGGATTCGATCGATGTTTCAAACATGGATTATTATGCAACTCAGGATGATAACAGATACAAAAATAAGCGTTCTCCACCCTCCTTGGGATCTCAAGACTTCAATCTTCATAAAGATTCACGGCATGCTTTGTTCAGTGCAGAAATGAACTTGGCAAAGCAGAAGAATAAGCCATGGGATTGTTTGAATGATGTAAATAACCCAAATGGCCATGCTTCAGTAAAAGTTAACAATGTTCTTTATAATCCAGGGTCCGTTTACAACCCAAAGGAAGCAGATGGGGTTGCTTCTACTACAGCAGAAAAGCAGTATATAGCTGAATCTGGTCCAAATGATGCAAGAACTTTCGAGAAAAAGGATGCTTCCAATGTCTCTGATACAGATACAAAACGTGCTAAACAGTATGTACCTTTACTTAGTTGATTATATCTGTTATCATCTTTCTCGTATTTGTTTTTTGCATGCATACATATTTCTTGTGAGGTTCTTAATATGCAATCAAATCACATTGAGGTCCCTTAGCCTCTAGGATTATTTTCTGGAGAATTATGCATTTTGTTTTCTACTTTTGTTTGTCTGTTGTGCATTATAAAGGGTCTTTTAGATAACAAATGATGTTGATAAGTATTGTCATTTGATATATTTTGAAGAATTGAGTAGGTTTCCCCCTCCCACCTCTCATGATTAGATTGAGTGGGTTGATAAACTGAAGAGTTGCTATCGCAGGCAATTTGCTCAACGTTCACGGGTCAGGAAACTTCAATACATATCTGAGCTGGAGAGGAATGTACAAGCTTTACAGGTGAGTATCAAAAGTTGTTAGAAAGATTGCATGGTTTAAAACTGATTAGAAGTTAATGGTTGGATTTAATGTTTTATCAAAAATGATTTGTATGCTTATTACATAGGCAGAAGGATCTGAAGTTTCAGCAGAGCTTGAGTTTATGAACCGGCAGAATCTTATTCTCAGCATGGAGAACAAAGCCCTCAAGCAACGCTTAGAAAATCTAGCTCAAGAGCAACTTATTAAATATTGTAAGTTTCTTATGTTCACAGGCAAGGTCTTAATACTATTCAATTTGAGGCATCCTTAAACTAGTAAAACTGTAGATTGATTATAGGTAGTTAAATCTTTAAAGTAGTTCATTTGTTGGAGTCCGTATATATTAGGTTTTTGATTAATTTTGGGAAGGATTCAAACGGGAGATCTGCTGTTTAAAGTATATGAAATTTGTGATTTAGATCTTACAGGGGAGAACAGTTAGGAAGAGTGTTTATTGCTTTATAATAGTTTTGATGGGTCTACATATATTGTTCAAACATGAAGTTCGTAAAGATATAGCATTTTATAGAAAAATCATTGTGAATAGACTGTTTTATGACCGAGTTTCTTCTATTAAGATTTTTAGTAAATAGTGTGCATGGCACTCTTACAGGTCGGTTCAAATTGATATGTCTTAGTAAAATTGAAAACTAATTAACCAACCAACAAAACTATTTGTTATAAACAACATCTTGTTATTGCATCAAAATATATAAATATTGATTAATTTGACTGACATTGAACTTGGAAAATGGATGAAAAATGAGATTATTCAAGAATAAACATTAAATGCTAATCACGCATTGAATTTCATAATTTTTATTTTGCCACCTTGATAAAGAAGATTTTCTTCCCCATGCATTGGCTCTTTTTGGGAGAGCTTAATTTTTTTTTAACTGAAAGGCCAATCCAACTCGAAGAATTTAATTAATTTCCCATTTCATAAGCAATATATTCTGTCCAATTTTCATTAATCATTAGTGGCAAGATGGCTAAGACAAACCACTAATGAGACCACTTTATAATGATCAGTGGAACAAGAAGTCTTGGAGCGGGAGATGGGAAGGTTAAGAGCCTTGTATCAGCAACAACAGCAACAACCACAAGCATCTTCTAGCCATAGACCCCCCAAGGGCAGAGACCTTGATTCTCAATTAGCAAATCTTTCACTGAAGCACAAGGATACGAGCTCAGGTCGTGATCCTATGACAGGTCCACTTCGCATTTAGATGTACAATTTAGCTGCATCTTTTCCTTGACAATCCTACGCCTGACCAAATTTGCTGTTTCCCTTTGGTGGAAGAAGGCGAATCTTGTTGCTCATTTGTGCATTTTATTTTTTGCTATTTCACCCCCTTTCCCATTAAGTTAATATCTTCCTGTGCACCTGGTGGTTACTGCTAGATTATTCAATTTCAAGCAGGCGACTAACCCGAGGTGGTAAACTCAGAACAGCTTCATTGTTTCTGTATTTGTATGATTCAAGTGTCATAAGGCATAAATGATGTATGCTCCATTTTTTTCATCCCGAAATTTCATTCTAATCTAAGGATCCTTTGAGCTGCTTGGATGGATCATGGGTCTGCATAATGCTAAAAGTGAAGTCTGTTGTGTTCCTATTGGATCTGGCATCTTTGTAACCCGACTATGGGACTATGTTGTATGATTATTACTCTCTTTCTTCCCTAATTGCTATTACTTTTCTGACAACTGGGGATGTAATTTTTTATGTTTTTTTCCCTCTCATGACAGAAGGCTCTTTTTTTGCCATTGATCATTACAGAAGGCAAATTGTTAAGGGTCCGGTCTTTCTCTCTCTTTCCTTATTGCTATTACATTTCTGACAACTGGGGATGTAATTTTTTAAGTTTTTTTTTTCCACTCATGACAGAAGGCTCTTTTTCTGCTATTGATCATGACAGAAGGCAAATTGTTAAGGGTCCGTTCTGTGTTGTGTTGTGTTTTGTTTTTATTTTTGAAACTAATTTATCTTTTCTAATTCATATATGTTAAAAAAAATCAAATGAATTTTTTTTCCTTCTGTCTTAAATAAATGTAAAGTTAATTAACGGAAGCAAAAGTGAACTTAGAATATGTTTTAATTTTTTTAAGTTTTAAAAACAATAAAAAATGTATAAAATGGAATTAAGTTCAAACTGATGTTGAACTTAAAAATGAAATTAATTGTCAAACATCGCTCATTTTTTGGAAACTTGGATTCAAAAAATTGAAAGTTAAAAATAAAATTGGTTACAACCTTAAAACAATGGGCTTTCACAAATTAGGCTCCTCTGTACAGATTTATGTAACATGCAATTTATTCTAAACATTAACTCATGTACATGAATGTGAAACCTGTCCATAGTATGAGCTTGTAATTTTGGAGCCTCAAATCAACGATAAGTCCCATAAAATTTCTAGAATGATGTGCCAAAATGAGTGCCCTAAAAGAGCAATGCGTCCCACAAGAGACTCTTATTGTAAAAATCCATATTTGCAAAAAATAAATAAATAATAATAAAAAAAATCATGTCAAAGCTCTCTGTTTTGCACTATATTGCAGAAGATTACAAATTTTTGCTTAATACAATCAAAACAGTAAAAGAAAAAATGAGCCCTAAATGGCCTTGGGTCCCATAAGTAACTCTTATTGTGAAAATCCACATGTATTCATATGCATTTCAATAGAACATATGCGTGACATATCTCATACGTATCTTACATTTCTATGAACACTCTAAGGAAAACAGAATTCTACAAAAATCAAAGTAGAAATTGAAATATGAAGAGCAACTCTAATCTTCCAAACAACAACATTTGGATGAAAAACTTGCATAACATATCGTATTGGGAAGACAAAGAAGAGACAAGGGAACATTGAGACTAAAATGTTAGAGTCTCAATTCAATCCAGAAACGTTCATAAAACCATATGAACTCATAATTTAAATGCAGCGGAAACAAAATTGGATTGAAAACATACCTCCTACCATTGATCAAATTTCAGCACTTACACGGGAATTTCAATGGATTTTCTGTTCGATGCTTTCACTGGTTTCTCACACTTATTCTCTACGTATTGATGGTGTATCTGAATTGTTATGCAGTTAATAGTGAGAGGACCTGATACTTTATTAAGGTTCTTTCATCAAGAATCTCGTTCGATTTCGGAACCGACGTACGGTTCCAACGAAACCGAACCGTCACCACGGTTCACTAACGTTGCACCACTCTGATTTACATTCTCCCACTTGGTGTAAACGTTAAGCGAAATTCTCTTGAGTAACAAAACACATGAATCATAGCGATAGGTCCTCTAAGAGCGAGTATTATCTTCCATGTATTACAATGTATTTAGTTTCTTAAGTACTATACTTTATGTGGTAACTAAACTTAATGAATAAATCCTATATTTATTCTTGGTCCAATATAAATTTTATCAAATAAATTAAGGTGCACATGAATATGAGAAAATATCACAATATATAAGAGTTTCATTAATAAATTGTATATATACATTTACAAAGTGGAACCAATTCCCATTTTCTCTACATGATCCTTGAATTTCATTGGTGGCATGCCTTTAGTCAAAGGTTCATCAATCATCAACTCAGTGCTTATGTGCTCAATGACCACTTTCTTTTTCCTAACACGTTCTCTTATGGCCAAGTACTTAATGTCGATGTGCTTACTACGACTACCACTTTTGTTGTTCTTAGCCATAAATACAACAGCTGAGTTGTCACAGTACAATCTTAATGGCCTAGAAATAGAGTCAAATACTCTAAGCCCGGAAATGAAACTCTTCAACCATACACCATGCGATGTGGCCTCAAAACATGATACGAATTCGGCCTCCATAATGGAAGTAGCAGTCAAGGACTGTTTCGCACTCCTCTAAGACACAACTCCACCGGCAAGCATGAAAATGTAACCAGATGTTGATTTTCGTGAATCAATACAACCAACAAAGTCGCATCGGAGTAGCCAATTACTTCCAATTCATCGGTTCGTCTATACATGAGCATATAATCCTTGGTTCCTTGTAGGTACCTAATCACTTTCTTTGCAGCTTTCCAATAGTCAACACCTGGATTACTCTGATATCTCCCTAGCATCCCAACAACAAATGCAATGTCAGGTCTGGTGCAGACTTGAGCATACATCAGGCTTTCGACAGCTGAAGCATATGGAATGGTTTTCATTTGTTCTCTTTCAAAATCATTCTTTGGGCATTGGTCCAAATTGAACTTATCATCCTTCGCAATGGGAGCAACACTTGGTGAACAATCCTTCATCCGAAATCTCTCTAAAACTTTATTGATATAGGTTTCCTGAGATAAACCCAAGACACCTCGAAGTCTATCTCTATGGATCTTAATGCCAATGACATAAGATGCCTCACCCATATCCTTCATATCAAAATTTTTAGAGAGGAATTGTTTTACCTCATGTAGCAAACCCCTATCATTGGCTGCAAGCAAAATATCATCCACATATAGCACCAAGAAACAAATCTTACTCTCACTAACTTTCTGGTATATACATTGATCCATGATGTTCTCTTCAAAACCAAATGAAGTGATGACGTTATGGAATTTCAAATACCATTGACAGGAAGCTTGCTTTAATCCATATATGGATTTATTAAGCTTACAAACTAAATGCTCACCATCACTAGAGAAGAATTCTTCAGGTTGTTTCATATAAACCTCTTCCTCTAGGTTACTATTAAGGAAAGTTGTTTTCACATGCATTTGTTGCAAATCCAAATCAAAATGGGCAACCAATGCCATGACCACACGAAGTGAATCTTTCTTAGATACAAGAGAATATGTCTTTGTGTAGTCGATTCCTTCCTTTTGAGTGAATCATTTGGCAACGAGTCTTGCCTTATGTCTCTCAATGTTGCCTTGTGAGTCTTTTTTTGTTTTGAAGACCCATTTACATCCAATGGATTTCACACCATCAGGAAACTTGACGAGATCCCAGACTCGGTTAGACGCCATAGAATCCATCTCTTCTTTCATGGCATTGTACCATAAGTTCGAAACCTCAGAACTCATGGCCTGTGAAAACGTCTCAGGATCATTTTCGGCTCCAACATTATAGTCACATTCTTATAGATACACAACATAATCATTAGGAATCCCTGATTTCCTTACTCTAGTAGATCTTCTTAATGTTGCATCAACATTCTCCTGAGGAGCAAGATCATGTTGTTCAACTGGTTGTTCAACAATTGTAGGCATCTGTTGAACTTCAACATCTACTGGATCCGGATCAATAGCTTATGGTACTTCCAAGACTGGTTCTTCAACATGTGTTTGTACTCGAGGCATGTTGTTAACAATAACGATCAGTCCATTACTTGAAGTGACATATTGAGCATCTGAATGATCTTTCTCAAAACCAATGCCCTGGGATCGATCGCTTCCACTAATCAAGTAATTCTCAAGAAATTTTGCATTTCTTGATTCCATAAACCTAGTGTTGTGAGATAGACAGTAAAATCTATAACCTTTAGACCGTTCAGCATATCCAATGAAATACCCACTAATGGTCCTTGGGTCCTGCTTTTTCTCTTGTGGATTATAAATCCTCACTTCAGATGGGCATCTCCAAATGTGCATATGTTGCAAACTCGGTTTCCAACCTTTCCATAATTCAAATGGCGTCTTTGAGACAACCTTGGTTGGAGCTCGGCTTAATATATACACAGCCGTATTTAAAGCTTCAATCCACAAGGATTTAGGAAGATTTGAGTTGCTAAGCATACTCCGCACCATGTCCAATAGTGTTCGGTTTCTTCTTTCTGCTACACCATTCTGGTCTGGTAAACCAGGCATAGTGTATTGGGTAACTATCCCATGTTCTTGAAGAAACTTAGCAAACGGACCAGGCGCTTGTCCATTCTCAGTGTATCTACCATAATATTCACCACCTCTATCTGATCTCACGATCTTTATTTGCTTTCCACATTGTTTCTCTACTTCAACCTTAAAGATTTTGAAGGCATCCAATGCTTCGCTCTTATTATGAAGCATATAGAGATACATATATCGAGAAAAATCATCAATAAAGGTGATAAAATATTTCTGACCTTGAATGTCCATGTCTGGACAACATATATCTGTATGTATGATTTCTAATATGTTTAAACTCCTATTGGAACCTTTCTTTGACTTGTTAGTCTGCTTTCCCTTAATACAGTCCACACATGTCTCAAAATCAGTAAAATCTAGAGTACTAAGTACCCCATCTTTCACTAATCTTTTAATTCTTTCTAAAGAGATATGTCCTAATCTTCTATGCCATAACGTAGAAGAGTCATCGTCAATAATACACCTTTTAGTACTAGCTTGAACATGCATAGCGTTATGAGTGGCATTATTTCGTAAATTAATGCAGTAAAGACCATCACACAAAATACCATTCCCATCACAATCAGATTTATTAAATAAATTGAAATATGTTTCTGAAAAGTGAAAGGAATAACCATAAGGTACAAGTCTTGAAATTGAAATCAAGTTTCTAGAGAAACTTGGAACATAAAAGGTATTTTTCTAATTTTAAAATAAAACCACTACTTAAAATCAAATTACATGTCCCTACAGCCTCCACATGTGAGCCCATCTTGTTACCGGATAAGATGTATTGCTCACTTCCCACTAGCTTCCTTAGATTTTGCATACCCTGTAAGGAGTTTGCAACATGAATTGTAGATCCAGAATCAATCCACCAAGTGTTAATATTAACATTAACCATATTAGATTCATAACAAACAAACGAGGTTGGATTACCTTTATTCTCAAGCCATTTTTGGAATCTGATACAATCTTTCTTCATGTGTCCCTTCTTTTTACAAAAGAAACACTTGGATTCTTTCTTAATATCAGCTTGAGATGGAATTATCCCTTTTCCTTTATGCTTGTATTGAGATTTTCCTTTCTGGTACGTTGTAGCCAACATTGCACTTTCACCAAATTTCATGACAAGCCTCCCTTCCTCTTGAACACACATGGTCATTAGTTCATTGATTGACCATTTATCTTTATGTGTATTGTACGAGATTTTGAATGGCCCGTACTGATGTGGGAGAGTGTTAAGGATATAGTGCACCAGGAAGGATTCCGACATCTCAACCTCGAGATGCTTAAGTTGAGCCGCAATGTCCCTCATTTGCATAATTCGCTCGTGCACACATTTCATACTGGTGAGTCTTAAAGAAGAGAACTTCATAATAAGGGTGCTTTCTAAAGCCTTATCTGAAGTGACGAATTGATCATCAATGACCTTTAGCAAGTCTTGAACATTGGTATGCTGATCAACGGAACCACGAATACCAGCAGAGATTTTAGTCTTAATGAACATCATACTAAGGCGATTAGATCGTTCCCATTGTTCATAAAGCATGATATTCTATGGAGTACTGGTTTGAGTAATTTTAGGTGGTTCGTTTTTCCTAATAGCATAATCAATATCCATCCACCCTAATTGAAGGAGAATTCTTTCCTTCTATATTTTACAATTATCCCCTTTTAGATCGAGAATATCATAGCGGATATCAGAGAAATTTATAGGTTGAGAAGCTACAATTAAAGATTATATGCTTATTAAAATTTAAGACCTAAACTATAGTCATTCTTTAACAATGTAAATCATGAATAATATGAATCTAGTGACATAAAACTTGCTTGTGGGCTAAAGTTTTTATTCAATTAAATTCATCCTAACTTTACGATAAAACTATCAAATTATGTTCCTTTTTCTAATCCCTCTGGGTAAATTAGAAAATATAATTTGATATTATATCCTAATTAATCACACAAAAATATAATAAAAATTCCTGTGGGATAAGATTTATTATATCACATATGATTAATTACAATTAATATTTATTTTCTAAATGTGATCCTAAATAAACTTTATTATAGTTTTAATTAATTAAAGATGATGTGGCTACTCCCTAATTAATTAAACTATATGAATCACTTAAATATTAATTAAATCCTTATGTTCAATTATTGCATAAAACCATAAGCAATATTAATTTAATTTCAAATGTGCAAATATTATTTATCTTAAATTGCATATATGACAATAAATTATACAAGCAACAATTAAATAATATAAGCACTAATTAAATCCATAAAAGTCATTAAAAATTAATTTCATTATGCATAAATTATTTAACTCAATTTTATATGTATAATTAATTACAAAATTTATACATATAAATACCCAAAACAAATAATTTAAGCATAATGTATTTAAATAAAATTTTAATGTGCCCAAAAATTATTTAAATAAATATAACATGTATAATAAATATTATACATATGATAAACATAAATTAAAATTATATTCAGAATTATTATATATATATATATATATTTATTTTGTTTTAATAAAATTAAATATCTAATATATATAAAATATTACACGTTGTACAATACACAACATATCATAGCTTGTTGTTTGGTTCTTGAATTCTCTATCCTGAGACCAAGGTTCAAGGCCTAGACAATCCAAATGTTTGATTTTTTAATAAAACTAACTTCTTATTCTATATAAAAATATTTTGTTACATAACACAATAGGATGGGCTTAGTCGTCTAGTGTACAGTTCATTGCAAACATTGCAATGTATTCTGGGTTAGATTCCCATACTACGCAAGTTTTTTTATTTTTATTTTTAAATAAAACTTCATCTTCAACCTTCAGCCGGGTCAACTTGACCCGATTTGACCTTAACGGATACCCAGACGTATCTTTCTATTCCGACGACGGAATCTAACGTTTTTTTTATCAAAATTCTCAGAATTCTATTTTCGAGTGATTCATGATCTTAATTTTAAGTAAAAATTTCATTTTAAATAAAAAGTTAATTAATGAAGGAAATAAATACACACGACAAATTGGATTTATTTATTTTTATTGTTTTTCAAGTTTAATTTTACAAAATCATTCAAAAATCAATATTGAAACACTTTATAATTTCCATATGCATAAAAAACAATCAATATAAAAAACCCAAAATTTTAGTTCTCGTGAAACAAAGAGCAAAACAGAGTTATTTTCAAATGACTCTGATACCAAATGTTAGAGTCTCAATTCAATCCAGAAACTTTTTCATAAAACCATATGAACTCATAATTTAAATGCAGCGGAAACAAAATTGGATTGAAAACATACCTCATGACATTGATCAAATTTCAGTACTTACACGGAAATTTCAATGGATTTTTTGTTCATACTTTAACTGGTTTCTCATACTTATTTTCTGCGTATTGATGGTGTATCTGAATTGTTATGCAGTTAATAGTAAGAGGACCCGATACTTTATTAAGGTTCTTCCATCAAGAATCTCGTTCGATTTCGAAACCGATGTACGATTCCGATAAAATCGAACTGTCACCACGGTTTACTAACGTTGCACCACTCTGATTTACATAGAATGGTGGTAACTGTAGTAAGAATATCGAATAGTAATATGAAATATATGTTTCACTTTCTCCTTACATTTTCACTCCAATTTTTATATTACATATTTAATTATATAATTTCACTTTTGAGTTATAAAAAATAATATATATATATATATATATATATATATTACATTTCTTATCATACCAGAAAGTATTTTGTTAGTGTACTAAAGTATAAAATCTAAAGAGCACAGAAGTATTTTTATTAATAAAATAAATAATATATCAAAATAATTCATGGATACTATAAACAAATATTTTTCATAGATATTAATAAATGTATGTCACATAAAAAATAAAAATAATATAAATACCATAAAATATTAATATAATAGTGCTTTACTATGTTTCAAATCATAAAATACATCTATTATAAAATCTTAATCAATACTTTTTAACATATTTTTTTTAAATAACAAATCAATATTAAAAACTAAGAAATGGACAAAAGATTGAAAAAAGAAAAAGAAAAAAAAACAATGTTTAAGACTTAGGTCTAAATAGAAGATAAAAAAATAATTAAAATTAGTGAGAAAATAAAGGATAAAAGCGTGGATAAGAGGGAAAGTAAAAGTAGCTCAAGCTTAAAACTAAAAAATTAATTAAGTAAATAAATAATATGAAAAGAGGAACAAAAAAATATTTACCTTTTGGGTGTTCCAGCTGGTGCGATGCTGTGGTCTCATGCAGTGTGTTTCGCGTGGGTTGAGTATTTTGTAAAGACTGGACTTAAATTATTTTCTTAAAGTTTAAAGATTAATATAATTTATTTTTTACTCAAAAATTGGTTTCGGCCCACCAAAGCACACACTATAGTTATACAAAAATAATATATATATATATCGTACGAGAAATAATTAAATATGATAATATGTACTGATGCCTAAATTAAATAATTGATACTTAATTTTACCTATGTTATTAAATATTTTAAATTTTATATCAATATACATAAAATAATTTTAACATTTATAATTTTGAACGAAAACATATTTAATTTGGAAATTTTGACACAGTAGCTTTCACATGGGCCTTATTTAAAGGCTGCCTTTTTCTCGCTTGAGCCACCACTGCCTTTCTGGGCCCTTCATTATCTTAATCTATCTTTGCTTTCGTATAGAATGACGCAACGCAAATAGGTTATAAAAATGTAGTACTAATTAAAAGCTAGAACAAGAGGCTGACGGAACCAAAACATCAAAAGAGAAGAGAAGAGAAGAGAAGAGAAGATAAAGCTGTAAAATAATGCGTAACGGATACGCAGAAACAGGTAAGATGGTAGTATGTGTAACAGGTGCTTCTGGTTACATTGCTTCATGGCTTGTCAAGTTACTTCTTCAACGTGGTTACTCTGTCAAAGCCACTGTTCGTGACCCAAGTTAGTTTCTCTCCCTCTCTCTTGATTTTTGTATATTTTGTTGAATAGAAAAGAATTGAAAGAAGGATAAACTATCTTTTTATATATCAATCACTAAAGTCTTGTTAAATTTTTGAACTATTTAGTTGTTTCTTTTAATTTTGATTTTTTTGGGAGAAATTTTTTAGTATGATTAAGTTTAAGGAGTTGATAAATGTTTCAAAAAGTTAAATAAATCGAAAAAGTAATATTAAAATTGGTGTTTGGACACCAAATGGGTAACAAATGCCTTTAATTAGCAATAATTTTGCAACATGTAAACGAGCTTGTTGCTGAGGAAGTTCATTTAAACATGTTGAAGATATGAGATTTGATTTTAAGTTACTGAGTTGTGTTGTATAAAAAAAAAATTAATAATTTTATAACATTGTCAACATTATTATTTTTTAAATAATTCTTTCTTAAGCCTTTTAATTCATTTCATTCCGGCCAACAATTTCTCAAATCTACGATTAAGTCCTGCTCAATTAATTTTTTGCAGATGATGCAAAAAAGACTGACCACTTAATTTCACTTGATGGAGCCAAGGAAAGACTTCAACTGCTGAAAGCAGACTTGTTATGTGAAGGCTCCTTTGACTCTGCTGTTGAAGGGTGTGTTGGTGTATTTCATACTGCATCTCCCTGTTATTTGGATGCGAAGGATCCACAGGTCATTGATTTCTCCTTCTTAATTCCTTTTGTTCTTTCTTAAAAATTGATGGATTTAATTACAACCTTTTTATAGATAGATTTTTACTTTTAATCAACGTGACAATAGTGTATTTTATACTACTTATATATATATATATATATATATATATATAAATTCGAGCAAATAAGATATTAAACTTAACTAATATTCATTAAATTAAATCATTTTTTTTGGGTTAATATGTCCTCCGAACAAAACCTCGATTATTGTTTTATATTAAAGAGTACATAGATTTTTATACCGAGATTATTATAAATGTATCATCCAACTTTTATTTATTAATTTTATATTATCGAATTTTTAATTTAGGATAAATATATTATCGGTATTAATTTTTAACCGGGATTAACTCTCTAACGTGTGTAAATCCCTAAATACCCTCAAATCAGATCAAGCCACCCCTGTACCCACGTGAACCAACCCCAGCCACCATCGAACTTGACCTTTGTGAACCAACTTCCAGCCACCCATCGATACAAACAAGCCGGCCAGCGAAGACACCCCCACCGAAGAACAACAAACCAGTGAAGAACACCACACCAACCAGCGACGAACAACAACAAACAATTAACAGATTCATCATTGAACATCTCAACCTCCTCAGTATATTCAGTTTTACCAAAATTAGTCGAAAAAGAAAGGAGCCATGGCTCCTTGTCAATGTAGTGTTCTGAGCAAAATGTTCACTTCGTAAACCGATGACAATCCAGTAAAATATTCCAGAGCCATTTAAATTCAGAGGCACCCCAGCAGATAACAACTCAGCTAGAAGTTGATGATGATGAAACAGTGCCCATACAAGATATTAATGTTTCTTGGATCCATGAAGAAACTGATAACTTTTATGCAAATGACATAACAGTAAGCTTTTATATTGTTGTTAAAGATTATTTTCATGAATTTACATATATAAATCGTTTTTCATGACGTCCTTTTCTTCTTTTTAATATTTATGGGAGCATTAATTGATATATAGTAACAATTTTCAAATAGTGGATATGATAATACTGGATAAATAAGAACTAATCTCATCATTATTATATTCTATTTATATTTAAATAAATAATATTTGACGTAGGCATTCCTTTATTTTAATAGATTTATGGGAAAGCTCTGAAAAGTGGCTTGCTGTATGTTGATCCGAGGCAAATGCTAAGGCATGCAAGGATCTTTTTGTGCTTTATGGGACATAAAGATACCTTGATATTTGACAAACATATTCTTACCAGGGGTAAACAGCGGATCCGATGAAAAATGCTTGCTTTTGACCCATATAAATCCGATCTGAATCAAACATATTTGTAGATTTTTAGTTCAAATTCGTTTTGATGATATAATCAATCCGAATGAATCCGATTTTTAACAAATATAGTTTTTTGAAATCGGATAAGATCAAATTGATATTAAAATTTATTTATAAATTATTTTCATATATAAAATACGACATATACAAATTAAAATTTTAAATTGATACTTTTGTAATAAATATTATTATTTATGGTTATAACTAAAAAAACTTAAAAGAATAAAAAATATATTTGTATAATTATTAAATTATTTTAAATATTTATTTTTTAAACTAAAATAATAATCTAATATAATTATATGGTACGTATAATATTGAACTATAATATATTATAAAATAAAATATGTATTTATTTATAATTTAATAGTAATTCGGTATGAATTGGATACAACGGATTATAAAATCTGTTAATCTGAATCCGAAAGATAATTTTCAATCAGATTTGATTTCGACGGATCAGATAATTTTTTTCAATTTAAACGGATTGATATGATTATTTACTCAACCCTATTTTTCTTAGGGTTACATCTAACGCGTTATAAATTAGCACTTGTGGAAGCGAAGATTGGATCCAATTTTAGTTGCTCAAATATATAATAATAGGTAACAACAAAATAATAATAATCAATGAGAATAAATGACACAATGATTTAAGTGGTTTAATTTTTCAATGTGAAAAGTCTATTTTATTCACGACATCACATCGAGAAAAAATCCATTAATAATTAAATGAAGATACAAACACAAATTTTCAGAGAGTTTCACAAAATTATACCAAAATCCAAAATACATTCAGAAAATATTTCTTTTTAATTTACTGGTAATATATATAGCAAGATAAATTAACAAACTTACTATTAAATCAAATATTACTACACAAAAGAGAGAAACTCTACCAATGAAAGCATTAATGGACAATTTGTCTTTTAGGGGTTGATTTCCTTTACTCATGTAGCTGTTTTTTTTTTGCTTTGTTTTCAACTCTGATGACTTAACAAAAATGCCAATTCTCTACTTTGCTTCTTGTCGACAGCTTCTCACATCTCAACTCAGAAGGAAAGATTGATATATATATTACAAAAATGGGATAGGGTTTTAATATGGGTTTGGGCCTAATATTGTTTTGGGTCACAATTAACAAATTTTTACCTTGACTCAAAACAAAAAACAAATTCTTCAGATGCAATTTCTCGGATTACTAAATAATCGTCGTTCAAAGCCTCGAAGGTTGATCATCTTCTACAAACACCAATCAAGTCCAAACCATGCTTGGACTTGTTAAATGAAACTGGTTTGGTTAACATATCAGCTGGATTTTCTATAGTGACTATCTTATTGACAACAATAGTACCTTGAGAGACAATATCACGAATAAAGTGATATCTTGCATCAATATGTTTGGTTCTTTCATGATACATAGTATTTTTAACAATGTTTGATTTCCCTTACTCACTCTGCTGTTGATTTTTTATGCTTTGTTTTCAACTCTGATGACTTAGCAAAAATGTCAATTCTTTGCTTTGTTTCTTGTCTGACAGCTTCTCACATCTCAAAAGATTGATATATATATATATATATATATTACGAAAGTGGGATAGGGTTTTAATATGGATTTGGGCCACAATTAACATAACTAGAGGTCAAAAAATGAGAAGAAAAGATTGATATATATATATATATATTACAAAAGTGGGATAGGGTTTTAATATGGATTTGGGCCACAATTAACATAACGAGAGGTCGAAAAATGGGAATATAAGCAAATCTGTACGAAGGAAATAGAATAAGAAACCAATGATAAAAATGACTTGTGGGTATAAAGATAAGAGTTTGGTCTTTTAAATCAAGCTCTTTTAAATCAAACTGATGACAATTCAGTTTTGGTAAAACCGAATACACTGAGGAGGTTGAGAAAATGGTAATTGTTGTTGTTCGTCGCTGGCTGGTGCGGTATTCTTCGCTGGTTTGTTGTTCTTCGATGGAGGTGTCTTTGTTGGCTGGCTTGTTTTTGTCGATGGGTCGCAGGGGGATGGGTCGATGGGTGGCTTTGGTTGGTTTGTAGAAGTCAAATTCAATGGGTGATTGAGGGTTGGTTCGCATGGGTGTAGGGATATTGTGGTTTGATTTGGGGATATTTGGAGATTTATCCGTTAATTGGATGGTATATTTATCAAAAATTAAAAATTTGATAATATAAAAATAATAAATGATAGTTTAATAGTGTATTTAAAACAACTCTTAAAATTCATTCGATGATATAAAAATGTATTTAATCTAAATGCAATATCTTGTAAATTTTTTGCAAGACTAAGCAAACACACGTGCTTAAAATCATAATATCTTTCTATATAATATTTACCTGAATGGTTTAGTATTATGTACATAGTCTTATGTAAAAATCATAATATCTTTCTATATAATATTTACCTGAATGGTTTAGTATTATGTACATAGTCTTATGTAAGAGTATTCCACAAGTAACTAAAAAAAAAAGATGCATGTAATTTCTCTTTTCCTCTAAAAATAAAGATATATGTCAAAATTTGTGTCCTAGTATAATTAATACTAAAATTAGAGAGAAGAAAAAAAAGAAATTAAAATAAATTTAACGTCAAAAATCAAATTTTTACAAATAAATTATAATATATATATATATATATAATGCATTAGAAAACAATAAATTAGATTGGTGATATAAAATTCCACTGAGGTAGTTCCATATTTCTTCCTACAATATTACTTCTCATTTTTTCTCAAAAATGAAATTATAAATTATAAAAAATATGTTTTTAATAGTTGATGAACATTTATAAGATATGTACTTAATTAATTTAGAGGGTATGGATAAATTATTTTTAATTTTTACCAATTTATAATTTAATAACCTAAATAAAGCAGCCAAACATGTAATCGCGTGTAAAAATAAAGTGTAGAAATAAAATAATAACACACGATATTTTTAGGTGGAAACAACCTAGGTCAAAATCATGACCTAAGAGGAAAACCACCGATCCACCGGACCACCTAACTTTCCACTATGAAAATCAAATGTTCAAGTACAAACTCGGTCTTATGTTACCCTCCTTAGCGTGAGCGGTTTCCAAACCAACGTTCCAATAAGATTTTCGTCAATCAGATACGTTCCCAAATTAATTGCAAAATGATTAGCACAAAAAACACAAGTGTCCGTGTGTATTCTAGAACAAATTTAATAATGAATAATCTTAACTAGATGATTCAAAACATATGTTACTTAAATCAAATCAACTAGTAAATCCTTGAGCAAAAAGATCAAGCATAAGTTCAATAAAAATAACTTTTTTAAAGATTAATAATCAAATTAAATAACTATGATATAACAAAAATAATTATTTGATCTAACAATTTAAGAACAAAAATAAAGAAAAAGTCATAAGAACATATTATCAAAATATCATAAAATAATTAATCTTATTAATCAATCAAACATAACTAACAATATTAACTAATACTCATTAATTAAGATAAGTCTTATTTAAAATATATATTTTTTAAAATAGATTTTATGCTAAAGATTTCAGTTATAATTTAGAATATATCTTATCTAATATCTTTTAAAATAGATTTTATACTAAAGATTGTAGCTATAATTTAGAGTATATCTTATCTAATATTTTAGCATATCTTATTCCATATTTTAGCACTAAAAATAATTTTAAATTTATAACCATGTGTTATTAAATACATAAATGTAATCTTATGTGTCGTAGTTATTAAATATATACCTGAAGTACAATTATCTAGAACTCGAATATTTATTTAATTTTTCTTGATAGACTTGATAATAGATCTAAAAACAAATTTATAGATAAATATTTTGTCTACGAAAATAATCAACACTTATAATCCTTACAATATGAGAATCAAAAGTCTTACATTGCAACTCAATCGATTCTAATTCAATATTCATCCTACTTATATACAAAGTGGATTTTGTTCCAAATTAAATCATTATCTATATTTCAATTAGTGAGAGGAGATTATTATTTGACTTACAACATTGATCAAATAATAGTATAATATACCAAATAGAGCATGTCTTACTTCTTCGAAATAAATAACTTCGGATACCTAAATTTTATTGACAAAATACAATAAAATTGCATGACAACAAAACAATACTGTCAAGTTTTATAATGTCCAAGATATATATGATGTGTTTATTTTACCATATCATCTCTTGACATTGTGAAATATAAATGCCAAAACAATATTCATATTAACACATAGAGTGTCATATTTGTACAAATGGATGGAAAAATATATATGTTTATGTCTATATTTTAGTTTCTTGTCTAAAGTTTTACCCTTGAAAAAATTTAAAATTTTAACACAAACCAAATAATATCATTGAACAACAAAAATTACAAAACTTATACGGCAAGAAGATACGAGCTTTATGACTCCTATAGTCTAATACTATGTTATTAAAAAGCTATAGAATTATAAAACTTACTAAAGCAATTGATGACATGTTCACTTTTGTGTTATTCATAGAGAAGGATTAAACATTTGGTTGTCATAATATTGAAGGACAATATCTCCTATCTTTTATATTTTATGTAAAACTTTTATTAGCTTATTTTTCTGTGTATCTTTATACGAACTTTATGTAAATCAATTCTTTCCTTATCAAACCAAACTACAATTAAATCCTTCAATGTTAAGATTTTTTTTATTCACAATATTAACGTTAAGAATTTGGAAGACAATATATATATAGAACATAGCAAAGGAAGAGGACAAGACCTATGAAAATTGTTGCAATATGATATTAGGAAGGACTTGAGTTTGTGATGAGTGAGATATAGAAAGCAAAGAGTATTTATTATATGTTTTAAACCTCTTTTGCATGTGACAAATAATAGTTTATTAATAATATTAATTGTTTTGTATTAATATAATGATATATGATTATGAGCACTAAATGGACATTGATTTGAATATCATCAATGAAAATGTATGTCATTAACGATTTGTTATTAATTGGGTATATCAATTGCCATCATTTTTATATACATTGATATGTTAACGTTATTATTTGCTTTGAGAGGAAAAAAATAATGAATTTTGTAGTTTTTGTATTGCAATTTAGACAATTTTAAGCATTTATTATTAACATTTTGAGGACCAATCAAAATTTTTGCAATTAATTTATCTTAAAGAAAATGAAAATATGACAAATCATATATTAATGACTAATACTGTATAAGTATAAAATTGTCTAAATTTAAAATTTAAGAATAATATAGTATTTTTTTCATCAAAGCTCAACTCACTATTTTATAATGGTATAAGATATAAGAAAATTAAATTAAAAATATGTGAAATATATGTTCAAAATTTACGAAAAATTGACATATGTTTTTTTCATGGGTGTTAAAAATGAAACAGGTCAAATGAGTGAGTTATATGTTAAAGGAAATAAATTGATACTTGTATTTGTTCCAACATGGTTGACACTTCTTCCCTTGTACAAAAGCAAAACATGTATGTAGTTTTGGGAGGCTTCAAACTTCTAAAAACAAACAAATTAGTGTAGCCTCTGTCCATATTTTTAATAACATTATTAATTGTTCAAGCCTTTGTCAATTTCTTGTGGTATTTTAGACAAGTGAACCTTTATTGTGTTAGTGTTGGATGAGTTGGTATTCTATCCAAAACGTTAACCTATTAAATTCTTGTAATTCAATTCACTTATAAGTTATAACCATAAGACCAACTTTTTTTCCCCCTCCTTCCAATGTAGACTTGTTCGCTCTCCTAAAAGTTATTTTCATGACTCATTTTGCTGCTATAATTGCACCTGATATATATGTGCTTCCCTGCTTTTCTCAGGCTGAGCTAATTGATCCCGCTGTTAAGGGCACACTTAATGTTCTTAACTCTTGTGCCAAATTCCCATCCATCAAACGAGTGGTTTTGACATCTTCGATGGCTTCTGTTATGTTTAATGGAAGACCCTTAGCTCCTGATGTGGTAGTTGACGAGACATGGTTTTCGGATCCCAATTTTTGTAAGGAAAGAGAGGTAAGAGTAGCATAAAATTATCTAAATATCTATCAACATATTGTGAGTCATTTGATTCGTCTAGTTTGTAATAAAAGCAAATAATTGGATAACGACACTAAGAGATAATTTTTTAACACCTATTTTAGTATTTGACATTCCCATTTTTCAAAATTTTACATGAAATTATAGTGTTCGAGTATCCACATATATATATCCATATAATGTGGTTGGACACTTGAAATGAAGATTCAAGTTAAGGGTAAATGTATATGCGCTTCAGGAGTGGCATGTTCTCCTTTTAACTTTTGATAAAAAAAAAATTTATGTGCAATATTTATAAAATAATAGACGAATTTTACAAATTCAATAATTTGAATATATTTATATTTAAATAATATACATTTAGCATATTTTTCAATAAAATACAAGTAATATTTTTTATTATTTATACGATGTCTCTCCGGAATAAAAATGTTAAATCCGCCGCTAATTCAAGTACATAATATCTGAGCACTGTAGCTATTCTTTCACTTATATTCTCATTGTTCTTCTTCTATAAGTGAACATATCATTTTCTTCTGTTTCATATATCTATAAGTGAATTGGCTTTCACTTTTTAGAATCACTTATATACTATAATGTCTCTTTGTTTGTTTCCTTTTTTCTTCTTCTTCTTCTAGTCTTGGTATTGTTTGTCAAAGACTATGGCAGAGAATGCCGCCTGGAGTTTGGTAAAAGAGAAGGGCATCGACATGGTTGTAATTAACGCATCAGTGACAATTGGTCCCCTGTTACAGCCAACACTGAACTCCTCCTCCAATATTATTCTTAAGATTATAAGTGGTGAGTGTTCTTTACACTATTAAAGTTTAGTTCATACATCTTACAGTGTGTTTCATATTATTGTGTTTTTGAGGTAGAAGGTAGAGAAAGAAGAGGAAGATAGTGGACTAAAGTCTAAAGAGAAAGAAACAAGGGAATTAGGAAGAACTTTTGAGAGAAAACATTGTCAAATTTAATTATCACTCTTGCATTAGGGAAAAAAATGATTTTAATTGCATAATATAACTCCTTTTTATAGATGTAATTTTATTTTTGATCGTATATATATGTTTTTTTCTTCGTATAATGTAAAAAATACATGTTTTTTGGATGTTTAAAAAATACAATGTACATTTGTTTTAATAATGTAAAAACACATTTTGTAGGAATTTAAAAGTGAAATTAGTTGAATATCTGGATCGGGAAAAAATTAGGATGAAATATCCTAATTAAATACTATAGGTACTCCAGGGGAGAGATATATCTTAATTAAATACTCTAAGTATATTATAGATTCATAATACTTAACTTACCTGTGTGTTGTCAACCCAATCTTTTATCACTTTTAATCTTTATTTGTTGCTTTGTTTCTATCTTTCTCTAAAGTATTAGGGAAAAAATTCTCCTATTTGTTTTTATGAGCGTAGTATGTATTTTAAATGGAAAAAATCCTAATTAATTTTCTGAAAACAAACCTATATATTATGTATCCCAAATTGATTAATTTTTCTATGGCATTTTTATATTGTATCCGGTTGACAAATCCAAATTTTCTACCTCCCTCAATTTCCCTTTTGCTACCTTCTCAATTATCATAGCTCTTTAATTTGGTTGTCATAATCTTGATGATTAGTACGTCTAGTAAATAATGACTTGTTTGTAACTAGTTTTAGTTTTGTTTTATTATATTTGAAATTAGTTAGTTTCACATGTTTTCTTTTTTATTTGTTAAAGAGAACAAAAACTCATTTCGTTACGAGTTTTGTTTTCTGTTTTCTAAAAAAATAAAAACAAAACTAATTAAACTTGGTTGATAAAACTGTGTTCCGTGTCATGTTTTTAGTTTTTTATTTTATATTTTGTACTCATTTGTTGATTTTATGTTCTCAAATTTTAATCTTATTTTGTTGACAACGGCAGTAGAAAACAGGTAGAGTCTTAATCTTTGTGAAATGAGGGTTTAGAATATGATATGAAATTTAATTCTGGAATTTTTAAAACCTGAGAAATAGTAAACAATTTTTGAATTTTTAAAATTATATTATAAAATAAAACTCAAAATGGAAATTAAAAATTGAAAACAAAATTAATTATCTAACAACACCAATTTCAAAATTTGATCACTTTTAACATAGAAAACAGAAAACCACGTTATAAAATGAGCCCCGAGTGATTCACGATATTTTATGTTCCAGTATCGTAAATTATTATTACTCTTTTAACATTTCCATATGGCTTCTTGATGTTATGTAGGAGAGAAACTAGGCGCTTTTGGGTGGATTAATGTTAAAGATGTTGCGAATGCACATATTAAAGCATTTGAAACTCCTTCCGCCAATGGAAGATACTGTTTGGTTGAAAGAGTTGCAGATGAATCTGTAGTCTTGAGAATCTTACATGAGCTCTATCCTACTTTACAACCTCCACTAGAGTAAGTTATTATTTTTGTTTTTACTACCACTTAAATGTACATCTTATGCTTAATTGCCTATAATTTCTGGCTATTATATTGTAAGGTTCAACTTGCTTGTGCTTATGATAAAAGAGGTTTCAGAGAAGGAGTTTTAGGAAGAAAAAACAAAACGATTTCAAGCTGAAGCTGTTTGTGCTTCCTGAGAAAGCCCTTTCGAAATTTATTTTTGTTGTTGTCCTGGAGCACATCTTACAATTTTTATAAGTCTCAGAAGCAAAAAAAAAAAAAAATGCTAGCCTCAAAGTGCCGAACATGGAAAAAAAGCTTAGAGACTGGCCTTAAGGCTATCCTTGTTAGCCTAATAAAATCAATAGTGTAACATTTTGGTAACTTATTACATGAAGAGAACCTTTATTTACAAAAATTAATTGTAATGTCATGGTGTGAAAACCATCTATTGATTAAGTCAGTTGTACTCGTTTTTTTTTTAACATTATATAACTGTCACATCAGTAGTATCATATAACAATTTGTTGTAAATAAAGTTTTTGTTACATGAAATTCGCCAGAGAAGTGGTGATCCCAATGAAGCTCTCAATCGTTCTTTTTCCAAGGCCAATGTTATTTAAACAGTACGGCTGATTTATTTATAAGTTCCCCTTTAAATGGTTTTCTGAATTTTACAGTGTTTCACTTCTGCTTTAAGCATTTCAGTTGTATGATTAGTTTTGATTGATTTCTTAAACACACAAAATTAACTGACTCCTTAGTTTGACACTAAAATTACTTTTGTGCATGTGTTAGTACTAGTTTCTAATTTTTACTTAATAATCTAGCTTTTTTTTTCTTCCTTCAAAACTGATTTTGGCAGGTCTGAAGAGAACAAAAAATATTTGCCAAAATTTCAAGTATCCAAGGAAAAGGCAAAAGGATTGAGTATTGATTTCATTCAATTAGAAATCAGTCTCCAGGAAATAGTAGAGAGCTTGAAGGAGAAAAAATTTCTTAGTTTTTGAGGTACAATTAGCTGATGAATTTTCTCATAAATAAAGGTGAGGTGTTGGAAAGTTCCCTTATAGTAAGAGATTTACATCAATTAGTTTATTATATTATAAAATGTGTTACTTAGTTTCTTATATTTTGTAAAAAGTATTAAAAAAGGATAAATTTTATGATAAAGGTCTCATTAATTTAATGATAATATGAATTTATTATTTGTTTGAAAAGTAAAATCTAATAGTTATAATTAAATAAGGAAAACAACTATATTAAGGGAAATTGTAAAGTCTAAAAATATTATTTAATTAATTTTCTATTAATATTTCAAAGTGTTTACATATTTAAAGTAGAAAAAGATGTAGGGTCTTTTGATCTATTTAATAAGTGTAACCACAAGATTTTAATTGGAGCAATCAAAAGTTTGGAAAATGTTTAAATGTTGTGTTATGTTTAATAGATAGATAGTTGAATTATATCTGTCATTTTTAAAAGAAAATATTACACATGTGTTCTCTATTTATATCAATAGTTGATTTATTCTTACTTCTAACATGTTTTTCCTTTTTAATAAAAATGATTTTATTTTACTATTTGTGACTCATTGTATGCAAGATTCTTTATGGGATTAGGATAATCTTTTAGGAGTTTTTTATTTTTTTAATTTAAATTTAAATAATTATTACAATGTCTATGAGTTTTTTGAGAAATTTTTTAAAACTATTTATATGTTATATGATAATTATTAATTTCATTATTTCTCTCACATTAATAAATTATTTTAAGAATTTTTTTGATTTTTTTTATGTAAAAATATAAACTCTTTTATTTATAATAGTTGATTTTGTTTTTCATCAATCAAGGGTTGACTTTTCCTCATTGTAGTATCGGGAATAGAGAACAACTTAGACCAAGTAAGAAAAGTCTCATTTATGAGATTTTTTCCCCTCTTCTCTCCGTATATAATTTTTTTCCCATATATAATTTGTTCAAGGTTTTTCTGGGTTTTGGTTTAAATGGATCAAGCAAAAATTTCATACAAAATGCTTGTTTACAACTTATTATATAACTATAAAATTATAATATAAACGTGGGCAGAAAGTTGCATTTATGTTCAAATGTGGGAATTAATGTAGGGAAATTTTCTCAGAAAATATTTTAGTAACTTCAACTTTATTCATAAATTTAATTATGGTCTAATAATATAGCTAGAAATTATAAGCCAAAAATTCAATTACTTATCACATGCTAATTAAAAGAGAGAATAAATTACTATTTATCATGATGTAGATGCATACATGATTCCAACAATCCCACCTAAAATCATAAAAACAACTGGAGAACAAAGTAAGGAACACTAGACCAATGTTTCCCATTGCCCATGTACATGGCAGCGTTCTTCTAGTTGTGTTCCACTTGGATTGAATATGAACAAATCACACCGCATTTTTACAGGAATCACTTTGATAGGCAAAAGTGTCTCTAACTTGCCTTAACATTAGACGTTATCTTAAACTTTTTTTGGTCTATCATATGACGAATAAAATAAAAAGTACTGTTTGTTGTCTCTTCAAATTTTTGGCTTGAAGAGTAGAAAGAATGGAACTTTGACTTTATAAATAGAGTATTTGTCTTAATTTTGATACATAATTAGGTGAGAGAAAAGAAACAATGAGTCTCAGTAATAGAGTTTTCTAAGAGGAAAAAATTGAAAATCAATTTGTAAAATTTTAAGTATAAATTAAAAATACATAATTATTATAGAGTTTCATCTAAAAATGAAATTTATAATCTCATTTTATTATAATAAAAGTTAAATAACTTGTGGTTATTGTGATTATTGCTTTCATTTTAAAAGGTTTTTTATGCTAATAATTTTGGTGTTATTTTTGTTCTATTTTGATTTAAAAAATTATCGTAAGTTTGTAAAATTTATTTCTTTACTATCATCAATTTTTCTCATCAACTTTATAGTCTCAAAATCTTCAAAGATTTTCAAAGTATTGACCTCGTTCTTAAGCTTATAAATCCAAATAATACTACTTTCTCCACTTTTTTTTTTTGTCAACTGGTAAAAGACTTGTAAACCCAAAATGGTTCAGCAGGAGAAACATGCTTATTATGATTGTGGGAATTCAAAGGTCGTGAAGATAATGGAAGGAGGAGGTGAAGGTGAAGGTGGAGATAGTTTTAGTTGGATGTTTGCTTTGAAGCTTTGCTTAGGCATTGCTGGTATAGGATTTGTGCTTGGTTGCAGATATTGTTTTTTTGAGATGTTAAATTGTTGGTCAATTAACGTTATAGAGAGAGAGAGAGAGATAGAGAGAGAGAGAGAGAGGTTGATTGTTCTTTCTTTTTAGATAAACACCTTACAGAAAGCCTAGCCTTGTTTATACACAGCTGATGAAGATTAAGGACGGTATGTCAGCATCATTTACAAAAGCATACGCAGTAAAATCCTTTCTCCGAGATCTACCCATATATAAATGTCTCTAAAAATTATTCTGCATATACAGCGACAAGAACGTCATATGATCGGACCGTGCATGTCCCTCATATGGCCATAGCAGTTATCGCTACTTTGAAAATATTCCAGGCAAACCCAGCAAATATGCTTCCCGCACCTGCACTCTATGTGGTTACACCCGTCCAACTTTTCTATAACATGTCCACAAATAGGGCAGTTCTTCACATCTTCTTTCCCTTTCCGCCATTCGTTCAAAGATATATCTGGGTCATCTTTCAACTCTCGATACTTCTCGCATGACACGCACGGATGATACTCCAAATGGCAACTTGTACATGTCTCTTTATAACATGCACCACAGACAAATGACTCACCAGCTGTTCCAGGAGCGGCCACCTGATAAACTGAAGGGCAGTCCGGAGAGGGACAAAATCTGTATCTTCCACCACTAGATGCAACAAATGCCAACAAAGAAGCCCTGAAGAGCTCCTCCAGTTTCTCATTTGACAAGAGACTTCTCAAATCTTTGAGAAAAATACAAGAACCACAACCCTCATGGGCACAACAAAGGGGGAAACGATCTTGGCTTTTGACAGCAGATTCACATTGCTCTATCAAGCAAGTTTGGCAGAACATATGTGTACAACCTTCAAGCTGGAAACCATTCTCAACATCACATAAGCATATAGGACAAGTAACACAATTGTCAAATTTCAACCTCTGAGCACAACCATCTCTCGCCTGTGCTATCTCAAAGATTATCTCTTCCACTTTTCTCTTAGACTCTTTGTCACCATCAATGGATATTACCTGCCGGTGAGTGTCTAGAGAAAATTCTGCCATGGGTATCTTTTCTTTAAGACCATGAAGATCCCACCCAAACCTGCTAACCATTTCTTTCATCAAATCATGAGGTAAGGTCTTACCTCCAAGACAGATTTTGAGCTGCTTGTTTTCATGGAGATTCAGGAGGGTGTGAATTAATTTTTGCTCAGCGACAGCAATCTTATCAGAAGAACCAAAGACCCGTACTTTGAGGTTATATCTATCAAAGAAAATATGGGTCCCTGTCTCTCGTTGCAAAGACTGGATAAGATTGATACCTTCTCTAGAGGACAGAAGCTGCAAAACAGCGGGAGTGAGACTAACATGGTCTACAGTCTTCCCTTTCATAAGCTTTTCCACATGTCTTCTGATCTCAGCAACATTCCTAGTAGCATTTGTCGATATCTTTACATGACAAGAACCATTATCATTCCGCTTGAGATTGCATTGTACACCTATAAGCACCAAAGATCATGAGAAATAAGTATCCTTCGTGAAAAGGATATAATTAAAGATGTAATTGAATTGTACAGACATTCACTAAAATAAGAGCAATAAAGCCATAATAGATAAACCAATTCCCTAAAATCAAATTAAAAAATTTGTTTCTAGAATTTCAAATTAAAAGCTCCCTTATAAATAATTAAAGCATGAAACTGTGAAGCATAGTAGTAGTCTGAGAAAACTGGTTCTTGTAAATCCCATAGCTGAATAGTAGCTTTTGATCAGAAGACAGAAAATTACAAAATGTATTTGACTAGAAAAAAGTGTCCAAAAACGCAAATTTAATTTAACTAATTAAGAAGCACAAAATTCAACATGTCATTGATTCAAAGCATTTTTCGCTCTACAAACCAGGAAGTTTAAGAAATTCATAACAATATCGCACTCACAACAACACCTGCATGCCTCATGCACCTATATACTATAACTTCTCAATTTTACTAGATTATAATGCCATGCGGAATGCAAGTATTGGTGAGGTACACAATTGTAAGCAAATATGAATGAAATTAGCATTCCACTACAAGACCATTGACGATGCCAATAATCAAAATGAATTAATTGTCACAATGAATAAAATATGGAACCTTCATCAGTGCCATAATAAAAGGCTTAATTAGAAACGTAAAAAGATAATTAGATTGTGAAGGATCTTATCACGAATGAATATAAAAAAAATATAAACAAAGTGATACATGTTTAAAATGATTGAGCAGGTCTCACTTCTGAAGCACTCTGTTTTAACAATAAAAATAACAGCATTGATTACATGGTAACAGTAACAGTAGTGTGTCAAGTTAGTTATACATTTGACCATTTTTTTATATTAGAAAATGGTATTATATAGAAGTTATTATGTACACAAGCTAATGCCCTAATAACAGAGATAACACACAAGACTCAAATGTACATCATCAAATGAACAAATAAACGACGTGCATATAAAAAAATAGATAAAGTACAAAAACCTTTTTGACGCTTAAAGCTTGTCAATAAAGAAAGAAGCTCCTTCTCTATTACAATGTAAACACGCTCAGCACATGACAAAGAGCTATGGAATAGCTGCGGGCACTTTATCTTTTGCCACGAACAACAACCAGGCAGAACTTTTCCTTCTAATTGTTCTAATGCTCTTGCAGCCTCCCAATGTAATCTTCCATCAAAACTAATCAAAGCACTTGTGAAAGAATCCATTGGTTTAGGCTCAAAGACCTGCACGTGGAAAGTGCGAAGCAGATTCCTCTTTGGCATTGCCAATGAGATTTCCTTTTCAAGTGAACTCTTACAAGCACTAAATGCTGGATTTTCCACAGATTCTCCTCTAATGAGGAAGAAATCCAGTATTCTCCTATTCGTTGCATTCCATAACACATCTAAGATTTCAGCTTCAGAAAATTCTTTGTCAAGTCCACTAATAACAAGAGAATCCTGACACTTGATGCTACGTTCACAACGAATGGACTTTCCACCTATTGTCAAGTTACAAAAATCATTAAGAATGAAATTAACAGAATCTGGGTCACACTTAACAATTCCAGATCCCTTGCTAATCCTGCGTGGCCAAGAAACTCTAGCTTTAACAGCGGGGAAGGATAAAAAATTATAATCTCCAAGGTCTGTCACTGATGGAATTGCCTTCACTAACAATCCATTAAATTCAAATTGCTTTAGCTCAGAAGCCTTTTGAGCAACATCAGGACTTAGAAACGTTATTGTACTCCACTTCTCTCTGCCATCACCGTTTTGGGCACTGCTATGGAACTTGACAGAACATATGCTGCCAGCAAAGAACTTTTCAAGAAATATCAGAAGCTCCTTCTCATCAATACTACTCATTGCATTCACATTTGAAACATAAACATCAACAGTTGAGCAACTCTTTTGAAGAACCTCTAAACGCTTGATTTCAGCACCACATCCAAAGAAAGCTACTCCATTATACAAGCATTTCTCCACACACTCATTTTGCATCCATCTCCTTTCACAATCTATGGCCTCATTTACAACGTTTGAAACCCTTTCCATACTTTGTGAAGGGGCAAATAATAAAATTTCATTCTGATCAAAATTGACTTTGATGCTGATCCGTTCATCCATACAGTCTGCACGAAGACGTGATACATGACAAATCAGATTGCTATTTCCCTTGCCACAAAATTTTCTTAACATATTATTACCAAAACCATTCAGCACCTTCATTTGCAATTTCTGACTCTCCATCTTTGAAACATCAAACAAGGGTGGAGGGTACAGGGTAGATAGAGAGTCGAAATCAAAAGCTGTAACACAAACCAGATACTGCTTAGAGACTGATAAAAGATTAGCAAAAACCACCCAAGAAGGCTTCTGGTTGTATATTAGCAAGGAACATGAAGGATGCAGATGAAAATGTTTTCCTGTCATTGCAACTTCATAGCCAAGTAGATCACATCCAGAGAACATTGCCACATTATCTGAAAGCGCAGAGAGTATAACCTTTTTCAAATACCCATCATAACGAGTTGACTTCTTTGGATTCCAACACCAGAAACTCGGAATAATCATATTCAGTTCATGCTTGAGGCATGATTCTAACTCCATGACTGTGTCTTGACATCTTCTCATGCTTTTGGAGTTCACACTGTTTTCCCAACACCACTTGTTTTTCTTATCTTGGGGCAGCTCATCCCACTCACGATAGACAGAGAGAAGTGTAAAGAGGTCACCATTCTGATGGCAAAATTGCACCTTAAGGCAATCCGATTTTTGTTTGTCTTCATTACTACCAACTCTACAAAATATGCTGCTGGCATTGGCTGTTAAAGCAGCAAGAGCAAGACCTTCTCTGCCTAAGCGATGATCAAAGCAATCGAGAATTAATTTACCAAGCCGAGGCTCAACTCCCATTTTTACCAGGTAACAACCTTCCTCGGTTAATTCAAGAGCATCATTCTTCATTCTGACAGCCCCCAACCGAACAAGATTCTTGATGGACATGTCAATAGCTTCAGGACTGGGTGCATCGATAAAATCAAAATCCTGGATGCTCTTTATGCCTAAAGTAATAATTCTCAAAACAGCAACACCAAGATGGACTCTACGTATTTCAGGTTCCTGACTAGGAGACATCATCTCAAAATCAGATTCTGAGTACAGTCTGTAGCACCTTCCAGGTTCTGTTCTTCCAGCACGACCAGCTCGTTGTCTAGCAGAACTCTTGCTAACACTGCAGACTTTGAGGACATTCATTCCACTGCAGGGTTCATATATGCTTTCTTTTACCATGCCAGAATCAATCACATACTTAACCCCTGGAATTGTGAGCGATGTCTCAGCAAGATTTGTAGCAAATATTACTTTTCTTTTCTCAGGATCATTCTGGAATACACGGAATTGCTCATCAAAGGAAAGTTTTCCATGTAATGGCAAAGCAACTGCAGCAGGAGCTTCAAACTCCTCACATGCCCACTCTACTTCCATCTGAGAAGTCAAAAAGGCTAGAATACTCCCTTTTTTCTCATTTTTGTGCACCTCTTTGGCCATCCTGACCACATCAGAAACATATGAAGCAACACCACCAGAAGTTTCTTTAGAATCATATGGAACATATTTAATATCAACCGGAAAGTTTCTTCCTACCACATGAAGGATTCCACAACCATAGAAGTAATCCGAGAGCTGGTATCCATCAGCAGTTGCAGACATTATTATAAGTCGCAAATCTGGCCTCTCACAGAGTAAACTTTTAACTAATGCCAAAAGCATATCTGTATTCAGACTCCTTTCATGAACCTCATCAACTATGATACACGAAATCTTAGACATATTCTTATCAGTCATGTAGTACTGTAGTAAACAATTGTCTGTCATATATATTACCTTAGAGTCAAACTGCAGATCAGAAAAAAATGCTGGGTAATAAGTTATTGAACCATCTCCATAACAACCACTGCATTCTTCTCTGACTCTATGTGCCAGTGATGCAGCAGCAATCTTACGAGGCTGGGTACAAACAATGGACTTGGAAGCTGCAATTCCAGAATCAGCAAGATATTGTACCAACTGTGTACTCTTTCCTGAACCAGTCTCTCCAATTAAAACCATAATCTGTTAAAAACACAGTTTGGAGGAGTAAAAAAAAACATTTATAAGGAGAAAAACACGTGCTTATTCCAGTTGTTTAAGAAGTTACCAATAATTCTATGAAATAGTTAAAAGAAAATTCCAACTAGCATTTACATGGGGAAAAAACCCGAATTCTCTACCAGTAAATAATTTTTGTTTTCTTGAGCAAGAAAAAGAAACAAAAAAATCTTTCTATTTCTCGACAAACACTCTATCAGTGAAAAAGGGAAAACATAACAAGTAATGTTATAATTCAAACAAAACAAAAATTGACGATACCTGTTGAATACGAATTTGCTGGAGTATTTCCCTCCGATAAGCGTACATGGGCAACCCATCGTTCAGTCTCCGGCACTCCCGCAACATTAAGCTATGAATTTTTCTCCAATTGAAATCTCCTTCAAGCTTAAACACCTGCACATTCTCCTCACCGTACTTCCCTAACCTCTTTCCCTCAACATAATCCAGCAAAGAATTTAATGCACACTTAAATTCTGCTACTTTCTTCTCCACCAAAACCTTCTCACCATCAAGCCCCTTCAGCTTATCTTGCAATTCGTTGAATGACTTAAGCGTCCTTGGATTCTTAAGCAAGGTAATAACCGTCCTACTCTCACCAAAGAGATCATCTCTAATCGAATTCCACTTCTTCACTTCCTCGCCTTCGATTAAACGCCTAATATGGTCAGAAAAAAGAGCTTGAAGACGTTCACGGAGTTCCATAACATCAGAAGGAACACTCACAAGAGGATTAAGATTCGGAGTGAGAGTGTGAACACCGTCAAGTCGCGTCTCCCAAAACCAAACCATAGCTTCAAGTGTTTCAACCCATTCACGGAAGTATAAAGCGGCTACGAGAACCCCAGACTGGTAAAACCTAGAACTCAGAGGCTGTGGCTTGCATTTGTCGATCAGAGCCTGTACGGCGGTCTTACTCTCAACGGAACGCCTCTCGGAAACGAGCTCTATTATAAAGTTAGGGCGGCTAAGGGAAGCCGAATCTGAGGGTTTGGAAGAGCATTCACGGTAGGGCTGGTTGTGGTGGTGGTTGTTACGGTAGCGATTCGACGGATGAATGGACCTTTGGTTGGGATAAACCCTGGAATTTGGCGGCAAAGACGTTCGCAGATGGGTTTTCGGCGGATGAAGCCGCCGGTCATTTTCAGATCTCCGCATGGCATAAAAAATCTGATGGAGAGAATCGGAGAACAGGAGTATAGGAAAAGTCGAAATATGAATTGAATAACTTCTAGGTGAAGCAAAGTGGTTATCTAAATTAGAAAATGGTTTTTATTTTATTTTTAAGAAAGATAAAACAAAAAATAATTATATAAATATTTTAGTATATTTTGAATGGAATAAGTAATATTATTATTATTTATATTATATTTTATTTTAAATTAATAATTAAATCAAATATAAAAATCGTGTAGTCGGTGCTTTTTGAGTTACAAAGAGTAAACGAGACAAAGAAAAGTTGGTGCTTTTTGAGTAAGTCCTATAGTCGCTTTCGCTCTCCTGCTTCCTCAATAGCCAATTCTTATACGTGGACGCCACTCTAGATCAACTATAGAGTTATTGGAATCCTAATCCGAGAGAGAGTTTTACTTTTCTTGATCAAACTCAACAACCAATAAAATCTCTTTGCACCATTTCATATAATTAAAGTATGAATACTACCATGGAGCTCATTCACATTTGTAATATTGTTATTTTTGGGTAGCTTTATCATAAATACAAATTCATAACAATATTTATATAAAAAAAACTTGAAAATATTAAATTTTAAGGTAAAATATTTAATTATATTAATATTTTTTATTTTACAAATATCAATTTTCTTATTTTTGATAAAAAATAATATATTTAAAAAATACATATATTTTATTTTTAATTCATATATTTTTGTTATTAAAAAATTTTAATTTATTATTTCATATTTAATCACATGACATCATTCAATTTAAATTATTGTTATTTAAACATCTTCAATATTTAATATCATTCAATTAAATCACCTTTAATATCATTAATATATTATTTTTATTATTGTAAATTTTATAGATATTATGTATTTGTTTATATAATTTTTATTAATTTTTTTAGTATATTGTTTTTTGTTAAAAAAAACTAATAAATATTGAGATAAATTACTGTTATTTAAACATCTTCAATAAATAAGATAAATTAATAATTATTTCATCAAATTATTACAAATATTATAAATATGGTGTTTAATTTTTTCTTTTTATAAAAATAACACTTAAGTAACTAGAGATGAAATTATATCATTTTGTTTAATTTTCTGTCAATTATTAAAAGAATAATGTGAACAAATTAAACACAAAATAATAATATGTTTAAAAATAATTTCAAATTTTTCCAAAAGAATGCTAGTGTTGTGTTTTTCTAAGAATGGTTGGGGACGAGTATATAAATAATCATAACTATCACATATCAATATCGATTACATTCAAATAATAACCGTCGATTATGAGTCGATATTAGTTTTTTCATGATTTAACAAATTTTCTTATTTTTTAACATTTAATCAAAATATATTTAGTTTTTAAAAAATAAATCTTAATATAATTCTTATTTTACTATATTATTTAAAATATTAACATTAATACATGTTTTTAAATAAAATAAAATATATAAAAATAAAAATAAATAAAATTCTATCTAATTATTTAAGTATTATATATTTTATTTAAAAATTTATTTTTCTATGTAATTATATAAATATAAAAATAATGTTAGTATATATTCAGTTTTGATTAAAGACAATTTCGATATTACAATAATCATATATGTCTCAAATCTTATTAATTATGATTATTTAAAAAAAAATTAAATTTATACATTTAATCACAATTTTAATTATCAACATTTAAAATATTCATCCCACCTATATTTCTTCCTGATCTAAAATGGTGGGGTTTTATTCCTAAAGGGTAATCAAAAGTTGTGGGTATTTATTATCATCCTTCCAAATTGCACCTTAAGACAATCCGATTTTTGTTTATCTTGTTACTACCAACTCTACAAAATATGGTGCTAATAATAAAAGAGTTAATTATATTTTATACCAATACGTAAAAATATCTAAAATATTTAATTTGTTATAATTATTTTCATAACGTATGAATAACAATAAAATATGTATAATTAAATGTATTTTTAAAATTACAATTATACTAACAATATGTAAATAATGATACAATTATGTCTAAAATTGTACATATTTTTATCATTACTTATATTTTGTGGATATAATTATAACAAAATATATATTTTAGATATTGTTTTCAAATTATCTCATATAGACATAAAACATAATTAATCATAATATAAAACCACCAAAACATCCTAAATCTAACTAGCTAGTTTTAGTTTATAGATGCAACAAGCCAATAAACCTATCACTTATTATAATTTGCTTAGTTCATCCCGTTTATGAATCTTAATAAAATACATACTTATTTAATATTGATTTATTATATTAATTTTATCCCAACATGTCTTTTAAATTATTTAATATAATTTAAAGTTGTCAAAGATTATACTATTATACATCAAAGAATTCAATTCTAAATTCTTCGTATTATCCTCAGTCTTGGTAAACATATTAAGATAATGTTGGCAGTAATCTTGTTTATGTTTAAGTTTCATTAGTTATTTTATGAAATATAAGATGTTAATGTAAGTTTTTTATTTGGAGTCAATCCGCAGTAGCCAATTGTAAAGTATGTTTGCAAAGCAAGCAACCAAACAAAGATATTTGCCAATCTTTAAAGGAACTTAAGTAATAGGTTTTCAAATCTTTACATAATTAAAATTACAGGATGTCGTCTCTAACACATCTTCTATGCCAATAAAACTGCTTCTTTCTTTTAAGTTTCTTTTTTGCCATATTTTTTACGGGGAAAAACCCATAAACTAAAATTTCAGAATCATTCGTATTTCACCACCAATAAACCGGAAAGCATAATACTAGCTCTTGCATATTGTTATAAAACTCCTCAAATTAAGGATCAAATTAAGGAACAAAATATAGAACAAAACAAGCAGTAAAACATGGAGATTAATTCAAGGAGTAATTCAAAGAACCATTAATTTAAGGAATAATTCAAGGAGTAAATTTTCTTATAAATAGACGTGTAATTGTAATGAATTAATCATCCAAAGTGTTCGTTCCAATTGAGAGAAAAGCTTTTGTAAGAGAAAATTGAGAGTAATTTTCTTGGGTGCAATTGGATTGTGAGTTGTGAGTTGTGAGTGTTGTAAACACCTTGTGTAATTTCTCCTCTTTCAGTAAAAAAATCTGCATCAGGTCCGGAGACGTAAGCAAGATTGGCCAAACTCCGTTATCAAATTTGTGTGTTATTTTTATTCTTGCTTTCTCATAAATCTCGCTTATCGGGAATTTGCATAATTTCCCAATAACTGGTATCAGAGCTATTGGTGGTGATTTCTGTCAATTTTCTACAAGGTTACTATTTACATTAATAGTGAATTACGTGAATAGTGACATTTTGTCGACGATATTTGTTCATTGACGGAGGTGTTCTAATACACGGTGGTTTACAGAAATAGTCAGAAACGATCTGGAGGAAGTCAGATTTGAGTGGGAGCAATGGTTGCAGATGAAGGAAGGGTGAAACTCGAGAAATTTGATGGCACAGATTTCGGGTTTTGGAAAATGCAGATATATGATTATCTGTATCAAAGAAATCTATATCAACCTCTCTCAAGGAAGAAGCCAGAGGCTATGAAGGAAGAAGATTGGAATCTTCTAGACAGACAAGCCCTCAGAGTTATTCGATTGACATTATCCCGTAATGTTGCTTTCAACATAGCAAAGGAAAAGACCACGACAGGTCTTATGAAAACTCTCTCCAATATGTATGAGAAGTCATCAGCCTCAAACAAAGTACACTTGATGAGGCGTTTGTTCAATTTGCGGATGAATAAAGGTGCATTGGTAGCTTAACATCTCAATGAACTTAACACAGTCACAACCCAGTTGAGTTCAATGAAAATTGAATTTGATGAAGAAGTACGAGCATTGATACTTTTGTCTTCTTTACCAGAAAGTTGGAATGCTACTGTCACGGTTGTGAGTAGCTCGTCAGGAAGCAATAAGTTGGAATTTGATGATGTTCGTGATCTAGTTCTCAGTGAAGAGATCCGACGTAGAGAGTCAAGTGAATCGTCAACTTCTTCAGTTTTGCATACAGAGTCAAGAGGAAGAAATTCAACCAAAGGGAATAGACGTGGCATAACAGACTACTGAGGTAGATCAAAGGACAGGAGGTGCAAATCCAAGAATCCTAATAATTCCCATAGCTAAAAAACTATCGAGTGTTGGAATTGTGGAAGAACCGGGCACTACAAAAATCAGTGCAAGAGTGCACCGAAGGAAAAATAAGTGAAGGCAGAGGCAAATGTTACTTCCACCTCAGGAGGGGATGATGCATTGATATGCTCTTTGGAGAGCAAGGAAGAATCTTGGGTGTTAGACTCTAGAGCATCATTCCATGCTACTTCACAGAAAGAATTCTTCGAGAAATATGTCTTCGGAAACCTTGGAAAGGTATATCTTGGTGATGATCAACCATGTGCTATTATTGGAAAAGGTGTAGTGAAGATTAAGTTGAACGTGTTTGTTTGGGAGCTGAATGATGTCAGGCATATTCCTGACCTCAGAAGGAACTTAATCTCAGTAGGGTAGTTGGCCAGTGAAGGCTACATTATGATCTACCATGGTTATGATTGGAAGATTTCAAAGGGTGCAATGACAGTTGCTTGAGGCAAGAAAAGTGGCACTCTTTACATAACAGCAGAGACATGTTGTTCAATCACAATTGCAACAGGCAATGAAATACCAAATCTGTGGCACCAGAGACTAGGCCACATGAGTGAGAAGGGGATGAAAATTATGCACTCAAAAGGAAAACTTCCAGGTCTACGGTCTTTAGAGATGGACATGTGCAAAGATTGCATACTTGGAAAGCAAAAGAGAGTCAGCTTTCAAACAAGTGTCAGAACCCCAAAGAAGGAAAGGCTAGAGCTTATTCACTCTGATGTTTGGGGACCAACGACCGTCTCATCTATTGGTAGGAAACACTATTTCGTGACTTTCATTGATGATCACTCTCGAAAGGTATGAATTTACTTTCTAAAGCATAAATCTGAAGTATTTGAGGCTTTCAAAAGATGGAAAGCTATGGTGGAAAATGAGACAGGTTTAAAGATCAAAAAGCTCAGAACCGATAATGGTGGTGAATATAAAGATACCAGATTCAAAAATTTCTACTATGAGCACGGGATCAGAATGGAAAGAACTGTGTCAGGCACGCCTCAACACAATGGTGTAGCTGAGCGTATGAACCGAACGTTGACAGAAAGAGTTAGAAACATTCGTATACAGTCAGGTCTACCGAAGCAGTTCTGGGCAGAAGGAGTCAACACATCAGCTTACTTGATCAACCGAGGCCCATCTATTCCATTGGAGCATAGAATACCAGAGAAGGTATGGAGCAAAAAAGAGGTGAAACTATCACATCTAAAAGTTTTCCGCTGTGTAGCATTTGTGCATATCAGTGATCAAGGCAGGAATAAGCTTGATCCCAAATCCAAGAAATACACATTCATTGGCTATGGTGAGGATGAGTTTGGCTACCGCATTTGGGATAACGAAAAGAAGAAAGTTATCCGTAGTAGAGATGTGATTTTCAATGAAAGGGTGATGTATAAGAACATGTATAAAATAGACGACAATGACTCAGAGCAGAATGAGTCAGTATTTGCAGATGCAGATGATGTCCCAGATAGTTCCGCAACAGAACCAATTGTAACAAGTCCTCAGCCAGAGGAACTTGTTGGACAGAGTAGTACACAACATTCCAACACACCACAACCTCTTACTTCAGCTCCTGTATTGAGAAGGTCTTCTCGACCTCATGTGCCTAACAAGAGATACATGAACTATATGTTGCTGACTGATAGAGGGGATCCTGAATGCTATGATGAAGCTTGTCAGACTCGAGATTCCAACAAGTGGGAGCTTGTTATGAAAGAAGAAATGAAATCTCTCATATCCAACCAGACATGGGAACTAGCTGAGTTACCTATGGGAAAGAAGACATTTCGCAACAAATGGGTGTACCAGGTGAAAAAGAAGCATGATGGTTCTAAGAGATACAAAGCTCACCTAGTTGTCAAAGGGTTTCAACAGAAAGAATGAGTTGACTACACTGAAATTTTCGCTCCAGTTATGAAGCTCAATACTATCAGATCAATATTGAGTATTGTAGCCATTGAAGATCTTTATCTTGAACAGTTGAATGTGAAGACTACATTCCTTCATGGAGATTTAGATGAAGAGATATACATGTACCAGCCAGCAGGTTTCTTAGAAAGAGGGAAGAAAAACATGGTGTGAAGACTTAAGAAGAGTTTGTATGGCTTGAAACAAGCCCCGAGACAATGGTACAGAAAGTTTGACAGCTTCATGCACAAGGAAGGTTTCCAGAAGTGAAATGCTGACCATTGTTGCTACTTCAAGAGATATAGGTTCAGTTATATCATTTTACTACTTTATGTTGATGATATGTTAGTAGCAGGTTCATATATGGATGATATTAAAAGGTTGAAGCATCAATTGTCAAAGGAGTTTGACATGAAAGACTTGGGTCCAGCAAAGAAGATTCTTGGAATGCAAATCATAAGAAATAAGAAGAAAGGATCCTTGCAGTTATCTCAGTCAAAGTACATCAATCATGTTTTGCAGAGATTCAACATGGGTGATGCCAAGCCAGTTAGCACACCCTTGACCAGTCATTTTCACCTATCCAAGTATCAGTCCCCTCAGACAGAGGAAGAGAGAGAATTCATGGCTAAGGTTCCTTATGCCTCAGCCATTGGAAGTTTGATGTACGCAATGGTCTGTATAAGGCCAGACATTGGCCATGCAGTGGGAGTTGTTAGCAAATTTATGTCAAATCCAGGGAAAACTCATTGGGAAGCAATCAAGTGGATTTTGAGGTTTCTGCGAGGCACCACAAAAAAAGTGCTTGTACTTTAGTAAAAGAGAGTTAAAAGTACAAGGGTACGTAGACGCAGACTTTGGAGTTGAAGTTGATCACCGAAGAAGCACCACCAGTTATATATTTACTATTGGAACTACAGCTGTTAGTTGGATGTCACAAATACAAAAAATTGTCACTCTATCCACTACATAGGCTGAGTATGTAGCATTAAGTGGCTTCAAGGTTTGTTAACTGAGCTGGGATTCAAACAGGAGAAGAATGTTCTGCATAGTGATAGTCAAAGTGCAATACACTTGGCGAAAAATTCAGCATTTCATTCTAGAACCAAGCATATTGGACTTCGTTATCACTTCATCAGATCTCTATTGGAAGATGATGTGTTAATACTGGAGAAGATTCTAGGAAGCAAAAATCCAGCAGATATGTTAACAAATGTGGTGACTATTGACAAACTGAAGTTGTGCTCATGGTCTACTAGAGTAACAAAGACTAGAAAAGTTGTTGCATTGATCGAGGTGTGAAGACAGATTGAAATCAGTCTTCAAGTGGGAGATTGTTAGAGTAAAACAAGGAGTAAAACATGGAGCTTAATTCAAGGAGTAATTCAAGGAACCATTAATTTAAGGAGTAATTCGAGGAGTGAATTTTCCTATAAATAGATGTGTAATTGTAATGAATTAATCATCCAAAGTGTTCATTTCAATTGAGAGAAAAGCTTTTGTGAGAGAAAATTGAGAGTAATTTTCTTGGGTGCAATTGGGTTGTGGGTTGTGAGTTGTGAGTATTGTAAACACCTTGTGTAATTTCTCCTCTTTCAGTAAAAAGATCTGCAGCAGGTCCGGAGACGTAAGCAAGATTGGCTGAACTCTATTATCAAATTTGTGTGTTATTTTTATTCTTGATTTCTCATAAATCTGGCTTATCGAAAATTTGCGTAATTTCTCAACACTAGCATTGCTACACAATATCGTTATGCCCTAACATATGTGTTATGATATAGCAATAATAGGTTTGTTATAAAGCTTTCCTGCACATGTGATAATGAGTTTGTTAGAAGAGTTTTTTTGCTGCACATCGATTGTGCTGACGGTGCTTTGAACATGTAACTATAATATGCTTATTTTAACAAACTTTAATTCCCTAAATTAGTTTGTGCATGTGCTAAATAATCTATAAATATCACACTACATAATAATAAAATTATTATAGAATTGTTTTATTTCTTTTGCCTTACAATCACTTGCAATGCTCTTGGTTTTAGTTTATCCCTTTCCTTCCCTTACCACCATTGTTGAGTTTACGTAGTTGTTCATGGTATCAGAACCATAACTTGGTCTACTGATGATGCTTTTGCACAAAATCAAAGTTCAATTATACAACAAATATTACAAACACATAATCTGATGAATAATATAATTAATTTAATCACATATCCCATAAACCCAAACTTCAAAGTAAAAATAGATGAAACAAACTATCTTATATGTAAAGAGTAGTTGAAATATGTGGTAACAGTGTATGGACTACAGTTAATAATTGATGGGTCTACATCAATACCTTAAGACTCGTAAAGAAACAAATCATCCTTAAAACTAATGAAAATCGAGAAATCTTTGAAGGCAATGCAAATTATCAATTATAGGAAAAATAGAGTAGTGTCACTACTACAAAAATGGGTATTTAAGTCGATATGTAAAGTCACTTTTTGAAAAAAAACTGACTTATAATGAATTTAAAGTCGGTTCAGTGTAGAACCGACGCTATCCACGTAGGATGTAGTGTCAGTTGACGTGTCGAACCAACGCTATGCATGGACGTAGCGTCGGTTCCAGGTGTCAACCGACGTTATCCACGTAGCATAACGTCGGTTGACACCTAGAATCAATGCTATCCACGTAGCATAGTATCGGTTAACACCTGAAACTGACGCTATTCATGTAACATAGCATCGGTTGACACATGGAATCGATGCTACACATGTGGATAAGTTCTTTTCTCTTCTTTCTTTCTCAGACAGAAACTATTTTCAAGCGTGCATAACTCTCAAAACCCCAAAACCTCATCCACTTCTCCTCTACTCTTTCTCATTTTCCGGCCACCTACGAATACCATTTTCAACGTCGGTTAGTGGGTTTTCTTCCTCTCTAACTAATCTTTTAGATCCCCTAATTTTTGGAGCAAAATACTCAAAAAAATTATACCCATTTCTCACTTACAAAACATCATTTTTTCTTCATTTCCTTCATTTTGTCACTTCATTTACTTTTGTAAGTATTTCTATTAATTTTATGCACTTATTATTCATATTTTTTTCCTGTTATTATGTGTTATTATTTATGTGTATAATTTTTTGTATTATATATGTATGTTTGTATTATAACATTAGGAGAAAAATATGATGATCTTAAATAAAATAGAATAAAACTATGGTAATTTTTATACTATTAATTAATATTTTATTTTTCAAATATTTGTATTATTTGAACTATTTGCTAAACTGATTTTGGTTTTTTTTCTGCTCGAATATAGGTTTTTATTTGAGTATAATAGAAAATGAGTAAATTTTTTTAAAAAATTTAAGTCGGTTCACGCGTTGAACCGACTTTAATGCCTATTTTTTAATAGTGTGTTATCTTAAACATCTCATTGGAAAGACCATTGCGTTTGATTATTGGATAATTTTGGGATTTTTTTTAATGATGACTCACATGCAAGGCTCATGCAACCACGTTGGCAACTACAATCTCTCAAAAAGGGGTCACGAATTATGCAACAATACATCAGTCACGCAAAGGATCTTATTGATCATATACTAACAATTAGAGACAATTTGAGTGATAAAGAACAATTGTTGTATGTATTGGGTGGTTTTGATGTTGCTTATGAGTCATTAGTTACCACTATTACCAACAAAAAAGGGTGTTGAGTCTTCATAAGCTTTTCACCAGAATGAGGACACATAAGAGGCAAATGGAATGCACGAATCAACCTGAAATGTAGCTTGTTCAAGCAAATTACACTATAAGTAAACCAAATTTCCAAAACCCAAAATTCACCTACAACTTTTGTTTATCAAAATAGTTCTTCCACTTTAGCTTGAAACAATCCACTCATTAACTCATCTATCTCATCATCTAAAGGAAAGTCATTACCAAAGGATAATAGAATTCAATGCCAAATCTGTAAGAAATTTGGGCATACAATAGAAAAATGTTACTTTCACTATATTAAATCCAAAAATAACTGATCCAACAATCAACAAAGATCACCAAGAGGACTTGGCCCTCCGAGAGCCAATATAACCCAAGTTAACCCTGAGGATACTACAACTACACCATATTCCATTCATTATTCTACACGTAGACCTATGTTTCATCATCCACAATCATAACCTGTTCCTTAGAGTGACCAAAATTATTATCCATCACCACCACCTCAAGCATTGTTAGCACAATAGAAACTCCAACTACCTTTATTGATAGAGCCTAGTTTCTAGACATTGGAGCCATCCACCCCTAACCAATGATAGCACCCAAATCCAACATCTCAATCCATACATAGGTAATGCATTTGTTGCTTAGCAATAGTTCTATGATTCCTATCTCTAAATTAGGATTCTCTATCATTTCATGTCAAAACCATAAACTATGTTTTAAATAAATTGTTGTTAGTACCACAACTGGAAAAGAACTTGATCTTAGAAAAAAAAACTCTGTGAAGATAATAGTGTATTTGTTGAATTCTTTCCTAATGGTTTCTCTTTGAAGGATTTGGTCATAAAGACTACTCTACTCATCGAGGGAATCGAACAAGACCTCTACAAGATTGGAAATGGAAGAACCATATTAGACATTATCCAATGCAATAAAGCTACTCTTAGTGGAGCTCTTCTACATGAAAGGTTGGGCCATCCTCATGTTATTGTTATTCATCAGATAGTTCAATCACTTGATCAACCCATTTTATCTAATAACATTTAAAAATATATGAAGTATGTCAGTTAAGCAAGGCTCATAGATTACCCTTTACTCACTCTTATATTAGATTAACAAAACCATTTGCTATAATTTATGTAGACCTTTCAAGTCCAGCACCTATAAATTCACTAAATCGAATGAAATATTTTTTCTTATTTATTGATGACTTTATAATATTTTAATGGATTTATGTGTTTACTAATAAAACACAAGTAGTGACCATTTTCTTGCACTTTGAGGTCTTAATGGTTAGATAGTTTTAAAAGTTTGAAAACTTACTTGTTTTAAGAAGGTTATAATCGTATGATTTCTTTCCCTTATACACCCTCATAGAATGAGATTGTAGATAGGAAGAATAAACGTGTGATAAAGATAGGATTGACCATGTTAATTCGATCAGGTTTACCTTTGGTCCATTGGGAATATGCCTTCAAAACAACAATTCATTTCATTAGCAAAACTCAACAATGTCAACCTTTACGAATTGCTCTTAAACCAATCATCATCATATGATTATCTTAGAGTATTTGGGTGTTTATGCTATCTACATCTTAGACCACAGAATAGACACAAATTGAAACCCAAATCTTTACCATGTGTCTTCTTGGGGTGTATTACCCATTACAAAGGTTTTGGTACCTTAGGCCTATCATCCAAAGAGTCTATGTTTCTATTCATACGGTGTTCAATGAAAACGAATTTTCATTTCTCAAATATATCTCTTCCAATACCAATTCATTCAAGACTATCACTCATTTATTTTTGTGTCTATTCCCTTACCTGTGTATCCTAACAATACCTTTACAACGATGTCCCCCAATACTCTACCCATAACCACATTTAATACCTTTAAACCACCTGTTATCTTGAGTGACACAACAAATACCAATGTTCAATTATCTATTCTTATCTCACCTAAGATTTTTGGTCCTATTCTTACACATTATGCATCTTCTTAGCTTTTCTTGTCTCCCATCATTTGCCCCAAGTCAACTTTCATCTTCCTTGGATCCCATCAATGCTATTATATTACCTTCAATCCATCCTGAACCCATCACAGTCTTTAATCTTACAAGTATTGGCTTAACTGTTAAATTACCTATACCACTTTCTATACCACGTACCAACACTCATATAATGACAACAAGATCCAAAGATGGAATTATTAAGCCTAAAAGATACCACATTAATGTTATTTTTCAAGAATCCAAAAATGCTCGAGAGGCTTTCAAAATCCCACAATGGAAGGAAGCCATGAAAACTGAGTTTCAAGCTCTTATACAAAACAATACCTAGGTACTTGTTCCTCTACCAACACATGAAAAAATTCTAGACAACAAATGAGTCTTTAAAACCAAGCTCAAGTTAGATAAGTATAAAGTTAGAGTAGTGGCAAAAGGGTTCCAACAAACTGGTAGTCTAGATTTTAATGAGATATTTAACCTTGTAGTCAAGCCTATCACAATCAAGCTTGTTATTACTATTACAATCTCTAAAAATTGGAGCATTTGATGGTTAGATGTAAACACAATATTCCTCAATTGAGATACTCAAGAAGATGTCTATTTGATATAACTAAGAGGCTTTGTTGGTCCATCATATCTTGAGTATGTATGCAAACTCAAGAAGGTCATCTACTGCTTAAAACAAGCCCCTTGAACATAGTACATAAAATTAACAAGTTGTTTTTTAAAGCGGAGGTTTATCCATTCCAATTGGATATTTACAATCACCTTTCTAAAAAGAATTATATCACAAGTTTAGAGTAAAAAAGCCCCCATCATAACTCTAATACAAATATGTCGAGTTTTAAAAGTGTATCAAATAGGTCAATAGTTTCATAGTTCATTTTTGTTTAATTATTATACTCTCATAAAAATTTAGCAAAATAAAAGATTCAATATAATAAGTATTTATATTTAACAGTAAAAATGATAAAAATAACATATTTAATAATTAAAAGACACAACTTAAAACAAATAATATATATATATATATTAAACAATTAAAATAATTCTAAATATAATTTTTACCCACATCACTGTTAAACCTTTAATGACCAATAAAAGAGTATTATTGATAAGTAAATATTTCTTTTTGTTTAAAATGTGTCTTTTAATTATTAACCTCCTATTTTTATTTATTTTTCCATTGATTATAAATAACACTTATATCATTCCAAACTCCTCGTAAATTATAATGATAGTATGATATTTTCATATAGTATATATGTTTTGTTTTTCTTTAAGAGCATTTAAAAGCTAATAGCCATTAACCATGTTATCTAAACAAAAATTCTTCTTAGCCAAAAAAAAATGTATAAATATTATATTAATATCATTATTAAATAATGTAAGACATTTTTTTCTTGTAAGTTTCATTTATTTTGGATGAAGTGTACGACAAATCATTTTCTTTTACAAATGAACCATATTAATCATTTTTCTTTTGAAAGGTTCACTCCAAATCAATTTCCTTTTAAAAATGAGTATATTTATTTTAATTTATATTATTATATTAAAATTATAGAAAATACACAAATAATAAGGAGCATTATTGAAAATCAACTAATCCCTTTTATTTTTTACAAATTTTTTAAACATTGTTTTTACACAAATTCATGTAACTTTATAAAAAAAATTGTTAAAAAATTGCATATAGTATGAGATATTTGTGAATATGATATTGTTGTGTCAAAAATATTGTTTAAAAAATATAGAAAATAAAATGAATTAGTTGATTTTCAATAATTTCCTTTCTCACGTCGTTATTTTTCTATAATTTAAATATAATAATATAAATTTAAGTGAATTTGTTCATTTTTAAAAATAAAATAACTTGGTGAACCAATCAAAAGAAAAATGACTAAAGTATTCTATTTGTAAAAAAAAAATTTATATTGTATTTCATCTGATATATTTGTATTTATATACGTGATAAAATTATTTGTAAATTAATTGCTTTTATATTTTTTAAAATAATTATATTATATGTCACAATATAATAGATTTATTTATAAATATATGTATTATGTTACTTATTATTAACATTTCTTTTAGAATCTGTAATGATTTTCTAAAAGGAAAAAAATTCTTTGCGTTTCTACATAGAGAGAAAGAAAAAAAAGAAAAAAAACGAGATAGATAGGCTATCACTTTTACTTTTTCAAATTTGATTTAATTTCTTTTAAAAATAAAAAAATAACCATCATCCCTTCCAAACAAAACTTTTTTTCCCTCTCCATCCTCTCCGTCTCTGTCATCTAATTTTATTGATATACCTCAAAATCATAAAGATTATTTTTAATTCTGTTTAAATTTACAAATTAAAAAATATATTATTATTTTTGAAATGAAGAGATAGAAAGACTCAGAAGAGAGATTGAATTAAACTCAAGAGAGAACGATAAATTATGAGTAGGAAGACAGAATAATTATTTTTTGGTTTTTTAATATTATTTTTAAAAAATAATATATATGCTATTTTAAGAAAAAATAATTTAAAAATGTAATAATTTGACTTTATTTAAGAATTATTAGATCAAACCTACTGATATTAAAAAAAATTAAAGTTTTCTTATTAAAGAATTAAATAACTATTTTGACCTAATTCCAAAGGAAAAATATTCCACATGTGTAATGTCATGGTTATCCATTGGTGTAATAAAATATTTTCCTTTAAATTATTTATTTATTTATTTTACATCAATTAATGAATTTTTATTAGAGGCACTTATAGTGTCCTTATATTTTACTAGAGGCACTTATAGTTATTATATATATATAACATAAAAAATATATAATTTTCTAATATTAAAAGTGTGGTTTACATATTTTTTAAAATGAGTTGAAAAATAAAATCGAGTTATATGAAAAAATAAAAATACATATCATAACCGGTAATATACCCTAATTTATAGGACAAAGTTGAATTAATTTTGAATTTGACCAAGCAGAGGTGATAAAGATGTCATTTATTACTCTCTAGTCATTGTTTTAAAAAACTATTTTGAAAAAAAGATGATTATAAGATCTTTAAAGAAATTGTTTTTTAAGTTGGTTTTCAAAAAGTGAAACAACATTTAAAAAAAAAGTTTCATGATAAATATAATATTATATATCACATGGAGGTAAAGAGTAGCCTAAAAAATAGTAAAAATTATAATTATTGTTTACCCTTAAAGATGTTATATATAAAAAATCATTTTATTAAGATTTATAAAACTTATTAATTAAAATTTTCTCTCTCTTTTTAAATATTTTTATTTTTATTAATTTTTATGACTCTAATATCATTTTATGGGCTAGTTTTTTAACGCCAATTGTTATTAATTTTTGTATATTACTAATTAAATATAAATATTTAATATCTTTATTATAATAACTTTTTTATTGTCATTTTTTTATTTATTAGTTTTATGAAAAAATATTTAAACATTAAAGATTCTTAATTAATTTAAAGTTATAATTATCATACTTAAATTTAATAGGTCTATTATAATTTTTTCTTTATGTTATTTGTTTTCTTTCATTACATTTAACCTTAATTTATTCCTATTAATTGTGAAACTTTTGCATTCATAAATATTATGGTATCTAAATTATACTTACTAAGAAGTAGGAAAAAATACTTTATTTTATACATAATATTGATAATTATTATAACGTTAAAAGTCAACTAAGAATTTTGAAAAAAATCTTAATTGCTCATGATTCTTAAATATATAACTCTTAGATTAATAATTTTATAGTGTGGAGAGTACATTATGATTCTAAATGTTTTTCTTATAATAAAAATAAGAGTTCTTTTCATAGAACAAAGAATCATTTTTACAAAATAATCATTATTTTTTACACTTATTTTAATAATTCATCTTCTTCTTTTTTTACGTTTGGATTCCAACCATTCATTTTTATTGACATGTCTACTGACTAAAATGTGTGTTCTATATTTTTATTTTTCTTTATCGTCATTTACCGACAGTCTTTCATCTTCATTCTTTTTTGTCGTTTTCTATTGATAGTTTTGATTATGCAGATAATGACTTATCTTCGTCTTTTTAATCCTTGATGCAGTAAATGTATTTGTGATTTTTTGGCATAGAAGTAAAAAAAACTTTATTATTTACTGACAAATTTTTTAAGTTGTTGTTGTTAAAATTTATCTCAAATATGTTAATTTTTATACTATCTTTGAGAGTCATATTATTATGAGAAATGATGATGATTTTACTAATTGAATAATTTATTTTGATCTTAGTAGAGTTGTTAATCTTATTGAGTACATAATAAATTTATGTTGAAAATAGTTATAATCTTAGATAAAATTGTAGGCTAGATTTATAGATATTAAATTGTAATTTTACTTGATACTTACATATTTAACTATGAAAGAGTTAATAATTGTTGTTTCATGATAAGTTAAGCATTTAATTTATTTTATGAAAAATAATTTGATTTTCACACAATTGTTTTTCTAAATTTTCGATTATATCTTCTATATTAAAATCATGGTCTTCTCTCGATTTTTTTTACCTTTTTAATTTCACTTTTTCTTACTTTATTTCATATTTTTTTAATGTAAATATATAAAATATATATCGATAATAATAAGACTCAAATACAAGATATTTTATATTTATTAATTAATTGTTATAGTTTTTGTGTTCATCATTTTTTTATCTAAACCAAATAATATATGGAGAATCATATACTTATAATTACAATAATAAATAACAAATTAAATTTATACTAAAATGTAGAAATAAAATTTTAAATCACTACATTATAAGGAAAATTGCACAAAATTAAAACAAAAAAACTATAGCACACACATTTGATCATGATGCACCATACATTGTCACTTAACTGCATAATCGTAACCATGTATATTTTATCTTTTGTGATAAGTGAATTACTATACAAATAAAATTTCATATATATCAACCCATATTTGAATAAAAATATAAGTAATAATTTTTACTTTTATTACCTAAATCAAGTAACATATGAGAATTATATACTTACAATTGTAGTGGGATTTGTAATTAAAAATATGGATTTATCCATTCAAGCAATCAACTTATTTACCTTATAATAATATCTTAATTTATGCAAAAATTATTACAATACATTTTTTTTGTTATGTCTCGTGACAAAAGTCACGTAAACAAATAAAAATAGGGCTGAGTATTTTTATACTACTCATGTTTCAATAAAATATTTATTTTTTGACAATATTTGAAATGATTTTCATGTAGCATTTAAAATATTTAATTTTTTTTTACATTAACTGACAAAAAATAAAGACATTTAAAGGATATTAAATTTGATAATATGAGTATTAAAATGGAACTAAATTTTTTTAAAATAAATTTTGAAAGAATCATGCGTATTAAATGAATTTTTTTTAAACATTTTAAATAATACAAAGGAATCATTTTAAAATATGCTCAAAAAGTAATTTTTTTTATCAAACATAGGTATTACAAGAGTACCAATCCCAATAAAAACAATAAAAATCAAATTCAATCTTTGTTATGTGTATAGAATGTTTTAAATTAAAAATTTTAAAACCCAATATAAAATTAAAACTAAATACATAAATTCTAATTAGCACTTAGTATAATTTTAATACGTACAAAAGATTTCATTACTTATAATTTAATTGTATCATAAAATATTAATTTTAATTTCGCCCCAAATTATTTTTTTAAAATGTAATATTTTAAATACAAAAATAAAAATATAAAAATAAATATCATTCAAATTTTAGGTTAATTTTTTACTAAAAAAATATTTTTTCTTTATTTTTAAATATTATAATTGAGGTAAACTTTTTTTTTTATAAACTTTGTTAATACTATTTTTTTTATTTCTTTTAAATTATTAAAAGTTACAATGTGTAAATATTTTATACATATAATATTTTTTATATTTATTTGAATTATATTATTTTTATTAAATAATTATTTAAAAATATAAATTATTTTTAAAGATGAGTATGTGCATCCATATATACATACTTTAATCAAAACTATCAATTTTTTCCTAACGTACCCAACCTTTGAAAAAAAAATTGAAAAGAAAGGAGAATACATAATATGTAGATGTTAATTTTTTAAAATAATATTACACAATATATATATATATATATATCTGATAATTATTTACATTTAGTATAAAAAAAATTAATATCAGTGAACTACAACCGTTCGTACGGTGTAAAAGTAATATGATTTTTGGAACCTTTATAGATAAAAGATGAGTTTTGGATTAACCATTTAAACTATATCAGCTTATAACGATAGCTTACATTTTTTTAATATCAATTTATTAATTATAATTCTTACTAGCTCTTAAAAAACTCAATATCTATCAAATGTAAAAGGATTGTAGCATATATTTAGCTACTACAAAACAAATAACACAAACTCTAGCACTTTAGCAATTTTGTAATTACAATATAAATTTTGTGAGAATCATTATAATATTATCAAATTTTAATATATTATTTTCATATCATTAAAATTAAAATTATTATCAATTTTTTTATTATATATATATATATATATATATAAGTCATCCACGTATTTCTTCATTTGTATTAGATTACTTTAAATGAAGTATATTTTCTCTAAGAAAGATCTTACTTATTTTTATTACATATTCAACCAAGATTTTTTTTTATATATATACACGCTTTCAAAAGTTACACTACCAGTGAAGAGAGTGTTTTGAAATATAACATAATAACACTATTAATTTTTATATACTATTTATGTAAGTTTTCTTTTATTTGTGTATTACAAACAAATATATCATCAATATCATTATCAGTATCAGTATCAGTATCAGTATCAATATCAGTATCAGTATCAATATCAGTATCAGTATCAGTAATATAACAATTGAATATAAACACACTAGCTAGCTAGCTAGCTTTTTGTTTTTTTTAAACCAATAAACAAACATGTTGCATGATGGCGCAACGCAGTGATCGATAATTTCAAAACTCTCATATTCTATCTTCACGCTAATCATGATAGATCTCACAAGGATATAATAATTTGAAGAGATAGGGCGACCTTGGCTCCCTTGATAGTGAAGATCTAGTAAAAAATTATTATTATTTTTAAGTAAAAAATAAAAATTATAGAGATAACTGGATACATTTAACCCCCTAATTAATAATAATAATAATAATTATTATTATATATACATTTTTTTTGTTTAATTCTTATCACTTCTACAAAATTGAAACTTTACTGTCAGTTGTAGTGATGTCTTAAAATGCATTAATTTTTTAATATTTTTATTACTTATATATATATATATATTATAATTTCTAAAGTACTTCTTAATAGTTTACATCAAAAATGAGATTGTTGGTAAATTTCTATGTACTCAATTATTAATTATTATAGAGATATGAAAGAGCGAATTTCATTATAATGAGTTAGAGATTTTTTTTAATATTATGGACTAATTAAAGTATTTTGCTTTTTATATTATTTATATTTGATGTATTTTTTAATTATTATAATTTAAATTTTCAATATGATTTTTTATATTTATTTTAAAATTTTAGTTTCATTAGTTGTTCTCGTAACAAAATTTGTCATAATTCGTCCTAATATTGATATAATTCATCAATATAAATTAATAACCTAAAATTAAATGATTGCCTGCTTACCTTAAAAAAATAAAAAATAAAAAACATGTTTGGCTTTCAAGAAAATTTTGAATTGTAAAAACTATTATTTGTTTTTAATACAGAGCATAAAGATTATTATTGAATACATGGGTTTAAAGAGATCAATTTTAAACAACCGTTGAATTTTTGTTTTACTTATGGATTCTATTGTTGACGGACAATAAAATACAAAAATTATTGAAAAAAATTATATGATAGGGGTTTAAGCTCATAGACAAATTTGGGACGCACGCTTGCACCCATCTGTACAAATCAGTATTAGACGAATGTGTAAACAGGCCGTCCAAATCTTTGACTCTTCGTCCTCATTTTTGTTCCCTAATCAATCATAGACACGCATACTCCGGACCCAAGCTCTTTTCATGGACGCTTGTCTACCTTTCCACCTACTTGTTGGGCCTATTGAAAGGTAGATCGGATTTTAGATCTGCATAAGCTGGTATTTCGGCCGAGTCTTATCTGGGTTCCGTGGGTTTTTCTCCATTTGTTTGTACATGGCGTGATTTCATTTTCTCCATCATTTCTGGAACTTTCCAAGTGTTTGTAATTGGAAATTCCTTTCTGGGTATTTTGCGTTCTCGGTGAGTTTTCAATTTACTTCTCATCTATTTTGGTGTGGGTTTGGGTTTGGGTTTTTATCTAGGTAGTAGTCATTCTTTGTGAGTTTTTGATTTATTTTTCTCGATTTGATAGCTTTCAATGCTTAGTTAATTATGTTTACTTAACTGGATCATATTCTGTGGCCTTCGCTTGTTTTGTCATCGTAGTCATGTACTCATGTATTTAGCTTGTATTAATTCAGCTTACTGAAATTAGACTTTGATCTTCCGCAAATAGTGTATCAATAATGTGGAATATGCCCAACTAGTGGAAAATAGGATGGCTAAATTTGAAGTTCTTGTAATTTAATGCCTTTTATTTTCCTATCTTTTGTTTTTTCCTATTTTTTTATTTTTTATTTTTTAGTTTGATAATATCTCTGTTATTACATAAATTGTTAGACACCCCAGTTTACTTCAAATTCCTTAGAATTACTTAAAATTTTCAATTATTGAAGCTTTGTGCTATTCAGTGTTCTGCCTTCGAGTATTCATGTATGAAACAGCTATAAGTCTATAGCAAACAACTTTTTTAAGACAATGCTTTTGGACAAGACTGGACCTTTTGTTGTTGGTTTTATTTGGCAGAGATCGGCCTTCAATTGATTCACAGAACTTTCAGGTTATCATACTGAAACCAATTTGGTATATTGCTCGAAGACAACATGTTCCCTGGAGGTGACTTCTGCAATGATTTAGTGACCGAGTCCCACATTTCGTACAAAGATCCTGATTTGGCAACTTCAAATGCTCAGTTTAGGAGCTCCCCTTTTACAAAGGTTGCTTATAGTTCGAGTACAAATCCTGGAATGCCATCAACACATGATGTCAGTGAGCTACTTGAGTGTCCTGTCTGCATGAATTTGATGCATCCTCCAATCTATCAGGTACTTTTTCATATATTTTACCTAGCAAAACTAGTCAGAGTCGGAGTCTTTAGATTGATGACATGCTCCAATAGTTTTGAAATTTTCAGAGATTCATCATCTCGTGCAATAGGAAAGAATTGTACTTGTTGCAACACCCACTGCATGAAATATATTGGATTTTAAGTTATATGATCAGTATATGCAGAATCGATGAAAGTTTTTCATTTTTTGAAAGGGTTATTGTAATTGAGTGGTTAACTACAACTTTCACTAATCAAGTATTTGTTGCAATAAGTTTTATTGTACAACAATTTAAAAAGAATATTGAGTTCTTGATTAGAAGAGAGTGTCCTTTTATCTATAATTGTATGCATAGCAATCTAGAAAAGCATGCACTTGATTTCCTACTAGTTCATAACAAAATTGGTAAGGAGATATTTATTTTTCCATGATCTGCTTTGATAAATCTGCACTATATTCAGATTGGATTGCATTACATGTTCATAAGTTATAGTAATATGTTTCGAATTATATTTATGTACTTTTTATCATGATGCAAGCTTATTGGTTCATTTCCTCAGTGTCCAAATGGCCACACTCTATGCTCAACCTGCAAGGCTAGAGTACATAATTGCTGCCCAACTTGTCGTCAAGAGCTTGGAAACATAAGGTGCTTGGCACTTGAGAAAGTAGCAGAGTCACTGGAAGTCCCTTGTAGATATCAAAATTTGGGTTGTAATGATATATTCCCATACTACAGCAAGCTCAAGCATGAGAAAAGCTGTAAATATCGGTCGTACAATTGTCCTTATGCAGGTGCTGAATGTTCTGTTACTGGCAACATCCCACACCTTGTGATGCATTTGAGGGATTGTCACAAGGTTGACATGCACGATGGGTGTACTTTCAACCACAGATATGTAAAATCTAATCCACAAGAAGTTGAAAATGCTACATGGATGTTAACTGTAAGTATCTCTCAATTCATAACTGCTTCTTCTCTATAGTTCTACACCATGTTACATGGATTATAGGTGTTAAATTTTTGATAGTATATGGGTTTTTGAAACACTTCTTTTCTTCAATTTTTAAGTAAACTTCTACCAATTTGGAGTGTCTAGTATCTATACATATGTCCATGTAGTGAAATGAGAAGCCGATGTAACATAGGTTATACATGTCTTCCACCCTTTGATTGGTTGATCGGTAGACTGGTCCTGACTCCCTGAATGAAACTAGTCCTTTCACTCCAACCTTTGCCTTTGCATTCAAATTTATATTTGTAGTTCCTTATTTGGTGCAGATTTTCAACTGTTTTGGCAGACAATTTTGCTTGCATTTCGAGGCTTTTTTGCTTGGTATGTCACCTGTTTACATGGCCTTCATTCGGTTCATGGGGGATGATGATGAAGCAAAACAATTCAGCTATAGTCTTGAAGTTGGTGGAAATGGAAGGAAGCTTATGTGGCATGGAGTACCAAGGAGTGTCCGTGATAGCCATAGAAAAGTTCGTGATAGCCAAGATGGACTAATAATTCAGAGAAACATGGCACTTTTCTTCTCAGGTGGTAGCAGGAAGGAGCTGAAGCTGAAAGTCGCCGGTCGAATATGGAAAGAACATTGAGACACACTCTTCAAATATATTGTGTGCTGGAGAACATCACCTTTTTGATGTATGAATATGAATAGGAGAGCCACTTTAGCAATAAAAAGAAAGTCACGATCTAGTACCTGACTTTGCATATGGTACAAGACCATTTCTCTTAAAGAAAATACGTCTAGGCTGAGATCCACTTTCTTGGAAGGTAACATGATGTATCATGATTTAGCATGAACTCACTCGTATGAATTGTTCAAGTGCGTCTTTGGCATGTTGGATAAGTAGCAAGCAAGAGTTTTGCTAGTTCAGATGGTGAGGATCTTATAAACCTGCTAAAGATTACACAAATGGCCTCAGCTACTGCTTTCCACGCAAGAACCTATATCCTTCTCTTCAGCCTTCTTGAAGGGTAACTTCTTCTTTGATTGTGAATCAACAGAAGTACAAGCCAACATGCTAACAATGTCAGCAGTATCATTTCATTATTTATGGTCATATTTTAATTATTTAGCCAGTGATTCTTAATCATGTCTCCAGCTTAAAGAAGAATGACATTTAGTGTTCATCACAATTTTCAATCTCGAATGGTAGGACTTAAATCAATAAATAATGTACTTATAATTTTAAGATTTTAAATGAAGTGATGCTAATAGAGTGCATAGAAACTATTTAGTCATAGAACATAATCGATGTATTTATTCTGAGGATAAAGAAGCATGTATGTAATACTTTTGAGTTTTGAAAAGTTGAGAGAGCATATATTGCATACAGTTGACCAAGAATTTCATAAAAAAATTAATCAAAAATATTTTAAAAATAATATATAAATTACAATTATCAAAGTTAGAGACTTGTGGTTTAAAAAAATTATAGATTTGAAATGTCAAAACAATATTTTGGTCCAGGCCTTAATTATGATTTTTGTTCCTACTATAATTAGTATTTATAGAGTTTTTATTACTTATTTTCATACCCAATTGTAATAATATATTTTGTAGAATCTTTCACCTATTTATACTAATATTTTATTTCTTTTTCCCTTTAAAAAATTATATATATATATATATTGTGAGATAGTGACTAATGAATATTGAACATGGATAAAAAAATAGCAAATTATTGTTATCTATATTATGAAATAATCTAAATGTAACATTTTTGTCATTCATAGTCTTTTTTTGGCAGTAAAAATTTACAAACCAAGTTTACGGAACTCATATTATATGTACAAGACTTTAAATCTAAGGTTCCAACTACATGAAGATATATAATTTAAGACTAAAACTATTTCTCATAAATTTTAATTGGATATACAAAAATTATCTCCTCATATTTCAAACATATCGATAAAAACTTTTACAATGAACGGCACAAAATAATTCAGCAAACTTTAAAATATATATATATATATATCACTTTTCGATGCTTCACCCTTTGGTTAAGAGTCCTCACAAGTCACTCCTAAAGCTTTTATGTTCGTAACACCTAACTTTTTTCTTTTTACCTCTTAATTTTTCACTCATATCTTCTTTTTTGAAGACTTTCTCTAATTTTATTAGTGTTAATATTCAATGAACTATACAGTTTACATTAAAACATATCTTATTTAGGTCAGAAAATTTTAAATATTATAAATATATTTAATTACAAAATATATTTAAGTTAATATATGTATAATTTATTTATATTATATATAAAAATCTACGTCATTTTTTTAATAAAATTATTTATGTATTTTAAAGTAACTACTGCTATTATTTATTACAAAAGATGCATAAATCAAAATTTTTAAATTGAGATAATCTAATTACATAATTTTAATGTTATATGACTAAAGTTGATTTTTTTTAATGTAAAAAATTGACACGTTAGTATACTTATATGTTATTTATAAAACTATCTGATCAAAATGTTCTAATAATACAAACAAAGTAACTCAAAAAATTAATTATATAAAAAATAAAATAAAATAATATCACTAAAATTTATAATAAAAATAATTTTGAACAAATCTAAATGATCATATTATAATTTAAATAATATTCAATATAAAATAATATGTTATAAAATTTTAATAATAAAATATATAAATTGAAATTAACGAAATAATGTATTTTGGTTGGAGTTAAAATTTTGGTTTTTATTATATATTTTTGATGTTTTTCCTTTAAAATATTAACAAAAGTGATTTAAAAATAATAATTTATTTTCTCGTTTGTCAGTAATCTTGAAACACTTATAACATTTTTTCTGGTTCGAAAGTATTTTTTATTGAAAAAAGCACTTTTATATAATAATATATCACGCACAAAAACAAAGTAATATCTTATTATTATTTATTATCTAAATTTTTTATTTATATTTTTTTTATGTAAATAGAAGATTACAGGGAAATATGTTTAAAACCTTACAGTTTGTCAGGAGAATCACAATATCAATATAACTTAATTAAGTTCTAAACAACGAAATAAAACATATTCTCTTTTTTTTTTTGAATCTTTTAAGAAACCAATAAATAAAGTTCAAAATGTACAAAATCAACACAATTAATTTATGTGAAAAAACCTTCTCAATATAGAAAGAAAACCACCACACATTTCTCTCTAAAACTTCCACTATCAAAAAACAATTTTATAAAATTTCTTTCTAGATAAAATTAGAGGCAAACAATCAACAACATCATCGAGAATACAACTTCTTGGAAACTAACAATTATTTCAAGAAAATGGAGAGATCTAACTCAATTTCGTAGTCACTGTTCACGACCTAGATTTTTCCAAAAGGGTGAGCCAAATACAAATCCCATTGTTCATATTGAAGATTCTCAAGTCGTGTACCTTCTTACAAAATTTCAACTCAATCGGACCACAAACAAGCTTCCATCGGAACATTTGATGAAGGCTTGCTAGAGAAGAAAAAACTAAAAAAATTGAGCAGTTTTTCTGCTTTTATTTTTGCTACTGTAGCTCTTGTTCTTTTCCAATCCTAAATGGGTTTATTAATGAAGCAACCAAATCGATGAAATTTCCTATTCTTTTTTCATGGGTCATGAAATCACATGGGCTTCTCCAAACAAAAGGAAAAATCCAACAAATCTTCATCTTTCCCAATTAGATGGAGGGATCTGTCATTCCGATAATTGAACAACAAACTTTAAGTTTTCACTTGACACTGCTTTTGTCAACATGTCAAATCTATTCTCATCAGTATGGATTTTCTCAAGTTCAAGCAATTTATTGTTAAGAGTATCCCTTATCCAATGATACCTCACATCAATATGCTTTGATCTTGAGTGAAACACCGATTTCTTCGCTAAGTGAATAGAACTATGATTATCGTAGAACAACACATATTTTTGCTACTTGAAACCAAGTTCTCTTAAGAACTGTTTCATCCACAACAACTCCTTACAAGCTTATGTTGCTGCAATAAACTCCACTTCTGTTGTAAAAAGTGCAACACACTTTTGCAATCTTGACTACCAAGAAACTACTCCACCAGAGAAAGTAATTAGATAACCTGAGATAGACTTACGAGAATCTTCATCTCTTGCCAAATCTGAATCAGTGTATCCAACTAACACTGGTTTTCCACTTCCAAAGCTTAGTGTTAACTTGGAAGTACCTCGAAAATATCTCATAATACACTTTACTACATCACAATGCTTTCTTCCTAGATTCGAAAAAAACGACTAACAACACCAACTGCATGAACTATGTTTGGCCTCGTACACACCATTGCATACATTAAGCCTCCTACTGCTGAGGCATATGGAACTTTTTTCATATCTTCCTTCATTTTAT